>CM042163.1:59833797-59838797 GCA_023376005.1 Doryteuthis pealeii
AGACAAAAGTTAACTTTAAAAATAGATAAAAGAAAGGAAGAAAGAAAGAAAGAATGAGGAAAGAAAGAAAGACAGAAAAGAAAGAAAGAAAGAAAGAAGGAAAGAAAGAAAGAAAGAAAGAAAGAGGAAAGAAAGAAAGAAAGAAGGAAAGAAGGAAAGAAAGAAAGAATGAGGAGAGAAAGAAAGAAAGAAAGAAAGAAAGAAAGAAAGAAGAAAGAAAGAAAGAAAGAAAGAAAGAAAGAAAGAAAGAAAGAAAAAGAGTGAGAGTAAAAAAAAGAAGGAAATAAAAAGGAAAGAAAGAAAGACAGGAAAGAAAGAAAGACAGGAAAGAAAGAAATAAAGAAAGAAGGAAAGAAAGAAAGACAGGAAAGAAATAAAAGAAAAAAGAAAGAAAGAAAGAAAGAAAGAAGCCAAATTAGAAAGAAAGAAAGAATCGTTAAGAACGAGACGAAGAATCAATAAAAACAAAAAAAATATTTTAAAGAGAGATAGAGAGAGAGAGATAGAGAGAGAGAGGAGAGAGAAAGTAAGAGAAAGAGAGAGAGTAAGAAAGAGAGAGAGGGGGTAAAGTGAAAAAGACAGAAAGAAAGAATGAGAAAGAGAGTGAACGAGAAATGAGATAACAAGAAGGAACAATAAGATCAACTTTTTAAAAAATCGACTAAAAAGAGACACTAAACATAAAACAGAAAAGAAAAAAAAATAGTGAACTAAAAATAAATAAAACGAGAAAAAAAAAGAAAATCGAGAAAGGAAGAAAAAAGTCGGAAGGAGCCAAGTTGAAAGGAACCAAAAACTCCTCATGAATATTAATGAGCATATATAATCAATAACAATGCCGACATTCCGAACGTTTGTCCCATTTCCCGTCCACTTTTTCCCAGCCAGAAAATCATTGATATTTCAGTGCTAAGAAACTGGAGACGTTTTTGAGAAGCTGTTCCCGAACGGGTGTATTCCTGTCCGATATGATTGGTCAGAATTGGTGTGTGTGTGTGTGTGTGTGTGTGTTGGAGGGTGGGTGCTGGAGAGATACGTTTGAAGAAGGAGATCCACGCAGACCACTTTGAACCCCCCAACCATTCCAGTTCCCAAAAACTCCACTGGCTTTTGTCTGCTTTAGACTTTGAGGCGACTGCCCTTCAGCCGAACAACGAAACCGTCAACAAAATATATGGGAAGTCATTTTATTTACGGATATCTATATTTGTGCTGAGGACGCGCGCCGCTCGTAGATTCGCTGAAACAGACGCTGCGCTCGACACAGATATCCGCGTAGATATGCGCACATACGTGTCTCTACTGAATTCTGATTGGCCAGCCGTTTACATTATAAATACATACGTTTTGATATTTCTCTATTCAGTATTATAGAGGGATATATTGGGATATTGCGATAACAGATCCAAGAACATTAAGCTAAAAACGTTTAAAGACTGTTTAATATATATATATATATATATAGAGATATAGAGAGAGAGAGAGAGAGAGAGAGAGAGAGACTTTTCATTTCGACGAATGCACGGTTGCATGAGACCATTGGTCCCAAAAATATCCGTGTAAAATATATATAATAATAACGCAAAAAATTGATCCAACACTAACTTAGTGATAAACATATGGCATTACTAAATATATATATAAGCGGAGGGTTTGAATATAATATATATATATATATATATATATATATATATATATATATATATATATTCAAACCCTCCGCACGAACAGAATGCGATACAAGGTCAATTTCTCAAGTGGAGTTTAACAGGTTCGAATTAAAAAGTTTTCTTTCTCCTAGTCTGGTTACCTAGCCAAGGTTGATATATATATATATATATATATATATATATATATATATATATATATCAACCTTGGCTATATATATATATATATATATATATATATATATATATATATATATAGCCAAGGTTGATATATATATATATATATATATATATATATATATATATGTGTGTGTGTGTGTGTGTGTGTGTGTGTGTGTGGTTTAACATTCCAGAATAAACCAATATAAACACAATGCTTCAAGCAAATTATAAACCCTTTTATATATATATATATATATATATATATATATATATATAGAGAGAGAGAGAGAGAGAGAGAGAGAGAGAGAGAGAGAAAGAGAGTGCAAGCTGGCGAGAGAGAGATTATCGAGTACAATACACTCAATGTGCGAGTGTTACCATTGGTTTCAAATCAGCGTGCTAGCCAATTATCATCAAGACAACGCGCTCGTGAAAGACCCTGTCTTGTTTATGTTGTTCCAGAGTGTGTTCAATTTTTTGTTGCTACAAGGGAGAGCTACCTGCGCTGTTCCGGTTCTGAATACCCCTCTAGGAGCTGTATATGTAGTTATTTAGTATTAGAGAATTGAAAATAAAGTGCTCTATTACAGGTGTAAGAGCTGTATTTAGTTGGTATAGATCGCAATACACTTAAGGAGTGATGGTTACGTTACCATTGGTTTCAAAGCTGCGTACTAGCAACTACTAGTCACAGGCGCGTTAACTTGTTGATAATACGCTGCTTTACAACCAATGGTAACAATCACCCGTCAAGTGTATTATACTCTATAACTAATTCCATTTTACGACGCAGTTAATTTCGAATATTATCCCTTATTACTCGCCTTTCTTTTTAAAATCAAATTCTCTGCTCTAATGGTGACCTATTGTTTACATCTGTTTTTCTATCATTATTATTTTAATGATATTATTTATAATAATTATTTATAATTATTTATAATAATTATTATTTTATATTGATGATTTTGATTATATATAAATCTACATTTATAATAATTATTTATAATAATTTATAATAATAGATATAATATAATTGCTAAATTTCGAATATTTATCCCTTATTACTCGCCTTTCTTTTTAAAATCAAATGCTCTGCTCTAATGGTGAACTATTGTTTACATCTGTTTTTCTATCATTATTATTTTAATGATATTATTTATAATAATTATTTATAATTATTTATAATAATTATTATTTTATATTGATGATTTTGATTATATATAAATCTACATTTATAATAATTATTTATAATAATTTATAATAATAGATATAATATAATTGCTAAATTTCGAATATTTATCCCTTATTACTCGCCTTTCTTTTTAAAATCAAATGCTCTGCTCTAATGGTGACCTATTGTTTACATCTGTTTTTCTATCATTATTATTTTAATTATTTCATATTTAAAATAATTTTAAATAGAATACTCAGGACTTATTCACTTACCAAAGGATTCCATAACCCAGGACTTACTTACTTTAAGTCCTTTTCAACTGGCCAAGGATGGCGTTCAGAAACTTTACAGGTTATGGGCCCAGTGATATAATCCTATGAGGTCCGTCGTCCACGAAGCTGCAAAGTAATTATAGCCAGTATGCTCAGTATGCTCGTATTAAGTATTGTTTCAGCAGCAGAGTGCTGCCAGTGATTGGCCAAGAGTATGGCTACATAGTTATCGCCGAGTCTATAAATAAGAGTGGGCTTTTACCACACGTCTTATATCAAAATTCTCAACAGTCACTTATTGTACCTGGCAAATCCTCCGCACAGCATTGAGTATCTGCACAGAGCTGGTCTATGTATGACCCTGCTGAATGACCCATACTAGCATATCCATTTGCTGGTTTCCACAGTAAAACGTCACTTACGAGTTCACGTTTACTTGTCCAGCAGTGTCCAGTATGTCTTGTACATCTTACTCAGATGGTTTGTATGATAGTGGGAAAGTGGCCGTATAGATGCTTTCTTTTGCAGTTCCAATCTTGTCTATTCTCTAGGCGCCTCGTCAAAGTCCAAGTGGTGCAGCCATATAGTAGCACTGACAACACCACGGCCTGGAAGAATTGAATCCTTAGTAAATAATCATAGACTCAAGTAAATATTCAAAAAATCTACAGTTATATTGTGTTAAGTGTGTGTGTTGGCATCCTTCTGTCTACTAAGGACGATGGCGTAGTGTCCATTTCTTCTTTTATCTGCAACTGCGTGAGTGGCTGAACAGACCAATTTTTGAATGGCAGTCTCTGAGGCAGTGACCGCAAACAAACAGGGATGCTTGCTGGAGTTGCTGTTGTCTCTCCTTCCTTTTGGCTCTCTTTTCCGTGGTGGTTAAGTATTTCTATCTAATGCAAATAATTTTCAAAAGATCTATTTGAGTATTATTTGGATCATTCGCACTAGTACAGGTGTTAAGCTGTGTTAATTATTATTCTATGTTACTGCTGCTCCTGACCAGGATTGAACTTGCAGCTTAGAGATAACGGACATTCTGAACTGTCTTAACTCAACGCCTTTATCCACTATGCTATGTGTACCTCAGCTGTGTTTAGCGGAATGGGAACAGGATACACCCGTGGATTAAATAAAGGGCTGGGTTCAAAGTTGCGTGATGGCTCCCGATTACGACAAGAAGGTTACCGATTACGACAAGAAGGTTCCAGAGTTAAAAAAAAAAAAAAAAGGCTCCCGAGTTCGAGTAGCTTCCCGAGTCCGACAAAAAATACCTGAAGAAGGACGGAGGACACATCGGCCGAAACGTTGTACAGATAACAATAAAGATGATGACAATAGTCTGAATAATACAAATAATACTAATTATCAAGCCTCATCCCAAAACTTCAGGGAAATAGATCTATTCGATATATCGATAAGACCCTAATAGGTACTCCCAATCCAGGTCGGAGTGGACCTGGGAGTAATGACAAACGAAGGAGTGATTGTAAACTTGTCAGAGATCTAGAAGTGGGGCCTCACCGCCGGATGCCGTTTAGTGTCATACCCGAACCATGAGCTAATAGGATTGCACCCTACCTATACGAGCGGAAAGACCAGACACTGATTTCCGGGGAGTGGTCTTGTTAAATAGAAAAATAAAGCTGAGGTTGCTGGAGGAGGTGTTTCGGGGGGGGGGGGAGTCAGACTAAGCATAAATTTAGGAATGGGATTTTAAAT
>CM042163.1:59853797-59863797 GCA_023376005.1 Doryteuthis pealeii
ATATATATATATATATATGTGTGTGTGTGTGTGTGTGTGTGTGTGTGTGTATGTGTGTGTGTGTATGTCTGTGTATAAATATGTATATGCATTACACAATGCCAACGTTAAATTGGGTGATTTTTACAATTCTTCCGTCTAAGGATAATGTTATTCACATGAAACTTGAGTAACGGTAATATAGTATCCAAAATTTTATATATATATATATATATATGAGGTAAAATATAAGATATGAAAGAACAAAAAATGTGTAGTATATTTCGCTGGAGTTGGAACTCGGCTTCTTCAGCTTTTCTGAAGCTGAAGAGCCAGTTTGCCTTACTATTTACCCATAGCTAGAGGGACTATAGTTGGATTCATACCGTTCCCAAGGGTATTAGCGCGATGTGAAATGCAAACAGTTTTGTCTAGGATTTATATATATATATATATATATATATATATATATATATATATATATATATATATATATATGTGTGTGTGTGTTTGTGTGTGTGTGTGTGTGAATTATGAATATTTACATATGGGCATATAACTCTATTTAGTAAAGACTAGAGGGGAAATGATTCATATCCAGATTTACAAGTAATTGGTATTCATGAATTCAGGAAAAAAAACTTACACATACTAAGTAGCTAGATTATAGATATGAATATACTGAGATAGAGAGATAGATACGAACCAATAGCATTTGATAGATAGCTATGAAGAGACTGAAAAATATAGATAGATAGATAGATAGATAGATAGATGTTTGGTTGGTTGGCTGGTTATTTTGTTTTATAGCTCATCAACCCTTTTCATGCCGAATCAAGTCATTTTTGACAAAGGACTACAGATCGCTTACAGTACCTGCTGTTGCTTAAATGGTCACCCAATTACGTATAAGTATAAGCTGTCTTTTGTGGGGTAATTCTTCTATGAGTTGTTAAAGACAACACTCAACCTCATTGTGTAACATTCAATCTGGAATTTTGTCCAAGTGGTGCAACTATACAGTAGCACTGATACAGCTACAGCTTGGGAGAATTTTTGCTTTATCTCATCATGCTTTATCTGGGTGACCCAGAAAAAAAACAGAACCCACAAATTTTGTAATAAAACTGTTAATTTTAACTAGGGGGGTTAGGGGTAGGGGTAGGGTTGGGTTTTGGGTTAGTTTAATGGGAAAATAAATAAATAATTTGGGTTCTGTTTTTTCTGGGTCACTATGTATACAGGGTGACCCAGAACAGAACCTTCAAATTTTGTAATAAAACTGTTAATCTTAACTAGGGGGGTTTAGGGTTGGGTTTAGGGTTTGTTTAATGGGAAAATAAATAAATAATTTGGGTTCTGTTTTTTCTGGGTCACCCTGTAATATGTTTTAATTTTCCGACCGATTTGCAAGTTTTGCCTTCATATCTATCTCAGTCAGTTTATTATATATATATATATATATATATATATATATATATATATATGTTATTGGATAAAGGGCATCTCACGTGGTGTAATGGTTAACAAGCTAGATTTGTTCCATTCTCACTGGGGAACAATTTTGGACATAATTTCTGTTGAGTTTGAATTTTTGTGTAAATTTTTATCTTAACTACTTTAAATGGGCCGGGTTAGCTCAGTCGGTAGAGCGTTCGGCTAGAAACCACAAGGTTCCTAGTTCGATACCGGTCCTCGCCAACTCAGCGTATGAGTAGCACAGGGATCTGTGCGGTAAAGCATGGAGCTGATGGTAGGTGTGACGCTCCATCTCAGACGCCGAAAACAATCTCCATGGTCTAGCGCTAATGAAAACGGGATAGACTCCCTCACTGACTGGCTGATACCGACTTTAGGCCGCCCCGACGACTTTACTTGTACACAATTTGACTTATAGTAACAATATCCTTGTACAAATATTACAGTCAAGTCATTTTTTTTCATCATTTTCCATTGTAAATTTTTAAAACAATAAAATAATAAATAAAATAAGCTCAAATTTTTCCCACGCAGTATTTTAATGGTTTTTGAGACCTAGCAAGGTTATCTTGTTACTTAAAAAGTTGATGTAATAGAGAGAAAAAAACGGGAATTCTTTTTAATTCAGAGTCCAAAAGTTTGTCAAAAAAAGGTGTCAGATCAGCTCAACAGAATTTGTGATGCCCACTGTAATGTTTTATTATTTACCCATTATATACACACTTTTAAAACCTTCTATAAAATAAGCAAGAATTTGTTAGAAGGTGTATTTACGGTTTTTGAGAAAAATCAAGGGTATCCCGTAGCTGAAAAAGTTGACGTGATATAGAAAAGCTTGGGTCATTTTTGGATTCAGTGGTCATAAAATAGTCAAAAACAAGTGTCAGATCTAATTCAACAAAAATTGTGTTTCCCAGTGTAATCTGTCACTATCATTCCATGCCATTCTTATGCGTATATTGACATTGCTTTCTGTAGATGAGATATTACTACCTAGGTATGTAAACTGGTCTGCTAATTTCAGAGGCTGGCTACCTAGTGCGGAGATGTCTCTATCTTATTTAAAACACATGAACTCCGTTTTATCTGAGTTCACATCGAAGCCAATGCCTCTTACTGCCTTCTCTAGGTTGTGCATATATTGATATCGCTTTCTGTAGATGAGATATTACTACCTAGGTATGTTAATTGGTCTGCTAATGTCAGAACCTTGCCATCCAGTGTGGAGATCCGTGGCTGCGGGTTTTAATGTCCCGGGCATGACGTTAAAGTATCAGATAGCGAAGTTCTAATTTTGGAGCTCTGGGAAATGTGGAGTACTCCTTCGTTGCCATTACTCCCAGGTCCACTCTGAACCAGAGTGGTAATACTTGTTAGGGTCTTATCTATGTTTCGAATAGGAAAAAATGAGTTTGAAAAAAATGTGTTTTAAATAAATTGTGATTTTACAAAAATGAGTACCATCAAGAAAGACTATAACAAAACTTCTTCGGCATAAAATAATCCAATAATAGTTGACATGCCTTTAAGCCCAACCAACCAACCACTGTCGAGATGTCTCAATCTTGTTTAAAACAGGTGAACTCCGTTTTATCTGAATTCACATTGAGGCCAATGCCTCTTGCTGCCTTCTCTAGGTTATACGTATATTGACATCGCTTTCTGTAGATGAGATATTATTACCTACTAGCAAATATATGCACCCTCTGGGTGCAAGTATTTAAGTTTTAATGTAATGAAATATTATATTAAATTAGAAAGTCTAATAAGAATTAAAAAAATAAGAATGAAAGATTTGAAAGAGAGTGGGGGTATAATAGAAAAATAGAAATGAAACTTACTCTTCCATCACTGCCGTCTTTCATTGCTGAATTTTACTTATTTAACTATTTAGCTAAATTAGGAAATAAAGAATAAAATTACACTTATTTTTTCTTGTTAATGGATTTCATTAAGATTCATTGGAGAGATTTTGCTTATATTCATTAAAATAAAACCAAACAGTTAGAAATCAATCATACTAAGCACATATTAATAAAATCATTTTTAATATCAATATGGAAATTAGCCTTCCCGTTCACATTGCAAACTGCTAATTTTGTATATATAAATACAATAGCATGTTATTTGTATTTAGATATGGACAACACTAATAAAAAGGTGAAGCAATTTTATAATAATATAGGTTTAAATATAGGATTAGTAATATAGTTTCGGTTACAGACAGAAAACACACAATCTCCATTATAATAAGATGTATATGAACTTGTTTACTAATTTCAGAGACTTAATGTGCTTTAATTCTAAGTATAAACATGTATACTTGTCTGTATTTATGAGACGAGGCTTGATAGGAATAATATGCTTAACAGGAAGTACTAAGATACAGCACTGAATTTAAGGACCTTCTTACTTCAAGTTCCACGTCTGATCAAAACGGTTATTTAAGTAATAGCGTTCTTTACGGCATTTTGAAATTTCTGTTTTAGAATACGGAATTTACTTTCATTTAATTTTTCTCTATATAATCCGGGTTAGCTCAGTCGGTAGAGCGTTCGGCTAGAAACCACAAGGTTCCTAGTTCGATACCGGCCCTCGCCAACTCAGCGCATGTGTAGCACTGTGATCTGTGCGGTAAAGTAAGGAGCTGATTATAGGTGTGGCGCTCACCTCATTGCAAAAACAATCTCCATGGTCTAGCGCTAATGAAAAGGGGATAGACTCCCTCGCTGATTGGCTGATACAGACTTTAGGCCACCCCGACGACTTTTTTATATATATAATCACACGTCTGTCAATAAGTCTGGTGGCATTTATTGGTGCTTGGAGGCCCCTTAAACTAGTGGTAGCGATTTCAACTCCGAAACTACATTTGAATTCAGTGTATTCGTCTGAAGATGACTTATTTTAAAGTGATTAAAAAAACATCGGGACAGAGCCAGAGGTTAATGTGGCCTGAACACTGTGTTTATTTATACACAATAAAGATGAGGAAAACAGTCCGAAATTTTTTTTAAATTATTCATTTAAAAAATGTAGCTTAAATAATTACCATTTTAAACTTAGTGTAGGCGACGTTTACACACGTACGCATATACAACGATATGTTAATTTTATCTTTTTTGTTGTTTCACTCTTCTGGAGAGTTCTTTTTTTTTTTTTTTTTTTTTTTGTAAGATTTTAAAGAATAATAAGTATGTACGACAAATCACCACCCCCACCCAGTCTTTTCCATTAATATTTGTCCCAGGTACTTAAAAAAAATCGTCAGATTCCTATGAAATCACTCAGAATTGCAAACCTGAGGGAAAATTTTCTCTAAAAAAATCAATACGAACACTATTCACGCTTCTGACGATGTTTTGCTAGGCAGATAAATACGGAATCTGAACGTGATTTCAAAGCTGCAAACAAGTCTTTTTTCATCTCGGGAAAATCAAGAAGATGGGCGCCGTCCCATATCCGCCCCGACGTTTGCATATCATATACCGCGTATATAGGTATAAGGTATACATCCAACCGCTCTCCTTGCAGCTAGGGGTAAATAATAGGGCAGACTATGCTATTAACCCTTGAATGGCAACCAGTCTAGGAGAAAATATCTCTGAATTCAAGTCAGTTAAACTACGCTTAATAAATTGACCATGTGTCGTATCCTGCTCTTACAGAGGGTATATATATATATATATATATATATATATATATATATATATATATATATATATTATATATATATTGAGGGTTATCATAGTGATCACTACGATATCAATGGATGGAAAACTAAGGAGGAATAAAAGGAATAGAAAAAAAATTGTTTATTGATAAAACAAGGGCCCTTTCGTCCGGTGCTTTCAAGTTTACACCCGGAATCGATTAAAAGTAAAGTATATATATATATATATATATATATATATATATAGAGAGAGAGAGAGAGAGAGAGAGAGAGAGAGAGAGAGAGAGTATGGTTATCACTTTTTTGGCTTCTGAGGGATGAATGCCAAAAAGTAGGCATTAAGCCAAGGGTCACAAGATTACTTACATCCGAAAACATTTACACAAACACATATATATATATATATATATATATATATATATATATAGTTGAATGAAGTGACAAATAAAAGTTTTAGCTTTTATTCATTTATTTGGGAACGATATTACTACCAATGGTTTCCTGCTAAAAGCATTCATCAGGTAAACGAAATAGTTTTTTAAAAAATGACAGAAATGGTGTAAAATATATATATATATATATACCAGTCATCCACAGACACGTGTTTCGACGGTTACGTCTCATCAGTGCGGCTTAACATTTTTTTAACAGGTACCTCTAGCTGGGAGCGAAACCCGACAAAATGTTCAGGTTACAGACTTAGCAGGTTACCTCTGGCCGGGGTCAAAACTTGATCGATTTTTCATCAGTCAGTCTCTAACTACCAAGCTATCAACATACCCACTAGCATAAGAACATTTTTACTGGTAAGTACATACATATGTACATATATAAAGGCTGTTGGATAGAGCTTGATCCGTTTTTAAGGAGAGCCTTGCAATTTGAGCGTAATTCGAAGCCCTCAGTGAAATTCCATTCCAGATTGCTCACACTAACAGATATATATATATATATATATATATATATATATATATACTGGCCTAGGCAACTTAGCTTATGAGTAGCACAGAGATATGTGCGGTAAAGTAGGAGCTGATGTTAGGTTTGGCGTTCAACCTCAGATGCTAAAAAACAATGTCCTTGGTCTTGCGCAATTGAAAAGAGGATAGACTCCCTCGCTGTCTTGCTGATACCGACTTTGGGGTATCCCGAAGACTTTACTTTACTTTATATAGACTAGCAAGTATATGCACCCTTCGGGTGCAAGTATTTAGGTTTTGATGTAAAAAAATTTTGTATCAAATTAGAAACTATTTAGAAAATCATAAACTGAGGGGGTGTAATCGAAAAATAGAACAGCTTTAAATCTAACTCTTCCATCATTTTCCATCACGCCCGTCTTTTATTTTTCCGAATTTATCTATTTAGTTAGATTATGAAGTATTTAATAAAATCACAGTTCTTTCCTCTTGTTTATGGATTTCTTTTAAGATTTATCACCGAGATTTTTGCTCATATTCCTTAAGATAAAACCAAACAATAAGAAATCAATAATACTAAGCATATATTTATTAAAATCAAATTCTTAATATCAATATGCAAATAGCCTTCTCGTTCACACTGTAAACCGCTATTTTGTTGAATATATAAATATACTTGCATGTCATTAATATGTAGAATAATCCAACAGTATTAATAAGGTATAACAATTTTATCAATAATTGAGGTTTAAATAAAAATAAATTCATGGTGAATGTGACATCAATAACTAAGGAAATTGTGACTTGAGTAGTGATTTAGTTTCGGTTACAGACAGACAAACACACAATCTCCATTATAATAAGATATATATATATATATATATATATATATTCCAAGAGATGTTTTCTATGCTCTGTAGAGAAATTCCGGATCCTACAAGGAATAAATTCAACTCAAAAACACCTAAAAACTAAATCGGAAATATTCAGAGCTTGTCCACACAGAAAAAAGAAATTATTTAAATTTTGGATTGAAAAAAAATAACAACAGAAATTCGACCACGTTCATACTTATTTTCTGTGTAGATGTTACTTAAGTGATTTGATTTTTTGCACACAGTCTTATCGAATACGAATAATTTTTGAATAGATCTATTTGATCTTTACTACTATTTGAACTTTACACTACTACTACTACTACTACTACTACTACATATAATAATCATAATTAATAAGACCCAACAAAATAGTAAATGTAGACAATGCGGTAATAGAGATGAGACTGTAAGCCAAGTACTATGCGAATGTAGCAAACTAGCACAACGTGAGTACAAAACTAGACACGACTGGGTTGGGAAGGTGATCTACTGGGAATTATGCAAAACATTAAATTTTGACCATACAACAAAATGGTATATGCATAAACCAGAATCGGTTCTTGAGAATGAAACGCATAAAATTCTCTAGGAAAATCTTCCCGAGTGTTATTTTAACATCACACGCACGCGCGAGGATGAGACGAGGTCCAATAAAGCGAGAAAGCTATTCATAAAGTATATATATGTGAGAGGGTAAAAGAAAGATAAAAGTGAGGGAAGAACAGAAGAAGAGAAGAGAGAGAGAGAGAGAGGGGGGAGAATGAGGAGAGTGAGAGAGGAATAGAGAGAGGGGGTGAGGAATAGAAATACAAAGATGGGAGTGAGGGAGGGAAAGAAAAATAAAAATGAGATAGGATAAGAAAGATGAGAGGAATAGAAAGAGAGGGGTGAGAAGAAGAGAAAGATGAGAGTGAGAGAGGAAGTAAAAAGGAGAGAGAGAGAGGGAAAGAGAAAAAGGAGAGTAAGAGAGGAACAGAAAGAGTAGAGTGAGAAGAATAAAAAGAGGAGATTTAGAGAGGAATAGAAAGATAAGTGTGAGAGAGGAGTAGAAAGAGAAGAGTGAGAGAGGAGTAGAATGAGGAGAGTTAGACAGAAAGAGGAAAAGAGTGAGAGAGGAATAGAAAGAGGAGGGTTAGAGAGGAATAGAAAGATGAGTGTGAGAGAGGAATAGAAAGAGGTGTGTGAGAGAGGAATGGATAGAGGAGAGTGAGAGAGGAAGAGGAAAAAGAAGAGTTAGAGAGGAATAGAAAGAGGAGGGTTAGAGAGGAACAGAAAGAGTAGAGTGAGAGGAATAAAAAGAGGAGACTTAGAGAGGAATAGAAAGATAAGTGTGAGAGAAGAATAGAAAGTGGAGAGTGAGAGAGGAGCGGAATGAGGAGAGAGACAGAAAGATGAAAAGAAGACTGAGAGAGGAATAGAAAGAGGAGGGTTTGAGAGGAATAGAAAGAGGAGTGTGAGAGAGGAATGGATAGAGGAGAGTGAGAGAGGAAGAGGAAAAAGAAGAGTTAGAGAGGAATAGAAAGAGGAGTTTAAGAGAGGAATAGAAAGAGTGGCGTGGGGGGTAGAATGAGGAGTGTGAAAGAGAAAAAGAAAGTGCAAATTATTGGCGGCCATTTGCAACAATGGCCGCCATGACAGTTGAATCTTACGTTAACTTCACGGGGGCGAAATCCATCTCGTTTTGTGCACAGGTAAACGGCGTCTGATGCTTACCTTACAGACACCAATTCTCGCGAATTAACGTTTGGCCGGAAGTAGCCGTCGCTAGAGAAAACATTGGCCGCTCCAGACGATTTGGACTTTAGTGCGGGCGGAAGTGGAAGTGAGCGGTGTTGGGCGAACGTTTGAATTTAGTAAAAACAATTCCCGCTCATTTCCGTAGAAGTCTGGTAATTTCCCGCCAGAAGCAAACACAGAAATTCAATGCCGCCAGATGCGAATTGGTCTCTTTTCTTTCTACTACCTCATTTATTGACTATTTATCTTAGTCTCATCATATCTATCTATCTATCTATCTATCTATCTATCTAATCTCTCGCTCTCTCTCTCTCTCTATATATATATATATATATATATATATATATATATATATAGTAAAGAAAGAATGGAACTGAATCTGACAGTATGTAATATTATGAAAAATTTGAAAAAACACAAGTTTATAAACGAATAATGTTTATTTCGCCTACGTTGCAGTTTTTCGGCCTGTATTCTATATACCTTCATCAGGACTTTCGTTGGTTTAAGGAAAAATTAATTATTACTGAAAATAAAAAGTCTGTGGGCCTATTTTTCCTTACCAACGAAAGCCCGGATAAAGGTCTATCGAAACAAACCGAAACACTGCAGCGTAGGTGGAATAAACATTATTCGTTTATAAAGTCGTGTTTTTTCAATTTTTTTACAATATTACATATATTGTATATATAAAATAAGTCTATTTTGGCAACATTTTTTCTTTTAAATATGTTTTGCTGAACTCAAAGGACAATTCTTGTCTGAGAGTTTTTGTTCGATCCTTTCTGGCCTGTCTGGCCATCTTTTTATAATATCCGGGTGGAATCGGTGTAAGAATCCTTCTACTAATTGTTACTGCTACTGTTTGTTAGAAAGAAACTTGTAAATCCCTCCTGCTGGTAAACCAAGAATGTGATATTCTCCTATGGACACCCACACATCTCTGTTGTTCTTACAATTTAGGAACGCGGATATATATTCTCTTTGGTGTACGCATATCTTTATTTTCCGAGATTCACATGACTTACAGGCCACGAAGTCAGTTCTTAATATTTGCCATGGATTAGACTGGCCACGTGATTGAAACAACCAATCAGAGAATACCATACCATGTCAGCGTGGGGTCAAAGCCTCTTTGTCATATTTTGTGACCATCTGTATTTTCCACAAATCTAACCTTTAAATCTAAATCTTACACTATGTTGTAATTCGAGTTACTAGACATATAATAGGTAACACAACGAATATTAAGGATAAGGAAAAAGGTTTACTAAGCAAAGATACAAAGTGAACAAAGTTATTAGCGATTGCTTTGTCGAATTACCAAGTCCAGT
>CM042163.1:59866297-59888797 GCA_023376005.1 Doryteuthis pealeii
GGTTGGTTTTGAAGGCTATCACAATGCAAGTGTAAAGACGAATTTTTAATATTTCGGGATAAAAATCCTTCTACAGAAGATCACCAGAACTGAAGTTGTTGCTAGTGGCTGTTCATTTGTTCTGTGATTATTAAGAATAAATCACAGATTAACAAACAACACCTTAGGTACCTTCCTTTTTTCTTTACGCTTGCATTGTCATAGCCTTCAAAACCAACCAACAAACCAATATATATATATCATCATCATCATGTCGCGCAGGCAGCACGGATATCCAAGACGATCTCTCGCCAACCTTCCCTATCATTCATCGCCACAGGGAGCTCTTCTTCGCTGCAGCCAGCATCTTTACATAGCTGGTCGATATAAGTCCTTGCTGGGCGGCCCACACTGGCATGTCCATGTGTTGGCTTCCACAGGAGAACATCACTTATGAGTTCATCCTTGCTTCTCCAGCAGTGCCCAGCATGCCTAGTCCGTGTGTGTGTGTGTGTGTGTGTGTGTGGGTGTGTGTGTTTGAGAATTTAGCATCATTGGTATATTGCAGATAAGTATTCTTGATACAATTAATCGTGATGGCTACAGTAGTGAGTTCAATCCCCATGCAGTTTGACTGGAAGTACAATACGCGTGAGAGAACAACGGATATGAGGGAGAGAGAGAGACAAGAAGAGGCGTGTTGTAAGAGAGAGAGAGAAAGAGAGAGAGAGTGAGAGAGGGGGGGAGGGAGAGAGGGTGAAGACTATCTGTAATTAAGGCAAGCCATAATCCTAGCGGAAGTTCGAGGAATCTCGGCATGAAAACTTTTTTTTTTTCATATAATTAAAATCTTACACCTTTCTGGTCGAATTCATACTCTTGGGCTAAGATACAAGATTCACAGTGATTTTTCAGAATTTCTGTGGTGAGGAAAAATCCGTATTACACTCGGCTTGAACCCGCTGTTTGAATTCACAGAAATTGGGGCTTCACTAGTGTCTCACAATACCACCAGATGTATTATACTAAAGCTGAGTTAATCAACTTTTACTTCCTAAAGGCTTTTTTACTGTTTAATTTAATGACACGAAAAGTATACTAAATTATTCCTTACTTTTAGGATTTAATTATGTTTGAAAGAATTCTGTTTTAATTGGTTCTAATTTGTCGTAATTTGGAAATTAAGTCAAAAACCGACCAATCTCTTACTTTACTCTCTGTCTATTTTTTCTTCCCCTCTATGTGTCTCTTGACTACCTCCTCGTTATATAATATTAATTTCTCTGGAGTTTAGAGAGAGAGAGAGAAAGAGAGAGCGAGAGGGAGAATTTGAAATGTATTTCTATGTTAAATTTCACAACCAGCAACCCATAGATTAAATGAGGTTAAACATTTCTTTTCTTAGAAAGCTAACAAAATAATTTAAAGGTTTCATCAGAACGTTTTTTTTTTTATTCGCTTTGCTAACTCCCTTTTCCCTAATCTCAATTATCTACCCAGAGCTAAATGGGGACCCAACCGGTCACGTTTTGTCTATTATATATATATATATATATATATATATATATATGTGTGTGTGTGTGTGTGTTGTGTGTGTGTGTGTGTACGTGTATGTGTGTTTGCGTTTCTCTTTATATGTCTGTCGAAGCGCATGAAGACAAAGGTAACTGACGGTTTTCTTTTCATCAAGTTCCAGTGATCTTTTGACTCGAAGAATTGTTATTTTTTTTTTTTGTTTATGCGCCTTCTAAATATATATATATATATATATATATATATATATATATATATATATATATGAATAGGCCACAGATTCTCTTGTCGGCATATTTATTGAAAATGAGAGTGAAGGATTTGTTGTTTAGCTTTTTATTCGACTTTTCTCATTGGTGGACGAGATCTCGTGACTGTGGTTGTATTCAGTTTAAAAAACTGTCCGAAGTCTCTGTTAGTGTAGTCCGACTACGGGTACTTTCGACTCCTGTGTTGTGGAGTGTTGAATTGATTCCGTGCTCAAGGAATTTTTTTTTAAGTGGGCGTATTCATCTTGTGAACGCGTAGACCTCTGATGCTAGTTGGAAAATATAGAGATAGCAACTAAGGATCACCTGACTGTGATTACGGCGAGTCTATAGGACTACACACCTGCGTCATATGCATTTTTAAAACTCCCGCTTCGTGTGGAGTACCGTTGTTTTAGTGCAGGATGTCTATTCTTTGTATTACTTGAAGTGTTTTTTTTTTTGGGGGGAGGGCAATTAATACTAACAGGACCTTTGGAAATACCACAGTATGATAATTTAATCATTACAACGTTTGATATGTTTACTTAAGAGCTATTGGAAGATAGTTCAATATATAAGAAGTAGGATAATCTTGATTTAACTGTCTTTTTTCTTTCTTTCTTTCTTTCTTTCTTTCATTCCTGTGATCTTTTCATTGTGTTCGATTGAAACCAGATTAGCGTTATCACTTCCGCGGATAACATCCACTCTCTTCTTTCCCCAACCCTCTTTCTTTCTTTCTTATTATATTTATCTGTATCATGTCCTTTTCTCTCTCTCTCTCTCTCTCTCTCTCTCTCTCTCTCTCTCTCTTCTTTCTCTCTCTCTCTCTCTCTCTATCTATCTATCTATCTATCTTGCTCACTCACTCACTCACTCTCACTCGCTTGCCTCTCATCTCTGTTCCCCTCTTTTTCCCTTCCTGTTTCCTCCTCCCCTTCTATGTCTCTTCCTTTTCCATTCTATTTTCTTTGTCCTCCCTTTTTTCTTTCTTCCCACCTTGATGTTCCCCCCTCTCTCTCTCTCTCTCTCTCCTCTCTCTCTCTCTCTCTCTCTCCTCTCTCTCTCTCTCTCTCTCTGTTTCCTTTTCTGTTTTTCCTATTTTCGTAATATTCTATATTGTTTGTGTATCATGTCCCTTTTCTTCCCCTTTCACTCTCCTTCTATGGCTCTTCCTTTTCCCTGCCATTCTCCACTTTTTTTTTTCTTTTTTCTTCTCACCTAGACGTTTTTCCCCCGTCTCTCTCTCCCTCCTCTCTCTCTCTCTCTCTCTCTCTCTCACACACTCACACACACACACACACACTATATATATATATATATATATACTCTCTCTCTCTCTCTCTCTCTCTCTCTCTCTCTCTCTCTCTCTCTCTCTCTCTGTGTTCCCTTCTCTCTGTTCCTTTCTGTATTTCCCTATTTTTGTAATCTTAAACGGACCAATCAAACAAACCTTATATTCACTCCGAATTATTCGACAAACAATCTTCTTTCTACACAACCAACAACCCCACAATTCACAACCCTGACCTCGACCCCCCACCCCAATATCATTACGACACACAGACAGATATTTGCAACCCACATCAGAGCAAGGGTGTGTTGTTACCCTGGGAGACTGACGAAGCCAGTGCATTTCATCAAATGACGCAAATCAGAAAACATGGCTGATCATTTGGCTACAATATCTGAAGATCTTTCATCACAACCGCTGGGTCAGGCTTTGCGCCGAGGATCACTACTCCGACTATTAATCCATTGTAAACACCTATAGAAATATCTAGACATATTCAACCACGTTAACTGTAGATATTTATGCAGAAAGAAGAATCAAGGATTGATAGATTAATTGACTTTAACAGCACGTCAACCCGTCTTGGGTTATCTAAACATATATAATTGACATTTGTGTGTATGTATTTATGTCCGGAGGAAACTACAAAAATAAAACAATTAATGACATATTCAATTTATATATACATTCACTATCACCAGAGCTTGCTTTTTGTGCTAAAATAATGAAGATTTGATTTATACATGGGAAGATATTTAAAAATTAAAATTTGAATAGTAAGAGAAGGGAAACTCAGTGGTTGCGTTCATGTTTGAAACATAAATCAATTTTTTAAAACTAAACAATCCATGGGTTTGCGAGACTAACGTTTTATTATTCTCCCTCTTCCCAGGCGACGCCGGGTAGCCACTTCTAGTTTTATGCCTAAAGGTAAATTATGAAAAGTGGTCAGATTTATTGTGATTTTTTCCAAGACGTTTTCTTGATTTTAACAGTTAGTTGTCTGCCCTTGTTTGTTGCTAAAAGGATTGAGAATCACTTTGAGGGATGAGTTTATAGGATAAAGTTCTTTCCATAAAACCAACCAACCAATTTTAAATTCAGTTTAATTTATGATTAATTTGATTGTTTTTTAACAGCACGTCAACCCATGTAGGGTTATTTTATGCCTAAATGTAAATTATGAGGGATTGACAGATTTATTGATATGTTTTTTTCTAAAAAGTATTTATTATTTTAACAGTTGTCTGCCCTTGTTTGTTACTTAATGGATTGGGAATTGCTTTGAGGGATGAGTTTATAGGATAAAGTACATTCCATAAAACCAACCAACCAACCAATTTTAAATTCAGTTTTTTCCTTACCTTGATGCATTCACCTTCCTTAAAGACAAGACCTTGAATTTCATAACTATTATAATAGTCTTTCACGGCAAAACTTGCTTCTGAAAAAAAAACAAAAAAAAAATATTAAAAAAAAAAAAGAAAATACTTTTGATACATAGTAACAACATTCAAATGAATTTGTCTAAAACAAAAATCTGCTTCTTCCATAGTCAACCTTGACAAGGACCACAGTATCCCAAATGACCGTACTGCTTTTTTTATTTTATTTTTAGGGTTATTTTATGCCAAGAAATAAATTGTGGGGGATGATCAGACTTATTCTTGATTTTGAAAATAATTTGTATGTGCTTGTTTTTGTTAAATGGATTGGGAACCAGTTTGAAGATAAGTTTATAGAGTAAAGTTCATTCCATAAAACCAACTAACCAATTTTAAACTGAGTATTTTCCTTACCTTGATGCTTTCACCTTCCTTAAAAACAATACCTTGAATGTCATAACTATTGTAATGGTAAAATTTGCTTCTAGGTTTGGTTTGGTTTGGTTTGGTTTGGTTTGTTTTACGGCATATCAACCTCAGTGGGTCATTTAATGCCGATAAAGTTTTGAAATAAATCAATTCTTAATGGATAATACAATTTTTTTATAAATACATTTTTCTATTTAACCCATAGATGGGACCTTAACAGGTACTACCACTCCGGGTCAGAGTGGACCAGGGAGCAATGGTCATTCCCCAAACCTCCAAAACTGGAACCTCACCATCAAATAGAGTTTAACGTCATTCCCAGGACATGTAGACCCGCAGCCACCGCCTTCTAGCACCCATATGATAAAAAGGGATTGGGGCTTGCCATAAGGGCAATAGGGTTGGGAAAATCATATAGATGCTAGGGCTTGACGTGACCAGCCGATTGATCGGAGGGGGCCCCTCCGACCGCCCGTCTAGCCCAAGATAGGGCCAAAGTGGAGTATTGCATGTCATGAACTGCTCATCCACCTGGGCTCTATCCTTAAGCATCACGGGTCGCCACCCACGACCAACAGGTGGCCCCATTGGGGAGTCTTACCCCTCTGCAGAGTTGCAGTCGGTGCATTTTAACGCCCCAGCCGACAGGGCGGAAATTTGCTTCTAAAAAAAAAAACATTAATAATACTCTAAAGCGCAAAGGTCAAGATTATCGTTATATCTTTGGCATATATTTTCTTATCAGAAGAACAGAAGTCATCTATAATAAAATTATTATATATCTCTCATGTTTGTGTCGGAGAGAGGCCCGTCCGGTCAATCAGCTGGTCACATCAAGCCCTAACTTCTATATGATTATCCTGACCCTGTTGCCCCTATAGCAAGCCCAACTCATTTCATCATGTATGTGCTAGAAGGCAGAGGCTGAGGATCTTATTGTCCAGGGTATGACGTTAAACTCTATCTGATGGTGAATTTTCAATTTTAGAGCTCGGGGAGTTTGGAGTACCCCTGCATACTCGTGGTTGTATAAAGATGTACATATCTTCTTTATACTTACCTTGTGTATCTTCTTCCATAGTTCTAAGTAGAGGGCTTCATGTATCTGTTATATTCTATCTTGCTATTTGGGCTTCTCTGGGCTGGTAGATGTTCTTAATCTGGGCTGGATCTTCTTTGCTTGATACTGGGACGTCTATGTTGTTGTCGAGTTTTTAGTTAACAAACACAAGACTTTGCTTTGTTTAGAGCTCTTTATTATTTTATAAGATCCAGCGGTTGTATAAAGATATACTTATATTCTTTTTACTTATCTTGTGTATCTTCTTCCATAGTTCTAAGTAAATGGCTTCATGTATCTGTTATCTTCTATCTTGCTATAAGGGCTGGTTGATGTTCTTCTTAATCTGGGCTGGATTTTTCTGTACTTGATACTGGGACGTCTTATATGCTTAAATCGAACTTAACCAAAAATCAGGGAATTAACCGAATTTAATGAGATTTTCAGTGATGGTGGAATTTAGTTCCGTTAAGTTCTATTTAATCTCTTCTATCTTGCTAACTAGACTGCTCTGGGCTGGTAGATGTTCTTAATCAGAAGAACAGAAGTCATCTATAATAACATTTTTATATATCTCTCATGCTTGTGTCGAGGAGAGGCCCCTCTGGTCAATGAGCTGGTCACATCAAGCCCTAACTCCTATTTGATTATTCTGACCCTATAGCAAGCCCAACCCAATTCATCATGTATGTGCTAGAAGGCTGTAGCTGAGGTTCTTCTTGTCCTGGGTATGACGTTAAACTCTATCTGATGGTGAATTTTCAATTTTGGAATCTCGGGGGAGTTTGGAGTACCCCTGCATACCCGTGGTTGTATAAAGATATACTTATCTTCTTTATACTTATCTTGTGTATCTTCTTCCATAGTTCTGAGTAGAGGGCTTCCACTATCTGTTATATTCTATCTTGCTATTTGGGCTTCACTGGGCTGGTAGATGTTCTTAATCTTGGCTGGATCTTCTTTACTTGATACTGGGACGTCCTATGTTGTTGTCGAGTTTTTAGTTAACAAACACAAGACTTTGCTTTGTTTAGAGCTCTTTATTATTTTATAAGATCCAGCGGTTGTATAAAGATATACTTATCTTCTTTATACTTATCTTGCGTATCTTCTTCCATAGTTCTAAGTAGATGGCTTCATGCATTTGTTATCATCTATCCTGCTATAAGGGCTAGTTGATGTTCTTCTTAATCTGGGCTGGATTTTTCTGTACTTGATACTGGGAAGTCTTATATGCTTAAATAGAACTTAACCAAAAATCAAGGAATTAACCGAATTTAATGAGATTTTCAGTGATGGTGGAATTTAGTTCCGTTAAGTTCGATTTAATCTCTTCTATCTTGCTAACTAGACTGCTCTGGGTTGGTAGATGGTCTTAATCTGGGCTGGATCTTCTTTACTTGATACTGGGACGTCCTATGTTGTTGTGGAGTTTTTAGTTAACAAACACAAGACTTTGCTTTGTTTAGAGCTCTTTATTATTTAATAAGATCCGGATCAAATCAAACAAGCGTGTGAGAATTTAGTTTCATCAGAAAGATTGTGATTGCAACAGTTCTGTTCAACGACAAACCAAAATCTGACTTTCCCAGGCTCTTTCTCACGTTCACATTGGGGAATCGAAAGAAAGGTCAAACGCAGATCAAAATCTGTCCCTCACTTTTCATGTGTTTTTCCTTGGCCGTTAGTTTGAATTTAAGTTACATTTATCGTACATGATTAATAGGCTACCTATGAATTATGTAACAATAATGGCTGTGCAATAAAGAATTAAATGTGATTTATGATTTTGAACGAATATTTTTTTCATCTTCTTTTTCGTTATTGCTTTTATAATTGAAATAAAATTGCATTTCATTAAATTTTTTTGTTTAATAATTAAAGTTATTTTTATACAAATACTGTGTAAATATCAGGGTGTTTCATACATGTTAAGTTGGAAAATACACATTTTTAAAAGTGAATAAATACTTTCTCCAACATACACATGAATCGATTGAAATAGATAGATAGATAACCTGACTGAAATAGATAGACATATAGATAGATATTAACAATGGGGTAGGTAGGTAGGGAGATAGATAGATACATACATACATACATAAATACATACATACGTACATATGAACCGGCCGAGATAGATAGATAGATAGATAGATAGACCTGACTGAAATAGGTAGAAATATAGATATATATTAACAGAATGGGGTAGGTAGATTAGATAGATAGATAGATACATACATACATACATATATACATACATATGAACCGAGATAGATAGATAGATAGATAGAGAAGTGTGAAAAGACTAAGGTGGGTATATAGATAGAAAGATACTTACATACATACATACACACATAGATAATAGACTGAGATAGATAGATAGATAGATAGATAGATCTGAACAGAATGGCATAGATAGATAGATAGATAGATAGATAGATAGATAGATATATACATACATACATACATATAAACCGACCGAGATATATATATAGATAGATAGATAGATAGATAGATAATAACAGAATGAGATAGATAGATAGATAGATAGATAGAATGACATAGATAGATAGATAGATAGATAGATAGATAGAAACCGGACTGAAATGGATAGACATATAGATAGATATTAACAGAATGGTGTAGGTAGGTAGATAGATAAATAGATAGATACATTCATCCATACATACATACATACGTATGAACCGAAATTGATAGATAGATAAAATGTGAAAAGTCCGAGTTGGATGTATACATAAAAAGATGGATAGTTTTATACATACATACATAATAGACTGAGATAGATAGATACGTGGATAGATAGATAGATATGAACAGAATGGCATAGATAGATAGATAGATAGATATATGGATAGATTCATACATACATATGAACCGAGATAAATAGATAAATAAGTATGGAGAGACTAAGGTATATATATATATAATATATATATATATATATATATATATATATTAATATATATATATATATATATAATATTTAGAGAGAGAGAGAGAGAGAGAAAGAGAGAATGAACAGAATGGCATAGATAGATAGATAGATAAATTCATACATACTTATGAACCGAGATAAATAGTTAGATAAGTATGAAGAGACTAAGGTAGATAGATAGATAGATAGATAGATAGATTCATTCAATTTCCGACAAAAGAACAAGTGTAAGAAGATATGTGTACGCATCCATTATTAAATTTAATCAAGCAGGAACAGGTTTACCAAACAAATAATGAATGGGACTGACGACTTGAGTTAATGGAATTTTTTTCAACCCCCGTGTCTCGGGGGCAAGAATCCCCTTGGAAAACTAGTCCTCACCCTCAATTCAATCTATGGTTTTCTGGGGCCCCCAAGACAAAACTGGTACCATTTGAAATCATTAGGCAACCCCTATGAAGAACTTAATGGTTAGAGGCTTTCTCTTTGCTTGTTCAATTAATACGACATTTCGTAAAATATAGAGCATTTATATCCTGTTGCCCTTGTGGCAAACATCCAACCCTTTTTAATGATATATGTGAAGAAAAAGTGGAAGCGAATCCGGCAGTATGTGATATTGTGAAAATTTTTTTTAAAAAACACGAGTTTATAAACGAGTAATGTTTATTTTGCCTATGCTGCAGTGTTTCGATCTGTTTCAATAGATCTTCATCAGGGTTTTCGTTAGTTTGAGGAAAAATAAATTTATCACAGAAAATAAGAAGTTTGCGAGATTTTTTTGCTTTATGGTCGGTCAATCTATTTCAAAAATGTTAACGAACTTCTTCTCCTTCTTCTTCTTCTTCTTCTTCTTCTTCTTCTTCTTCTTCTTCTTCTTCTAGAGAGTTTTTCACACCAGCGTTAACTGATGGTATTTCACTGGACTCTGATTGACAATAAGTCTTGTCAGGTCTTCAGGACTCTTCTGTGTATTCTAGCAATGCGTAATCTGGATGGTCTCAATTATTCCTCAGATATTCAGTTTCTCCAGTCTTTTTTCCAAGATTTTTGGAACCGTTCCAATTACAATTGATATCACTTTCATCCTCGTATTCACAGCTTTTTCAATTCTCTGGCAAGGTCCGGGTATTTGTCTATCTTTTTGTTTTCCTTCATTTCAACCTGTATGACTTGAATTAAGCACATGTTCTCCCAAAAATTGTCGGCTATCGCCATCTCAAATAAACTGTTTGTGTACTCTCATGTACATATATGTATATATGTACATATTATGTATCAATTCTTTCGTTCATGATATATATATATATATATATATATGTGTGTGTGTGTGTGTGTGTGTGTGTGTGTGTGTGTGTGTGTGTGTGTGTGTGGATTCTCTAGCCTTTTTGGACAAGTCTATAGGTACGATGACTATAAATTCAAAACCCTGGCCCTATATATATATATATATATATTATATATATATAATATATATATATACCGGCCCTTTGCACGTGTAGGATGCGACTAGAGAAGGAAAACACAGAATTCAAACCTGTTAAACTCCGCTGAAGAAATTGACCTGGTGTCACATCCTGCTCGAGCTGAGGGGTTGATAAATATATATGCATATTAAAATGGCAAACATTTTTTTGTGAAATAATTTCACTTTCTTTAATTACTTAATTTAATTTAAAAGGCAAAATTCGCGTTTTTATCAATTTGAACAATTTAAGATTAATCTAATACATGAATGGCAAATTCTATCTGTTCGTTGTATAACCAGTGCCATAAACGCACATAGCGAAGGTTGCAATTGAAAATCCCGTATGGAACTGTAAATAATCTCACCTTTCCCGGATATTACCGGGTACTGATGAACAAATAAATTAATTAAGAAAACCGTTTTACTTACCTTTCTGCATTAGGCAAAGCGTGTTTCGCTTTTTTGTTTTTGTTTTTGTTTTGTTCTTTGTTTTTTTTTGTTTGTTGTTTTTTGTTGGGGGGGGGTATTTTTTTGTATTTTCAACGAACAATCTACATTATAGGAGTGGTGAGACTTGCTTAATGTCAGATATTAATATGATAAACTTCAGATATATGAGATGGAGAGTGGGAAAAGAACAAACGATGAGTGAGAGATAGATAGAGAGAGACAGAGACAGAGACAGAAACAGAGAGAGTGAGAGAAAGAAAGAGAGAGAGAGAGCGAAATAACAACAAACGAGGGAGAAGAATAAAAATGAGGTGTTGGGGGGGGACAAAGTGAGATGATCAAAAACGAGAAAAAAAGAGAGAGAAGGAGAAGAACAAAAAACGAAAAAAAGAGAGAGAGAGAGAGGAGAGAGAGAGAGAAAACAACAACAAAAACAACAACAACAAACGAGAGTGGGAGAACGAGATGGAAAAATGAGGGAAAACGTTAAAAGAAAAAAACGATATATATATATATAGAGAGAGAGAGACAGACAAACAGCGAAGAGACTGAGAGAGAGAGAGAGAGAGAGAGAGAGAGAGAGAGACGGACATACAGACAGAGCAACAACAACATCAAACGAGAGAGAGGGGGGGGGCGAGAAGGAAAAATAAGGGAAACCGATAAAAGATTTAAAAAACGATATATATATAGATAGAGAGACAGACAGAGAGAAAGAGAGAACAACACTAAACGAGGGAGAAAGAGAGAGAGAGGAAAAATGAAGAAAAGCGAGAGAGGAAAAAAAAGAACAATATCGAGAGAAAGAAAAGAAAAACGACAGAGAGAGAGAGAGAGAAAGAAGAGAGAGAGAGAGAGAAAGAGAATGAGACAGACAGACAGACAGACAAACACCGATGGCCAAACAAACAAATTCCAACAAGCTTGTGTACAAAACTTGAAACACCATTTCACTATCAACAAGGGGGTGCACAATTACGCTGGTCCCCCTTTAGTCACGTGACACGTAATTAGGAGTCCCTATGTTCCCGAAAATGAACGAAGATGGTCGGACTTTATAAACAGGACTTTCGACAATTTTAAAACTGCTACGGGCACAATTCCGATATCATGGGCCGTCTAAAAAAAGCTGAAAAACTAGACACCAAATCATTGTCTGTCATTTTTAATAGAATATGCCTACAAGAGAATGTGCTGACTAAACACACACACTATATATATATATATATATATATATATATATATATATATGCTCCCATTATTCCTGGTAGAGCACTGTAGAGGAGACATGAATTGAACTTACACCGTCCAGCCTAAGGCATTTACTCGCCTGTTGTTTACAGACTTGAGTTGATTGTAAAAATATATATCTATGTAAGTATATATCAATCAAGTAGCTGTTAAAAATTTGATTGTACTGATGATACGTAAACGTTGAAACACGTGTTTCTGGATGACTAATGTATATATATATATATATATATATATATATATATATATATATATATATAGTGTATAATATGGGTGCAATATTTCTAAGCAGATAGTGCTCAATATCATTGATAGAGCGTTTGTATTTGAGTTAAGGTAACGCAGAGGCAAAAAACTATCAGTAACCAGGTGTTGACTCGATGTCCACGCTACCTTAACACATATATATATATATAATATATATATATATATATATGATGGACTCTCCCGTCGATCGACGAATCAGTGTTCATCCAATGAACCCCACACAGTGATTTGTTTATTGTGGTGAAGGCTTGTGTTGGACCATCCACACTTTTTGGCACAGTCGATAGGAAAGAATTGGTGCATCAAGGGTTGTCACAAACCCAATCATCGTCCGACCTCAGGAATTTTGAATTCAGAGTTATCCCTCTCCTAGACTGGTTACCTACCCAAGGCTGAAGGGCCCAGTCTGCCCTACTATTTAACCCATAGCTGGAGGGAATTTTGAATTCAGAGTTATCCCTCTTCTAGACTGGTACCGACCCAAGGCTGAAGGGCCCAGTCTGCCCTACTATTTAACCCATAGCTGGAGGGAATTTTGAATTCAGAGTTATCCCTCTTCTAGACTGGTACCGACCAAGGCTGAAGGGCCCAGTCTGCCCTACTATTTAACCCATAGCTGGAGGGGAATTTTGAATTCAGAGTTATCCCTCTTCTAGACTGGTACCGACCCAAGGCTGAAGGACCCAGTCTGCCCTACTATTTAACCCATATGGAGAATATAGTTAATGTATGCCATGATTCTTTGTAAGGTCTTTCTGCCATTGAACAATTACTCCGTATGTTCCTTTTTATTCTGTCTGAAATTCGACAACACTGGATTTGGTTTGGTTTCCATTCTCAGACAATTTAGGGGTAATACATCAGTTTCATATATATATATATATATATATATATATATATATATATATATACCCACGTGCATTTCTATGCAACAAAATGGCTCCGTTTAGCGCATGTGAGTTTCTATAGTAGCATTTGCGCTCACATCTACATTTGATGAAGAAATTGACAATGTACGTGCGCTCAAGGCTGACGATGCCGATAAATCCTGGGTGAAGTCAAGGTCGACTGGATTACAACAGCGCAAACTTCGCGGAGAACGCTGTCAGATTGGCGCACCTTGTACAATTAAGAAATATATTTTCTTCTTTTTTTATCTACGTCGAATGTCTTCGGCGTTTGTTTGTTTTTTTTGGGGGAGAGGTTCTCGTCTGTCTCTTCTTACTTCGGGCTCGAACATTTTTGACTCTTCTCCGACATATTTTAAACATCGCCACTTTTTTTACTTTTTATTTTCTTAATTCGAAATAGAAGAAGAAGAAGAAGAAGAAGAAGAAGAAGAAGAAGAAGAAGAAGAAGAAGAAAGAAAGAAGAAGAGTTATATGATGTGGACTTTGAGATAACGATGGATCACTTTATCCCAGCCAGGAGACCAAACGTAGAATTGATTAACAAAAAAAAAGAAAACTTGTCAACTGGTAGACTTTGTAGATCCAGCAGATCACAGGGTGAAGATGAAGGAAAAATAAAAGATAGACAAATACCCGGACCTTGCCAGAGAATTGAAAAAGCTGTGGAATATGAGATGAAAAGTCATACCAATTGTAGTTGGAACGGTTCCAAAAAACTTGAAAAAAAGACTGGAGAAACTGAATATCAGAGGAATAATTGAGACCATCCAGACTACTGCATTGCTAGAATACACAGAAGAGTCCTGAAGACCTGACGAAACTTATTGTCAATCAGAGTCCCGGGAAATACCATCAGCTAACGCTGGTGTGAAAAATTCTCTAGAAGAAGAAGAAGAAGAAGAAGAAGAAGAAGAAGAAGAAGAAGAAGAAGGTAATATAAGGAAAGAAGAAGTAGTATACCTTTTTATAGTTAATTTATGCCTTGATTCTTTGTGAGGTCTTTCTGCCATTGACCAATTACTTCATGTGTTTCTTTTTATTCTGTCTTGTTTCAAGTAATTATTTCTATTTAATAATTTGTCAATAATATATCTTCAATTAATTATTCTTATCTAATTCTAATAATTTCCAATATGACTTGGAGTATTATTATCTAATCATCTTTATCTGATACTAATAATTTACAAACATTTATAATCATTTAATTATTTCTAATAACTAATTTTCAAAAATGATATTGTTTCAAATAACTATTCTCATTCAATAATAATAATAATAATATAATAATAATAATACTTCATCTTTACCTTTGAGTAATTTCTGTCTGAAATTCGACTTAACGCTGATTTTGTTTGGTTTCCATTCTGAGACTATTTAGGAGTAACAACCTAGGGCAATATTTTATCTTCCAAATTTTCAGACGTTTCCAATTTTTTACTGTCAATGTTTTGTCTGGATAGTGCATCGACATGCAGAATAGTGTTCCCTTTTACATATATTATGTCGAAGTCAAAAACCAGGAGTTTTATTGCCCATCTTAAAATTCTGTGTTTTAAAATTCTTAAAAATCTGTAAAACATGTGATTTTTTGTCATTCTCTTCTGGGGTTAAATATAAACTCCAAATGTCTGTCTTCAACAAAAATATTTTTCCGAAC
Organism: Doryteuthis pealeii; assembly: GCA_023376005.1. NCBI lineage: Eukaryota > Metazoa > Mollusca > Cephalopoda > Myopsida > Loliginidae > Doryteuthis > Doryteuthis pealeii. The sequence goes on from CM042163.1 coordinate 59,881,195, forward strand.
AAAAAAAAAATCGAGCATATTCTGTACTCTAAACTGTTGCCAGTGCATTTTTCTCAATATCTGAGTTGTTAATCTCGGCTGAAGTTAATTTTCTCGTTAGTACTGTTAGGGAGAGTTATCTCCCCCTAACGATTTGAACCGGATACTCTCTAAAAAGGAGGAGGACAAAATACTGACAGCGAGACAGACAAGAACCGAGCCCGGTACGTGACACACGCGTATCCTACATGAAGCCGAACTGAATCCAAAACCATCCCACTGTATTCCCTGTCAGTGAGAATAAATAAAACAAATATTGTTATTGTTAACATATTCCCTGTTTTTATTATCAATTCTGTATATCCTACATTTCGGGATATAACAGGTACATAATTGGATGACATTTTTTTAGATAGAATTTCAGGTATTCAATGTTCACTTGAATCTGTCAATAGTCCCTTCCATTTTTGGATCAAAGATTTTTTTATTTCTCTGAATGTTTGAGATGATTAGTATTATCTGTGTTATTCAGACTATTGTTCTATCTTCATTGTTATCTGTACAACGTTTCGACCGATGTACCCTCCGGCCTTCCTTTGGTATTTCTTGTCGGTCTCGGTAACCTTCTCCTCTGAAGAGGGTTCGAGGGTTCTTGTCGTAATCGGGAGCCATCACGGAACTTTGAACCTAACCCTTTATTCAGGCCACGGGGGTATCCTGTTCTCATTCCGCTAACTATAGCTGGGGTAAAAAAAATTTAAATGTTTTTTTTTTTTATTGGAGCCTTTTTTCGGATTGCCTCCATTGTAACATCGACAGTAGAATACACTGATTGAACCTCTACAGAGGGGTAAATCCCACCAATGGGGCCACCTAATGCTAAAAGGACGGAATCCTGTTGGCCGAGCAGTCTATGCCAGACAACGCTCCACTTTGGCTCTTATTTAGGTTAGATAGGCGGTTTGAGAGTCCCTCTTCGATCAATTGGCTAGTCAAGTTAAGTCCTAACTTCTATATGATTGTCCCAACCTTATTGCTTTATGGCCAAACCTCCACAATCCAAGAGCTCCAAAATTGGAACTTCTCCATTAGATGCTGTTTAACGTAATAACCAGTACACTAAGACCCTCACCCACCGCTTTTTAGTACATATATCATTAAGTGAAAAAATTGAAAACACACACACATCTCACCTACCATAAGTGAATCAGCCGTTTGTCGGCGTTTGTTTGTTTGTTTGTTTGTTTTTAATCTACGAATGCTCACGTTCGTCAACAATTTTAAATAGATTGACCGACCATAAAGCAAAAGTCACGCAAACTTCATAATGAAAGCCCTAATGAAGATCTGTTGAAACTTAAATCCAAATTCTTTTATTTTTTTGAAAAAATTTGGGACATAAAATTTTAAGGGGAGATGTTGTAGAGGAGTGAACACCCCTATAAGATGGACTGACCCAGAAGCATTTAATAGTCGACGCAGCAGTGACTGAGGTCGGAATTTATTCGAACGAAATTATTGCGTCAATTCCAACCATTTGAACCTCCTTATTTGTACGTTTGTCTTGTGATTTTCTACTTCTTTGTTCTATGTTAAATGTTAAATTAATACATATTCACACATCCTGTATTCGCTGTGTATTCTTTTTGCGTCCTCAAGGATACAACAGAAACAGATCGACACACTGCAGCATAGGCAAAATAAACATTACTCGTTTATGAACTCGTATTTTTTCAATTTTTTCACAATATTACATACTGCCGGATTCACTTCCACTTTTTCTTCACATATATCATTAAAAGGGGTTGCTACAAGAGTAAAGGGATTGAGAGAATCATATAGGTGCTAGTGCTTTACATGATCACCGATTAATCGAAGGTGGCCTTCTTCGACCGCTCGTCTAAACTGGAGTGTTGCATGTCATGTACTGCCCAGCCATCAATAATCAGCTCCTCACTATACCGCACAGATCCCTGTGCTACTCATACGCTGAGTTGGCGAGGGCCTGCATCGAATCCGGAACATACAAGCCCAATAGATGCCCTGTTTGCCAACTGATTTTATTCAATGGCATATGAGACCCACACAATCTCTGTATTTCTTACTTGAAGTATTAGATCACTGAGAAGTACTTCGAGATAGACGTGTCAGTCAGACCCACTGGGTTTTATGTCAGATAAATCCCAGTAGATGGGTATCGGGCACAATCGCAGGGTTTCATGCCATACAAAACCCAATAGATGCCCTGTATGCCAACTACTTTTATTCGATGCCACATGAGACTCCCTAGATTATCGTTAGGCCTACCTGTCGTATTTGACGTCAAATAACTCCCAGTACATGACCTCCAGACACATCGAGCTTACTTCCTGTCAATCAAAGACCCGCTAAAAGTGTTGTATAATCCATGGGTAGCATGGATTATTGGCAACACTCTGTAATTCTTAATTCTACGGGGATAGTTTTTACATATCACGGACGGCAGTTTCCATGGAAAATTTCAAAGACCTGAAATCTCGCACGTCACGTGATTTTGAGTTAGTTATCAGTTGCAGCCAGGATGTGAAGTAAGAGAAAATGTCTCTTGCTTCGGCTGGACTTTGCGCGTTGAGTTAGTTATAAAAGGTAAATAAAAAGCTTTTTAAAAAGGCAAAAGGCGTTGTTAGTTAATTGGGCATGCCTTAGTATAAAATGAACCAACAAGAAATAGAAAGAAGAACCAGGCGTAGACATCACGCTGGTGTAGAAAGAAGAAATAGAATCCAACATGGCGAATAGAAAGAAGTCTAGAGATCACCAATGACCAAAGAAAGAAAGCAACAAGTTATGTATTGTTTAAATATCTCTCTGATAATGAAAATCGGAAAGTTTTGAAATAAAATAACTGATGCATTATAAAATTAATTCATTGCTAAATCAACATTGAAAATTTCATTAAAATCGGATAAATTCCCTTATTTTTGGTAAATTTTTTTTTCAAACGTTGGGGTCAGAATTGTATTTTTAAAAAATACGGATTTTTCAACGAATTGGGTACATATAGTTTGACCTAATTTAAATTGCAAATCGACATTGGAATTCTATTACAAGTGTTGGTGTTAAAAGTGTCTGTTAATCACTATCCCATCTCCCCTTCACTGGCATATAGAGAGTGGAAAAGAGAGTTATGCAGAACATTATAAAACCCTTTTGTTTAAAATTCAAATATTATAATTTTTTTCTTTCTTAAATGTTATTCCTAAAAGACATCTCAAAATCTTAATATTCTTCTTTTTTTTTCAAATTTCATAGTTTAGATTAAAACAATGATTAGTCTATTGACAATAAAATGTCCCGAGATCTTCTATACATGAAATGCAAAAGAGGTTCCAAAATTTTTCAGTGTTACACACACAAAAATATTTATCTTAAATGGTATATTTTGTATGAAATTCAAAGCCAAAATGTCATCAACGCTTTTAGAATATTATTTTAATACTTACTTTTAAAAAAGTCTATTTTTTCATTACTGTTTTCATCTATGGCAACAAGCAATCTGAAAATAATTTTTGAATCACAGAAATTAAATTTGTTTTTTTTAAAGAAAAATTCAATGTTGGGAATACTTTTTAAAATGTATATATTATAAAATTAAAAATAGGGTCGGGTTAGCTCAGTCGGTATAGCGTTCGGCTAGAAACCACATGGTTCCTAGTTTGATTCCGGCTCTCGCCAACTCAGCGTATGAGTAGCACAGGAATCTGTGCGGTAAAGTATGGAGCTGATGGTAGGTGTGGCACTCCACCTCAGATGCCAAAAGAACAATCTCCTTGGTCTAGCGCTAGTGTAAAGGGAATAGACTCCCTCGCTGATTGGCTAATACCGACTTTAGGCCGTCCCGACGACTTTTTTTATTATAAATGCAACTAAGACACTCATTCTGAAAAATTCCTGAAATGTATTCTCAAATATATTTTTGCAGATTATATAAATTTTACTAGCAAAGTTTTTAATTGAATACTTTAAAATTTAATAAAAGATCCAGATAATGCTCGGAGGAAGGGGTACATAACAAAATATGTCAAGTTGCCATATTTGATAGTGATGTAATGAATATTCAAATACCTTGGAACCCCCTCACTATAATCTGATTGGACAGTGTCATATATAAATATTCGATACTGTGGTGGTACAAGCACCTAAGCCTAATCCTACCAGCCTAGGCTTACTCGCCAGACTACCCCACGACTGCTCGGAAGACGTATGCAATTCGACGCATCAGCTACTACTACGATAATATACCAAATACCAACTTCATAATATATCCCTTAACCCGGATATATCAGATAGTATATAAGAATCCTTATATGGCCAAGGGTCGAGTTGCGGTATAAGATGGCAGATATGTACCGTGAGAAAGCCGTATCGGACAGACCCACCGTGTTTTAAGTCAGAATATCGAATTTTATATTTTTTTAGATACCATCCTACCTCGCCGGGAAACATATGATATTATCGGTGATAATGTTTTTTTGTTTTTTTTTTCAGAAGGTTTCCTTATACTTTTCGATCTGTAATACTTCTGTCTGATGGGAGCCGATTCACTGCATTCTGTGGGTAAGTGCTCCCCGGAGTAAGATCGCCTGGCACGATTCACAAACTGGATGTTCTTCATCTTTTCTCTGCGGAAACGGTACACCAATTATAAAGATATAAAAACTGAAGATATTTTTACGCTTCGAAACCCAAAGATTTTCCTTTTTATGCCTGACGCAATAATTGCCTTTTCGATGGAATTATGTCGTCGAATATGTAGTTGGTTGGATTGTACGGCATGTCAATATTTGTCGGGTTATTTTATGCCGAAAACGTTTTGTTTTATTCATTATTGATAGGTACTTATTCTTTAACTAATTTTTTCAAATAAAACTCATTTTCTTCTATTTAAATTATAGATCCGACCCTAAAAGATACCACTACTCAGGGACAGAGTGAGCCTGGGAGTAATGGTGTTGAAGGGGTACTCAGATTCCCCAAAGTTACGAAACGGGAATTGGGTCATCAAATAGAGTTTAACGTCATACCCAGTATACTAAGACCCTCAGCTATGGCCTACTAGTACATATGTGGGGCGATAAGGGTAATAGGGTTGCGATAATCATGATAATCATATTTCCTTAGGAGAAGAATTAATGTATCTTAAGTTTAGATAGATAGATAGATAGATAGATAGATAGATACATGGATATATATATATATATATAGAGAGAGAGAGAGAGAGAGAGAGAGAGAAAGAGAGAGAGAGATAGGTGGATAGATAGATATGAATAGACTGTGAAAGATATATATATATATATATATATATATATATATATATATATGAGAGAGAGAGAGAGAGAGAGAGAGAGATAGATAGATAGATAGATATGACGAGACTGAGATAGATAAATAGATAGATAGATAGATATGATAGATATATAGATAGATAGGTAGATATGACGAGACTGAGATAGATATATAGATAGATAGATATAAACGGACTGAGATAGATAGATAGATAGATAGATAGATAGATAGATAGATAGATATAAACGGAGATAGATAGATAGATAGATAGATAGATATGACGAGACTGAGATAGATAAATAGATAGATAGATAGATATGACGAGACTGAGATAGATAGATATATAGATAGATATGAGATAGATATAGATAGATAGATAGATAGATAGATAGATAGAGATAGATAGATAGATAGATAGATAGATTTCTTTTTATTCCTATTTTCTTATTCAATTTTAGTTATTTTTCGTTACAACTCAAATCTCTCTCTCTCTCTCTCTCTCTCTCTCTCTCTCTCTCTCTCTCTCTCTCTCTCTCTCTCTCTCTCTCTCACACACACACACACACACACACACACACACACACATAACACACACACTTTTCTCGTTTGCTCTCTGCTGCAGACGTTTTTTTAGCTGCCTCTTACTCCCCACCGCACCAAAAGAACAAAACATGGATTACATTTGGAAGGAGAAAAGCACGCACGAACCTTAGATCTACGTATCCATAAAGACACACACACACGCACGCACACCACACACATACGCACACGTTCCCAGCCTACGCAACCAAGGCACGATGTCAAGCGGCTTCTTTTGTCTGACGCGAGGTCTTTAAAATCTCGGCAATTCTCGTTGTCACGAGATCCCTTTTAACGTGAACACTCCTTAATTTTCAGTATGAGTTGTTCGCCCTTTTTTCTCTTTTTTTCCCTCGTTTTTTTTTCCTCCTACTTTAAACAATTAAGCGAAGCGATTTCTTTTCTTATTATATTCCATTCCTATTTTTTTTACATCGGGTTAGTTGTTTGGTTGGTTGGTTGGCTTTACGGCATGTCAACTCATTGGGGTTATTTTATGCCGAAGATGCTTTTGTTTGATTCATTTTTGATGGATACTCAATATTTTTTTAATTCATTTTTAAACACATTTTTTACTCATATTTTGCTAGTTAACCCATAGATGTGACCCTAACATATACTACCACTCCGGGTCATTTGATTGGTTGTTTTTTTACGGCATGTCAACCAATTGGGTTATTTTATGCCAAAGATGCTCTTGTTTAATTCATTTTTGACGGGTACTCAATATTTTTAAAATCATTTTTAGACACATTTTTAAACTCATATTTTTCTATTAAACTCATATGTGTGAGCCTAACAGGTACTACCACTCCGGATCAGAGTGGATCTGGGAGTAATGGGGATGAAGGGACAATCCACATTCAACAGACCTTCAGTATTAGAACTTCACTATCAGATAGAATTTAACATCATACCCAGACATATATGATAAAAAAAGATTGGGGCTTGTCATAAGGGTAGTAGGGTTAGGACAACCATATAAGTTCTAGGGTCGGCGCGACCAGTTGATTGATCGAAGGGGCCTCTCGGATCGCCTGTTTAGCTAAAGTAAGGACCAAAGGGGAATGTCGCATGTCATGGACATTTTGTAAATGGACTTTTGTAATGTATTTTTTATCTGTAAAACGAGTTCTAGAGCTTCCCTACTCCTGAAAATTAGTTTATAAAAGCATTTTAGCCCAAGGAATCCAAAAACATGCTATTGAAAAGTCTGAAAATCAATCAATTTTAAGTTATTGATGATTCTGATTTGTTCATAGCAAGATCAATATCCCAATGAGGCACTGAATCTAAGACACATTTTGTTTCTATTATTATTTAACATATACTGAACATTATTTGTACCAAAAAGAAAGTTTGGTGTTTACCCAGAATTGAACCTACAACATCAGTTAAAATTTGGTTTTATAAACCAATTTTTAGGAGTAGGGAAGCTCTAGAACTCATTTTACAGACAAAAATAGATTTCAAAAATTCGCCATTTTTGCGACCAGCCATCCAATTTGGAAAGTTAAAAATCGATATAACTCCGCCAACTTTTTGATTGGAAGCTCAAATTTTGGGGATTTGGGGGGGGGGCGCCATCTAGTTATTGTCTTAGCATTTCGTTTTTCAGATATAATCAGTTATGATCATGACTTGGACGGGTGCGCACGTGCATTTGCTGGTGAAACACGTTTTATGACAGCATCAAGTAAAATATTTGAGAATTTGTTCT
>CM042163.1:59891297-59896297 GCA_023376005.1 Doryteuthis pealeii
TTCCTATTTGCTACTCGAGATAGTCACGTGACACCGAGGAGTACAAATCAACGTCTCAGTTTTCGAAACCGACATTTTCTTCTGGTTGTTGTTGTTGTTGTTGTTGTTGTTGTTGGAAGACAAAACGTTAATATTACAACTTTTGGATACAGACAGACTATAGTGAAAGCTTCTGATTTCTTTCTTTCTTTCTTTCTTTCTTTTTTTTTTCATACTTACTATTCTTTCTTATTTATTTATTTCCTTTCATTTTTTTCCCTTTCTTTCTTTCTTTCTTTCTTTCTTTCTTTTTTTCGTTCTCACTTTCTTTTTTATTTTAATATTCACAATATTTTGATTCTTTCTTCTAAGAAAACAATTAGTTTCCTCTAATTACAATTATCTCGCAATGATTTCCCGTTTTTTGCAGGGATATAGTAGATATATATATATATATATATATAATATATATTATATATGCTCTTCTTTATTTCTATCCTTTATATATATATATATATATATATATATAGGCAAGAGAGTGAGAGAGAGGGGGTGGGGGAGACAGATAGACAGTGACAGAGACAGTCAGAAACAATCAGCTTTCGAAACCGACATTTTCTTCTGATTGCTGTTGTTTGTTGTTGGAAGACAACATGTTAATATTATATTTGGATACAGACAGACTTTAGTGAAAGCTTCTGATTTCTTTCAATCTTTCTTTCTTTCTTTCTTTCTTTCTTTCTTTCTTTCATACTTACTCTTCTTTTTTCTTTTTTTCTTTCTTTTCTTAATTTCTTTTCATACTTACTCTTCTTTTTTCTTTCTTTCTTTCTTTCTTTTCTTTATTTCTTTTCGTACTTTTCTTTTTTCTTTCTTTCTTTTTCTTACTATTTTTTAGAAAGAAAGAAATATAGGAAAAAGGAAGAAAAAGGCAAACGTAAAATGGAAGAAATAAAGAGAAAGAGAAAGGCAGACAAAAAGAAAAAATGACAAATACTCAGAGAGAGAGAGAGAGAAAGAGTGAAGAAAGAAAGAGAGAGAGATAGAGTGAAAGGCAAATAATAAGAAAGAAAGAAAATAAGGAAATCAAATTATTAGAAAGAAACAAGAACAAAAAAAACAAACGAATAAAGGCAATAATAGCAAAGAAAGAAAGAAAGAAAGAAAGTCAAAAATAGGAAAGAAAAAAAAAGAAAGAAGAAAGTCAAAAATAGGAAAGAAAGAAAGAAAAGAAAGTCAAAAATAGGAAAGAAAGAAAGAAAGAAAGAAAGAAAGAAAGTCAAAAATAGGAAAGAAAGAAAAGAAAGAAAGAAAGAAAGAAAGAAAGAAAAAGAAAGAAAAGAAAGAAAAAGAAAGAAAGAAAAGTCAAAAAAAGGAAAGAAAGAAAGAAAGAAAGAAAGAAAGAAAGAAAGTCAAAAAAAAGAAAGAAAGGGAAAGAAAGAAACAAAGAAAGAAGAAAGAAAGAAAGAAAGAAAGAAAGAAAGAAAGTCAAAAAAAAGAAAGAAAGAAAGAAAGAAAGAAAGAAAGAAAGAAAGAAAAGAAAGAAAAATCAAAATAGGAAAGAAAGAAAGAAAGAAAGAAAGAAAAGAAAGAAAAGAAGAAGAAATCAAAAATAGGAAAGAAAGAAAGAAAGAAAGAAAGAAAGAAAAAGAAGAAAGAAAGAAAGAAAGAAAGAAAGAACGAAAGGAAAAGCCAAAGAAAAGCCAAAGAAATAATAAATTGACAATGGTGACAATCTGTCTCTGATGTCGTTAACCCTTTGTCGGTGCCATAAACCTGGAACCTAATATTAATGATCTCCTCGACACCCACCAAACCCATCCCCCCTCTCATTAGAAAAATAATTCAAGAATTAGCGAAGCGTTAACATTTTTAGTTTACTGATTCTTTTCCCTTGTAATTTGCATTCTGGTAAATTTGTTCCGTTTTGTAATTTAATATTCAATTCATTTATTTAAGGGATAAACGGAAATTAATTTTTTGTTCATGTTTGTAAAGCCTAGTTTTAAATTAACAATTTTCAATTATTATTATTTTAAGGTTTGCGATTTTTTTCCCTCCAGCTCTAACTGCTAGTTTTTCACTGGAGTCTGAGTGACAGTAAGTCTCCTCGTGTCACCAGGACTCTTCTATGTATCCTAGCTGATTTTAATAGTGCTGTGGTCTGGATGTTTTGGATTCATCCTCTGATATCCAGTTCACCCATATACTTGGGGGTCGTTCCAAGAATTCCAACTACAATCAGTATCACCGTCACTTCATTATATTAAATACACACACTTTTATAAGAGTACATTTTTGATATTAGGATTTGTAACAATTCATTACTCCTGTTAAACCGCCCTGTTGGCTAGGGCCGTAGAATATGTCTATCTATCTATCTATCTATCTATATATATATATATATATATATATATATATATATATATATATATATATATAATTCGTTCTGTCTACATATCTATCTAGTCCGTTATATCTATCTATTTATCTATCTAGTCCGTCTTATTTCTCTCTCTCCCTATCTAATATATATATATATATATGTGTTATATATAATCATCCATAGACACCGTGTTTCGACGTGTCATGTCTCATCAGTGTGGCTAGATTTAGTAACTACTTCTAGCCGGGAGTGAAAGCCGACAGACTTTACATCAGACCGACTCCTTAACCCCTCGGCCGTCTCAAGCTGACAGTAAGAAGCGAACTTTTAACTTATGAATACATACATCGGTATATATATATTACGATCACTAGAAAACTTAAATCCATAAATAACAGACGAGTCTTGCTATGCCCTAACGAGGAACGTTCGTTAAAGTCCCTTCTAGAGAGCTCTTCCCGGTTTTGGTAGCATATGTATATAGTATCCAATTGCCGCTTTAGTATTATATAATCTGATGTAGCAATGGGTGCCCTTGACTCTGATCAAATGCCTGATCTAATTGGGCTGTTAATATTATATAATCTAACATAATAAATTAGTAATATTCAGCAGCTAAAGTATAATTAGAATTAAATTTTAACTATTTTTACTAGCTATTATTTATAATTAGAATTAAATTGATAACAATAAAGAAATGAGAACTAAGGACTAAATAACGTATAAAATAAGCCACAAACGAAAATTGAGAGAAAAATATCAACCGTTATTATCCGAAAAGAAATGTAACTGAGCTTAACTAAGGAATTACATCGACTTCGTTAATCGTAGGGTAATTTTGATTGAAACCATGGTACACCGTTAACTTTGTCCTCTACTAATATATATATATATATATATATATATATATATATATATATATATATATATATATATATATATATATATATTATTATTGTAGGCAGGTTAACGACACGCAACATTTCTTTTTCATTATTTTGGATTTGGATCTTTATATTTATATATATATATATATAGCTTCGGCAGTACATATACTAAAATTCGACAGCACATATATTAATATTGGAACGATATATATATATGGGTGTGTGTATGTTGAAAAGATAAATAAATAGGAAAGAAAATGTTGAATGGATAAAAATGGTTTAATGAAATGCTAACATGTGTTTTGGCCGAGAGTTTGTCCATGTACATATTGTATTCTATTTATTATTATTTTAAATATGAAATGAAATAATAATAACATATATTTAAGTATACAAAGAAAACGGCCTTCCTCTGGCAAGATGTTTGATATATATATATATATGTATATATATATATATATATATATATATATATATATGTGTGTGTGTGTGTGTGTGTGTGTGTGTGTGTGTGTGTGTGTGTGAAGAGCATTGGAAGTGAATCCGACGGTATGTAGTATAGTGAGAAATTTGAAAAAACATAGGTTTAAATATACTTACCACTCATTCTATTTAAACCTGTGTTTTTTCAAATTTCTCACTATACTACACACACACACACACACACACATATATATATAAATATATATATATATATATATATATATATATATTTGTCAAAGGGTCTCCGTATGCTTCTCGTACATATATATATATATATATATAGAAATATCAAATTACCACCACCACCGCGACCCCTAGCAGACTACAAGGAACATCCACTACGAACGACTAAAATCACCAAACTTCAAAGAAACACATCAAACAACCGACGACATACTACACTCACACACGAGGAGGAAGTCATCACGATCATAAGCAGTATATACCCACCCACATCACAACCCCAGTATAAGGAACAACCAGAGACCGGCATCATTTCTTTCCCCAGTCTGATGAAGAGTGGATCGCAAGCTTGAAAATTTACTAAACAAACGAAACTCTTCTCTCAAACAACCGAGTTTCTTATATTTCTTTAATGCTTCACACTAATACCCAAACTTGATATATGTACCTCTCACTAATGGATACATATACCTAATATATATATATATATATATATATAAACGCTAAAAAATTTGATTTTTAACATCTCAACCATTTCACGACTGGTTTTTGACATCTCAACCACTTCTCATCTGATGATTGGATTACCAAGAAACTGTAAGTTATGAGTGTGAAACCATAATATCACCATTATATATATATATATATATATATATATATATATATATATATGAATTTAATATTTTTTTAGAAAAACCAAAAGTTGTTATGAGTTTGCTGACAGAATCTGTTTCGACCATTTAATAGAGCGGTCTTCATCAAGAGCAACATATGAATGAAAGACGGAAAAAATAACTGTTAGATAGAAGGTACAAACGAACGCTAGTGTTCGATGCTGGAATTTTTTTTAAAAATGTCCATCTTTCATTCATATGTTGCTCTTGATGAAGACCGCTCTATTAAACGGTCGAAACAGATTCTGTCAGCAAACTTATAACATCTTTTGTTTTTCCTAAAAAAATGTTAAATTAATACTGTCAGATTAACTTCCATTTACTTCCTATTGTCTATTGTAAAAACAAAATATCTGGATTTTTACATCTTCGGAGGTTAATATGATATACAACACTATGGATTTGTCA
>CM042163.1:59901297-59908797 GCA_023376005.1 Doryteuthis pealeii
CATATTTATTAAAATCAAATTTTTAATATCAATATGCAAATTAGCCTTTCCGTTCACACTGTAAACCGCTATTTTGTTGTATATATAAATATAATTGCATGTTGTTAGTATGTAGATATGTTCAATAGTATTCATAATGTAAAAAAATTTTATTAATAATTGAGGTTTAGATAAAAAATAAAATCATTGAGAATGCGATGTCAATAACTAAGGGAATTGTAACTTGAGTAGTAATATAGTTTCGGTTACAGACAGAAAAACAGACAATCTCCATTATAATAAGATTATTGAAGATTGTGGGTTTGTATGTCTGTAACCGAAACTATATTACCATTCAAGTCACAATTCCCTTTGTTATTTACATCACATTCTCCATGATTTTATTTTTATTTAAACCTCAATTATTAATAAAATTGTTTTACATCATTAAGACTGTTGACCATATCTACATACTAATAACATGCAATTATATTTATATATACAAGAAAATAGCGGTTTACAGTTTGAATTGGATGGCAAATTTGCATATTGATATTAAAAATTTGATTTTAATAAATATATGCTTGGTATTATTGATTTCTAATTGTTTGGTTTTATATTAATGAATATGAGCAAAAATCTCGGGGATAAATCTTAAAAGAAATCCATTAACAAGAAGAAATAACTGTAATATTATTCTTTACTTCCTATTTTAACTAAATAGTTAAATTAGGAAAATTTACCAATGAAAGACGGGAGTAAGGGAAAATGATGGAAGAGTTAGTTTCAAAGTTGTTCTATTTTTCAATCATACCCCCTCTGTTCCAAATATTTTTATCTGAATTCTTATTCAGTTTCATTAGCCTTTCTAATTTAACATGATGTTTTATCATATTAAAACTTAAATACTTGCACCCGGAGGGTGCATATATTTGCTAGTAATAATAATAATAATAATAATAAGAAGAAGAAGAAGAAGAAGAAGAAGAAGAAGAAGAAGATAAATATTCTCCTTCCAACTTTGGGTAAATAGTAGGACAGGCTAGGTGTTCAGCTTTAGTACGGCAACTGGGCTAGGAGAAGGAAAACACTGAATTCAAACCTGTTAAACTCCGCTTTTAAAAAATCATCTTGTGTCACATCCTGTTCGTGCGGAGGGGTTGGTAAATATATAAATATATATAAAGATAGGGATATATATAGAGAGAGTGAGGGCTTGAAAGAACCATGAGAGAGTGCGAAAAAGAAGTGTGGGGAGATTAAGAGAGTGAGGGGAGGGTGAAAGTTAGGTGAGATCGGGATGGGGGAGAAAGAGACGGTGATGGAGAAAGAGAGGTGACAGAAGAGAGATAAAGAGAGAGAAGGGGAGAGAAAGGGCGGTGATGTAGAATGGGAGGTGACGGAATAGAGAGAGATTGAGACACAGAGAGAGGGGGAGAGAAGTGAGAGGGAAATATTCAGAAGAGTGATGGGGGTTGAAGAGGAGGGACTTGAGAGACTGAGCGGAAGGAGAAAGTATGGGGAGAGAGAGGGGAACAAAAGTAAGAGAGAGAGCGACGGTGAAAAGATAGAGGGAAAGAGAGAGAGAGAGAGGGAGAAAGGAGATAAGGCGAAAAGAGAGAGAGAGAAAGAGAGAGAGAGTGGGGGGCGATGATGGAGTGAGTGAAGTGACATTAGAGGGAGAGAGACAGAGACAAAGAGAAAAAGAGTGGTTGGGTGAGAGAGAAAGAGAGAGAGGGTGGGAGAAAGAGAGAAAGGGTGGTGATGGACAGAGGGAGGTGACGGAAGAGGGAGAAAGACAGAGACAAAGAGAGAGGGATGGGGCGATTATGGACAGGGGAGGTGACGGAATAGGGAGAGAGACAAAGAGAAAAAGACAAGGAGGGTGATAGAGAAAGAGAGAGAGTGAGTGGGAGCTTAGAGGGGGAGGTGGTGGAAGGGAGACAGAAACAGACACAAAGAGAAACAGAGAGGGGTGTAAGAGAAACAGAGAGAGAGACGACGACGATGATGGAGAGAGGGAGGTGACGGAAGAGAGAGACAAAGAGAAAGAGAAAGGTTGAGAGAGAAAGAGAGAGAGGACGGTGATGGAGAGAGGGAGGTGACGGAAGAGAGAGAGAGTATGAGCAAGGAGAATGCAGTGAAGGAGGTCGGCGAGATTTTTCAGTAACGTAGGGGTGTAATGAGGGAAGGGGCTATTGCGTGGATGGCAGAATGAGGGTCAGGTTACGTGGAACTGAAGGTGTTCGTGTGTAAATGTCGATGGAGGAAAATTTTAACCGCTGTGGATCGTCTTCTTTTCTTATTCGTTCCTTCAGTCATTTATTTCATTTTATTTTATTTTATTTCTTTTTACTGAAAGACAGTGGTTGCCATTTTGTTTTTTGTCTGTCATCTCTCTCTCTCTCTCTCTCTCTCTCTCTCTCTCTCTCTTCTCTCTCTCTCTCTCTCTCTCTCTCTCTCTCTCCATCACCTCTTCATCACCATCAACCTCTCTCTTTATCTTTCTCTCTCTCTCTCTCTCTCTCTCTCTCTTTTTTTTTTCTCTTCCTTTTTCTCTGTCTCTCTCACTTTCTCCCTCCCTTCACTCGTTCTCTCTTTTTCCTATATTCCTATCCATCGCCCTCACACTTTTGAAAACCCCTTCTTTTCCATTCCCACTCATTCTATATCCATTTCTCTCTCTCTCTCTCTCTCTCTCTCTCTCTCTCTCTCTCTCTCTCTCTCTCTCTCTCTCCCTCTCTCTCTCTCTCTCTCTCTTTCTTCTCTCGCTCTTCCATACTTTTCCATCGCCCTCACTCATTCCATTACCCTCTCCTTCAATCCCTACCCTTCTCTCCCACTCCCTCTTTCCCTCTCTCCCTCTCCTTCTCCTTTATCTCTCTCTCTCTCTCTCTCTCTCTCCCCTCTCTCTCTCTCTCTCTCTCTCTCTCTCTTTTCTCGTTTTCCGTCATCTCTTCATCATTGACCTCACCCTTTCGATTCCCCTCCTTTCCATCTCTCGTTTTGAATCCTCTCTCTCTCTCTCTCTCTCTCTCTCTCTCTCTCCTCTCTCTCTCTCTCTCTCTCTCTCTCTCTCATCCACGTTTCGGTTGACAATAAGGTGAACCCAACAAGCAACTAAATGGGCTGGGGTGGGTGTCTGCTGATTGTGCTCGTAGGATTATCGTTTATCATTCGATAAGTCGAAGGTGATGGCTCGGCATTTGTCATTGGCGCCAATTTTTATGATATAAATTCCGGCGTGTGCCAAAAAAGAGCGGGAAAATGTCAGCAAACGCGAAAAAGATGGCGGCCAAATGAAAATAATGAGTAAAAATAAAAACAAAGCGACAAATTCCAAAAAGGTGCTGACATTTGAGTGTGGATACACGATTTGGTCGTTTAAGCATGGTAGTTATCAATCGAGCTAGCTAGCTCGCTAAGCAGCTCAGTCTGCTCGTATCTCTCTCTCTCTCTCTCTCTCTCTCTCTCTCTCTCTCTCTCTCTCTCTCTCTCTCTCTCTCAATATATATATATATATTTACAGAGAGAGAGAGAAAGAGACGGAAAGAGAGAGAGTGTGTGTGCATACACGATTTGGTCATGTGACCATGGTAGCTATCAATCGAGCAAGCTAGCTTGCTATCTAGCTCAATGTTCAAATCTATCTATTCGTCAATCTCTCTATTATATATATCTCTGGATTTCTCTTTCTCTGTCTCTCTGTCTCTGTCTCTGTCTCTCTATCTCTCTGTCTCTCTCTCTCTCTCTATATATATATATATATATATATATATATATATATATATATATATATATATATATTGAGAAAGAGAGGGAAAGAGAGAGTGTGGACAATGATTTGGTCGTTTAAGCATGATTGCTAGTTCGGTAGCAAGCAGTCTGTTCGTATATATTTATTCATCTATTCCCTCTCCTCTCTCTCTCTCTCTCTCTCTCTCTTCTCTCTCTCTCTCTCTCTCTCTCTCTTCTCTCTCTCTCAATATATATATATATATTTATATATATATGTATTGAGAAAGAGAGGAAAGACAGAGTGTGGATACTATCAATTGAGCTAGCTAGCTCGCTAACCAGCTCAGTCTGTTCGTATCCAACTAACTCTCTATCATCTATGTGGCATAGTGCGTGTGTGTGGATGGGGAGCCTGGTTTATCCCTGTGCAGAGAGTACATTCAGCATATTCCTAGCCACGCGGAAAAGCAGGGAGTGAAAGAAGCTTGATTGGTTGGTTGGTTGGGTGGGATGGTTGTTAGATTTTACGGCATGTCAACCCTCAGGTTATTTTATGCCGAAGACGTTTTTGTTTTATACTTTGTTGGGTCTTCAACTTTTTTAAAAAAATCAATTTTTTTAACTCACTAAAGTTCTATTTAACCCATAGACAGTACCCTAACAGGTATTACCACTACTGGTAGTAATAGCAATGGATGGGTATTCTACACTTCCTAGAGTCCCAAAATTGGAACTTCGTCCCTAGACACACATTAACGTCATACCCAGGACGCTAAGAGTGTTAGCAACCACCATCTAGCATGATAAAAATGGTTGGGGCAAGAGCAATTTGAAAAATACGGTTGAGACTATCCTATAGGTACTAGGGCTTTACATGACCAGTCTATTGATCAGATGGGACCCCTCACAAGTAAGGACCACAGTAGAGTGTTGCATGTCATAGACTGCTCAGCCACCAGGATTCCGTATTTAAGCAGCACATGGCCAACAGGTGGCTCTATTGAAGGTGGGTGTCTTACAGAGGTGCAGTTGGTGTATTCTACAGCCCAGCCGACAGGATTAAGATGTTGTTTCAATGGAACATAATGAAATGATGAAAAGAAGGAAAGAAAGAAAGAAAGAAAAAAGAAAAGAGAGAGGGGAGAGAAAGAGACACTCAAATAACATACAGACCAAGAGACACACATACACGCATACAGATACATAGACATCATAGATGCACACAGACGCACACATATAGACAGAAAGACACTCAGTAACAAAGAGATTGAGATAGATAGAAAGATAGATAAATAGATAGATAGATACAGAGAGATAGCACATGAGTCTGCAATAGTAACAGATAGATAGAGAGATAGAGAGAGACAGACAGACAGACAGAGAAAGAGAGATGGGAGAAGAAAGGGGTGCAATAGTAATACAGAACGAGAGAGAGAGGGTTATGTGTGTGTGCGTGTGTGTGTGTGAAGACACACACACACACACACACACACATGCATGCAAAGAGAGAGTGAGTGTGAGAGAGAGAGGGAGAGATAGACAGAGACAGACAGAGATAGAGACAGTGACTGGGGAGATGAAAGGTGTGTGTGTGTGTGTGTGTGTGGTGTGTGTGATACAGAAAGAGAGTGAGAGAGAGACTGTGTGTGTGTGTGTGTGTGTGTGTCTGTATCTCTTTATATAGCAGGAGCACATGCATGCAAAGAGAGAAAGAGAGAGAGAGGGGGGAGAGAGATGTTTCTGTCCAAATCTTCCAAGATAAAATAAAAGATGTAAATCGTAGTGTTGCTTATCTGTGGAATTCTTAATTCTTATAAGTGTCTTCACCTCAGCAAAATAATGGACATTTCGTTTTTATTAGAAAGAAAGAAAGGGGAGAAATAGGACAAACTACACAGAAAAAATATAATAAGAACGAAAGAATGAGAGTAGAGGAAAGATAGAGGGGGGTGTGAGCGCACGAAAGCGATGATGCTATTCTATTTCAATCAAACATTATGAAAACTAGCAAATATATGCACCCTCCGGGTGCAAGTATTTAAGTTTTAATGTAATAAAACATCGTATTAAATTAGAAAAGCTAATGAAACTAAATAAGAATGCATATAAAAATATCTAAAACAGAGGGGAGTATAATTGAAAAATAGAACTACTGAAACTTACTCTTCCATCACTCTCGTCTTTCATTGTTATTTTTTCTAATTTAAATATTTAGTTAAAAGAGGAAGTAAAGAATAAAATGACAGTTATTTTTTCTTGTTAATGGATTTCATTTAAGATTTATTGAAGAGATTTTTGCTTATATTCATTAAAATAAAACCAAACAGTTAGAAATCAATAACACTGAGCACATATTTATTAAATTCGATTTTTTAATATTAATATGCAAATTAACCTTCCCGTTCACTTTGTAAACTGCTATTTCATTGTATATATAAATACAATAGCATGTTGTTAGTATGTAGGTATGGTTATATTTATTAATAATTGAGTTTAAAATTAAAATAAAATCATTGAGAATGCGATGTCAATAACTAAGGGTGACTTGAGTAGTAATATAGTTTCGGTTACAGACAGAAAAACACTCAATCTCCATTATAATAAGATATGAAAAGAAGGAAAGAAAGAAAAAAGAATGAGAAAGAGTTAAATCAAGATTATTATACTTTTTACATATTGGGCCGGTTTAGCTCAGTCGGTAGAGCGTTCGGCTAGAAACCGCAAGGTTCTTGGTTCGATACCGCCCTCGCCAACTCAGCGTATGAGTAGCACAGGGATCTGTGCGGTAAAGTAAGGAGCTGGTGGTAGGTGTGGCGCTCCACCACAGACGCAAAAACAATCTCCTTGGTCTAGCGCTATTGAAAAGGGGATAGACTCCCTCGCTGATTGGATGGTACCGACATTAGGCCGCCCCGACGACTTTACTTACATATTGAACTATTTTCGCAATAGCCCTTAAGTAAACATATCAAACGTCGTTATAATTGAATTAGCATACTGTGGTATATCCTCAGGTCCTGCTAGTTTAGAAATATGTCTTCTTTTGTTGTTAGTTAAAATTTGATACAATAGTATGGAAAGTTGTTTTTTAAAGCATTTCCGATTCGAATATACACAGATCTCATGTGAAAATTGCTGTCAGTTTAAATATAAATGTACAATGAATGTGATTCCCTAACCTCTATTCTGCAAGAATGATCTCAGGTGCTTTGGCATTGCCCCTTCTAGCTGGGAAAATTTGGCTCAGGAACGCCCTCGGTGGCGGCAGAATCAACACCATGAAGCTAAGAGGTCTAGAAAAAAGCATCGGCAACAAAGCATCGGCGCATCAACATCTTCAGGGACAGCCTTCGCATGCAACATCTGTGGTCGAGAATTCTTTTCAAACATCGGACTTCACAGTCACAAGAGGCGCTGTATCTTCAGGGGCACATAAAAACTTCATTATAGTCTTCCGGGACTGAAATGCCAATGAAAAAATTCAGGTCAATCCCTAGCACCTATTTGATTGTCCCGATCCTATTGTCCTTATGGCAACCCCAACCCTTTTTATCATATGGGTACTAGAAGGCTGTAGTTGAGGGTCTTTCTGTCGTAGGTATGTCGTTAAACTCTGATTGTGAGGGTCCAGTTATGGAGGTCTGGGGAATGTGGAGCGCCCCTTCATTACCACTGCTCCCAGGTACACCCTGACCTAGTGTACCCGGAGTAGTACCTGCTAGGATCCCATCTTTTCGACTCATTTCTTACTATTTAAACCATAGATGGGACCCTAGCAGGTAA
>CM042163.1:59913797-59941297 GCA_023376005.1 Doryteuthis pealeii
CAAGTGTGTGGACAGAAATGGATCCGCAAAATAGCCGATTTTTAAGCTTTTTGTTTTGTTTTGCTAATAATTAATATATATATATATATATATATATGTGTGTGTGTGTGTGTGTGTGTGTGTGTGTGTGTGAATAAATTTCAGATATAAGTTTTGGAGACGTGCTTCAGTGAAGGCCACCAATTACTACTAGCGTGAAAACTCGCAAAGATCACATACACATTATAGTATGTTTTCTATAGTTTATGTAATAAAAGGTTTTCTGTAGTTTAGGTCAGACAGTTTTTTTTCTTCTTTAGTTTACGGCATATAGACTATTTTCTGTACTTTTATGTTATATAGTATTTTTCTATATTCATTTTATATAGAATATGTTTCATAGTTTATGGTATTTAGTATGTTTTCTCTAGTTTGTTATATAAGCTATTTTCTGTAGTTTATGTTATATATTTTGTTTTCTGTAGTTCATATATTATATATGTTATACAGCATGTTTTCTATAGTTTGGCTATATAGCATATTTTCAATAGTATATATTATTTAGCATGTTTTCTATAGTTTAGGCTATATAGCATATTTTCAATATTTTATATTATATAGTGTGTTTTCTATAGTTTAGGCTATATAGAATATTTTCAATATTTATATAGCATGTTTTCTATAGTTTATATTATATAGCATGTTTTTTATAGTTTATTCTATATAGCACGTTTTCAATAGTTTATATTGTATAGCATGTTTTCTGTAGTTTAGGTTATATAGCATGTTTTCTGTTGCTTATATTATATAGCATGATATCCATAATTCAGGTTATGTAGTGTGTTTTCTATAGTTTGTGTTATATAGCATGTTTTCTATAGTGTTTTTGTTATATAGCATGTCTTCAGTAGTTTCGCTTATATAGGGTATTTTCTATAGTTTGTGTTTTTTGTAGTTTAGGTAACATAGCATGTTTTTTATAGCTTATGTTATATAGTATGTTTCCATAGTTCAAGTTATATAGCGTGTTTTCTGTAGTTTGTCATATATAGCATGTTTTCTGTAGTCTATGTAATAGAACATGTCTTCTGTAGTTTCGGTTATATAGCGTGTTATCTGTAGTTTAGTTTATATAGCATGTTTTCTATAGTTTGTGTTTTTTGTAGTCTAGGTTATATAGCATGTTTTCTACAGCTTATAGTGTGTTTTCCATAGTCCATGTTATATCGCGTGTTTTCTATTGTTTGTGTTATATAGCATGTTTTCTATAGTGTATGTTATATAGCATGCCTTGTGTACTTTCGATTATATAGCGTGTTTTCTGTAGTTTGTGTTTTTTCTAGTTTAGGTTATATAGCATGTTTTCTATAGCTTATATTGTATAGTATGTTTTCCATAGTTCAGGTTATATAGCGTGTTTTCTATTGTGTGTGTTATATACCATCTTTTCTATAGTGTATGTTATATAGCATGTCTTCTGTAGTTTAGGTTATATAGCATGTTTTTATAGTTTAAGCTATGTAGAATGTTTTCTGTAGTTTATAGTATATAGAATTTATAGTTATAGGGGAGTAAACCCCGAAAACAAATCCGGAGCCGGAGTCCCTAAGGTGGTGTGATGCTGAAATCCAGTGCTACCCATCAACTACGACACTACCATTGCCAAATTGCATTGGCTCCTTCCCTTTCCTTTGGATCACAGTGGCAGTGTGGAAAGGGGATTTGCTGCATGGGCAACAGCTCATCCTCCATATCAACCTGCCCAGGCTATGTAGTTAAAAAAAAACATTTTGACACTACTCCATCGTCTCTCGTAAACGGAAGGCTGCCTACAAATTTATAGTTAAATAGTAGTATTTTTAATCCACCCTCTTTCTATTTCCATATCTCTTTTTTGCTTTTCCTCAGACCTTGTCCACTAATTCGTCACGCGGCGCTCTTCTACTGTGGCCTTGAGTCAGTCCCTTCTGATTTCAACGTGTACAAATAGCAACACTTTTTTTAGCGACACCGTGTAAAGGCCAAGGGGAAAGACATTAAAATGCTGTAAATAATTATTTGAAAAATTAATTATAGTTTTTAGATGCAACCGGGCAACGAAGGGCGTGGTGGTTGGGCAACGAGACGGTGGTTATTAATCGCAATGAACGGCGAACGAGTGATAATGGGGGGGGCGGAAGAAGGGGGCATGTGTGGTGTGTGGCTCTATGTCAGCCCATGTTTCGATAGATGCGCAGTTGCTGAAAAATTAGTCACCTGCGCATGTACGTGCGCAGTTTTGCAATTAAAGAACGAGAGAGAGAAATGAAGCGAATAAATTGCTATAAGGATAAAACTTATACAAGAAGAGAGACAGAGATACAGACAGACAGACAGACAGAGATAAAGAGAGACAGACAGACAGACAGACAGGCAGACAGAGATAAAGAGAGACAGACAGAGAGGCAGACAGACAGACAGACAGAAAGAGAGAGAGATAGAGACAGACAAACAAAGAGACAGACAGACAGGCAGACAGAGATAAAGAGAGACAGACAGACAGACAGAAAGAGAGAGATAGAGACAGACAAACAAAGAGACAGACAGAGAGGCAGACAGACAGACAGAAAGAAAGAGAGAGAGATAGAGACAGACAAACAAAGAGACAGACAGACAGGCAGACAGAGATAAAGAGAGACAGACAGACAGACAGAAAGAGAGAGATAGAGACAGACAAACAAAGAGACAGACAGACAGACAGACAGACAGACAGAAAGAGAGAGAGATAGAGACAGACAAACAAAGAGACAGACAGACAGGCAGACAGAGATAAAGAGAGACAGACAGACAGACAGAAAGAGAGAGAGATAGAGACAGACAAACAAAGAGACAGACAGACAGGCAGACAGACAGACAGAGAGGGATAAAGAGAGACAGACAGACAGACACACAGAGAGAAGGAGAGAGAGAGAGAGAAAAGAGAAAGAGAAAGAGATTAAGATCGGAATCAACTGATTTATAAATAATAGAACATACAATTATATCTTATTATAATGGAGATTGTGGGTTTGTCTGCCTGTAACCGAAACTACACAAGTCACAATTCCCTTTGTTATTTACACACATTCTCCATGATTTTATTTTTTATTTAAACCTCAATTATTAGTAAAATTGTTTTATATCATTAAGACTGTTAACAATATCTACATACTAATAACATGCAATTATATTTATATATTCAACAAAATAGCGGTTTACAGTGTGAATGGGAAGGCTAATTTGCATATTGATCTTAAAAAATTTGATTTTAATAAATATATGCTTAGTATTATTGATTTCTAATTGTTTGGTTTTATCTTAATAAATATGAGCCAAAATCTCGGGGATAAATCTTAACAGAAATCTATTAACATAAAGAAATAACTGTAATTTTATTCTTTTCTTCCTATTTTAACTAAATAGTTAAATTAGGGAAATTTACCACTGAAAGACGGGAGTAAGGGAAAATGGTGGAACAGTTAGTTTCAAAGTTGTTCTATTTTCCAAATATTTTTATCTGAATTCTTATTCAGTTTCATTAGCCTTTCTAATTTAACATGATATTTTATTATATTAAAACTTAAATACTTGCACCCGGAGGGTGCATATATTTGCTAGTATAATAGAATATATATTATAACTAGAAGCAGCTACCCGGCGCCACCTGGGTAAATGGGGGAGGTAAAAAAAGTTAGTCTCGCAGATCCATTATTGTTGAATTGCGAGTTGGATCTTTACAAGAAGCCCCATTATAATTCCTACGTAAAAGAAAAAGACCTTGCGTTGATCCAGACAATTTGAAAAGAAAAATTAATGTCTCCTATTCAAAATACTAAATGCAAAATATTCCATGCCGTTATCATTTAAATTTTATTTTTCTAATTATCTTCACAAATATAAATCAAATCTTCATTATTTTTGTTCAAAAACTAAGCCCTGGTGATATTTAATGTGTATATATATATCTTCTTTGTCGTTAATTGTTTTATTATCGAAGTTTCCTCCGGACATACAGATGATATATTATATATAATTATATATTATATACAATATATATTATATATATATATATATATATATATATATATATATATATATATGATATATATATATAAATTCTATTGAAAGTTACACACGAATATATGCTTTTTTAAACACTGTTAAGAGCTTTTCGTGCTTATTTCATGTTAAATAGTAATCATGCTGTTCTAGATAGAATCATTTTGATTTTTTTAAATTCTCCCTATTCATTGAATGACACTCGTATATCTATGTGTAAATAAAGAAGACTGAGTTGCCTATTGTCGGTATTAGCGGAGTCTATCATCTTTTCACTAGCTTTAGACCAGGGAGATTGTTTTTGCGTCTGTGGTGGAGCGCCACTCTTACCATTAGCTCCCCACTTTACAAGTACAAAACCAAGCCGCGCTACTCATATGCTTGTTATTCCGAAGCAGATGCTCTACCGACTGAGCTAAACCGGTTCCTTAATATTTTTATAGTGTATTTATTGCATTCTTTAGATTATCTTTCATCATAAATCAGGGGACACCAAACTACGGCCCACGGGCCGGGTCCGACCCGCGAAGGCATTTTATCAGGCCCGCCGACAGTACTTGAATTTGTTGTTAAAACGTACGGAACGTGAGACGTTCTGATACCGTTTAGATTTAAATATCATGTTAAGCTTACTAAATCTTCATGGACTTGACAACTGTAGGTAGGTTACAAAATTTCGTGCGTGTGAGCATTTAACTTGTTACTTATGCGATCCCGAATTTTCACTTGTTACGACTACTTGAAAAACACAGGTAATTTTCAAAGAACTAATTTGAAGCAACGAATAGGTCAAAAGTTATGAGTCAAGCATTTTTGGAAAGGCCAAACCCTATATTTTCAATATATATATATATATATATATATATATTTACCAATCCCTCCGCACGAGTAGGATGTGACACAAGGTGAATTTCTTAAGCGGGTTTTAACAGGTTTGAATTCAGAGTTTTCCTTTTCCTAGACTGGTTACCTAGCCAAGGTTAAAGAGCCCAGTCTGCACTACTATTTATCCACAGCTGGAGGGAGAGTAGTTGGATTCATACGTTTCCCAATGATATTAGCGCTATGTGAAATACAAAAAGCCTAGTCCAGAATTTGAACTCAGGTGGACGACTCCATTTCCTACGACTCTAACCATCACACCTCGCGCCTCTTTTATCATATATGTGCTAGAAGGCGGTGGCTGCGGGTCTTGGTGTCATGGGTATGACGTCAAACTCCATCTGATTCTGTTTTTTTTTCGCTTTATCGGCATGTTCCTTTTATTTCCTTCCTTTTATCCTCTAATCACCCTTCTTCTCCTCGCATCTTTCCTTCTCTCTCTCTCTCTCTCTCTCTCTCTCTCTCTCTCTCTCTCTCTCTCTCTCTCTCTCTCTCTCTCTCTGTATTCGACTTTTAATATCTTATTTTATTTTTATCTTTGTCTTCCTTTTAGCTTCAAATATTCTTTACTTCCTCCTCTTCACTCCTAGTCTCTCTCTCTCTCTCTCTCTCTCTCTCTCTCTCTCTCTCTCTCTCTCTCTCTCTCTCTCTCTCTCTCTCTGTATTCCTGCGATCTTTTTTTTATTTCCTCTTTTATATCTTCTTTTGTTTTTCCATTTATCAGCGTGTTCCTTTTAGCCTCGATTTTCTCTTCCTTTTTTTCTTCGTTTTATTATCTAATTCCCCCCTCTCTCTCTCTCTCTGACTTCCTACGATCTTCCTTCTTTATTTCCTCTTTTATATCTTATTTATCTTTTATCCTCCTGTTCCTTTTTGCGTCGAATTCATTTACTCTTCCTTTTTTTTCTTCGTTTTATTGACTAATAATTCCTCCTTACCTCTCTCTCTCTCTCTCTCTCTCTCTCTCTCTCTCTCTCTCTCTCTCTCTCTCTCTCTCTCTCTCGCTCTTTATTTCGTCTTTTATATTTTATTTTGTTTTTATCGTTTATCTTTGTGTTCCTTTTAGCATCGAATTCTTCTTCATATAATTTAAGTATGCATGACAGACTCTTAAAAAAAGGCAGGAATATGAATTTGGGAGATGAACCCACCGAAAATTGAACAACAACAACAAAAACAACAAAATCACTTTGGTTTATGATTAATCGACTCGTGACCTACGGAATTCTTGCCAACAAAACCCGAACGAACCCCCATCCACACGAGCAGCTGCCCCCAGTCAAAGAAATATCATCACATTTTGGTCTGGTTAACATATTTTAAAAAGAATCTCCTGTAGTTGCCTTTTATTCTTGACATGCCGCTTCCGGTGACTTCCGGTGACTTCCGCCGGTTTCCGGTTGGTTTAATTTTTTTTTAACAAAATATTTTCATTTTACCGCCATTTTAAAATGTTTGCTCGTCTCATCGATGTTTTTATTTTTTACTTTCGCTTTCTCTTTCGATTTTTTAGGTTTTTGTTTTGTTCTTCTGTTGCTTTTTTTACAATTTTTATTTTTACTTGTTTTTGCTTTTCTTTTACTTGTTTTTTTTTTGTTGTTGTTTTTTTACTTATTTTCATTTTTAACCTATTTTTATTTTTTTACTTATTTTATAATTATTTTTGGTCTTTTACTTGTTTTTCTTTATTTTCATTTTTTACTTATTTTTATTTTTTACTTACTTTTATTTATTCCTTTTACTTATTTTTTTTTTACTTATTTTTTCTTTATTTTCATTTTTTTAACTTTATTTTTGGGATTTTTTACTTATTTTTTACTTATTATTATTATCTATTTTTTTTTTACTTTTTTACTTATTTTTGCTTTTCTTTTACTTATTTTTTATTTTTTCTTTACTTATTTATTTTTGTTTTTACTTATTTCATTTTTTAACCTATTTTAATTTGTTTACTTATTTTTTATTTAGTGTTTTTTTTTTACTTATTTTTGCTTTTTTACTTATTTTTTCTTTATATTCGTTTTTTAATTATTTTTATTTTTTATCTATTTTTGTTTTTCAAAATATTTTTGTTTCTTTTATTCATTCTTGTTTGTTTGTTTTGTTTGTTTTTTACTGTTTGTTTTTATCACTTATTTTTATTTTTACTCATTTTTTTATATTCCTTATTTATTTATTTATTTATATTTTTGTTTTTATTTATCAATTCAATTTTTTATTTACTTTTTTCTCAACAAATTGTTATTTTTGTTTTTTTAATTTCCCATCAAGATTTTTGTCATATTTCCCAGGACCCTTTACAGATTTGTCTTCGGTAATGTGTGTATGTGGTATGCTTATGCACGTGGTAGTATATGTGTACACAATTCTGCATATGTTGGATTGTTTATGTGTGCCAGTGTGTATGTGTGAATGCCTCATTGCATATGGATTAGTCTGTGTATGCATGAGGTCATGTGCATGTGTAGGGATTGCATGTATATGTATATACATAAATGTATATTTACTTATGTGTATGTAAGTACACATGTATGAGATCATTCATATGTGTTCGTGTGTATATATGGTGGTTGTCTATTCGTGTGTGTGTGTGTGTGTGTGTGCAGCACGCGTGTATAAAATAAGAGAACAAAGGGAAGAGAAAAATCGGGGGAAATTCAGAGAGAGAGAGAGAGAGAGAGAGAGAGTGAGAGAGAAACCGTGAAATTGATATAGAATGAAAATAAGAAAGAAAGAAAGACAGAAAGAAAAAAGGAATCTATAAAAATATATACAAATAAAAAGAAAGAAAAAAGAAAGAACGAAAGAATTTAGACAATAAGAAAAATATACAAATAAAAGAAAGAAAGAAAGAAAGAAAGGATGTGAACGATTAGAAAGAAAGAAAGAAAGAAAAAAGAAAGAAAGAAAGAAAGGATGTGTACGACTAGAAAGAAAGAAAGAAAGAAAGAAAGAAAGAAAAGTGGGAGGGAAGAGGAGAAAGTAAAGAAGAAAGTTGAGGAAGAGTACAAGAATGTTGAGGCTAAAAGAATGCGCAGATAAAGGGGAAACACAAAATAATATATATATAAAGTAAGAGAGGAGTAGGAAGAGAAGAAAGAAAGAGAGAAAAATAAGAGTGAGGAAATAGGAGAAAGAAAAGAAGAGTGATTTGAATAAAAAGAAGAAAGAAAAAAAGAAGAGAACATAATAGATATAAATAAAATAGAAAGGAAAAAACACAAAAAAGGAAATGCAGAGAGGGGATAGAGAGAAAGAAAGAAGAGAGAGAGAGAGAAAGAGA
This sequence comes from Doryteuthis pealeii, assembly GCA_023376005.1. Classification (NCBI taxonomy): domain Eukaryota; kingdom Metazoa; phylum Mollusca; class Cephalopoda; order Myopsida; family Loliginidae; genus Doryteuthis; species Doryteuthis pealeii. The sequence continues at coordinate 59,922,019 of CM042163.1, forward strand.
GAGAGAGAGAAGGGTGGAGAAGAAAGTAAAAAGTGAATATAGGATAAAAAGAAGAAAGAAAAAGAAAAGTGAACGAGAATTCAAGGCTAATTCACTAACTCACAAGAAAAAATAAACCACCTTATGTAAATACATACGTGGTATAAAGATTTTTGCACAAAATGAAAAAGAACAGGAAAGCCTTGTACAAACCATAAGAATATACTGCCAGGATGTAGGAATAGAATTCAGAATTTAAAAAATGTACTATGCTAGTGAGGAAAAAGGGGAAAGAGAAACAATGGCCGGAATACAACTACCAAATCAGGAAAATATAAGAACACTTGGAGAGAAGGAGTATTATAAATGCTTAGGAATTTTAGGAGCAGACCCCATCAAAGAAACAAAGATGAAAGAAAGAAATTTAAAAAAAAAAGAATATCCCAAAAGAGCAAGAAAACTTCTAGAAACCAAACTCTATATCAGAAATCTCATAAAGGGAATCAATACCTGTATTGTCACCATTATAAGATACTCAGGAACATTTTTAAAATGGACAAGAAAAGAGCTCCGACAGACAGATCAAAAGACCAGAAAATTAATGACAATGCACAAGGCATTACACTCGAGAGATGATACAGACAAGCTATATGTATCAAGAAAGGAAGGTGGAAGATGTCTAGCAAACATAGAGGATTGTATAACATGCCACGATCCAAGGACTCAAAGAATACAAAAAAAGAGCAAGGAAGGATTAATTACAGCAACAACTAAAAGATGAAAGAAAACGTTTTAGTAAAAAGAATACCTTAGAAGAAGGATCACCAAACTTTTTCCACGATGGGCCGGATATTTGAAGAAATAACGAGCGCGGGCCACATTATTATTGTGTTCAATACTTGCTAGCCAGAACGAAATCTCTGTGATAAAGATGTAAAACAAAATTTATCTTTCCATATGATATTTATGGATAAGTGGCGTAAGAGGCACAAAAACAAATTTAACCAACATATTTATTTTCAATATATTAACAAAGAACGCAATATTAGCAGAAAGGTTTAGTGAGATTTGTGAAACTGAAGTTTGCCTTTCAAGATATCGTCAATGGTTGGTTTGGAATTGCTACATCCAATTAAGAGAATTGCTTTCAAATGTTTATCAATCAATTTCGTTTCATGGGTTAATTCCGTAGTCAAGTCCATGAGGATCTAGTAAGCTTAACATGATATTCAAATTTAAATGGTATCATGATGTCTCACCAAACAAACAAACAAATTCAAGTACAGTCGGCTAGCCGGATAAAATGTCTTCGCTGGTCGGATCCTGTCTGTGAGCCGTAGTTTGGAGACCCCTGCCTTAGAAGAACCAAAAAATTTCTAGAAACCAAACTCTATATCAGAAATCTCATAAAGGGACTGTCTCCGTTATAAGATATTCTGGAACATTTTTAAAATGGACAAGAGAGGAACTCCGACAGATAGATCAAAAGACCAGAAGATTAATGACAATGCACAAGGCATTACACCCGAGAAATGATAAGCTATATCTATCAATAAAGGAAGAGGGAAGATGTTTAGCGAACATAGAGGATTGCATAGCATGCCACAATCCAAGGACTCAAAGAATACAAAAAAGAAGAAGGAAGGATCAATTGCAGCATCAAATAAAAGCAGAAAAACAACAAAAAAAGAAAAAAGAAATGGGAAGGAAAATAATTATATAGATAATTCAAACAACAAATTATGGGGCTTGTACATGAAAAGACGTGGACATGGCTAAGAAAGGAAAACCTTAATAGAGGAACAGAACAGCACAAAACAATAGTGTAAGAACAATATCAAAGCAAAAGTAGACACAACAGAAAGGTAAATGTAGAATGTGTGGAGACCATGATGATATGATCTACCATGTATCAAGCGAACAAATTTTCTCAGTATATCACAAGGTACATATATTCACAGTATATATATATATATATATATATATATATATATATATATATATACTTGTAGAAAAGTTTTTCTCTCTACCACGGTTTCGGTGTTCAAGGTACACCTTCCTCAGAGCTCTCCAAAGGAAGGTGTACCTTGAACACCGAATCCGTGGTAGGGAGAAAAAATGTTCTACGGCGATAAATGCTCTATATTTTACCAGATATATTGAGCCCTTTTGAATTAAATACTGCTACTGCAATGAAAATATAGGTAGTAACTTTTTGATGAATATATATATATATATATATATATATATATTATATATATATATATATACACTCTCTCTCTCTCTCTCTCTCTCTCTCTCTCTCTCTCTCTCTCTCTCTCTCTCTCTCTCTCTCTCTCTCTCTGCTTAAATTCTTAAGGAGAAATATTCCGTGATCTTCTTTCTCAAATAATAACTTGCTGATAAAATACACAATATATATATATATATATATATATATATATATATATATATATATATATATATATATATATATAACTGCTTAAAGCCTGTGCGTGCACTTGTCTCGATCTCAGTTTATTCTAACATATCAATCGATCTTTTCCTATCACTGATATCTGATCAATCTTATGTTAGTCTCGAATGGATGACAACCATTTTAATGAATCTTCTTTCCTTCCGATCGAAATTCTCTCCATTCCCGCCATTTCTAGATTTACCGCCAAGCCGGTAACGTCATCTCCTCAAACACCACACACACACCCACCCAACCCGCCGTCACCCATCCACCCCCAACCTCAATATTATTCACCTGCCCGACTTCAAATTGTCCGTCATTCCTCCGATCGGCCGCTGTATTTTCTTTCTTCCCTCTTCCCCATTCGACATTCACCCTTTACCATTTGATTCACATTCAACTCTTTTCTTTGGGTGGGTGGGGGGATAGTCCCCCTTGGCGTAGTGGTTAATGGACTGGGCGGCTACATTGTACTAAGGAGTGCGAAATGTATTTGCATGTTTAGTTTCATAAACAGCTAGCCTGACCAACATGTTGGCTCTTAATAGAGTTAAATTAGGTCAAACGTCCCCTTTCTTAGAAATCTTATTTTAGTGTTTTAGTTTTTTTTTTAATTCTCCGGTCGTATCTATTTTTTCAAAAATTTAATTCGCTTTGCAAATTCACTTTTCGCTTATCCAAGTTATCTACCCAGAGCTTAATGGGTGACCCAATAGGTCACATTATGTCTAATATATATATATATATATATATATATATATATATATGAGCGTATGAGTAGCACAGGGATCTGGGCGCTAAAGTAAGGGCTGATGGTAGGTGTGGCGCTCCACCTCAGACGCAAAAAAATCTCCTTGGTCAATCGCTATTGAAAAGGAGATAGACTCCCTCGCTGACTAGCTGATACCGACTTTAAGCCACCCCGACGACTTTACTTTTACTTATATATATGTATATATATATATATGTATGTATGTATATGTGTGTGTGTGTATGTGTGTATGTAGGTGTGTGTGCTAAAGAATAGAGGGAAAATGTGGGCAAAAGAACAACTCAATCAAATAGATGTACGAGATATACTTCGTCTTGCATTGAGCAGGACTTCAGTCTTTCATTTGAACATTAGTGCCAAGACTGATGAAGTCCTGCTCAAGGCAAGACGAAATATATATTTTTGTTTCTTCATTTACTGTTACATGATCTCTGATTTAACTACTTCCAATCATTTGGCACACGTTGCGTTACGGTTATATTCTAAGAAAATGCAATCGATAACCAGAGTTCAAATACAGGAAGAGGCTATTTGCATCTCTCTTTGTGCTAATACTCTTCTGTCTTGGAGAAAGAGACGCACAAAATTCTCTGGAACTGTGAGGTACAGACGGATCACCTAATCCCAGCCAGGAGACCAGACCTAGTGTTGATGAACAAGAAGAAGAAAACTTGTAATCTCGTGGATTTTGATCGTCCCGGCCGATCACCGGGTGGAAGTGAAAGAAAGCGGAAAGATTGACAAATACTTGAACCTTGCCAGAGAATTAAGAAAACTGTGGAACCTGAAGATGAAGGTCGTGCCAATTGTAATTGGTGCCCTTGGAATGGTCCCCAGGTGCCTGGAAAGGAGCGTAGATAAACTGGAAATCAGAGGAAGAATCGAGACCATCCAGACTACAGTATTGTTGAGTCTGGAATACTCAGAAGAGTTCTGGAGACCTGAGGAGACTTGCTGTCACTCAGCCTCCATGGAACCACCGGCTAAGGCGAGTGTGAGAAACTAGTGATATAATAGTGTTCTTTTTTTTTCACAGCAGGGTAAGCTGATGGTCTTTCATTGGAATCTGAGTGACAGCAAGTCTCCTTAGGTTTCCATGACTCTTTAGAGTATTCTAGCCGAACTCAAGGAAAACACACACACACACACACACACACACACACACACATATATATATATATATATATATATATATATATATATATATATAGAGAGAGAGAGAGAGAGAGAGAGAGAGTGTGTGTGTGTGTGTGTGTGTGTGTGTGTGTGTGTTCGGGAGAATTTTGACAGTTTCATAAGGAAAAAGAAAACGTTCTTGGTAACTACAAAATTTAACCGATTCAACAGGCCCGGAAATTACACTACTGTCAACAAGTTTCATTGAAAATAACTGCAATCAGCGTCGATCACAGCCTCAATCCTGCTCCGGATGTAACTGATGTAACAATTTCTCTGGGAAGGGTCTCAAAAACTACCTTAATTCTGTCGATTAACTGGCACGTCGATTGGTGTCTTTCTCAACAGTGCCACACACATAATAATCCTGTTGTCTGGATGGTCTTCGAGGGTTATATAATGCCAAAGCCATCCTTCTAGAAGAACAGTAATGATAGCTGGGAGGATAAAGGCATTCACAACTTGGGTGATAACAAGTCTCTTCAGGTCTCACGGACTCTTTTGAGTTCTTGCTCATTCGTTTTTAAAATCGTTTTCTTTTTTTTTTTTTTTTTCTTTTTTATTTTCACAATTGTTTACCCGCCTTTTTCTACTCCTTCATATCTACTCTGATCGAGACGCTTGTGGACTGGGTGGAACCCCTCCGTCTGTCAAACCGTCAAACGACCGTCAACTGTCGAAGGTTGACTCGGTCCAGATACGTCAGCAGATTCGACACCCTCTCCGCAAAACCATGCGTCAAGGCAGCGTGAATGGCGGGATTAAGTCGTGAACAACAACAACAACAACAACAACGTCTGACAAGATCAAGGAACTGGACTACGATGAACTTCTTCCACATCTCTCTCTCTCTCTCTCTCTCAACATCCGTCGACGACAAAATAACCCGGAAGAAAGCCCCTGTCTCTTCAGCCAAACAAGTCTTAAAGTTGACGGAATCACGTGATGATGATGCTGATGATGATGATGATGATGATGACAAAGACCCAAGGACAAATGTTTGACGATTGAACAAGAAATCTATGCATTGATTGATTGATTGATTGTTAATTTTAACGGCATGTCATCGTCCTTGGGTTATCTTATGCCTACAGGTTAGAGAATCACGTGATGATGATGATGATGAGGAGGAGGAGGAGGAGGAGGAGGAGGATCATTTCACAAAAACCTAAAGAACAAATATTGTAGCGTAATTATTGGAGTCTACTGAGAATTTGGGATTAAAAATAAAACTGTATTCGGATTTCCAAGAAAGAGGGTGAGAAGAAATAAGAACAAACAAAGGTTAAAATTTAGAAGAGCAAACACACAACCGGGTGCCAGTAATCTGACCGAAGAATGACCCCGGAAATAGATTTAAAAATAAAAACGGAAGTTCCGGTGTTGACCGGAAACGGATGTGATGCCGGAACGAGAAACGGGGGAAGAGAAAATCTGTCGCTTTACATTTCGGTCCTAGTAGGAGTCAGACGTTGGCCCCGGTCCCTCTTGTGGGTGTGGGACAGCGGTACAGAGCATTATACTATGAAGATAGAATAATTTGACAATACACTCTCTGTTTCTCTCTGTCTTTCCTTCTCTCTGAAAAAGAGTCCACGAGCCTGGAAAAAAATACAAAACCCCTTGTGACTGTACAACTTGCGTGTATGTTGTTTCTGAACTAACGACGACTACTAACGACGACTACTACTACAACTTGAGTTAGCCTGTGCGACACACACCGTTCTTGTACCGTGACCATCGTGATGCTACAATATTTGACGATTGAAGAATTACTCTATATTGATTTATTGATTGATTTTGACGGCATGTCTACGCGTCTGGGGTTATTTCATGCCTAAATGTTATGGAATCACGTTAATTGTACATTTATTTTTACATTTTCTTGGGATGGTTTTGTAAACAGTTATATGATATCAAGTATTCCTATCTAATACAAATAATTTGCATACAGTGGTATGCTTTCAAGTATTCCTATTTAATACAAACTCAGAGAGAAACTAACATATATAACGGGGAGGTAATCAGGATATACGTAGTGAGGGTGGAAGTGACATGCTGAATGTGTAGTAAGAGAAGTGTCAGTTTTTGACTTAATTGCAAATTACGACCAATTAGAACCAATTAAAATGAATTTTAAAAAAACATAACTCACTCCTAGAACTAAGAAATATTTTGATATGAATTTTGTGTCATTAAACTAAATAGGAAAAAAGCCTTTAGAAGACAAACATTGATTCTCTCAGCTTTAGTACAATATATATATATATTATCCAGCCACCTAGGAACAAAAACAGTTGCTAAAAGACACAGATGTTAAAAATAAAATTCCTCTATACTCCATACACACCGAACAGGAGGTAAGGGGTTAGATACTTATGCATATATATACATGCATGTACAAATTCATATTCATATGATTATTCAATGCCTGAAGAAGATATCAGAAGATATGAAACACGTGTCGCAAATGTAAGATAAAAAATTTAAAAAATCCTTTTTGCGGACCTTCTTTCGTGTATATATATACGTGTGTGTGTGTGTGTGTGTGCTTGTGTGTGTGTGTGTGTGTGTGTGTGTGTGTGTGTGTGTAATATAGTGAAAGATTTGAAAAAAACACAGGTTCATGAGAAAATTTTTTAAATAGATTGACCAACAAAAGACTTTCACAGTCTCCTTATTCTCTGTGATAAATTTATTTTCCCCAAATAAACAAAAGCCCTGATAAAGATCTACTAAAACAGATTGAAACACTGCAGCCTTGGCGAAATAAACCTCACTCATCTTATGAACCTGTCTTTTTTCAAATTTTTCACTATATTACATATTGTCGGATTCACTTCCATTTTTCTCTTCACACACACACACACACACACACACACACACACACACACACACACACACATATATATATATATATATATATATAATGTATTTATATATATATATATATGATTTATAGATTATATGTAGATAGATGTCAATAGATATGAGCTTAGATCAATGAAGGAAAGAAGAGATATAAAAAAGAGGGGCTGTGTATTGCTAAAGTGTTTAGGTGTGCCGGAAGAGGTGGGGGTGGGGTTGCGTACAAGGTTACCGCCACAATCTGATGTCGTCTTACCGAAGGTGCAAGATGCTGTGAGTGATTTGAAAATGGAATCCGAAGGAGATTACAGGGAGAGATAGGATAATGAGGTAAGGCAGGGAACATCCTCAAACCTAAAAACGAAAACCAACAGGGGGTGGGAATCAGTCGTGAGAAAGAAACGAATGAATATTTCCGATGGAATTATCCATTGGAAACGGATAAAATGTAAATGGAAAGTTAAATGTTCGAAGTTATATATATATATATATATATATATATATATATATATACTATACAAAAATGTAAAAAAATTTTTTTTTTAAATATACATACACATATACATATTTTTTTTTTTTTTTTGAGGATGTCAGCTGAACAGGAAACTGTTTATACTTTGTATCTCTTTATTAGACTTAGAATTTCATCCTTATACTTGCTGTATGACCTATTTTTCTGGAGAAACTGTATTTATTCCTTCATTCCTTTATTTTGTGATCTCCATCCGATGAGGTCTGTCACTTAAGGATTTTTTTTTAATTTTAAAACCCTTTTGAGCTTTTGTTCGAAATAAATTTATTTTACGGAATGGCGGTTTGTTAAGTTTTTTTTCTTTCTTTGAAAGTTATTATATATATAGGGTCATCCACAGACACGTGTTTCGACTTATCAAGTCTCTTCGGTGTGGCTAGAAATTTTGTTAGCTACCTACAGCCGGAATTGAAATCCAATCGGTTTGGTCTGTCCGACTCCTTAACCATTAGGCTGTCATCACTTACAGAATGGGATGGGGATTTTAACTGTTTTAATACACACATCGCTTTTGTATGTAAAGGCCGTCATAGAGTGCTCCATTCCTTATATATAGGAGAGCGTCGCGTTTACGCTTGAGTTGGCGGCCGTCAGTGAAATCCCCCCCTGAGTGCTCAACCCTAGGGGATGGGGAGCATATATAGGGTCATCTAGTGTGTCTGTGTGTGTGTCTGTGTCTGTCTCTCTGTCTGTCTGTCTGTGTGTGTGTGTGTGTGTGTCTGTCTGTCTGTCTGTGTCTGTCTGTCTGTCTGTGTGTGTGTGTGCGTGTGTGTGTGTGTGTGTGTTATAATAAATTAAAAAATAAAAATACTGTTTTTTTAGCATGAATATAGGTGTTCAAATTGACTAAGGTTTAAAAAGTACTGTTGACAATCCAATTGTGTACGAATTAATAGTATGTGTGTGTGTGTGTGTGTGTGTGTGTGTGTGTGTGTGTGTGTGTGTGAAATAAAAAATATACACATACTGTTTTTCTATGCGTGAATATAAGTGTTCAAATAAACTAATGTTTAAATATACTGTTGATAAAGCAATTGTGTCCGAATTAATAGTGTAGATGATACTGATCTATTGTTGCCGATTAGGGCAGTAAAATCGCTTGTTGTAAAAAAAAGTTAATGGATTTTTATTGGAAGATGGTTTCAACATACAAATAATAATAGTTAATCATTATTATTGAGCTTTTCACATCTGACATAGCCGGTGGTTTCACTGAAAGCTGAGAGACACCAAGTCTCCTCGGGTCTCCAGGACTCTTCTGAGTATTCTAGCCGATTTTATCAGTGCTGTAGTTTGGATGGTCTCGATTCTTCCTCTGATTTCTAATTCACCCAAATTATTTTCCAGTGCTTTGGGAACCGTTCCAAGGGTACAATCTTCACCTTCATGTTCCACAATTTTCTCAATTCTCTGGCAATAATTTTCTATCTTTTCGCTTTCTTTCATTTTTACTCGGTGGTCGGCCGGTACGGTGAAATCCACGAGATGACAGGTTCTCTTCTTGTCAATCAATACTAGGTCTGGGCTCCTGACCGGATCTAGGTGATCTGTCTGTACCTCAAAGTCCCAGAGAATTTTATGTGTCTCATTCTCCAGAACAGGTTCTGGCTTGTGCATATGCCATTTAGTTGTATATTGAAAATTGAATTCCTTGCACAATTCCCAGTGTATTACCTTTCTCAATAAGTTGTGCCTAGTCTTGTACTTTCTTTGTGCGAGTTTGCTGCATTCACTTATTATATGATTGATCGTTTCGGCTTTGTTTCCACACATTCTGCACTTGCTATTCTGCTGTGTCTTATCTATTTTTGCCTTTATATAATTTGTTCTTATGGCATTGTCTTGTGCTGCGATTATAAGATTTCAGTTATTATTTCTCTCCTTGTGTTTTTTTCCCACCAGTGTTAGCTGATGGTCTTTCACTGAGTGACAACAATTCTCCTCAAGTCTACATGACTTTTCTGAGTATTCTAGTCGATTGCAGTAATGCAGTGTTCTGAATGGTTTCAATTCTTCCTCTGATTTCCAGATCCTCCAGTCTTTTGTCCACGCTTTTCGGGACTGTTCCAAGTGCATCAACTACAATAGGTATCACTTTGATCCTCATATTCCACAACTTTTTCAATTCTCTGGAAAGGTCCAGGTATTTGTCCATCTTTTCGTTTTCCTTCATCTTCACCCTGTGCTCTGCTAGAACCGCAGAGTCTACCAGTTGAGAAGTTCTCTTTTTTTAATCAATACTAGGTCTTGTCTCCTGGCTTGGATAGGGTGATCTGTCTTTATCTCGAAGTCCCAGAGAATTTTATGCGTTTCATTCTCAAGAACAGTTTCTGATTCTGATTATTATTTTTATTATTAGTATCATTATTATTATAGTTGTTGTTGGCATCCTTCCCTCTACTAAAGACGATGGCGTGGTGTCCACTTTTTTATCTGTCTGAACAGACCAATATTTCCTTATGGCTCTCTTTTCCGCGGTGGCTTCTTTCCTCGCTTTTTCACTCTTTTTCACTCCTTTCGTTCATTATTATTATTATTATTATTATTATTATTATTATTATTATTATTATTATTTTGTTGGCATCCTTCCCTCTACTAAAGACGATGGCGTGGTGTTCACTTTTTATCTGCAACCGCACGAGTGGCTGAACAGACCAATTTTTTAATGGCAATCTCTGGTGCAGTGATTGCAAACAAACGGTGATGCTTGCTGGAGTTGCTGTTGTCTCTCCTTCCTTATGGCTCTCTTTTCTGCGGTGGCTTCTTTCCTCTCTTTTTCACTTCTTTCATCCATTATTATTATTATTATTATTATTATTATTATAACCTTTCTTACTAATACGACCATTGTTGATTCTGGCGTTCCTATTTTCGTTCCTATTATATTTTTCATTTACTGTTGCTTGCTGTCTTATTCATTTCAATTTTCGTTTTTCATCTTTTTATTTTAGCCCCTTTTTTTGTTCTTGTTTTTTTTTTTCTGTTTTTTTTTATCTTTATGTTCTTCGCATTTTTATATGCCTCATATCTGACAGTTTTCTAATCCACGGTTAGTTACAAAAAGCTTATTCCACTATCGCATCTGTGGCCTGCCTTCCCCCTAACCACACCCTTAACCCGACGGCCAGCCCTACTCCCCGCCAATACACAGAAGAAGAAAAAAAAATAAAACACGCAACATCTCTGCAGGACTCCTTCATGCGTGCCTCTGTTTTCATTTTCCACATGTGTCCATTCCTTACTCCCCCACCCTGCAGACCCCAATTTCGTCCCACCAACCCTTACCGACCACTCTCAGACGCTCCCTCCCACTTTGTGTTCAACCCTTGTGGCTTTTTTCCTTTCTGCGATCATCTCTGACAATATACGTGTCATTCGGTCCCTGACTCAAAACTGATCACCATGACTCTTCTTCCCGTGCCCTTCGTGGAACGGCTACGTACTTTATTTTATTTTCTTATTTCCCACTTTTTTTTTTTAAATTTTTTCCTATTATTATAATTTTTAACTTTTTTTTTTTTACTTTCGGTTTTGATGCGTTTTGTCCAGTATCTCCTCCTAATACTACTCCTCCCGTTCCCCCTCCCCTTTTTCCACTGCCGCCAATTTTGTTTTGTTTTGTTTATCATTCATTTCTTTTCACTTTCTGTTGCATTTCCTTGCTCTCCCTCCTCCTCTTCCTCCCACTTCCTTTCGTCCCCAACCTAACCTTCCTCCTCTTCATCATATAATTTTTGCCTTTCTTTTTTTCACTTTTGGTTTTGATGCATTTCTTCCACTATCTCCTCCTAATACTACCCTTCCCTTCCTCCTCCCCTTTCCCACTCCCCGCCATTTTTGTTTTGTTTAGTTTTGTTTATTATTCATTCTTTTCACTTTCTGTTGTATTTCCTCTCCCTCATCCTCTTCCTCCAACTTCCTTTCCTACTCAACCTCCTCCTCCCATCCTCGTCATCATACAATGTTTTCCTTTCTGTTTTTTACTTTCGATTTTAGCGCGTTTTTTACTGTATCTCTTCCTAATACTACTCCTCCCGTCTTCCTCCTCTTTTCTTCCCCGCCATTTTTTTTGGGGGGGGACTTTCCATCAAAATACGTTCATAATTCATTCCTATTCACTTCTCTGTGTCATTGCGCTCCTCCTCCTCCTTCTCTCCTATTCCTCTGCCTTTCACTCATCCTCCTTATTATCTAATATATATATATATATATATTATATATATATATATATATATAAACACTGATGGAAATCTTTTTTTTTTAATAGATTTCGATCAGTATTTACACAACACTTTTTTTCAACCTAATATCCCGATAAAGGTTGAATAAAAACCGAAACATTATAATTTCGTCTTTACCATCTAGAAGGAATTTATTTTTTGAAATACTTTGTTTTTCTATTTTTTAAACACTGTCGGATTTACTTATATAAATATAATATAAATATATAATATATATATATATATATATATATATATATATATATATATATATATATATATATATATATATATATATATATATATATATATATATATATATACTAATCCGATGCTTGCAAATAAATTGTTAGTAAATATATACTACCAGACTTCACCTGAAAGAATGATAAAAGGAAAGACCAAGCGGGTTGCATTAGGTTAAAAATAATCGATTAACACTATCAAACTTGACCAAAAAAAAATTATACATAAAATATATATATATATATATATATATAGATAGATAGATAGATAAACTGGTAGTATTGTATAAAGCTTAAACTGCTTGACACCTAAGTAGAACAAATAAGATTCTTGCCCTGATGAGCTACTAAGCGAAACTATTAGTAGGTATATCTGACTCATTAGGATTAACTTTATATATATATATATATATATTAGTCATCCACTGAGACGTGTTTCGACGTTTACGTCTCATCAGTGCGGCTCGACTTTTTAACAGCTACTTCTAGCCGGGAGCGAAACCCGACAGAATTTTCGTTTATCAAGCTCCTTACCATCACGGCTGTCAGTGACTGTTAGTCAGAAGCGAACAATTTATTGATACATACTTACTTAGATATGTTTTTACAATCACCAGAGAACTCAAGTCTGTAAACAACAGGCGAGTAAAGGGCTTATATATATATATATATATATATATATATATATATTATATATAATATATATATATAATATATATATATATGCAAGTGTGTGTGTCCATATATTAAATATCTACATTCTATCTATTTTTGTTGATTTAATCTATTAAATATCCGTTTTCAATATCTGTTCGTACGTACCTAAGTCAATAAATATTTATTACGTATTTCTGATCTTATCTAATGTATTCATCTGAATATCCCACTTTCTTCTAATCTTCTTATCTATCTTGTTCTGCTATTTTCTAAGTGTTTCTTATTTATAAATCCTCATCGTTTCTCCTCCTCTTCTCCCACTATCTATCTATCTATCTATCTATCTATCTATCTCAGTGTGTACGTATATATCTATCAATCTATCTCAGTCTGTTCATATCTTTCTATCTGTCTATCTGTCTATCTCAATATGTTCATATCTATCTCAGTCTGTTCATATCTATCTATCTATCTTCTCTATCTCAGTCTGTTCATATCTATCTATCTATCTATCTATCTATCTGTCTGTCTATCTCAGTCTGTTCATATCTTTCTATCTGTCTATCTATCTATCTCAATATGTTCATATCTATCTCAGTCTGTTCATATCTATCTATCTATCTATCTATCTATCTATCTCATCTGTTCTATCTATCTATCTATCTATCTATCTATCTCTCAGTCTGTTCATACCTAATTATCTATCTCAGTTTGTTCATATCTATCTATCTATCTATCTATCTTTCTTTCTTTCTTTTTTTATTATTTATTTATTTTGTGAGAGAATGTAGGGACTATCTTTTCTTGTTGGCTGCAGTTGCCGTTAGGCGTGGGGTTATCTTCCCTTACTGCTACGGTTTACCGTTAGGTGTCGTTGTGGCCTGGATATTTAAAGTCAAACCCTCTTTCTTCTAGCACCTTTAGCTATGAACTAAACACAAGTTTTGTCTCCGTATCTTTGAACTGGGGGGTTAGCCCCACCCCCAACGGTAGGCAATACGAGTACCTCTACACTGGCCTTTTATACTCTATGGTTTCATTGTGGCTTGGTGCACCTCTTGTGCCCCCCACTTATCCGTGTACCAGATACGCGATGTTTTCTACTCGGTAAGTCAGTTTTTTTTCTTGTTATACCTCAATTATCTTCAAGGATTCTTTTTCTTTTAGGACATTTATCTATCCTGTCATGTATTCTTTCCCTTCGACTTTGCTCAGACAATAAAGTCTATTTGTTATAACTCTTTGTTGAAATTGGTTCTATATAAATATGTATATGTCCTGCGTTAGGTGACCTTATGGGATAACCTAGCGCATTATGAGAAATTGGTGTTAGCTACTGAGTCTAACACAAACCCTCATTCTTATAGACATATGTAACATTGTGGGCTTGATTAAAAGAAATGTAAGTAAAAAAAGTAAAGTCGTCGGGGCGGCCTAATGTCGGTATCAGCCAATCAGCGAGGGAGTCTATCCCTTTTCACTTGCGCTAGACCAAGGAGATTGTTTTTGCATCTGAGGTGGAGCGCCACACCTACCATCAGCTCCTTACTTTACCGCACAGATCCCTGTGCTACTCATAACGCTGAGTTGGCGAGGACCGGTATCTAACTAGGAACCTTGTGATTTCTAGCCGAACGCTCTACCGACTGAGCTAACCCGGCCCCTCGGAGTTAAATATTCATATGTGATGAGGCGGGATCCATTTGAAAATTTGTGTATGGTCAATTTAGATGAGTAAAAGTGTAAATTGTAATATTCATCATATACTTATCTTATACTGTTCTACTTATCTCTGCAATATCAATAAGTGAAAAAATCACAATGTGGTACTGCATATAATTTTTCTTTTCCTTTAAATTATTATTCTAATATATTGAACATTATTCGTACCAAAAATGGAGTTTGGTTTTCGCTCACAAGCGAAGTTACAACATCAGTTAAAATGTGGCACTTCTACGTCTACCCATATGGAGCAAAATAACTGTCAGAGTTCGATAGAAATTATCAGGATTATGTTGGTGGTTGTATATATTTAGAATAATATACAAACAATATATTTCCCATGTATTAATCATATTGCCTGCAAGATTTTCACAATATACAAACGTCAATATCGCACCACATTTCATTTTAGAATTGAAAACTGGAAGGTAACAAAAATGATAACAATATCCTAAGTATTTATTATATAGTTGTTTGGCTCTGCTCGTCTGGATTGGAGTTTCTGGTATTTCTGGATCAATTGTTGGGCTGTCTGGCTTTTCTTCATCCTTCGAGGGGCCTGGAACAATTTAGGTCCTGTTGGGTTCCTCCTTGCGTCCGTTAACAGTTCATAATAACGAACACAAGGCGTTCTGATTCTATTCCGAGCTCTTTATATTTATTTCAAAGCCTAAGTTGGAGAAATGGCCCTTTTGAGAGAAGACGCCATCTTTTGTTGCCACACAGCCAAACCTCTCCGCCTGTCTTCTCCAAACACCTATGGCAAAATTCTGAAACTCTTCCCTTTCTCTTTCTCTCACTCTTGTTCTCGCCTGTTCTCTTCAAACATTCAGCTCAGACTGCCAAACTCTTTTTTCCCTTTCCCGTTCTCGCCTTGTGCTGACTAACCAGAAACCAACATCTCACCTTTCAAACGTCTTCCCAAAATCTGAGTAACTTTCCAAATTTTGACATCTCATTATTTTACACATAAATAAATTTTACCTTATAAAGATATAGCAATAAAAAGAAGCTATGAATTAAGAATGTTTTTTGTTTGTTTGTTTGTTTTACGGCATATCAAGTGGGTCATTTAATGCGATAAAGTTTTGAAATAATCAATTCTTAATGGATAATACAATTTTTTTTATAAATACATTTTTCTTTTAACCCAGATGGGACCCTAACAGGGACACTCCGGTCAGAGTGGACCAGGGAGCAATGGTGATGAATGGGGTGTCCACATTCCCCAAACTCCAAAACTGGAACCTCACCATCAGATAGAGTTTAACGTCATTCCCAGGACATGTAGACCCGCAGCCACCGCCTTCTAGCACCCATATGATAAAAAGGGGTTGGGGCTTGCCATAAGGGGCAATAGGGTTGGGAAAATTATATAGGTGCTAGGGCTTGACGTGACCAGCCGATTTATCGGAGGGGGCCTCTCCGACTGCCCGTCTAGCCCAAGATAGGGCCAAAGTGGTGTATTGCATGTCATGAACTGCTCATCCACCTGGGCTCTATCCTTAAGCATTACGGGTCGCCACCCACGGCCAACAGGTGGCCCCATGGGGGAGTCTTACCCCTCTGCAGAGGTGCAGTCGGTGCATTCTAACGCCCCAGACGACAGGGCGGAATTAAGAATGTGTCCTTATATTTAAGTGGAAAATTTTACGTATTAATTCCAATAAAATTCGATAAATATTTCATTTATTTTCTTTTTAAGTTTTTGAGTTACGCTCATTAAAAATTAATATAATTTGTTCTAAAAAAAATATGAAAAGTATTCGTTTAAAATAAATATTTATTGAGTAAAGAATAAACAATGCATTTATTCAATTTTTGCTATTTTTTCTAGAGATTTTCAGAGAGATTTTTTTAAATCTTTAGTCTTTCTTAAGCAAAGTGTTTCACACATACACGATATCAGTATTTGAATTAAACTGAACAGGTATAACTTTTCAATAATTAAAATCATTTCTCAATTTGAAAAATTCTAGGGCTTTATAGAATTTTTTATTTTATTTTTAGAAGTGAAAAATAAGGAATAAACTCAGAATACTGATTATATAGAAAACATCAAAATAAAACAAACTTATAAATTAATATAAGATGTGTTTTAAAACTTTGTTCTATAAATTAAGAATATTACTAAAATCGTTATTTTTACTAGCAAATATATGCACCCTCCGGGTGCAAGTATTTAAGTTTTAATGTAATGAAATATCGTATTAAATTAGAAAGTCTAATAAGAATGCAGATAAAAAGATTTGAAACAGAGTGGGGTTATATAGAAAAATAGAAAATGAAACTTACTCTTCCATCACTGCCGTCTTCATTGCTGAATTTTACTTATTTAACTATTTAGTTAAATTAGGAAATAAAGAATAAATTACACTTATTTTTTCTTTGTTAATGGATTTTATTTAAGATTCATTGGAGAGATTTTTGCTTATATTCATTAAAATAAAACCAAACAGTTAGAAATCAATAATACTAAGAACATATTTAATAAAATCACTTTTTTAATATCAATATGCAAATTAGCCTTCCGTTCACACTGCAAACCGCTATTTTTTTGTATATATAATACAATAGCATGTTATTAGTATGTAGATATGGACAACACTATAAAAAGGTGAAGCAATTTTATTAATAATTGAGGTTTAAATAAATAAAATCATGAAGAATGTGATGAAAATAACTATGTTAATTGTGACTCGATTACTAATTAGTTTTCGGTTACAGACAGAAAACACACAATCTCCATTATAATAAGAGATAACTTTTAAATTCAATTAAACATCTGTGTTTTTTTTTTTTTTCATATATATCTATAGCACTTTCTATCAATATATTTCCCTTTAACCACCAAAAGTATAAATAAGATTGGGAAATTTACAAGTGCAAACACAGTAATATGAAAAACAACTTAGGTGGTAATACCTCATCAACAGAAAGCGATGTTAATACACGAATTGGAAAGGCATGGTCGGCCATAAACAGATTATCAGAAATATGGAAATCCGATCTCACTGACAAGTTAAAGTGACAATTCTTCCAGGTTGTGGTTATATCAGGGCTGCTGATGATATACCACTTGGACCCTAACGAAGCACCTTGAGAATAAGCTAGATGGGACCTGCACAAGAATGCTGCGTGCAGTCTTGAACAAGTCGTGAAAACAGCACCCCCGCAAGGAAGCAGCTGTACGGCCACCTGCCGCCCTATCTCACAAACCATCCGAGTGAGACGGACAAGGCATCCTGAACACTGCTGGAGGAGCAAGCGACGTTCTCCTGTGGAAACCAACACATGGACATGATAATGTGAGCTCAGTAAGGACCTACATTGACCAAATCTGCGGGGATTCTAGATGTTGTGCAGAGGATCTCCTTGGGACAATGAATGATAGAGAATGTTGACGAGAGATTGTCATGGATAGCTGTGCTGATTGCGCGACATACCCCGCAAGTAAGTAGCTGTATGCCACCTGCCCCCTATCTCACAAACCATTCGAGTGAGATGGACAAGGCATGCTGAACACTGCTGGAGGAGCAAGGACGAACTCATAAGCGACGTTCTCCTGTGGAAACCAACACATGGACATGATAATGTGAGCTCAGTAAGGACCTACATTGACCAACTCTGTGAGGATTCTGAATGTTGTGCAGAGGATCTCCCTGGGACAATGAATGATAGAGAATGTTAACGAGAGATTGTCATGGATAGCTGTGCTGATTGCGCGACATGATGATGATGACCCTAATAAAACATTATAGGTAAGTACAATAAATAAAAATGAGCCCTTACAATAATAAGTAGCTAAGAATTAAAAACGTAACATTGTTCGTATTACAATTTCTTTTTTGGTTTTCATTTAAAATAATACCGTAAAAAACAAGCCTGTTGTGTCAACCATTGAGCTCTGGGTAGATAATTGTGATCAGGAAAAAAAGTATGTGGAAACAAGTATTTTACAATATACAATGGATCTGGTTTGTTGGAAGATTGTGTGTCGACAATATCCTTATTTGGGAAAAACTATGTTGAAAAGTCTTCAATTTACTGGTGTGACAGGTATTCACTGATCCTAAAAAACATTCGTAGAATAGAAGTTTTTTTTTTGTTTTGTTTTTTTTTTTTTTTTTCAATCAGAGAAATATATTTTGATATGAAAAGATAAAACTACTGTGTTATGATTTCTCTTACGTTTTAGACAAGGCTTCATAAATTGTATTATTTGAATTATTCGGACTATTGTCCTCATCTTTATTGTTATCTATACAACGTTTCGAACTCGGGAACCTTCTTCTCGAAGACAGAAGCCTTCATGTCGTAATCAGGAGATAGATAGATAGATAGATGAACAGGCTGAGATCGATCGATCGAACGAAGATAGATAGATAGATAGATAGATCTCTTTTAATATATTCTTTTGTGTCACATTTTGTTTCTTTCTTCAGAGGACCATAACCATCGGCATTCATATACCTATTTTTATTTAACTTTATATCTTACATCTCTCTCTCCTCTCTCTCTCTCTCTCTCTCTCTCTCTCTCTCTCTCTCTCTCTCTCTCTCTCTCTCTCTCTCTCATGAGCTTCGGCTTGTGGGTGGGCCCACGTTAAAACGAGGCCTTGTGCCCAGTCCATACAAGTGGGGTATGCGA
>CM042163.1:59946297-59951297 GCA_023376005.1 Doryteuthis pealeii
AACGAGTAGGATGTGACAGAAGGTCATTTTTTTAAGTGTCGTAATACTGGTTTTCCTTCTCCGAGACTGGTTGCCTAACTAAGACTAAAGAACCCAGTTTGTCATACTATTTACTGATAACTGTTGTTGTTGTTGTTGTTGTTGCGTCGGCATACACCCGGGGTCGGTTGAGTCGGCTTAATCTAAAGAATTCACCGTAACCCGAATGAACGAGACTGTTAATGAATTCATGAAAAATTAATAAGAGAAATTCACAAACCCCACATGCATATCCCGGTCAATGGAAGTAGACCCTCGTTTGCCACAGACTTCATTAGACGCCGTAACAATTACATCAAAATCTGTTGATTTCTGACGATGATGGAGACACCTTGTTAAGTTTTTAAGGGCCATTACTCGTCCTTATAGCAGAAGCGCTTATCTGGTGGAATCCTTGATAAAGAGCTTGTCAACAATGTGGATCCTATGGTTACTAAAGTGTCCTGAGTTACTGGTATTCGTATAAGTCCTTCATGAGTATTGGTAAAGATCCCGGCAATCCTATGTGCGTCCTCCAATATTAATATTTGAATTATGACCAATGGAGGGGGTAAGTATCTTATCAGGCCAGTAGTACTGCCAGTGTTTGGTTAGAAGAGTCAATCACGTGACCTTGGCCAGTCTATAAGTATAAGTGGGGAATCAGCACACACCTTATATCTAAAAACTCCAACACACCTTTTGGATTTTTAGTAGAGCCCCTTTAGCGGGGTTGGGGCCCTAATACCACTGGGTTTCAGACAAATCTGCCTGACCGTTGAGCAAAGAAATTTCTCCACCCTTTTTACAGGTCTTTTTTTTTTTTTCGTTCTGCAGGATGTCTAGCCACCCTCGTCACCAGACAAAATACGTGGAGTTAGCGGTTTAGTTACCAATGACCCGACTATGAAGCAGGTATTACTGGATTTACATAGTACCAGTAGCACATTGGTCAACTTGACTCTAGAGATATGGCTATGCAACACGGTACTCAATCTAACCCTTAGCTGACCTGTTAGCAGTTCTCTGGTTGGCTGATTTGATCGTATAACCACTCGATCGTGAGAACGATGCCGTGACAAACCGTCTCGAAATAACTCTCTCTCTCTCTCTCTCTCTCTCCTCTCTCTCTCCTCTCTCTCTCTCTCTCTCTCTCTCTCTCTGCGCGTGTTGGTTACCTTTGGGAACTTGGGTGAATAAATTCATCTTATTATAATGGAGATTGTCACTACCCTGCCACGGTGAGGTGGGATTGAACTTTACTAAAGGGGAGAAGAGAGGGATTCGTGCCTTTCCCAAAGGAAATTATTTTTAGTATAAAATGCATTGAACAATTATTTTTACTATAAAAATGCGTTGGAAATTATTTTTACTATAAAAATGCGTTGGAAATGATTTTTAGTATAAAAATTCATTGGACAAAGATTTTTAGTATAAAAAGGTATTGGAAATGATTTTACTATAAAATGCATTGGAAATTATTTATACTATCAAAATGCATTGGAAAGGATCTTTACTATAAAAATGCATGATTTTTACAATAAAAATGTATTTGAAATTATTTTTACTATAAAAATGCAGTGGAAAGGATCTTTACTATAAAAATGCATTGGAAACGATTTTTACTATAAAATGCATTGTAAATGATTTTTACTATAAAAATGCAGTGTGAATGATTTTTACTATAAAAATGCATCGCAAATGATTTTTAATATAAAAATTCATGGAAATTGTTTTTTACTCTAAAAATGCATTGTAAATGATTTTGCTATAGCAAGAAATAAAACAGAGAGAGCTTTATCCTGGATTTGAAGTTCCCAAACTAAGAAACATAAGTAGACGACTAGAAAAACTCCAGAGGAAAATCATGAAAAAGAAATATTCCGCGGTTTTCAACAATACTTGCCTAGAGGATAAAGTTTATATATATATATATATATATATATATATATTATATGTATGTGTGTGTGTGTGTGTGTGTGTGTGTGTGTGTGTGTGTTGTGTGTATAATTTTTTTGCAGCTTGCATATATAATATTATTGACTAAATAATCCCGGAAAAGTTATGATGATACTAGGAAAGACTAGAGATCGATGGAGAAAAAAATAACAGGCAATCGCTATTACGTCACAACGTGTTGGAGTTATTCTCCTTGTTCTTTAGTGTTGTTGCCATTTATCCATATTTTCAGTTTTGCAATTTTTTCTTCCAATTCTGAGGTTTTACGATCCTCTTTCCTATCTGCGCCATTAGTCACCAAAGTCTTCTATATTATATTTCTTACAAGACAATTACCCCCTAATGGACATCTTTCAGGAATCCTACAATCGCATCTTTTGCTCGTTTTGTCAGTTTGCTCATTTAGGATTTGTATATATTGCTTATAAAACATTTTTTGCAGATTATTTGTACAAAAATGGCTTCTCTTTTTAATTGTCCTTAACAA
Source organism: Doryteuthis pealeii (assembly GCA_023376005.1). Lineage (NCBI taxonomy): Eukaryota > Metazoa > Mollusca > Cephalopoda > Myopsida > Loliginidae > Doryteuthis > Doryteuthis pealeii. Next base: position 59,948,762 of record CM042163.1, read on the forward strand.
ACAATTTAAGCAGCATTTCACATTTTAAAAAAGACAATCTTCCTACATTTGTTTTTAAGATCATATTATAAGTGATTAATATATATATATATATGTGTGTGGGGGTGTTCTCTGTGTATATATCCGTTTGACTGTCTTTACACGTAAATCTTTTGCTATCGATCATCTATTCTACTTTTATGTTTCGCCAGTTAACAATAAGTTGGTTATTAAACGTAACGTATTGATAGATACATAGATAGATATTAATACATACATAGAAACAGACTGATATAAGGGTCGGGTTAGCTCAGTCGGTAGAGCGTTCGGCTAGAAGCCACAAGGTTCTTAGTTCAATACCGACCCTTGCCAACTCAGCGTACGAGTAGCACAGGGATCTGTGTGGTAAAGTAAAGAGTCGATGGTAGGTGTGGCGCTCCACCTCAGACGCCAAAATAATCACATTGGTCTAGCGCTAGTGAAAAGGGGATAGACTCGTTGTCTGGCTGATACCGACTAAAGGCCACCCCGACGACTTTACTTTTTTTTACTTATATATATATATATATATATATATATATATATTATATTATCATCATTATTAAATATATATATATTATTAAATATATATATATTATTAAATATATATATATATATATATATATATATATATATATATTAAAATACATATATACGTAGGAACAAACAGAGATAGATATTAAAATACATACATACAAACGGAATGAGATAGATAGATAGATAGATAGATAGATAGATTGGATACTGAACAGATTGGTTGTTTTTGTTTTACGGTATATCAACCCTTTTCGGGGCATTAAATGCGAAACCAAATCATTTCGTTAATCAAAGGACTCAGGCTGCTTGCATTACCTACTGTTGCTTAAGTATTGAGTGGGATAATCGCTGCTTAAGTTCAGCAATCTACCGGGAACCAGTGGGACAGCGGAAATTAAGGTTATTTAATTGACAATTTTGTTTTTATCTCGGCTGCCATTTATTTATCTCATTCGAACCACAAATCAACGTTTTCGGTTGATAGATAGATAGAGAGAGAGAGAGACAGAGACAGAGACAGAGACAGAGATATATGAACAGACTGGGATAGATAGATAGAAGATAGATAGATAGATAGATATGAACAGATTGATATAGATAGATAGATATGAACAGATTGAGATAAATAGATACATAGATAGATAATGGGCATAATGGGATAGATAGATAGATAGATAGATAGATAGATAGATAGATAGATATGGAAAACACATACATCCATCCATACATACATACGTACATACATACAGATTTGAAGAGGTTCGGATGAATAAGTTGGATTTATTTTATCAATAGACTTTCTAAAAGCTCACTTAGCCGGAACCCCTCCATGGTCTCCATCAGTCACGCAGTCCAATTTGTGAATGACTTGAAACACGTGACTCAGAAAGGGCGGAAAAATCGCGCAAATCCCATTGATCACTTTTTCCCGACAATTCCAGGGATCGTTCAGTCACTCTTGGAAACGACGCTTGGAAAAATTAAAACGATCTGCAAACACAATGGTGGGTGAAGACTAGGAACTTTGGAAGAAGAAGAAAAGAAGAAGAAGAAGAAGAAGAAGAAGAAGAAGAAGAAGAAGAAGAGAAGAAGAAGAAGAAGAAGAAGAGAAAAGAAAAGAGGCAAGAAGAAGAAGAAGAAGAATTTAAAGTAAAGAGACAAGAAGAAGAAGAAGAACAACAACAACAACAACAACAATTTAAAGTAAAGAAGAAGAAGAAGAAGAAGAAGAAGAAGAAGAAGAAGAAGAAGAAGAAGAAGAAGAATTTAAAGTAAAGAGGCAAGAAGAAGAAGAAGAATTTAAAGTAAAGAGACAAGAAGAAGAAGACAACAACAACAACAACAACAACAACAATTTAAAGTAAAGAAGAAGAAGAAGAAGAAGAAGAAGAAGAAGAAGAAGAAGAAGAAGAATTTAAAGTAAAGGGCAAGAAGAAGAAGAAGAAGAATTTAAAGTAAAGAGACAAGAGAAGAAGAAGAAGAACAACAACACAACAAACAACAATTTAAAGTAAAGAAGAAGAAGAAGAAGAAGAAGAAGAAGAAGAAGAAGAATTTAAAGTAAAGAGGCAAGAAGAAGAAGAAGAAGAAGAATTTAAAGTAAAGAGACAAGAAGAAGAAGAACACACAACAACAACAACAACAATTTAAAGTAAGAAGAAGAAGAAGAAGAAGAAGAAGAAGAAGAAGAAGAAGAAGAAGAAGAAGAAGAAGAAGAAGAAGAAAGAAGAATTTAAAGTAAAGAGAAGAAGAAGAAGAAGAAGAAGAAGAAGAAGAAGAATTTAAAGTAAAGAGGCAAGAAGAAGAAAATTTAAAGTAAGAGACAAGAAGAAGAAGAAGAACAACAACAACAACAATTAAAGTAAAGAAGAAGAAGAAGAGAAGAAGAAGAAAAGAAGAAGAAGAAGAAGAAGAAGAAGAAGAAGAAGAATTTAAAGTAAAGAGACAAGAAGAAGAAGAACAACAACAACAACAAGAATTT
>CM042163.1:59956297-59976297 GCA_023376005.1 Doryteuthis pealeii
TAATTCAACGATGAAAACTTTTTAGATTAACAGACTTGATAACAATATCAGGATGCTGGGCTGTTAATGTTATTTCAGTTGGAAATCACTACTTGCATATAAAATACCCTCAGGAATTGTGTAAGTTTATCAATGTGTATTTAATTCATAGTCTAAATCATTAATACGTAGAATATATATGTAAAGATATGGCGTTCCTAAAATTAGTCAAGAACTTATAAAATGTTTAAGAACATTTTTGAGGAAAACATTTTCTTTAAGAATTTTCTTAAAAACTCTGCATGGACAATTTAAAAACAACTGGGCTTATATGAAGCATGAAATGAATATATGTGAGTATTTCAAAATTTATAATTGAGAAATAAAACAACTTCTAACTTACCTTAAGATTACTAGCAAATATCTGCACCCTCCGGGTGCAAGTATTTAAGTTTTAATATAATAAAATATCATATTAAATTAGAAAAGCTAATGAAACTGAATAAGAATGTAGATAAAAAGATTTGGAACAGAGGGGTATGATTGAAAAATAGAACAACTTTGAAACAACTCTTCCATCATTTTCCGTTGGTAAATTTTCCTAATTTAACTATTTAGTTAAATTAGGAAATAAAGAATAAAATGACAGTATTTTTTCTTGTTAATGGATTTCATTTAAGATTCATTGAAGAGATTTTTGCTTATATTCATTAAAATAAAACCAAACAATTAGAAATCAATAATACTAAGCACATATTTAATAAAATCACATTTATAATATCAATATGCAAATTAGCCTTCCATTAACACTGTTATTTTGTTGTATATATAAATACAATTGCATGTTATTTGTATGGAGATATGGACAACACTAATAAAAGGTGAAGCAATTTTATTAATAATTGAGGTTTAAATATAAATAAATCATGGAGAATGGGATGTAAATAACGAAGGGAATTGTGACTTGAGTAGTAATATAGTTTCGGTTGACAGAAAAACACACAATCTCCATTATAATAATATATATATATATATATATATCAAGAAAAATGAAAAAACACAGGTTTAAATGGGTTAAGTGGTGAGTTTATTGGCCGACGCTGCAGTGTTTCGATCTATTAAATAGATCATCTTCAGGGCATAAGATAAGAAATTATATATCACAGAATGATGAAAAAAGTTTTTTCATCACTTTTTTCATCATTCTGTGATATATAATTTCTTATCTTATGCCCTGAAGATGATCTATTTAATAGATCGAAACACTGCAGCGTCGGCCAATAAACTCACCACTTAACCCATTTAAACCTGTGTTTTTTCATTTTTCTTGATATATTACATACCGTCGGATTTACTTCCTCTCTTCACATATATATATATATATATATATATATATATATATATATATATATATATATATATGAATTAAACATTTTTTGAAAAAACAAATGATGTTATTAGTTCGCTGACAGAATCTGTTTCGACCTTTTAATAAAGCGGTCTTCTTCAAGGGCGAAATATTTATGATGGGGAGATGGAATAAGTAAACCGTTAAAAACAGGAGGGGGTACAAACGAACGTTCATGTTCGGAGCCGGATTTTTTTTTTAATTTTGAAAATGCATATTCTGTGTTCAAAATAAAATAAATTTTATTTTTAAAAACCAGAAGCATTATAATCCACAAGAAAACTCAAAAGAGTTTGTTGTAAAAATATATAAAAAATGTATAAAAATAAGTATCAGAAATGTTCATGATTCCAGCCACAAAAAAGCAAGTTAAAAGTCCATAGCACAACTGAAGAAAGATGGAAGACTTCAAAGAATTTGTAATGTTGACAAATCCGTGCTGTTGTAGATCATATTAGCTCATATTTTATATATTTTCTTTTATCATATTAGCCTCATATCTTATATTTTTATAACAAACTCTTTTGTGTTTTCTTGTGGATTATAATGCTTCTGATTTTTAAAAATAAATTTATTTTATTTTTAACTCAGAATATGCATTTTCAAAATTTAAAAAAATTCCGGCTCAGAACATGAACGTTCGTTTGTACCCCTCCTGTTTTTTAACGGTTTACTTATTCCGTCTCTCCATCATAGATATTTCGCTCTTGAAGAAGACCGCATTATTAAAAGGTCGAAACAGATTCTGTCAGCGAACTAATAACATTTGTTTTTTTCAAAAAATGTTTACTTCATACTGTCGGATTCACTTCCATTTACTTCATATATATATATATATATATATATATATATATATATATATCTTTGGTGGGGTACCAAGTAATTTGGTATTAGAATGATTCTAAGCTGGTCCAACTGTACGGTGTTGAAAAGTTCAGGTCCGATACCATCACTGGGATCAGGAGAGAATATATAAAAGTAAGCTGAATTTATTTGTATACAATTTTCAATAAAGATCGTGATCTGACGAAACTCAGAGGGTTCTCAGATACCCATGGGTGGAAATGGACCATAATCACTTAATACCCGATTTTTAAGCTTTTTGTCTTTACTACTATATATATATATATATATATATATATATATATATATATATATCACTTCTCACAATCATGTTATTAATTATAACTATATGTATATATATATATGTGTGTGTGTGTGTTGTGTGTGTGTGTGTGTGTGTGTGTGTGTGTGTGTGCGTGTGTTTCACAGCATTGGATTTGTAACTGGTAACTAATATTTGCGTTATCTATTACAATAAGGAAATCCATATTCACAGACAAGTTAAAGGGACAATTCTTCCAAGCCGTTGTCGTGTTAGTGCTGCTGTAGGGCTGCACCACTTGGACCTTAACGAAGCGCTTAGAGAATAAACTAGGGAGCTGCACAAGAATGCTGCGTGCGATCCTACACAAAACGTGGAAACAACACCTCACGAGAAAACAGCTGTACAACCACCTGCCCCAAATCCCGCAAACCATCCAAGTAAGACGGACAAGACACGCGGGACACTGCTGGAGAAGCAAGGACGAAATCATGACACCCTCCTGTGGAAACAAGCACATGGACACGCCAGTGTGGGCCGGTCAACAAAGACGTACAGTGACCTGCGGATACTTGGATGCTGCTTAGAAGACCTCCCGAGAACAATGAGTGATAGGGACGGCTGGAGAGAGATTGTCATGGATATCTGTTCTAATAGCGCGACATGATGACGACGTTGATGATGATGATGATGATGATGATGATGATGATTACACCTCGTCTCCATTCGTCCATATATATATTTACCAACCCCTCCGCACGAGCAGGATGCTACACAAGGTCAATTTCTTAAGCGGAGTTTAACAGGTTTTAATTCAGAGTTTTCCTTCTCCTAGACTGGTCACCTAACCATGGTTAAAGTGCCCAGTCCATAGCTGGAGGGAGAATTGGATTCATACCTTTCCCAAGGGTATTAACGCAACGTGAAATGCCAACAGCTTCGTCCAGGAATCGAACTCAGGTTGTCGAGTCCATTTGCTACGACTCTAATGCGCCTCCATTCGTCCATATAACTCTCTTATTGTTACAGCGCCTTCTATGTTTCTCTTCTAACACTATCATATTAAATCTATATCAACCAACTGGTCACATCAAACGTTAATTACAAAATTGATAAACACAGCCAAATGATTGATTGATTTTAACGTTACACCGACCCGTCAAGAGTTATTTATGCTTACTGGTAAGGCAATTACGTTTCTATCGAATACAATCTGTAAGATTTTTCAGAATGTAGTATAGTCTGATTATCATGAAAACAATGTGGCATTGATTACTGTGTCACGGTATATGTGTATAATCATATACATGCACTCTAATATATATATATATATATATATATATATATATATATATATATATATATATTGAGCTAGGTAGAAGGATGGTGAACAAGAAATGAAAACTCAAAACAAATCAGAGAGTTGAAACGTTTCCGAATTCATACGGACACTTCAGTCGAATGATTTTTATTGAAAGCAAAATTTTGTGCGAGTATAAGTGACGGAAGTGAAGAGGGGGAGGATAGGGGTAGACATATATATATATATATAAAGTTAAACCTAATATGTCAGATATACCTACTAAAAGTTTCGCTTAGTGCTCATCAGGGCAAAGATCTGACTAAAAAGACTTGGAGCAAACGCTCAAATATATATATATTTGGTATATTATATATATATATATATAATATATATATATATATATATATATATGTGTGTGTGTGTGTGTGTGTGTGTGTGTGTGTATGTGTGTGTGTGTGTCAAAGTTTCATGCATAGTTCCCAGTATTATTGTTATTACTAGTGGGACCTGTGGATATACCACAGTATGATAATTTACTTTTTACAACGTTTGATTTGTTTACTTAAGAGGTTTTCCAAAATAGTTCAATATATAAAATTTATAATAATTTTAATTAATTTAACTCTCTCTCTCTCTCTCTCTCTCTCTCTCTCTCTCTCTCTCTCTCTCTCTCTCTCTCTCTCTCTCTCTCCCAACACACATACACACACACACTCACTCACTCGCCCATTTTTTCTTTTCTTCTTTTCATTATGTTCGATTGAAAGAGATTAGCGTTATCACTTCCGTGCGCTCTCTCCCTCCCTCTATCTTTCTCCCACTCCCTTTTCTTCTTTCTCATATTTTTCTGTGTAGCATGTCATTTTCTTCCCTTTCTTCCTTTATAATAAAAACGGAATGGTTCATTATTTAGCTGAGGTGACGACACTCATAAGAAATAAGAATTCGGCAGATAACCGACACCTGATAATCAGAATTTACATGCTTGCATTTCATCTTGGAAAATTTGGATGGTCTCATTTTTAACAAGAACGTGTTAACGGTCGGAATATTAAGGAACATGCGTATTAATACATGCACTTATTATTATTATTATTATTATTATTATTATTAAATATATGCAAGTATTTAAGTTTTGATGTAATAAAATATTATATTAAATTAGAAAGGCTAATGAAACTAAATAAGAATGCAGATAAAAAGATTTGAAACAGAGGTTTCGTGTTATTAGTATGTAGAGAGGGCCATGGGTATTATTATTGTAAAACAATTTTATTAATATTTGAGGTTTAAATGAAAATAAAATCATGGAGAATGTGACGTAAATAACTAAGGGAATTATGACTTTAGTAGTACTATAGTTTCGGTTACAGACAGAAAAACACAGAATCTCCATTGTAATAAGATTATTATTATTATTATTATTATTCCATTTGAGTTTTCACATCAGCGTCAGCTGATGGTATTTCACTGGAGTCCGAGTGACAAGTCTCATCAGGTCTCCAGGACTCTTCTGAGTATTCTGGCAGATTGCAGCAGTGCAGTATTCTGGATGGTCTGAATTCTTCCTCTGATTTCCAGTCTTTTTTCCAGGCTTTTTGGGATCGTTCCAAGTGCAAGGTATTTGTCCTTCTTTTCGTTTTCCTTCAGCTTCACCCTGTGATCTGCTGGAACTGCAAAATCCACCAGTTGTCAAGTTCTTTCTTTTTTGTTAACCAATATTAGATCTGGTCTTCTTGCTGGGATAAGGTGATCCGTTTTTATCTTAAAGTCCAAGAGAATTTTGTGCGTTTCACTCACAAGAACAGATTCTGGTTTATGCATATACCATTTTGTTGTATGGTCAAATTATTATTATTATTATTATTATTATTATTATTATTATTATTATTAGAAACAATTGGTATATAGGGTCAATGAAAGTATTGACGCTTCTCAGCCATTGCCAAAAATTGTGTCTCACCTGCGACCGATGACTAACAAAAATAGTTCCCTCTGGACAAAAAGCCTTTAATAAAAAAAATGAATAAAAGAACGATGATAAAAGGGGTTAGGACAATATCTCGCTAATATGGGGGGGGGGGGTGCAATAACAAACAAACAAAAAGGAAATTTAAAAAATGAATCGAAAAATCCTTTGTGAAAGAAAACATCATGTGGATATACAAATGACCTTAAGTCACTCTTCAATTAGTCATGAATTGGGGTTCCCCTACGTCACCCCCCTCATCATTGGGGACGAGGGGGCGAAGATTGGGATAAAAAAACATGCTGTTTTAATTATTGATGATAAAAAGGATGAGTGTATGCCTGTGACTTATTTATTAAAACTAATGGTAAGTAAAAACTTATTTATGGGTCTCCAATTTTGCGTAGTCATATGAAATTAATATTTAATGTTAGAACTCACAAAAATCTTCCTATCACTCGAGTTTCACGGATTCGATGCTGATATTCATTTAATTGTGCACACAAACATACAGACTCACGGATTATATATATATATTATATATATATATAATATATATATTATATATATATAAGATAAATCTAATGAGTCAGATAAACCTACTAAAAAAGAGTCGGATCTTAGGCCTGAAGAGCATTAAGCGAAACTTTCGGTAGGTTTATCTGACTCATTAGATTTATCTTTATTATTTGCTCTACTTAGGTATTGAGTACTTTTTACTTATTAGCTTTAGTTTCCTGGCGGTTTTGTATGAATATATATATATATATATATATATATATATATATATATATATATATAAATTGTTTTTTTCTTTTGGCCAAATATTGTACCAATAGATTATTTTTTGTTGGTACGATTATCTTGGTCTTTTCTTTTTTTACAAAAACTTTTTTCTCCCTGGGTGATGTTTGGTAGTATATTTTTACAATCAAACTATTTGCTTCAATAACAAGTTTGGTATATTAAATATTATATATATATATATATATATATATATAGAGAGAGAGAGAGAGAGAGAGAGGAGAGAGAGGGAGAGACGATACGATAAAGGTAAAGATACTTACAGGTAAAAAAATATTGAGTTAATCTCAATATTTGGTTGATACAAATATTAACCGGATAAGTTAATGTTATAAAAATATAGAGTGCTTAATACATTAGTAGAGCGGTGTAATACTATATAGATATATAGATGTGTGTGTGTGTGTGTGTGTGTGTGTGTGTGTGTGTGTGTGTGTGTGCGTAACTGACAAAAATGGAAATGAATCCAATAGATATGTTGAAAAGATAAATGTAAGAAAAAATGTATATTTTGGTATGGATGAAATTTATTATATGCCGTTGCATGCTTCAACCAGCATTTACTTACACACACACACACACACACAAAAATACAATTGTTAAACAGGAGATGTGTCTTTTGTTTAATTCTACAACATATATATATATATATATATATATATATATATATATATATATATTACCATGACCCGCTAGCAGCTGCTCTCGCACGTGTCACTCGTTTATGCTGAAAAAATCACTTTATTTTAGTAGAATATTCTATAGATAGTGAACATTGAGATATCCCATTATACATGTAAAAAAATACCAAGAAAATATTCGCCCTGAGGCAGTAGATACTTCTGCAGATGGGTAAAATGTTGGCCGTGGGAGGATACTTAAGGACAGAATCATGGCGGCTGAGCAGTCCATGACATGCAACACTCCACTTTGGTCCTTACTTAGGCTAGACGGGCAGCCCCCTCCGATCAATTGGCTGGTCATGTACCTAGCCCTAGCCCCTAGATGGTTGCACCAACCCTATTGCCCTTATTGCAAGCCCCAACCTTTTTTTATCATATGGGTACTAGGAGGCGGCGACTGAGGGTCTACATGTCCTGGGAATGACGTTAAATTCTATCTGATGGTGAGGTTCCAGTTTTGGAGGTTTGAGGAATGTGGAGCACCACTTGTATTTATAAAAAAAAATTGTGTATCCATTAAGAATTAATTTATTTCAAAACTTTATCGGCATTGAATGACCCACTGATGTTGATATGCCGTAAAACAAAACAAACCAAACATTTATTCATTTTCAATGGAAGCAGGCGATTTTTTCTCATATAATGATTATCATCATTATTTTCATAGTTCCATAATAATGATGGCATAGATCAGCAATTGTGTCTAGGATCAGAGTGAAGTATATGTGTGTTCTGCTTAAGATAGATGTTCCGGTCACTAGAACTATAATTAAAAGGCTGTAAGTTATATAATAATAATAATAATAATAATAATAATAATAATAATAATAATAATAGAGATGAGACTGTAAACCATGTACTCTGCGAATGTAGCAAACTAGCACAAAGGGAGTACAAAACTAGACACGACTGGGTTGGGAAGGTGATCCACTGGGAATTATGCAAGAAATTAAATTTTGACCACACAACAAAATGGTATATGCATAAACCAGAATCTGTTCTTGAGAACGAAAACGCATAAAATTATCTGGGACTTTGAAATAAAAACGGATCACCTTATCCCAGCAAGAAGACCAGACCTAGTGTTGATTAACAAAAGTGGATTTTGCAGTTCCAGCAGATCACAGGGTGAAGCTAAAGGAAAAGGAAAAAATGGACAAATATCAGGACCTTGCCAGAGAACTGAAAAAGTTATGGAATATGAAAGTGAAAGTGATACCAATTGTAGTTGGTGCACTTGGAACGGTCCCAAAAGGATTGGAAAGGGGTTCGGAAAGTTTGGAAATCAGAGGAAGGATTGATAACATTCAGAATACTGCACTGCTGCAATCTGCTAGAATACTTAGAAGAGTCCTGGAGACCTGAGGAGACTTGCTGTCACTCAAACTCCAGTGAAAGACCATCAGCTAATGCTAATGTGAAAACTCAAAAGGAGTAAATAATAATAATATAAAAGAATTCGTCATCTTGTGGATTTTTTTAATTTTGTAAATATTCACATGTTTGATCACAAAGCCATTAACATTATCTATATTTTTCATTTAGAAGAATTTTTCTTTCTTTATTCTTCACAGAATATAAATGATTATAAATAAACTTTTGTGATAGATATATGTTGTTATTTTGAACATTACTTGCATTCATAATAAAAGAATATTTACAGGGACGGTAAAATAAGCATAAAAGTATGTTTGTCTATTTTACGGGACCGACAATATAGCCTCTTCCAAAAGAAAACGTCTTCTGTATAAAATAACCCAACAAGGGTTGACATACTGTAAAATCCAACCAACCAGCCAACCAAGAAAATTTCTTACAGACGTGAAGGAAATTTGGTAGCTAAAGAGTCAATATGTTAACCTCTCCCACCCCTAATAGATTTTTTGTTTCTTTAATGATTTGGCCACCAGCATATTTATGGACGTATCGTAGATGTTAAAAATTCATTAAATAATATAAACAAATAGTGAATGTAATACGAGCACCTTTCGTTTTTTTTTCTGAGGAAGCGACTCTATGTTTACTGAATTTGGTATGAAAACTAATCCCCATTGCTGGAATTAAATTCATGGACAATCTCACCCTCCGAGATTTGGATGCGATCCAGGAATTCCAACAACGAGAAGTCGCTGTTGATAACGTTCATACGATCAGTGAAGTGAATCCTCTTCCTTCTTCTCTCCGCAATTGCCAAAAGAAAAAAAAACAGTAACCCGTTGACGGCTGGAGACTTGGTAGATACCATTGATACTGCTTCTCATACACGACAGATACACATTGGAATTTCCGGCAACCGAGTGCAAATGCGAAGCTTGGAAGACCGGAAAAGATGAGAGATATTCGTGAATTGTTTACGCTGTTTCTAAATGTCTTCTGTTGTCGACTCTCGCGAGAAAAGGAGTTCGACTCAAATGACAACCATTGGCTCCTGTCTCTTGCGACCACACGCAGATAATATCAAGTTCTTCATCCATCACGATGGTTAGAAAGAAACAGCAGATTCGCCATTACACCCTTATAGACTCTTTTTTCTATATTAGAGTTTCAATTTTGCTTCTTTCTTTCTTTCTTTCTTTTTGTTAGAAAGAAACAGCACATTCGCCATTACGCCCTTATAGACTCTTTCTTTCTATATTAGAGTTTTAATTTTGCTTCTTTCTTTCTTTCTTTCTATCTTTCTTTCTTTTTGTTAGAAAGAAACTGCAGATTCGCCATTATGCCCTTGTAGACTCTTTCTTTCTTTCTATATAAGAGCTTCAATTTTGCTTTTTTCTTTCTTTTTTTTTTGGTTTTTTTCTTCCTTTTTAATCTTTTTCCGTTCTCACACTCATTTTGCTTTCTTTCAAATCTTATTCTTTTTTCTTTCTTCCTCTCTTTTTTTTTCTTTTTTTCTACTTTTATTCTTTTTTTTTCTTCCTTCCTTTTCTTCTTTTTTCTAATTTTTCTTCTTTTTCTTCTTTCTTTCTTTTTCTTTTTTATAACTCTTACACTTTTTTCTTCTTCCCTTTTTTCTAATTTTATCATTTTTCCTTCTACTTTTTTCTTTTTTTCTAATTTTTAATTCTTTTTCTTTCTTTCTTACTCTCTTTTTTTTAAATTATTTTTTCCTAATGTATTTTTCTATCGAATCTTCTTCTTTTTCTTTCTTCTTCGAATCTTATGTTCGAATCTTCTTTTTTTTTTTCTTCCTCCCTTTTTCTTTATTCCTAATTTTATTCTGTTTCTTTCTGCTCTTTTTTCTTTCTTTATCGCTTTTTCTTTCTTTCGCTTTTTCTTTCTTTGTTTTTATTTTTTATTTTATTTTCTTTCTTCCTTCCTCGCTTTTTTCTTTCTTTCTAATTTTATTCTTTTTTCTTCCTCTCTTTTTCTTTCTTTATATCTTTTTTCTGTTCTAATCTTTTTTCTTTATTTATTTTTCTTCTTTTCCTTTTTTTTTTCCTTTCGAATCTTATTTTATAAACTTTTTCTTTCTTCCGCCCGTTTTTCTTTATTTCTAATTTTATTGTTTTTCTTTCTTCTCTTTTTTCTTTCTTTATGTTTTTTTCTTCCTTTGTAATCTTTTTCTTTCTTCTTCGTTTTTTTTTTCTTTCAGGTCCCATTTTTTCTTTTTTCACTCTTTTTTTTTCTTTATTTATTTTTCTTGCTCTACGTGTTTTTTTTTTTTTTGTTTTGTTTTTTTTTTTCTTCCATTCTGGTCTTTGTTCTTCCTTTTCTTTCTTCCTCTTTATTTTCATTCTTCTTTTTTTCTTCCATTAAAATGTGGCTCTTTTTCTTTCTTTCACTTCTTTTTTTTTTTCTCTTTTCTTCCTTTCTAACTGTATTCTTTCTTTAACGTTGGAATTGCAACCGGAAAGGAGAAGTAAAACGTTGAATTTAAAATTGTTAAACAACGCTTAAAACAAAATTAACCTTGTTTCGTATCTTGCTCATAGTGAAAGCGTTGAGTAAAAAATCCATATTATTAATTTCTAGACTGAACTAGATAGATAGATAGATAGATAGATAAGAATACTTCAGATAGATAGATAGATATGAATGGACTAAAATAAATAGATAAATAGAAACATACTTAGATAGATATGATGTTCACCTTCGGACTAATGCCATTAGCGAATTTATGAACACCTTTATACCCCCAGGTAATACTATTGGGAAAGGTATGAACCTCCTCCTCCTCCTCCCAGCTATGGGTTAAACAGTACAACTACTGCTCTTCTACGAGGATGGCTTTGGCATTAAACAACCCACGAAGGTTGATATGCCATTAAACAAAGAAACCGAAGAAACCAGATCATTTAACCGGCACTCAGTTACCAGACGAATAGACGAGATTTGGTTGGGTCAGTTGGATTTTAGGGCATGTCAACCCTTATTGGGTTATTTCATACCGAAGACGTTTTGGTATATCCACGCATGATGGGTATTCACTTTTTTTAAACTCAAATCTTAAGACATTTTTAAACTCATTTTTTTCTATTTAACACATGGATGGGACCCTAACAGGTACTACCACTTCGAGTTAAAGTGAACCTGGGAGTAATGGTTTTTGAAAGGGTACTCCACACTTCCCAAAGCTCCAGAACTTGAAATTCACCATCAGATTGAGTTTAACGTCAAACCCAGGACTAAGACCCTCAACCACCGATTTCTAACACATATATATACACACCAACCCCTCCGCACGAGCAGGATGCGACACAAGGTCAATTTTTTATAGCGGAGTTTAACAGGTTTGAATTCAGAGTTTTCCTTCTCCTAGACTGGTTACCTAGCCATGGTTAAAGAGCCCAGTCTTCCCCGCTATTTACCCATAACTGCAGGGAGAATTGGATCTATGCACATATATGATAAAAAGGGTTGGGACATTTCATAAATGCAATAGGGTTGGGACAATCATCTAGGTGCTATGGTTTGACGTGAGCAGTCTATTGATCGAAGGTGACCAAAGTGGAGTGTTGCATGTCATGGACTACTCAGCCACTTGATTTATATGTCTTATATAGATCCAAATCTCAGTGTTCATATCTATCTATCTATTTTTTAATTATTTATTTGTATAATTGCATTATTCACTTCCGCAAATGCCTGTAATTAATCAATGTTTTGATTAACCCTGAAGATCCTTTATGGTGAAACTTGAGTAGGTTATTTCTATATACACCTTAATACTAAATCCACCCTACTAACGTATTGAATACTTTATATTCGGTATAACACTGACTTATTCGGTTAATACTTGTATCGACCGTCAATATTGCGTTTAACTCAATATTGTATTCCCCTGTAAGTCATCTTCTATATCATATATATATATATATATATATAATATATATATATATATATATATGTGGTGTGTGTGTGTGTGTGTGTGTGTGTGTGCTAGTGTGTGTCCACTTGTATCTCTCTGTCTATCTATCTCTTTATCAAAATATTTATATATCTCACTGTTCTTATCTATCTGTCTATCTTAGTCTGTTCATATAAATATATATATCAATGTATCTACGCCAGTCTATACATATGTATGTATCTGTCTATCTATCTATCTATCTATCCATCTCAATATATATATATATATATATATATATATATATATATATATATATATATATATCATTACCAATCTCAAGTCACTTGAGCTTCGTTGCGAAGGTGGGTGAATGTCGACTGAACCAGTTACGATAAGAACCAACACACGGATACAATGCAATTATTGAACAGAGAGGATTGATACAAATTCGTTCGATGGCAAAAGCTATTTCTCATTTTTGCTGATTCAGTGTTTTTATCTGTCACGCACTTGCTATTCTTAAATTGGTGTACTTAGGTTTATTTACTTAACCGTTTTTTTTTTTATCTCGACTGTCGCCTTATTTATCTCATTCTAATCAGAAGTCAGCTTTTTAGATAGATAGATAGATAGATAGATAGATAGATATGTATAGACTGGGGTAGATAGATAGATAGATATGTATAGACTGGGATATATAGATAGATTGATAGATATATAGATGGATAGATTAATAGATAGATAGATATGTATAGAGTGAGATATATATATATAGATAGATAGATAGATAGATAGATAGATAGATATGTATAGACTGGGGTAGATGGATAGATAGATATGTATAGACTGGGATATATAGATAGATTGATAGATAGATAGATAGATAGATTAATAGATAGATAGATATGTATAGAGTGGGATATATATATATATATATATATATATATATATATATATATATATATAGATAGATAGATAGATAGATAGATATGTATAGACTGAGATAGATAGATAGATAGATAGATATGTATAGACTGAGATAGATAGATAGATAGATAGATAGATAGATATGTATAGACTGAGATAGATAGATAGATAGATAGATATGTATAGACTGAGATAGATGGATAGATAGATAGATAGTATAGACTGAGATAGATAGATAGATAGATAGATAGATAGATAGATAGATAGATAGATAGATAGATATGTATAGACTGAGATAGATGGATAGATAGATAGATATGTATAGATGATAGATAGATAGATGGATATATAGATAGATAGTATAGATAGATAGATAGATAGATGTATAGATAGATAGATAGATAGATAGATAGATAGACTGGGATAGATAGATAGATAGATAGATATGTATAGACTGGGATGTATAGATAGATTGATAGATAGATAGATGGATAGATAGATAGATAGATGTATAGATTGGGATAGATAGATAGATAGATAGATATGTATAGACTGGGATAGATAGATAGATAGATATGTATAGACTGGGATTTATAGATAGATTGATAGATAGGTAGATAGATTAATAGATACATATGTATAGACTGTGATAGATAGAGAGATAGATAGATATGTATAGACTATGATAGATAGATATGTTAGACTGGGATAGATAGAGAGATAGATAGATATGTATAGACTATGATAGATAGATATGTTAGACTGGGATAGATAGATAGGTAGATAGATAGAAATAGACTGAGATAGATAGATAAGGACTGAGATAGATAGATAGATACATAGATAGATAGATAGATAGATAGATAGATAGATAGATAGATAGATAGATAGATAGATAGATAGGTAATGACTTAAAGAGATAGATAAATAGATAGACTAGGATAGATAGATAGATAGATAGATAGATATGTATGAACTGGGATAGATAGATAGATAGATAGATAGACGAGTTGGTTATTTTGTTTAATGGCTTATATACGCTATTTAATACCAACTCTTTTTGTTTTTTGTTTGTTTTGATTTTATTTATTTATTTTTTGTACATATGATTTGTATGTAAATATTTTTGGTTGGGTTGGGTTTTATAGATAAGCTGGTGGTTGACCCCCACCCTCAAACATCTAGAATGGTGGGGTTGTTTGTTTGTCATAAGGGCAATTTGGATAACACGATCAGGACAATCATATAGGTGCTAAAGCTTTAAATGAGCAGCCAATTCATCGGTGCAAGCCCCTCTGTCCGCACGTCTAAACCAATTAAAGGCCAAAGGGGAGAGTTGCAGGTCACGTGAGTATTTAGTACCCTGGTAACAGACAGCTCAACCTTTAGGATTCCGTCCTCAAGCATTATGGATAGCCAACCACGGTATAGTCACGAAATTAATAATTTATTAATTAATTTTTTGAAGCTACGTCTTCTTGTTCTTCGTTCTTACCATTATGTTTAAATACCCAACACACTCGTCCACCCTGTCGGCTGGGGCGTTAGAATGCACCGACTGCACCTCTGCAGAGGGTTAAGACTCTCCCAATGGGGCCACCTGTTGGCCGTGGGTGGTGACCCGTGATGATTAAGGATAGAACCCAGGTGGATGAGCAGTTCATGACTTGTAATACTCCATTTTGGCCCTATCTTGGGCTAGACGGGCGGTCGGAGAGGCCCCCTCCGATTAATCGGCTGGTCACGTCAAGCCCTAGCACCTATATGATTTTCCCAACCCTGTTGCCCTTATAGCAAGCCCCAACCCCTTTTTTTATATGGGTGCGAGAAGGCGGTGACTGAGGGTCTATATGTCTTTGGAATGACGTTAAACTCTATCTGATGGTGAGTTCCAGTTTAGGAGGTTTGAGGAATGTGGAGCACCCCTTCATCATCATCATTGCTCCCTGGTCCACTCTGACCCGGAGTGGTAGTACCTGTTAGGGCCCCATCTATGGCTTAAATACAAAAACATGAGTTGATAAACAAAATTGTATTATCCATTAGGAATTAATTTATTTCAAAACTTTATCGACATTAAATAACCCACTGAGGTTGATATGCCGTAAAACATAACAAACCAAACCAAACCTACACACTCGTGTACAAGTCGATCCCCTAGATAGATCAACAATATCTATGATCACGCAATCATTGATTTGCAAGCAGGACACAATATGATAATTAATATTGTAGAGGATTTTGTTGCTACCTTTTGTTGGCTATTATGCTGGCTCAAAAGAGGACTATTTTGAAGGAAACGGGGAAAACTAAGTATTAGGGCAAATCATTTTTTGGTTAAATTGCAAATCGTCGTCAAAATTTATCAACGGAAAACTTGGCTAGGGCCTAGATTTTATTGAATTTAATTGTGTCCTTAGTAATTAAGGACACGATTTATGTTATTTTTTACTTAAATTTTAACCATTAGTTGTGTTTTTAACTGTTTTTCATTGGACGTTATTTTCCCACAGAGGGCCGCAAGAGAACTCATTTTTAAGGGAGATAAATATTTTCCGAGAATTTTTAACATAAAAATCACGGATTATTACACTTTTGGTCATCCACACTTAAGAAAAGCACGCGTTGCCTGTAATATTGAAATAGAAAGTACGTTTTTGTTTGTACATGTTTATTAATTCTGACAAGTCTTATCATTCATCTGTTTTATTTTATCTATTTTTATAGTCTTAATGTCCTAGGTATGATGTTAAACTCTATGTGATGGTGAAGTTCCTATTCGGGAGCACTGAGGAATGTGGAGTATCCCTTCATCACCATTACCTTATTAGCAAGACCTGTGGATATACCAGAGTATAATAATTTAATTATTACAACGTTTGATATATTTACTTAAGGGTTATTGCTAAATAGTTGATTATGTAAAAATACAATAATCTTTTCATTATGTCCGATTGAAGCAGATTAGCTTTATCGCCTCCGCGCGCTCAGCCCATCTCTCTATCTTTCCCCTACTCTCTTTCTTTCTTATTATATTTCATCTGTGTAGCATGTCATTTTTCTTCCGTTTCTTTCTTCATAATAAAAACGGAATGGTCCATTATATAGCTGAGGTGATGACAATCATGAGAAATAAGAATTCGGCGGATAAACAGGTGATGATCAGGATTTACATTTTTGAATTTAATCTTGGATGATTTGGACGGTCTCATTTTTAACGAGAGGGGGTCGCAATATGATAACAGTCGGAAGATTAAGGAACAAGAGTATCAATATATAGATGATATATTTTCTTGTCTCAATAAGTTTGAAATTCGGCCTTGTTAAATTTTTACTCGTGTATAGGTCGATAATAGTTTTTTTTTGCCTAAAAATTAGTCGTTCGTATTTCAACTTACGTACGATAGTTGAGGCACTCGTACTGTAATGGTTATCATTGTAGGAAATAGACACGGTGACAAGAGTTAAAATCCTGGATGAGGCAGTTTTCACACAGGGTTATTACCCTTGGGAACGGTATGAATCCAACTATTCTCCCTCCAGTTATGGGTAAATAGTAGGTAGAGTGGGCTCTTTAGCCTGTGTATGGGAACTGGTTTAGGAGAAGAAAAACTCTGAAATCAGACCTGTTGTGTCATATCCCCTAGCGGAGGGGTTGGGTAAATGCATACACGTGACTAATTCGATAAATACTCGGATCTACTCGTGTAGACAATCGTTGATCGGAATCTAAAATGATCAAGATGCTAATGATTTTCCCGTTTTTTCTTTCTTTATTCTCTCTGTCTCTTCATTTTCTCCCCCCCCCCGATTACAGACTGAGGGGAATGAATGAAGGCTGATAGTATCCGCCTCCCTCCTCTCTTTCTCTCTCTCTCCTCTCTCTCTCTCTCTCTCTCTCTCTCTCTCTCTCTCATTTTCCTTTTTTTCTTCTCTCTCTCTCTCCACACTCTCTCTATTTCTTCCTTCCCACCGTCTCTCTCTCTCTCTCTCTCTCTCTCTCTCTCTCTCTCTCTCTCTCTCTCTCTCTCTCTATGATTACAGTTTCATTGCAAAGTATGGAGGCTCACTCTCTCTCAACCCCCCCCACACTCTCTCTCTCTCTCTCTTTCTCTCTCTCTCTCTATCTATCTATCTATCTACCTATCTATCTCAGATTATAGATTGATTGCAAAGTATGGAGGTTCACTCTCTCCCACCACATGACCCCTTCTCTCTCTCACTACATCAACCCCCTCTCTCTCCCCCCTCTCTCTCTCTCTCTCTCTCTCTCTCTCTCTCTCTCTATCTATCTATCTATCTATCTATCTCAGATTATAGATTGATTGCAAAGTATGGAGGCTCACTCTCTCTCACCACATCACCCCTTCTCTCTCTCACAACATCACTCTCTCTCTCTCTCTCTCTCTCTCTCTCTCTTCTCTCTCCTCTCTCTCTCTCCAATTACAGAGTGATTGCAAAATATGGAGGCTCACTCTCTCTCTCTCACCACATGATCTCCTCTCTCTCACTACATCAACACCCCCTCTCTCTCTCTCTCTCTCTCTCTCTCTCTCTCTCTCTCTCTCTCTCTCTCTCTCTCTCTCTCCAATTACAGACTGATTGCAAAGTATGGCGGCTGATAGATATTTGTTGGTCACAGTCAAAACTAATCAAGCTTATGGACGCTTGTATATTTACTTCTTTTTGCTTCCTTCCTCCCCTTCTTTTCACTCACCCACTCTCTCTTTCATTCTACTACTATTTCACACTCACTCAACTTCATACTCACTCACTCTCTCGTCCCTACATTCAATGAGTCATAGAAATCTAATCCGTCGCCATTTACGACCAATGAAATTAGAAAATCGTTTTCCCAATTCTTGTGGGAAAAGAAGGTAGTTTTCAAAATGGCGGTCAGCTGTTTCTATCAGTCGGCGGCGTTGACGACCTTTTCAATCAGATTTCTTATATGACCCATCTATCTTTTTTTGTTTCTTTTTTTGTTTCTTTTTTGTGTCTTTTTTGTTTTGTTTCTATTTTTTGTTTCTTTTTTGTTTCTTTTTTGAGTCTTTTTTTGTTTATTGTTTTTTAGTTTTTTTTGTTTTTTGTTTCTTTTTTTGTTTCTTTTCTTTATCTATAATTTTCTTACTTTTCTCTTTGATCTTTGCATATTTCTCTCGTTCTTTTGTTTTTGCCTTCTCTATTTTTATTTATTTATTTATTTATTTTTTACATTTTAAGAGACTTTTTTCTTCTTCCATTTTTCGACTCTTCCTTTTTGAAGAGTATTTTCCTCAATTGGACTTTCCTTCTCCTCTTTCTCACTCTCTCTCTCTCTCTCTCTCTCTATATATATATATATATATATATATATATATATATATATATATATCATTCTGTCTTCTTTTCCTTTCTCTACTCTTTCGTTTCTTCTTATCTTGATGCTTTCTTCATTCTTCCCCCCTCTCTCTCTCTCTCTCTCTCTCTCTCTCTCTCTCTCTCTCTCTCTCTCTCTCTCAATCAATCAATCAATCAATTTCTTTCTTCTTTTTTACTTCTCTTCTTGTCTCATCCTCTCTCTCTCTCTCTCTCTTCTCTCTCTCTCTCTCTCTCTCTCTCTCTCTCTCTCTCTCTCTATATATATATATATATATATATATATATATATATATATATATATAATAAAAAGAATGGGGGTTGCTATAAGAGCAATAGGGCCAGGACAATCTTATAGTTGCTGAGGCCTCTCCGACCGCCCGTCTTGCCTAAGTAAGGATTAAATTGGTGTTTTGAAAGTCATGGACTGCTGAAACACCAGAATTCGGTTCTTAAGCATCACAGATCGCTACCCACGACCAACATCTGGCCCCATGGTGGAGGTATCCCTCTGCAGAGGTGCAGCCTGTGTATTTTACTGCCCCAGCCGACAGGCTGAGTCCTCATCTAGAGTCATTTCATTAAAGTTTAAGTGATGCAACCATACAGTAAGACCAACACGGTCATATGTTGAATTAATCCCAGTTTTATCTGATCAGAGATCAGATGTCCATATGATCAATAACCTACTAATAGCTGTACATGTCTTTTATATACATGTATTGACATCGCTTTCTGTAGATGAGATATTGCTACCGAGGTATGGGAAATGGTCTAATTTCAGAGGCTTATCATTTAATGTGAAGTCTAGTGGGATCAGTTGATATACCACAGTATGATAATTCAATTATTACAACGTAATACTTAAGAGCTATCGAAAATTGTACAATATGTAAAAAGTATAATAATCTTGATTTAACTCTCTCTCTCTCTCTCTCTCTCTCTCTCTCTCTCTCTCTCTCTCTCTCTCTCTCTCTCTCTCTCTTTCTTTCCTTCTTTTCATCTTTTCATTATGTTTGATTGAAACAGATTAGCTTAATCACCTCCGCGCGCTGATCCCCTCTCATTAACTTTCCCCTACTCTCTTTCTTTCTTATTATATTTTTCTGAGTAGCACTTCCTGTTTCTTCCCTTTTTTTCTTTATACTAAAAACGGGATGGTCCATTAATTAGC
>CM042163.1:59981297-59983797 GCA_023376005.1 Doryteuthis pealeii
CTACCAACATAATACACATACTCATAAATTGAATGACACATTTTATTTAAAATCTTTAAGTCCCCCCCCCCTACAAACATTAAAAATTAAGACACTTCAAAATTCTGTGTATTTTGACCTTCAAATATATTGAACTTCAAATACCAAACATTTTACACTGATGAAGGCCGTTATTCTTTGTATGCTTAAAGATTCTATAATTTTCTATTACTATTATTTTATTTTATACTTAAGATAGTAATAAATAGAATACATGAGTACATGAACAAACTCCTGGCAAAAACACGTGTTAGTAAATCTATGTTATCCATTCAGCATTTTCTTTCCTTTGTTTATTTTTCCTTTCAACATATCGTCGGATTTATTTCCATTTTCAACTTATATAATATATTACGTAGTATATTATATATTATATTATATAGTGATATACAGGGAAGGAAAATGTAAAATGAGGAGGCGGAGGGGTGAGACACATGAGAGGGGAATAGGGGTTGTCACGAAAATAGGGAATACATAGATTTGTGTGTGGTATGGATAGAAGGATCAAAGAGTGGATTTAAGTGATTAGTGATAGTGCTTAGATGTGTGGCTTTAGTGGTTGAATGTAATTGTTTGTGTTTGTTATTCACTTTTTCACACACACAGACACACACACAACACACACACGCACATACATATATATATATATTGTCGGCTGAAAATAGCCATATGTTTGTTTACTTCTCGTAAGTTCGTGCGAAGTCACTTAAGAGGAATATAAATACTACTACTACTTAACAAAGCGAAGAAAAACCTGCGAGGTCCGTTTGGTGTATGGGGTAAGACGCTTGCTTGTTAATTTGACAGACAGGTTTCGAATCACACACGGGGCGGTCTTCGTATCTATAGCTCTGCTGATGAGGCCTAATAGGCCGAAATGTACATGCAGAGATTGATTTTTCTCGATTTGTTTAGCCTTACATTTAAATAGTTAAACCCCGCCTAATTAATTATTAATGAATTAACATTCAAAAAAAATTAGGTTCGACTTCAATTAAGCACATATTCTCCCAAATATTGTTGGTTGAAAATAGCCATATGTTTGTTTATATATTATATATGTGTGTGTGTGTGTGTGTGTGTGTGTGTGTGTGTGTGTGTGAAATAAAAGGAAGTGAATCTGACGGTATGTAGTATAAGAAAAATTGAAAAAACACAGGTTTAAATGAGTTAAGTGGTGAGTTTATTCGCCGACGCTGCAGTGTTTCGATCTATTAATTAGATCATCTTCAGGGCTTTTGTTGGTATGTGGAAGGTGATAAAAATTTTTATCTCAGAATAAGGAGAAACGCGAGTAATAGTCCTTGTTTATTGGTCTGTTTAAAATTTGAAGTCTGAGAAAAAAGAACGTTGAAAAAATGAACGGTTTGAAATATGACGTCAAATATTCTTTTTTGTGGTGTGAGTATTAGAATTGTTGTTTTAATATATATATATATATATATTTGGCCAAATGATATCGTGATAATCAATTATTTTCGGTTGGAGCGACTTTTTGGGTCTTTTCTTTTTTTCTTTTTTCCCTGGGTGTTATTTGTAGTATAGTTTTATTTGCAAATTATTTACCTAGGTTTTCCCTTGTTGCAAGGGTTTACTAATGATATTAATACAGTATAGTATAGTATAGTATATAGTTTATCTATACACATATAAAGGGTAGTTGTGTGTATAAGTATGTCCGGAGGAAACTAAGAAAATAAAACCATTAACGACAAAGTAAATACATATACACATTGAATATCAGCAGGGCTTGGCTTTTGAGCAAAAATAATAGAGATTTGATTTATATTTGTGAAAGTAATTAAAGAATAAAATTTAAATGATAACAGCATGGATTTTTTTTTCATTTGATATTTTAAATAGTAGACATTAACATTTCTTTTCAGAGTAGCTGGATCAATGCAAAGTCTATTTTTTTTTTACATAGGGATCTAAATGGGGCATCACACGAGGATTCAACTCACGATTTAGTAATAATGGATCTGCGGGACTAACTTTAAAAAAATCGCCATCGACCCAGGCGACGCCGGGTAGCCGCTGCTAGTACATATATAAAGAGCAGTTGTGTGTATGTGTATGTCCGGAGGAAACCTCAAAAATAAAACAATTAACGAAAGAGTAAATATATACACACATTAAATATCACCAGGGCTTTGTTTTTGAGTAAAAATAATGAACATTTGATTTATATTTGGAAAGATAATTAAATAAATAAAATTCAAATGATAACAGCATGGAATTTTTTAATTTGCATTTAATATTTTAAATACAAGACATAAATGTTTCTTTTAAGAGTGTATGGATCAACGTAAGGTGTCTTTTTTTTTGTTTTTGTTTTTTTACATGTGGATTTTAGTGGGGCATCCTGCAGGGATCCAACTTGCAATTCAACAATAATGGATCTTTGAGACTATCTCTGCTCCGTACCTCTACCCAGGCGACGCCGGGTAGTCACTTCTTG
>CM042163.1:59988797-59998797 GCA_023376005.1 Doryteuthis pealeii
TTAATGCCGACAAAGTTTTGAAATAAATTCATTCTTAATGGATACTAAAAAAAAATTATAAACATATTTTTTCTAGTTAACTCATAGATATGACCCTAACAGGTACTACTACTTCGGGTCAGAGTCGACCAGCGAGCAATGGTGATAAAGGGGTGTTCCACATTCCCCAAACCCCCAGAAGTGGAACCTCACCATCAGATAGAATTTAACGACATGAGGACCCTCAGTCACAGCACATATATGATAAAAAGGGTTGGGGCTTGCCATAAGGGCAATAGAGTTGGGGCAATCTTATAGGTGGTAGGGATTGACGTGACCAGCCGATTGATCGGAGGGGCCTCTCCGATCGCCCGTCTAGCCCAAGTAAGGGCCAGAGTTGAGTACTGCAAGTCATGGATTGCTCAGCCACCTGAGTTCCATCCTTAAGCATCATAGGTCGCCACCCACGGCCAAGAGGTGGCCCCAATGGGGGGAGGGGAATCTTACCTCTCAGCAGAGGTGCAGTCGGTATATTTTAACGCCCCAGCTTACAAGGCGGGGTTGGTTCTGAAGGCTATCACAATGCAAGTGTAAAGAAAAATGAAGGGGGGGGTCTCTCCGACCGCCAAAGATGGCTTAGCCAAATTAATTCCAATGTGATTATAATGTTTATTGCTTGCTGACATATTTCAGCGTCTCAATCAACGGAAAAGATGATGTTGATTACTTTCTGTGATCAGCCAGCACTTCTCCTCACCACCCCCACCCCCATCCCCAATTACCCACCACCACCACCATTAACTCCACCCCTCCTTTCCTGTATTCGCCGAAGGAGTAAATATCAGAGTAGAAGCCCTCCCCCATAGTTGCATGCTAACCCTTGCGTAAAAGAAAGTTAATTAAATTGCGATTGCTTCGAAGCTGATCGATGCTACAACCCAGTGTGTTGTCATTAGCGCAAATCGAAACCGACACGCACTGGCCAGTGGCCGGAGAGATGCGTTTCGGACCAATTAATTCACGGCCAGTCATTAAGACAGGCAACATATCACATTACCTTGACCGGAAGCCGATAACAAACCACAAATGGAAATGAAGACATTTCTATCAGATTATTTGTATGTATTTTTGAGATGAGGCTTGGTTTGAATAATTTTGATTTTTCGGACTATTGTCCTCATCGAGGGAGTTATTAACACAACGTTTCGGCCGCTATATCCTCCGGCTATCCTCAGGTGTTCCCATTGTATCCGAGTATAATGATAATACAACTTTCTTCTATCATACAAACGATCCGAGTGAGACGAGATATTTTTTAGATGAGGCTTGATGTGAATAATTTTGATTTTTCGGACTATTGTCCTCATCTTTAGTGGTAGTTATTAAGACAAATTGAAATGAAGACATTTCCATGGGATTATTTGTCTGTTTTTTAGATGAGGCTTGATTTGAATAATTTTGTTTTTTCGGACTATTGTCCTCATCTTTATCAAGGTAGTTATTAACACAGCATTTCGGCCGCTATATCCTCCGGCCATCCTCGGGTGTTTCCATTGTATCCGAGTATAGTGATGATACAACCTCCTCCTATCATACAAACCATCCGAGTGAGACGAGATATTTTTTAGATGAGACTTGATGTGAATAATTTTGTTTTTTCGGACTATTGTCCTCATCTTTATCGAGGTAGTTATTAACAGCGTTTCGGCCGCTATATCCGGCCATCCTCGGGTGTTTCCATTTTATCCGAGTATAGTGATGATACAACCTCCTCCTATCATACAAACCATCCGAGTGAGACGAGATATTTTTTAGATGAGGCTTGATGTGAATAATTTTGTTTTTTCGGACTATTGTCCTCATCTTTATCGAGGTAGTTATTAACACAGCGTTTCGGCCGCTATATCCTCCGGCCATCCTCGGGTGTTTCCATTTTATCCGAGTATAGTGATGATACAACCTCCTCCTATCATACAAACCATCCGAGTGAGACGAGATATTTTTTAGATGAGGCTTGATGTGAATAATTTTGTTTTTTCGGACTATTGTCCTCATCTTTATCGAGGTAGTTATTAACACAGCGTTTCGGCCGCTATATCCTCCGGCCATCCTCGGGTGTTTCCATTTTATCCGAGTATAGTGATGATACAACCTCCTCCTATCATACAAACCATCCGAGTGAGACGAGATATTTTTTAGATGAGGCTTGATGTGAATAATTTTGTTTTTTCGGACTATTGTCCTCATCTTTATCGAGGTAGTTATTAACACAGCGTTTCGGCCGCTATATCCTCCGGCCATCCTCGGGTGTTTCCATTTTATCCGAGTATAGTGATGATACAACCTCCTCCTATCATACAAACCATCCGAGTGAGACGAGATATTTTTTAGATGAGGCTTGATGTGAATAATTTTGTTTTTTCGGACTATTGTCCTCATCTTTATCGAGGTAGTTATTAACACAGCGTTTCGGCCGCTATATCCTCCGGCCATCCTCGGGTGTTTCCATTTTATCCGAGTATAGTGATGATACAACCTCCTCCTATCATACAAACCATCCGAGTGAGACGAGATATTTTTTAGATGAGGCTTGATGTGAATAATTTTTGTTTTTTCGGACTATTGTCCTCATCTTTATCGAGGTAGTTATTAACACAGCGTTTCGGCCGCTATATCCTCCGGCCATCCTCGGGTGTTTCCATTTTATCCGAGTATAGTGATGATACAACCTCCTCCTATCATACAAACCATCCGAGTGAGACGAGATATTTTTTAGATGAGGCTTGATGTGAATAATTTTGTTTTTTCGGACTATTGTCCTCATCTTTATCGAGGTAGTTATTAACACAGCGTTTCGGCCGCTATATCCTCCGGCCATCCTCGGGTGTTTCCATTTTATCCGAGTATAGTGATGATACAACCTCCTCCTATCATACAAACCATCCGAGTGAGACGAGATATTTTTTAGATGAGGCTTGATGTGAATAATTTTGTTTTTTCGGACTATTGTCCTCATCTTTATCGAGGTAGTTATTAACACAGCGTTTCGGCCGCTATATCCTCCGGCCATCCTCGGGTGTTTCCATTAAATCCGAGTATAGTGATGGTACAACCTCCCCCTATCATACAAACGATCCGAGTGAGACGAGATATTTTTAGATGAGACTTGCTGTGAATAATTTTGTTTTTTCGGACTATTGTCCTCATCTTTATCGAGGTAGTTATTAACACAGCATTTCGGCCGCTATATCCTCCGGCCATCCTCGGGTGTTTCCATTGTATCCGAGTATAGTGATGGTACAAACTCCCCCTATCATACAAACGATCCGAGTGAGACGAGATATTTTTTAGATGAGGCTTGATGTGAATAATTTTGTTTTTTCGGACTATTGTCCTCATTTTTATCGAGGTAGTTATTTACACAGCGTTTCGGCCGCTATATCCTCCGGCCATCCTCGGGTGTTTCCATTGTATCCGAGTATAGTGATGATACAACCTCCTCCTATCATACAAACGATCCGAGTGAGACGAGACATTTTTTAGATGAGGCTTGATGTGAATAATTTTGTTTTTTCGGACTATTGTCCTCATCTTCATCCAGGTAGTTTTTATATGCTCCGGCCTTCTTCAGGTGTTTCCATTATATCCGAGTATAGTGATGATACAACCACCTCCTATCATACAAACCATCCGAGTTAGACGAACGAGACATGCGGGCACTGCTTGAGAAGCAAGGACGAACTCATAAGTGATGTCCTCCTAAGGAAACCAGCATTTGAGCACGCCAGTGTGGGCCTGCTATGATGATACCTGCACACACAGACACACACACACACACACACACATATATATATGTGTGTGTGTGTGTGTGTGTGTGTAGTTTATTTGTATATATATGTATGTGGGTTTTTATTTGTGTATATATACGTGTTCATGTAATCTGTTTGAGATATATAAGAATGTGGGTTTGCACTCGTGTGTATATATATATATATATATATATATATATATATATATGTGTGTGTGTGTGTGTGTGTGTGTGTGTGTGTGTGTGTTTGTCTTAATTTGTAGTCTATATTTGTGTATATATGTATGTGGGTTTGCATATATATATATATATATATATATATATATATATATATATATAAGTAAGTAAAGTCGACGGGGCGGCCTAATGTCGGTATCAGCCAGACAGCGAGGGAGTATATCCCCTTTTCAATAGCGCTAGACCAAGGAGATTATTTTTAGCATCTGAGGTGGAGCGCCACACCTACCATCAGCTCCTTACTTTACCGCACAGATCCATGTGCTACTCATACGCTGAGTTGGCGAGGACCGGTATTGAACTAGGAACGTTGTGGTTTCTAGCCGAACGCTCTACTGACTGAGCTAACCCGACGAGCCCAAACCCACATTCATATAAATACAAACAGATTACATGCACACGTAACCACAAATAGAAACCCACATACATGTATATAAAAATAAACTACACACACATTATATATATATATATATATATATATATATATATATATATAATCATTATTTACTTCCATTACGTTAATGAATAAAATTTTAATTAAAAATGTTTGTTTTTTGGGGTTTTTTTTGTTTTTTTACTATTTCAAATATTCTGGCCATTAATTCTTTCGTGCTGCAAGTGATGTAAGGTTCTTCCGGAGGAAAATTGATTGATTGATTGATTGACTGACTGATGTATTGATTGATTTTAATGGCATTCCAAACCGTCTAGGGTTACTTTAGGTTTGGGAATTGAGCTCATTGTAAATTTATATCTACATTTCTTGTGTAGTTGTTTCTTAATAATTTTACACCCTTGGGAAGGGTATGAAACCCCCCAATCCCCCCATCTATGTGTTAAATGGTATCACTACTGTCCTTCTACAAATATGGATTTGGCATTAAATAGCTCGCAAAGATTGATATGCCATTAACAAAGTAAACAAACCAAACTAAACCTTAAGAAATTTTTTTGGTTTCGCATACAGTTATTTGATATCAAGTATTCCTATCTAATCTATTAATAATGGTGATTCGCTTCCGGTTTTTGTCTGTAACAAAAACTACGTCACTGCTTACGTCATATTACCTAAAATAGTCATAACATAGAATAAATACACTCAAAATTTGAACATGCAACATTAGACAGTTCTCATTGGTTTTTAAAATAAGTTTTAATAAATACATGACTGGTATTATATATCTATATATAGTTTGTTTTATATTAATACATATTTAAAGTTTACATTTCAAATTGTTTTATTTTTTAATCCTTTAATGAATTTGATGATTTTACTTACTTAGGGTACAAACTCGCTGACATTGAATTTTTAACTCCCACACCTCAGGCAATATGTTTCAAAAATCTATTTTTACATCGCCCGGGGGGCTTTTTTTTTATTTTGCTAGTATTAATGATCTTTAAACATATCTATTTGACCCATAGATATTAACAGATACAACCACTCCGGATGGAAGTGGACATGGGAGTAATTGTCATGAAGGGATGAATCCACATTCCAGGTATCTCCAGAATGGGAGCCTCACCATCGAATGCAGTTTAGTGTCATACACAGGACACCCCCTTTTATTGAAGGAGGGGGAGATTGAGTCTTACCCACCTTGCAGGGGGTACAGTCAGTGTAGTCTAAGCCTCACCGACAGGGTGCTTGGTGATTCAGATCCAATTTTGCATGGTGTGATGAGTGTTCACTTCGTGCTAGAAGGTGGTGGCTGAGGGCTTTAGTGTCCTAGGTATGATGTTAAACTCTATCTTATGGAGAGGGTCCAGTTCTGGGTAATGTGGAGCACCCCCTGATGCCCATTGTTCCCTGGCCCACTCTGACCCGGAGTGGCAGTAGCTATCAGGCTCCCATCTATGAAAATAGAAAATCTAAATGGAAAAAAAATCGGTTTAGAACTAATTGAATACCCATCAAGAATGAATAAAACAAAATATATTCGGCATAAAATGACCCAAGAAGTGTTGACATGCCGTAAAATCCAACCAACCAACCTTCTTCACCATTACTTCCTGGTCACGCTAACCTGGAGTGGTAGTATGTGTCAGGGTCCCATTTTATTGGTTAAATAGAAAAAATAGTTTTTAAAAACTGTGTTTTAAAAATCATTGTTTGTTTGTTTGTTTGTTTTGTTTTACGGCATATCAACCTCAGTGGGTCATTTAATGCCGATAAAGTTTTGAAATAAAACAATTCTTAATGGATAATACAATTTTTTTTTATAAATACTTTTTTCTATTTAACCCATAGATGGGACCCTAACAGGTACTACCACTCCGGGTCAGAGTGGACCAGGGAGCAATAGTGATGAAGGGGTGCTCCACATTCCCCAAACCTCCAAAACTGGAACCTCACCATCAGATAGAGTTTAACGTCATTCCCAGGATCATGTAGACCCTCAGTCACCGCCTTCTAGCACCCATATGATAAAAAGGGGTTGGGGCTTGCCATAAGGGCAACAGGGTTGGGAAAATCATATAGGTGCTAGGGCTTGACGTGACCAGCCGATTGATCGGAGGGGGCCTCTCCGACCGCCCGTCTAGCCCAAGATAGGGCCAAAGTGGAGTATTGCATGTCATGAATTGCTCATCCACATGGGCTCTATCCTTAAGCATCACGGGTTGCCACCCACGGCAAACAGGTGGCCCCATTGGGGGAGTCTTACCCCTCTGCAGAGGTGCAGTCGGTGCATTCTAACGCCGCAGCCGACAGGGCGGAAAAAATCATTGCGTTGGAATAAAAAAAATATTGAATACTCATCAAGAATAAATAAATAAACAAAACGTCTTCGACAAAAAACATAACCCAACAAGGGTTGATATGCCGTAAAAAAAACAACCAACTATAAATGCTTCTATTTTGTCTCAGCTATGGAAAACTGGGTTCTCTTATCACGAGTGGCAACCAGTCTAGGAGAAGAACAACTAAAGCAGATAGACAGGCGTGTGGACATCAGCTCACTGTAACTCCATCTATTCTGTTTCAAGCTATGTGTAAACTAGCATGGCGACTGGGTTCTCTTATTACGATTAGTAACCAGTGTAGGAGAAGGACAACTAAAAATAGGTAGACGTGTGGATAGCAACTCAGCATAAACCCTCCTATTCTGTTTCTAACTATGTGTAACTTAGCATGAAAGACTCGGTTCTCTTATCACAATTAGCTTCCAGTCTAGAAGAAGGATTACTAAAAATACACATGTGCGTGGATAGCAGCTGAGCCCCGTACAAAAATTAATTATTATTGAAGTGGCAGCGTAGACACTGACGGTCCCATGCTCTCAAAGGAATCTAATATTTGCTATTCCTACCAGGGTGTTCGGCGCAGACCCCAACCCCCATCTGAGTTTGTCATTAACGCAAATCGAAACCGACATTCATTAGCCAGTAGCTGGGGAATGTCTTTCGAAGCAAATAATTTTATGGCAGTCATTAGCACGGACACTGTCATTCTTCCTGAACAGGAAGCCAGTGTCCAGCAACAAATGACAATTAAGATAAACTTGAAAGGAAAAATGTTTGATAACGAGCATCACTTCCAACGCAATACAAAGCAACTCCTATTTCTCTGAAATTTTGAGATGTGGCTTGATAATTTGTATGATTATGTGCCCTCCGGCAAGCGAGTTCGAGAAGGTTCCCGAGTCCGACAAGAAATATCTGAAGGAGGCCGAAGAGCACATCGGCCGAAACGTTGTGTATGTGATAATAAAGATGGGGACAATTGTTTAAATAATACAAATTAAGACAAACTTGAAAGGAAAATTATTTGATAACGAGCATCACTTCCAACGCAATACAAAGCAACATCTATTTTGCTAAAACTTTGAGATGAGATTTGATACTTTGTATTTGTTTGGTGCTTGGTTTTGTTTGATTTGGTTTTGTTTTGTTTGTTTTACGGCATATCAACCTCAGTTGGTCACCTAATGCCGACAAAGTTTTGAAATAAATTCATTCTTCATAGATACTCACTTTTTTGTGAACATATTTTTTCATTTAACCCATAGATGGGACCCTAACAGGTATTACCACTACGGGTCAAAGTGGACCAGGGAGCAATGGTGATGAAGGGGTGCTCCACATTCCCCAGATCTCCAGAATTGGAACTTCACCATCAGATAGAGTTTAACGTCATTCCCAGGACATGATGACCCTCAACCACCGCCTTCTAGCACATATATGATAAATAGGGTTGGGGCTTGCTATAAGGACAATAGGGTTTGGCAATTATATATGTGCTAGGGCTTGATGTAACTAACCGATCGGAGGAGCCTCTCCGACCACCCGTCTAGCCCAAGGAAAGGCCAAAGTGGAGTGTTGCATGTCATGGATTGCTCAGTCACCTGGGTCCAATCCTTAAGCATTAGGGGTCGCTACCCACGGCCAATAGGTGGCCCCAATGGGTGGGGGATATTACCCTCTGCAGAGGTGCAGTCGGTGTATTCTAACGCCCCAGCCTACTGAGCGGGGGTTGGTTCTGAATGCTATCACAATGTAAGTGTATAGAAAAATAAGGTTTTTTATAAAGTTGTTCGTCTACCTTTTATTCATTTTTTAAATCAAAGGTAGACGAACAACATCATAGCTCCATCATTTTTCTTTACACTTGCATCAGACTATCATCTCTTCGGCCCCATAAAAGAGGGTTTGTGAGGCAAACATTATTCCAGTGACGAGGTAGTGAAATCTGTTGTAAAGATGTGGCACAAAGAACAGTCAACAGAATTTTACGGGGCAAGGATACATACTCTTATTCGAAGGCGGAGCATTGCTATTAAGAGAAACGGTGACTATGTGGAGAAGTAGGAATGTGATCCACAGAGGACCAGCTTCATTTTGATGTATGATACATGTTCCGGTTAAATCCTACTTAACGGACATAAATTCCACCATCGTATATCACCCCGCCGAAAGAAAAAAATACTAA
Source organism: Doryteuthis pealeii (assembly GCA_023376005.1). Classification (NCBI taxonomy): domain Eukaryota; kingdom Metazoa; phylum Mollusca; class Cephalopoda; order Myopsida; family Loliginidae; genus Doryteuthis; species Doryteuthis pealeii. Next base: position 59,997,752 of record CM042163.1, read on the forward strand.
AAAATCGAATTTAATGAAATTTTCAGTGTAGATATATTAATGAATAAACAATATAATGCATCAGTTATTTTATTTGAAAACTTACATTTTTTCAGGTCAGTTAACTTTGAACCACGTGTCTTTGAGGCGTATTACAGATTCACAAACATACGTGGTTCAAAGTTAACTGAAAATGTAAGAGTTTTCAAATAAAATAACTGGTGCATTATATTGTTTATTCATTAATATATGAAGAAAATGTTTTCTTCATTTTCAGGTTTTTTTCACATGCAATGATGAAGTCATCAGCTTTCAGATATAAACGCACATATAAAAAATAACGGTAAATAACATTATATTCACACATTCACCATACACTCAACATTTTCATTTTTCTCCCTTACAGAAATATCTCTTGTTATCATGATGATGGTTTATCAGAAACCGAAATACTTAAGTATAGACATAAAAAAATTTCCTTTGATCTTAACATCTTGTGTCTGTTATATTTTTGATAACATTTTCTTCACATATTGTCGGATTAATTTCCTCATCTCATTAATATATCTACACTGAAAATTTCATTAAATTCGATTAATTCCTTGATTTTTAGTTTTTTTTTTTGGGGGGGGGGTTGAGGGGGGTTCTTTCGGCGGGGTGACATATGATGGTGGAATTTATGTCCGTAAAGTAGGATTTAACTCATATTGCTTTGTTGGTAATTATACTTGTCCTAAGTATTTTAGTATCATGAAAACTATTGAGATGTCCTTAGATGAATTTTCCTCATCAATTGTTGTTTTGTATATCAATGTTCAGAGTTACGTATCTTGTATGTAAGATGAATATAAAGAATATGTAAAAAATGTATTAACCAATTAAAAACACTCTCCCAGGACAAGGAAAAGTCTCACAAAACCACAGTTGCTTGCGGCTTTACTTTAACCCAAGGAAAGGCTAAGGGAGTAAACCCCGAAAACAAATCTTTGTTGAATAAAAATCAATTTCTTTGTTGTTCACAAAGCGCTTCGTCGCTGACTGCCATCTCGCGTCGGTCAACTGCTTCT
>CM042163.1:60003797-60008797 GCA_023376005.1 Doryteuthis pealeii
ATGTGATAGATCCTCGTCCATACTTATAGACTAGGCGAGATCATATGATCTAAATCTTGGCCAATACTGGTACTCTGAGGCTGATACATTAACTCTACTGGTCATAATTACTGCAAGATTCATGGACGACAGACATGGGATTTAATCACTGGATCTTTACTACACAGGACTTAGGATTCCATAACATAGGACTTTCTTTAAGCCCTTTTCAACTGGCCAAGGAGGACACTTAAAAACTTTACTTCTTTTTCTTTTTTTTTTTTTTTTTTTTTGCTTATCAAATACTTTTTGAAGGAACCTGCGTCAAATTACGTTGGTAGTGGTTTCGCTTCCGAAGGTTGAGGAAGAAAAAAAACAATCTCCTCGTTCCACCTGGCTAGAAGTCACATTTGTTTTCCTAATCCGACCCAAACGACAGCCTTTGTTTGAATATAATATTAAACATATTTAGAAGTCTTTATTTTCAGGGAAATAACAGATAACTTTAAATGAAAAGGCCATTTTTACCATTTTTGATAGATCCTTATAGGAATGGGGCTCTGGACTTAGAAAATTCTCAACAGGATGTTAAGAGTTGTGTCTTCTAATTGAGCGAACAATTTCAAGAATATTGATAAAAATTGGCGCCTTTGATTTTGGAAAACAAAATAACGTGTAAAATTTAGTCTAAACAATAACGTGTAAAATTTAGTCTTAAAAAATACTGTTTTAATTATTTCTATTTAATAATAATTTTTTTTTTTTTTTTTTTTTTTTTTTTTGCTCACAGTATTATTATATCCAGTATTTCTATCTAATACAAATAATATGCACACAGTTTTGTGGTTTCAAGTATTACTATTAACACTAACAGTTATGTGATTTTAAATAATTATTTCTGTTTAATAATAGTAATTTGTTTGCCTACAGTAATATGATATCAAATATTCCTATCTAATACTAATAGTTATATGGTTTCAAGTAACTAATAATAATCTTAGTAAACAGTTATAAAAAACCAAAACAAATCTTCAAAAATTGAGCTTCACCATTAAATTCAGTTTAGGAAACCTATTTTTAGTGTGTATTACCCCTCTGTAGGGGGCGCAGACAGCATATTTTAAGCCCCACCAACATTTGAGATGGGTAAATATACAGAGTGTCCACATAGTCTTGAAACATACAATGTTTAAGAGAATGGTCATCTAAAAAATACAAAAATACAAAAATTAGGATATTTGATTCAACCTTCCATGGTGCTGCCGTTTTCAGAAGTCAGATTTACAAAATGTATCTCACTCATTGTATTCATTATTGAACTCTCCTCCATTGTCCATTAGTATGCAAATTTGGAGATTCTCAAATTTTCTGATATGGTCCATTGTGAAAATATTTTGTTCTTACATAAATTATTCCACAATAAAATGCCTGTTTCTGTTCAGAAGGCTTTTGCAGTTGACTTCACCCATGCTCATGTCACTCGTGCTGACCAATCTGGTTTGCTTAATTTCCCTATCATCAACACTGTTAGTTTTGGGCATAATTCGATTCGTTTTAATGCAATTAATTATTGGAATACTGTTCAGTCGTTATTTTTTGATAAATAAAAGATGAAGCTTGTTTCAGTTAATTATTTTGTCCTTAAAACACTTTTGAAAAATCATTTTATTGCCTCTTATAAACAACAGAATTGCATTTAGATTCTCACACGGCTAATTTGTCTCATGATATATATGTATATGTTTACGTTGTGTGTTTCATGTATTGTTTCCTGTGAGCGTCCAAGGGTGGTCATGTCCATGGGATTATCTTCACGCTATTAGACATGGCCTCCCTTCAATAGTAGTTTAAACCAATAAAGTTTTTCTTTTACTTATATATTTTTTTTAATAATTTGTACTACTATTGATTAATAAATTTCTTATTCTTATAGGAACACTCCTGTTAGCCCAAAATAAGCTTTCCATTAACTGAATACAGCATATAATATATTTCATTTGAATTTTTAATAACTCACATTGTACAAATGATAAATATCTATTCGTAAAAAACGTATAACAGTTCAACTGTTAAAGTTTTAATATTAATGAATTATTTTTATTATTGCTCTTCAATATGACCGCCATCTTTGTTGATACATTTTCAACCTGTAGCGGGACTTTATGGACACCCTGTATACAAGTACTCTTCAAGCCACTTTATGTGGCGTGTGCTTCCTATTAGAATTATAAAGCCGCGGCTAATGACACTCTCATCTTGTTTTGGACAAACATCTTCAGTTTCTGCACTCACTTACCCGACAGAGATTTAAAATGAGAACAGAAGAGAGAGAGAGAGAGAGAGTGGGAGTGAGAGAGCGGTGGAGGAAGGAGGTAACTGCTCGAGTAATTATTCTCTGTCGAAAGGCTTCCAATATGCAAGCAACAAGTACGATCGATAGTTGATTTCTTGAAGGCAATACGATTACGACATTTGTAATATTTACTTAGTACCGGGTTTTTTTCCCGCTCAAAAAAGAAAAAAAAAAGCGTACACACCTATTGGCCCTTTCGTTTTTCTCTAATGAATTTAAAAGGAATATTCAGTTTCTTTCTTTGCCAAGAGATATTATCCTTCTTACTGTTCCTTTCCTACGACCTCTTTTTCACCCCTCACGTTCACACACACATACGTACACACGCACGTACACGCGCTCATATATATATATATATATATATATATATATATATATATATATATATACAGAGTGGCGCGTTGTCTAATGGTTAGAGTTGCAGGAATTGGACTCGACAACCTGAGTACAATTCCTGGACGAAGCTGTTGGCATTTCACATGGCGCTAATAACATTGGGAAAGGTATGAATCCAACTCTCCCTCCAGCTATGGGTAAATAGCAGGGTAGACTGGACTCTTTAAACATGGCTAGGAGAAGGAAAACTCTGAATTCAAACCTCTTAAACTCCGTTTAAGATATTGACCTTGTGTCGCATCCTGTTCGTGCAGAGGAGTTGGTATATATATATATATATATATATATATATATATATATATATATATATATAGGGTGTTCGGGAGACAGTTTCATAAGGAAAAAGAATAAGAGATTGGTAACAACAAAGTTTAATGGATTGTAAAGAAATTCAACAGGCACGGAAATTACACTACTGTCAACAAGTTTCACTTAAAATTAAGCACCATTAGTTTCGATCACAGCCTCAATCCTGCTCTGGAACCTGGGGAAGCTTATGTTACAGTTTCACTAGGAAGAGACTCAAGAACTACATTAATTCTGCCGATTAACCATTCGCCGACAACCATTTTTCTAACTTTTCCCAGAGGTGTGGCAGAGTGCCGAATCCTGCTTCGATACATATGGCCTACCATTAGTTACCCTTGTTATCCAGTGTTTAGCAACTTCACGTAGGCATCTGATGATGCTCCAACACTTTTTTCTGTCGATTTTCGAAGAATTCTACTGTACGAATGCAATGAGGTTGTCTGCTATGTTCCTTTTTTCTAGCCAAAGCCTCGTAGTCTCCATTGTAATTCTCCAGTTCATGCCTGATTGTTTTTACAGGGTTCAGGGAGCATTGGGCAGCAACCACAATCATCTTATTTTGATGGTCAACGCAGATCATCGTGATACAAGTTATTCTCTTCCATGATTCAGGTGGGTTCCAGTCATCCATTCTATCTGTCATCGCGTATATGAAAAAGGGTCCAAGCTTTTAAATGATGCGTTGTGTGCGTCAATACCTCCAACCTACGGAGAAAATAAGCAAATATAAGTATGTTAAATTTTTCCCGAACACCCTATATATATATATATATATATATATATATTATATATATAAAGTAATTGGTAATTTGCTTGAAGCATTATTAAGTATGTTATAATATATTAATGATTTGAAGGCAATTACAATGCGTATAAAAAATAAAAACAAAAAGATGTTATTTTTGTCTTATTGATTTCAAAGTAGAAACTTCATCTTCAGAGATGAATATCAGAAAATGAATATTCACCTCTGAAGATGAAGTTTCTACTTTGAAATCGATAAGACAAAAATAACATCTTTTTGTCTTCATTTTTATACGCATTGTAATTGCCTTCAAATCATTAATATAATATAATATATATATATATATATATATATATATATATATATATATATATATATATATGAAAATAATTTTGGGCTGATTTTAGAAGCATGAAAGTAATGAGTGAAGGATCAGAAACAAGAAGAACCCAGTGAGTCTAAAACTAATCTCAGAAGAAGAGGAGTATATTTCCTCGAAATATTGGAAATTAAATGAAACGTATATATATTCAACACATACGCACACATGCATATATATAAATATAAACACATACACACACATGCATATATATATAACACATACACACACATGCATATATATATAAATAACAGAAAAATTGCAGAAACACGCACAACCTATGTATATATATATATATATATATATATATATATATATATATATATATATATATATATATATATATATATATATATGTATGTATGTATGTATCAATATATGTATTGATCAAAGCCTGAAGAAGATACCAGAATATCTGAAACACGTGTTGCGTATGTAAGATAAAAAGAATGAAACATTTTTTCTGAGAACAATACATTTGGTGGACCTTCTTCTCTTTTTTATAAAATATTAAATTTTCTCCCGTTGGAACCGGAACAACATTTTTTATATATATAAACACATTCACACACATATGCATATATATAAACACATACACACATACACACATATATATAGACACATATGTTAAGTATCTGGCAGCCATCCTTCGTTCCAGATGTAATGAATAAGTAAGCGAGCCAATAAGAATCCAGTGTTAACGTATTCCTTGTAAGTCCTTCGTCCGAGAGAATCCAAATGTCAATGAAATAACTTAGGATGGTATGTCTATTAATACAGCAGAAGCAGCAGCAGCAGTGCCAGTGATTGGACAATAGAAATCCTTCTCAGGTCACGTG
>CM042163.1:60011297-60028797 GCA_023376005.1 Doryteuthis pealeii
TTAGTGTTAGGGTTAGACTGCTAAGTGAGTTTTCGTAATCTAATGGTATTTATATGTAAAATGTGATTTTAATGATATTATCCATTGCGTGCTATTCTGCATTTGTACTTGTTGGTACTTGTTCCGCAAATAATTTCCGTAATATTTGCGGAAGCGAATTCCTGGACGAAGCCACAGTTCACATTGCGCTAATACCCTTGGGAAAGTTATGGATCCAACTATTCTTCCTCTAGCTATGGGTAAATAGTAAGGCATGAGCTCTTTAACCTTGGTTAGGCAACCAGTCTAGGAGAAGGAAAACTCTGAATTGAAACCTCTTAAATCTCCGCTTGGAGTAGTCACTACTAGAATAGACTCAGGCTTACTTAGTGATCCATTTCAATTTTTTTTTTAAATGTTTTTTATTTTAAGAATTTAAATTATTTTTTTTTATTTATTTAATGCTAAATTTATAAGTAAAAGGCGATTCTAACGATATTATCTCTTGCACCATATTCTGCATTTGTATTCTCTCTTCGTTTTTTTATGTTCCGGAGGAGGAAGTGATATCTTCTTTTTTTTCCTTCTTAATTTGATTTCTGTTTTTCCCCTGCAGTCATCTTTTGTAGATATCATCAATAGGAATTTAAGATTCTTTGGAAATCTCCTGAAGAAGAAGAAGAAGAAGAAGAAGAAGAAGAAGAACAACAACAACAACACAACAACAACAACAACAACATAGGTGAAAGAAGAAGAAAAAGAACAAGAAGAAGAAGAACAACAAAACAACAACATAACAACATAGGTGAAAGAAGAAGAAAAAGAACAAGAAGAAGAAGAACAACAACAACAACAATAACAACATAGGTGAAAGAAGAAGAAGAAAAAGAACAAGAAGAAGAAGAACAACAACAACAACATAGGTGAAAGAAGAAGAAGAAGAAGAAGAACAACAACAACAACAACAACATAGGTGAAAGAAGAAGAAGAAGAAGAAAAAGAAGAAGAACAACAACAACAGAAAGAAGAAGAAGAAGAAGAAGAAGAAGAAGAAGAAGAAGAAGAAGAATTCCAAACTCTTCTGATTCCACACTTTTTATTTACCAAACAAGTGTCTATTTCCAAACACCCCTGGTCACACCTTTTTCACCGGAAATTTTTTTTTTTAAATTGCTGAGGGAGCGAGTGGTGGAATCGGTAGAGACGAACGGATTAGTCATCCCTTCCCCCCCCCTCCTCAACACCCCTAGACACCCCTTGCATCAGCCGGGATTGAACTGCGCTAAATCAGATAAGGGAGTCCACGGTTTTTGTCAGAGCCCCATAAAGGTTTCAAATAATGAGATAATACTTGTTTAGGGACTTGCTTCTTTTTTACTTTTTTCGTTTTTGGTGTTTGTTTTTTTTTGTTTGTTTTTTTTTCATTTTTTTTCTTCTCTTTTTTTTTTTAGAACAAAACTAAAAGCATTTCCACGTGAATATTCCAAATATTTTTGCAACATTTCACGGAGTTGTTATTCGAAGAATATCAAACACTTCTTTCTTCCTTCTTCTCTACCTTACAGTTCTCTTTCTTTCTTTCTTTCTTTCTTTCTATCTATGTATCTTTCTTTCTTTATCACCCCATTCTAACCGCTTTCCTCTTTCTTTCTTTCTTTCTTTCTTTCTTTCTTTCTTCTTCCTTCCTTTCTCTCGTGTATCACTACTTTCATTCAATTTCTTCTTTCTTTCTTTCTATCTCCCTTTCCATCTTTATCACCATTTTCTTCTTCTTTTTCTTCTAATTCTTCTCTCTTTTTTCTTCATTTCTTCTATTTTGTTTACCGCCGCTTTCTGCTTTCATCTTCTTTCTTTCTTTCTTTCTAAACCCTTTCTTCTTCTTCTTCTTCTTCTTCTTCTTCTTCTTCTTCTTCTTCTTCTTCTTCTTCTTCTTCTTTCTTTCTTTCTTTCTTTCTTTCTTTCTTTCTTTCGTTCTTCTTCTTCTTTCTTTCTTTCTTTCTTTCTTCTTCTTCAGTTGGGGATGTAGAATGTAACGACTGCACCTCTGCAGAGGGTCAATTGTTGGACGTGGTGGCTAAGCTTTCCATGGCATACAACACTCCACTTTGGCCCGACTAATCGGCTGGTTACATCAAGCCCTTGCATCTATATGATTGCTTCTCTACTGTATTCCTCAATTGTTCTTATATCACAACTATCGTTACCTTTTTTACCGTATGAGCTAGAAGGCCCGGCTGGCAAGAATGAATAAAATAAAAACGTCCTCAGCATAGAATAACCCAACGAGGGTTGACACACACGTAAAAAAGTCAACCAAACACTCAACACGAATGAATAAAATAAAAACGTCCTTCAGCATCAAAAAACCCAACGAATATTGACATGCCGTAAAATTCAACCAAGCCAAATAACATTTTCCCAGATTTCTAGATGTGTATCCTCACCATTTGATGCAATTTAATGTCATACCTAGAAATTCAAATCGTTCATATTTGTTCTTGTACAATCGTTTCGGCTAGAAACCACAAAGGTTCCATAGTTTCATACCGGTCCCCGCCAACTCAGCGTATAGAGTAGCACAGGGAATCTGTGCGTAAAGTAAGGAGATGATGGTAGTGTGGCGCTCCACCTCAGATGCTAAAACAATCTCCTTGGTCTAGCGCTATTGAAAAGGGGATAGACTCCCTCGTTGATTGGCTGATACCGACTTTAGCCGCTCCGTCGACTTTACTTTACAATCGTTTTAACTAAGTGGATTTTACGGCCCGATATTCCATTAAATAAAATCCACTTCCTTTTTTTTTTTTTTTGTAAGCTTTTTGCTGTTGGCATTCCAACAACAAACAGTTGAGAAAGTCCTGCGAATTGGATGACAAAAATATCGAGAGATTTATGAAAAAACCAATTGATTTTTCTTCGCAAACCAAAGTGTCAATTTGTGTGCAAAAGGAGAAATATACACAGAACTTTCCCAAACTATGTAAAAAAAAAAAAATTTAAAAAAACAATAAAAAAAATAATTAAAAAAAAACAATTGAAACAACAATAAAAAACAAAACAAAAAAAAAACTACATAGCCTGGGCGGCGTTCATATGAGGATACGCTGTTGCCCATGCAGCAAATCCCCCCGTCCTCTCACACTGCCCGCTGTGATCCAAGAAGAAATGTTAAGGTACCAATACAGTTTAGCAACGGTAGTGTTTGCAGGAGTTGTTGGTAGCACTGGATTTCAGCTATGTTACGTGTTATTAATTTACAGTTTTGAAATGTTTTGCAAATTTACCTAAATTGTGTAGTTAGTATTTAGTAGTGTATGTTGTAGGTGTGTTTGTGATGTGTGTCGGTGTGATATAGAAGTGTGTGCTTTGTGTGTGGTGTGTGCATATAGATGTGTGTACCATATAGATGAGTGTGCATACTAGTGTGCTGCATATGATGTGCTGTGTGTGTGGTGTGTGTGTGTGTGCATTATATATTTACCAACCCTCCGCACGAGCAGGATGTGACACACAAGGTCAATTCTTAAGGAATTCAACAGGTTTGAATTCAGAGTTTTCCTTCTCCTCAGACCGGTTGCCTAACCAAGGTTAAAGAGCCCAGTCCTGCCTACTATTTATCCATAGCTGGAGGGAGAGTAGGATTCATACCTTTCCCAAGAGTATTAGCGCTAAGTGAAATGCAATTAGCCACATCCAGGATTTGAACTCGGGGCGACGAGTCCATTTCCCATGACTTTAACCATTACACCACGCGCTTCCATGATGTGTGTGTTGTGTGCATATAGATGTGTGTGTGCGTGTGTGCATATAGTGTGTGTGGTTACTACTAGAATAGGCCAGTCTAATTAGTGATCATCCTCCATCCTATACATATATAAAGGGCAGTTTGGTGTGTTATGTATGTCCGGGGAAAACTATGAGAATAAAACCATTAAGGAGAAGTAAATATAGCATCACACATTCACTATCACTAGAGCTTGGTTTTTGTCAAAAATATTAGAGATTTTATTCGTATCTGGGAAGATATTTAAGAAATTAGGATTTGAAAGAAAAGGAAAGTCATTTGTTGCATTTCGTGATTTAAAACAAATCAGTTATATAAGATAAAACAATCAATGGATATGCGAGACTAACTTTTAATTATCAGCCTCCTCTACCCAGGCAATGCCGGTAGCTGAATTCTAGTACATTACTACAACAACTAACATTACGTTAGTAATTGTCTGCGTTATTCGGGACTATTGTCCCCATCTTTATTGTTTTGTAACAACGTTTCAGCCGATATGCCTCCGGCATTCTTCAGATATTTCTTGTCGGACGTCGGAAACCTTCTCGGACTCGGGAACGCTTATTTCGGAAAACGTGGAACTTTCTTATCTCTCTNCCCATCGGTGTTTCACAGTATGTTGGTGTTGGTTGTTGTTGTTCTTCTTTCTTCTTTTCTTCTTCTTGCTTTCACGACAGCGTATGTTGTTGTTGTTGTTGGTTCATAACCTTTCGTATCTTCTCCTTCTTTCCCCTAATGTTGTTGTTGTTGTTGTTATTGTTGGTGCTTGACTTCTTCTTCTTCTTTCCATATGTTAGTTATTTCTTCTTCTTCTTCTCTTCTTCTTCTTCTTCTTCTTCTTCTTACTAATGTGTATCTACATTTTTGTGTATTTTTTTTTTGTTTTGTTTTGATTTTTAAGCTATCTGTACCTTCGAATAAAACACTGTTTCCTCTTTGATTTTTGCCGACGAAAAAGTGTCTTAACTTAAGGATAAAAAAAACGAGATAATGCGAAAGAAGAGTGGCGATCCTTTGTGGCATGAAGTTTGATCTTTTCTTGAAGTAGAAAGATGTAATATCAGTTTTAATCCTTGTCCGCTGATCTACCAATACTGTAAACAATACTCCTATCATTAACCTTCTTCATAGAAACATCATCCTTCCCAATAACTCTGCTACAACCATTATCGAAAAAAACTTCAATAATTTAGGAATCAAAAATGTAACAAATTCCTCAAAAACAATAAAAAAATATTATCAATAATAAAAAACAACCACGCCCACACTAGTTCAGATTCTGGTGTATATACCATCCAATGTTTGGATTGTAATAAACAATACATAGGAGAAACGTCTAGACACATCAACCAACGAATCCGGGAACACAAGAGAGATATTAGGTCAATTGAACAACGCACTTACGAAACACATTTTAGAAATCAACCATCTCTTTAATTTCAAAGAATCCAAAATGTTAACTAGAATACACAGCAAAAAACAAAGAAAAATCGCAGAATCTAGCACAATCCCAATTTTTAACATGATTAAACAAAGACCAGGATTTTATATTTTGTCACCTCACCTCTCCAAAACTATCCTAAAAGACTATAGAATACCTTATATTTGACCAAATATTACACTTAGTTATACTAGATATATATTTTTCACATATACACTCACAAATGTACACATATGCACACCCATCATGTAGTATAGATTTTTGTAAAAAAATGAATATAAAAAAACGAATAAATACACAATTAAGCATATATATATATATATATATATATATATATGAAGAAGTAAATACACACGCGGTGTGTTTTGAAATGGCTTTTTTTAGCCGACAATTTTTGGGAGAATATATGCTTAATTGAAGTCGTACCTAATTTTGAAAGTTAATTAATTAATTAGGCGGGCATAAACAAAACGAAAAATCTAAGAAATTCCGGTTGGTGTAGAGGCGAGCTGTCAGCTTGACAGTCGGGTTTCGAATCACGCACAAGGCGGTCTTCCTATCTATAGCTCTGCTGATGAGGCCTAATAGGCCGAAATGTACATACAGAGATTGATTTTTCTGGATTTGTTTAGCCTTACATTAACTAGGTATGCCTGCCTAATTAATTAATTATTAATTAATTAACTTCCAAAATTAGGTACGACTTCAATTAAGCACATATTCTCCCTAATATATATATATATATATATATATATATCCTCCCTTTTAATCCTCTCTCTCTCTCTCTCTCTCTCTCTCTCTCAATTTCATTATTTCCTTCCGAATGATTTTTTCACACCAGCGTAAGCTAATAGTCTTTCACTGGAGTCTAAATGTTTCCAGGACACTTCTGAGTATTCCAGCTGATTTTAACGATTATGATATCAGGATGGTCTCAATTCTTCCTCTGATTTCCAGTTATTATTATATTATTATTATTATTATTATTATTATTATTATTTAGAATAAATGATAAAATAATTTGATAAATAAGTATAAAGTAAACTATTTTTTCTTCAAATAAATAGACAATAATAAAAATAAATAAATGAAGGAAAACTTCTTGAAAAGCGACAAATATTATTTGTTCTTTTTTCTATCATTTGAGCTGGGTTTTTTGGTTTCTTCAAAAGAAAGAACTTCAATGGTGATTTTGCTTTGAATAAGAAAAATGTTTTTCCTTCTTATCATATTTTGTGTCTGTATTTAAGAATGGGGAAAAGAAAAGAAATGAAAACGACAGAATTCCATTGAGAAACCAGACAAGGGACACAAGACGATGCCAGATAGACTTAGGAGACCCGGGGTGGGTGAGGGTGCTCGGCTGTGTGAGAGTTGGGCCGGGCCGGGCTGGGCTGGGTTGGGTGTCACAATTGGAAGAGTTTGTTCGTTAGAGGAGATTCCGTGGCAGGTGTCCAACAAGACTAGAGAAGAAGAAGAAGAAGAAGAAGAAGAAGAAGAAGAAGAAGAAGAACACAACAACAACAACAACACAACACTGAAGAAGAAGAAGAAGAAGAAGAAGAAGAAGAAGAAGAAGAAGAAAGATCAACAACAGCAACAACAACAACACTGAAGAAGAAGAACACAACAACAACGAAGAAGAAGAAGGAGAAGAAGAAGAAGAACAACAACAACAACAACAACGAAGAAGAAGAAAGAAGAAGAAGAAGAAGAAGAAGAAGAAGAAGAAGAAGAAAAAGAAGATCAACAACAACCAACAACACTGAAGAAGAAGAACAACAACAACAACACAGAAGAAGAAGAACAACAACAAAGAAGAAGAACAACAACAACAACAACAAAGAAAAGAAGAAGAAGAAGAAGAAGAAGAAGAAGAAAGAAGAAGAATTTAATGGAAGAAGAAGTAGAATAACAACAACAACAACAACAGTCGCTGCCGCAGCAACATCAGAAGCAACAACGACAAGAACTTATGGGAAGAAGAAGAACAGCAACAACAAGCATTGAAGAAGAAGAAGAAGAAGAAGAAGAAGAAGAAGAAGAAGAAGAAGAAGAAGAAGAAGAAGAAGAAGACCAAGAAGAAGAAGAAGAAGAAGAAGAAGAAGAAGAGAAGAAGAAGAAGAAGAAGAAGAAGAAGATAACCTGCAGGTCTAAAATGGAGGATTTGTTCATTTAGGATAAACGTCTTAGGAAAGGGCTAACAATAAACAAAAATTTGAAGAGGGCCGAGCGACAGAGACAAAGGCGGGAAATAAAGGGTCTGGGAAAAAAAGACGCCGGTGGTTTTGTTTTCATTTATTTATTTATTTATTTGTTTGTTCTTTTTTTTTTATTATTTTGTTTTTTTCTAAGACTCCGGAATAATCCATAAATTCTGTTAGCTTTTGCATTTACATTTGAAAAGTGAAAGTGAAAGTGAAAGAATATTAGTAATGTGATAAAACGAAACTGATTCACGGATTAGGGCGGGCGCCATGTTGGAAAGGCAGATGGCTGACATCGTACAAGTGCTGGGCCTCCAAAATGGCGGAGAAATGATGAGTAGATAAGAAAGGAAAGATGGTTGGAAAGAAAAATGGAAGATATTTGCCGGAAGTTAAATAAAAGAATAAAAGAAAGAAAGAAAAAAAAAAAAGAGAATAATGGAAATGAAGAAGAAAAAGAAATTTGTTCCGAAATAAAGAAAGAAAAATTAGAAGGATTAAAAAGTATGTCGAGAACAAAAAGAAAAAAAGCTGAAAGAAGGGCACAAGAAAAAGAAAGAAAGAAAAAAAAGAAAGAAAAAAGAAAGAAAGAAACGATTTAAAGGAAATAGAAATAATAAGAAAGAAAGAAAGAAAGAAAGAAAGAAATTAACATAAAAGCAAATGACTATTAAAGAAAGAAAGTAAGAAAGACGAAAAGAAAGAAAGAAAGAAAGAAAGAATAAATGAATGAATGAAAGAAAAAACGTAAGAAAGAAAGAAAGAAAGAAAAGCGAAAGAAAGAAAGGAAGAAAATAACCTATTCAATAAATAGACTTTTAAAAATTAGAAGAAAGAAAGGAAGAAAGAAAAATGGAAAATAGAAAGAAAGAAAGAAAGAAAGAAAGAAAGAAAGAAATTGAAAATTGAAAGGAAGAAAGAAACAAAGAATGGAAAATTGAAAGAAAAAATGAAAGAAAGAAAGAAAGAAAGAAAGAGAAAAAAGAAAGAGAAAGAAAGAAAAAAAAAAAAAACGCTATTAATCAAAGAGACTTAAATTCAAAGAAAAAATAATGAAGCAAACGAATAAGAATTAAAGAAAGAAAGAAAAAAAAGAAATCAAAAGAAAGAAAGAAAGAAAAGGAATCAAAAGAAAGAAAGAAAGAAAGAAAGAAAGAAAGAAAGAAAAGAAAGAAATAGCCTATATAAGGAATAAACAATTAAACATTAGAAAGAAAGAAAGAAAGAAAGAAAGAAAGAAAAGAAAGAAAGAAAAGAAAAAGAAAGAGAAGTGAAATGAAGTAAAAGAATTAAAGAAAAACAAAAAAACTATGGAATGGTTTAATCTACGAACATTAAAGTCGTTGGTAAATCATCTATGTAGATTCAACAGTAAATCTGTGAAATTACACAAGGGCTGAAGTAGTTGCGTAACAGTTGGGGACAATAATTATTATAAAAGTCCAAATAAATAACAGGATTCGCAATCTCACAAAATTGGCGCAACATAATCCCCCTCTTTTCTTCTTAGCTATATCCCAAACTCATTAAGATTAGTGAATACTGAAATGGCAAATGAATGCTTCTTGAGACTAGATGATGTGAAAAGGAAGAAAGGGGGGAGAAAGAGATAAAACGGGGGAAAATAGAAAGAATAGAAGGAAGAAGAAAAGAAAAGAAAGAAATGAAAGAATGGAGGAAAGAAGGATGAAGGAAAAAAAACGGAATGAAAGAAGTAAAAAAGAAACAAAGAAGAAAAGAAGAAAAGGTGGAATAAAAAACACAAGCGGATTAAATACAATTGATAATGAAAATAAAAAGGGAATAAAACAAAATAAGATTGGTAAATGTTTTGAAAAAGCCAATGAAGTTTCGTCAAATGTCATGAATGTTGATTAGAAAATATTATGGAAGAAGAAGAAGAAGAAGAATATAAACAAAGAAGAAGAAGAAGAAAAAGAATATAAAAGAAGAAGAAGAAGAATATAAACGAAGAAGAATAAGAATACAAATGAATAATAATAATAATAATAATAATAATAATAATAATAATAATAATAATAATAATAATAATGAAAATAAAGAAGAGGAATATAAACTAAGAAGAAGAGAAGAAGAAGAAGAAGAAGAAGAAGAAGAAGAAGAATGGATTGTGTGAGTTACCAATGAAAAAGAATATAAACGAAGAAGAAGAATATAAACGAAGAAGAGGAAGAATATAATAATAATAATAATAATAATAATAATAATAATAATAATAATAATAATAATAATGAAGATGAAGAAGAAGAAGAAGGGTGAGAAGAAGAAGAAGAAGAAGAAGAAGAAGAAGAAGAAGAAGAAGAAAGAAGAAGGGTGAGTAAAAGAAGAAGAAGAAGAAGAAGAGAAGAGAAGAAGAAGAAGAAGAAGAAGAAGAAGAAGAAGAATGGATTGTGTGAGTTACCAATGACTCAAAAATTCCAATGACACAAAGAAATGATTCAGAAAAGTCTTTTCTTTTTGGTCAGCCATTAATTGTTCTTTTCCTTTCGTCATTTCAACCAATGGAAGTTTCAGTTTCCCTTTCAATGCGTCATCATTTATCATTTATCTTGGCCATCTTCTTCATCGAACTTTTCTTACTTCTTCATTCTCTTTCTTCTTTTCTTACTTCCTTCACTCTCTTTCTTCTTTTCTTCTGTCGTGCCTTTCTTTCTTTTTTGTTTGTTTCTTCGTTTCTTCTTTGTTTTTTTCTTTGTTTTCTTTCTTTCTTTACTTCCTTCCTTTTGTTTGTCTTTGCTTTTTCTTCCTTCATTCTTCCAATTCTTTCTTTCTTTCCTTTACTTTTTTCCTTCCCTTTATTCTCGCTACTTTCGTTCCCTTTTTCTTCCTTTTCTTTCTTCCTTTGCTTGTTTCCGTTCTCATTTATTTATTTATTTTCTTCTTCGTTTTCTTCATCGACTTTTCTTACACTTCTTCACTCTCTTTCATCTTTTCTTCTTTCATTTCTTTCTTTCTTTCTTGTTTGTTTGTTTCTCTCTTCTTTGTTTCTTTTTTCTTTCTTTCTTTCTTTCTTTACTTCCTTCCTTCCTTCCGTTTTTCTTCTTTTTTTTTCCTCCATTCTTTCAATTCTTTCTTTTTTCCATTCCTTTTTTTCCTTCCTTTTATTCTTTCTATCTTCCGTCTTTAACGCTTCTTTCCTACCTTCCTTCCATTTTTCTTCCCTTTTTTCTTCCTTTGCTTGTTTCCGTTCTCATTTATTTTTTATTTTCTTCTTCGTTTTCTTCATCGACTTTTCTTCCTCCTTCACTCAGTTTCTTCTCTTCTTTTTTATTTCTTTTCTTTTTCAATTTCATTTTTTCTTTCTCTTTTTTCATATATTTTCTTCATTTTCTTCGATATTTCCTCCTTCACTGTTTTCCTTCTCATTTTTCATTTCTTTTCTTTTTTCTTTCTTTTTTCCCAATTTACTTCTTCTTCTCTATCGTTTTTCCTCCTTCACTGTCTTTTCTCACTTTTTTCTTTCTTTTATTTTTCGGTTTCATTTTCTTTCCATTTCTTTTTGTTCATATATTTTCTTCTTTTTCTTCATCAACACTACCTCCACTCTTGCCTTCTATCACCCAAAGTATCCGGGTAAAACGATCAAAACATGCTGGACACTGGGGGTGGGAGGGGAGAAGAAAGGACGAGCTCAAAAGTGACGCCATCCTATTGGCACCTACACATGGACACTCTAGTGTGGTTCGGCCAGTTAATACATACATCGATCAGCTCCGCACGGATACTGGATGCTGTGCAGAGGACCTTCCAGGAGTGATCAATCTTCTTTATTCTTTTCTTTGGCGTTCTCTCTTCTTTTGTATCTTTCAGTTGTTTATCGTTATCTTTTTAATTTCCATAAAATTCTCCCTACCTTTCCTGACACTTCTTTTTCTTTTTCTTTCAACTTTCTTCTTCTTCTTCATTATTATTATTACTATCATTATTATTATTATTATTCGTTTATATTCTTCTTATTCTTCTTATTCTTTCAGCTTTCTTCTTCTTCATTATTATTATTATTATTATTATTATTATTATTATTATTATTCGTTTATATTCTTCTTCTTTCTTCTTCTTCTTCTTCTTCTTTCAACTTTCTTCTTCTTCTTCTTCATTATTATTATTACTATCATTATTATTATTATTATTATTATTATTATTTCGTTTATATTCTTCTTATTCTTATTCTTCTTTCAGCTTTCTTCTTCTTCTTCATTATTATTATTACTATTATTATTATTATAATTATTATTATTATTATTCGTTTATATTCTTCTTCTTCTTCTTCTTTCAACTTTCTTCTTCTTCTTCTTCTTTCAACTTTCTTCTTCTTCTTCGTTGTAGTTTACGTCAGGTTTCTCACGAAGAAGGAAAAAGAAGAAGAAAAGAAAAAAATCAGCAATATCTTCCTTCACCTTTTCTTATTCACCTTCCCCATCCCGCTCTAAATTGTTGTTGTTCTTTTATATACTGATTCTTCTCATTATTATTATTAGTTAGTAGTAGTAGTAGTAGTAGTAGTAGTAGTAGTAGTAGTAGTTTTCCCCACCTGCCGTAACCGGTGGTTCACTGGAGGCTGAGTGACAGCAAGTCTCCTCAGGTCTCCACGACTCTTCTGAGTATTAAAGTCGATCTTAACAATGCTGTAGTTTGGATGGTCTCGATTCTTCCTCTGATTTCCAATTGTTGCAATTTCCATCATGATTTCCAATGACTGTTCCAAGGGCACCAATTACAATTGGTACGACCTTCACCATCATATCCCACAGTTTTCTCAATTCTCTGGCAAGGTCCAAATATGTGTCTATCTTTTTGCTTTCTTTCATTTTCATTCGGTGGTCGGCCGGGACGGCAAAATCCACGAGATGACAGGCTTTCTTTTTCTTGTCAATCAATACTAGGTCTGGTCTCCTGACCGGGATTAGATGATCCGTCTATTATTATTATTATTATTATTATTATTATTTAACGTCTACTTCCCCCTCTTCTTCTCTTTCTACTTCTTTTTCTTCTCTTCTTCTTCTTCTTCTTCTTCTTCTTCTTTTGTTTTCTTCTTCTCTTCTTCTTCTTCTTCTTATTATTATTATTATTATTATTATTATTATTATTATTATTATTATCATATTATATATTATTTAGGGGTCTACTTCCCCATCTTCTTCTTCTTCTCATGTAGCGTCTACTTCTTCTTCTTCTTCTTCTTCTTCTTCTTCTCTTCTTCTTCTTCTTCTTCTCATTTTTCTTCTTTTTCTTCTTTCTCTTCTTCTTCTTCTTCTCATTTAGCTCTCTTCTTCTTCTTCTTCTTCTTCTTCTTCTTCTTCTTCTTTTCTTCTTCTTCTTCTTCTTTGTTATTGTTTGTTTTTCCTCTGTTGAATTCGTCTGAGTCGGGTTTTTTTGTTGTTTTTTTTTTCGGTTTCATTATTCGAATCTGCTTTCAAAAAACAAACAAAAAAAACTTTCGAGATTTGTCGTTAAATGAAGCAGAGACGAATATTTAAAGTCGTTCGGATTTGTCAATACGTTGTTCAATAGGAAATAAAAAACACCTCAAACGTTTCCATCGCCAATCGAGAATCATTCAGATTTTAACGGGCACGCGCTCACAAACACACACACACACACGTACACGAACACGCCACCAATCTCTCGCTCCTCTCTCTCTCTCTCTCTCTCTCTCTCTCTCTCTCTCTCTCTCTCTCTCTCTCTCTCTCTCTCTCTCACACACACACACACACACACACATATTCTTTTTATTCGGTGTTCCTGATTTCTTTTGGTCTCTTTCTCTCTCCCCCCTCTCTCTTCTCCTCTCTCTCTCTCTCTCTCTCTCTCTCTCTCACTCTCTCTCTCTCTCTCTGCATGTCCCTCCATATCTGTATTTCTCTCTTTCTTTTCTCCCTCTTTTCTCTCTCTCTCTTTTTTTATTCTGTGTTCTTTTTTCCTTTTAGTTAATTTCTCCCTCTCTCTCCTCTCTCTCTGTATGCCTGTATCTATCTTCTTACTTATCTTTTTTTTCATTGATTTCTCATCTTCCGCATCCGCCTCCGCCTTCTCTCTCTCTCTCCTCTCTCTCTCTCTCTCTCTCTCTCTCTCTCTCTCTCTCTCTCTCTCTCTCTCTCTCTCTCTATTCCATACTCCTTTTTGCTTTTTCTTTGATTTCTCTCTCTCTATCTATCTATCAATCTATTTGTCTCTATCTTTCTATCTATCTATCTACCCCTCAATCTACTCCTCTACTTACCCTTCCATCTATCTATCTATCTATCTATCTATCTATCTCCCTTCGCCCTTGTGCACTCTACGGACACGCATCCAGCGCGCAGACGCCACAACTGCACTTACAACACAGTGACTAATAAACACCCTCCAGCCTCACCGGTACAAACCAGAAGAAGCGAGAGAGAGAGAGAGAGGCACACATACAGAGAGATAGAGGGAGATGGGAGAGAGACAGAGAAAAAAGGGACCGACATTGAAGCCCCCGTCACGTGACCGAGCCCTTTCAACTCTCCACTTAGAAATGACCTGAAAATTGGCCAACCTTTTCCTCTTTGATTCTTTTCATCTTTGCTCTCATTTCACCAACAACACCCAATTTTTTTTTCTTTTTCTTTTCTTCTCAAAATCCTTTTGTTGTCCGCATTCTCTTTACATCTTCCTAATTGTTTTCTTTCTCCTGGTCGCCACTTTCCACCATCTTGGATTTTCTAGCGCATGCGCGATATATATATATATATATATATATATATTAAAGTGCAAATGTGAAGGAATAGGTTAGGAAGATCGTCTTGCATTATATATATATATATATATATATATATATATATATAAGATAATCTAATGAGTCAGACGAACCTACTATTAGTTTCGCATAAAGCTCTTCAGGGCTAAAATCTGACTCAGATTTTAGCCCTGAAGAGCTTTATGCGAAACTAATAGTAGGTTCGTCTGACTCATTAGATTATCTTTATTATTGGTTCTACTTAGGTATCGAGCACTTTTTACTTATTAGCTTTCTCCTAGCGGTTATATGAATATACATATATCTTATATACATATATATACATATAAATTGTTGTTTTTTTTGCCAAATACTGTACCAATAGATTATTTTTTGTTGGTACGAATATCTTGGTCCTTTCTTTTTTTTAAAAATGTTTTTCTTCCTGGTTGATGTTTGGTAGTATATTTTTACCATCAAACTTTCTGCTGGGTTTTTTCTCTCCGCAAGGATCTACCAACACGCTTGGTATATATATATATATATATATATATATATATATTAAAGTGCAAATGGGAAGGAATATGTCAGGAAGATCGTCTATATATATATATATATATATATATATATATATATATATATATATATATCAATGTGACGTACATAAAGTACACAACAAAAACGATTTTATAAAGATTTTCATTCCTGCCATCTTTAAAACATCCATTAATTTCTTCACCCCAAGATACATCCTGATGAAGGTTTAAAGAAACCGAAATGTTTAAACATCGATAAATAAATTCATCCTATTTTTGGAATACTTGTTTTTTCAAATTTCTTAATATATATATATATATATATATATATATATATATATATATATATATATATATATGTGTGTGTGTGTGTGTGTGTGTGTGTGTGTGTGTGTGTGTGTGTGTGTGTGTGTGGTATCCAAAACTTGGTAGTAAGGGATGATTCTATATGTGATTTCTAAGACACACTGTATTATTATTGTATGATTCAGTATGTATAAATACAGTGAATCTTTAAATCACTATAGAGAGCTCAATGTATAATAAACTTTTTAGATTATGTACAGAGCAATATTTATCTTTGAAAGGAAGGAAAAACTCAACACCGTTATTCCATAATAAATTTATTTCCACCAAAATTGGGGCCTATATAAATCTAAGTTGATTTAATAAAGCTCCCCAAAATTCTGTCTCATCAGATGGAAAATCAACAATAATTTGAATTGCATAAAAGAAAAATTTTCTAAGGTGTGTCATAAAAGTGCCGAGTTTGAAAATGTATTTACCAAGATATAAAATGACATATAACAATGAATGGAACGTTAATTTTTTCAGAATACAAGGTGTGTCAAAAAGTTTTTAAAAATATTGATACGTTTTTGACACACCTTGTATATGAGGAGTGCAGGATTTAATAAACCCGACAAAATGAAACAAATAAAACAAAAGCAAAACAGAAATAAACAAACAAACAGACAACGTTCGTAAAGACTTTTGAAAAGAGTGTGCAGGTATTCTTCACTGGAAATCTTCATTCACATTTGCGCTGTAATAAAGCTGATATATATATATATATATATATATATATATATAATATATATATATATATATATATATATATTATTTATGGGAGTAAATGTGGAAAATAAATCCGACAATATAAAGAAAATTTGAAAAAAACAAGTGTTCCGAAAATGTGATGAATTTAATTATCGATGTTTTAAACATTTCGATTTCATTGAACCTTTTCATCTCCTGTCACATATAAAAACATCCATCATTTTCTTCACCCCATAATACATCCTGATGAAGGTTCAATGAAACCGAAATGTTTTAAACATCGATAATTAAATTCATCACATTTTCGGAACACTTGTTTTTTTCAAATTTTCTTTATATATATATATATATATATATATATATATATATATATATATATATATATATATATATATATTCTCGACCGCATTTGAACACTCTCTTCGCGTGATTTTTTAAAAAGTTCTTTTTTCGAACATTTAAAAAATTCTCCGCTTTCCAACGAATTTTATTTTTAGAAAATAAGGATTTACTCTGAGGAAGGTCGATATTTCTTTGTGTGCGGGACATTTCTACATTTTTTCTATTATTATTATTTCATTTCATTTTGTTATTTAAAAATAATAATAGATTGAATAATGTACACATGGATAAACCCCTGACCGAAACACGTGTAAGTAAAATTGATTAAAATATCCTATTTTATCCATTCTATAATTTCTTTCCTTTATTTCTCTTTTCAACATATATATATAATATATATATATATATATATATATAATATATGTGTGTGTGTGTGTGTGTGTGTGTGTGTGTGTGTGTGAAGAGATGGAAGTGAATCCGACGGTATGTACTATATTAAGAAATTTGAAAAAACACAGGTTTAGATAAAATGAGTGGTAAGTTTCTTAGCCGAAAAATACTTTTCCTTATATCAACAAGTGTCCCGAAGAAGATCTACTTAACAGATCGAAACACTGCAGCGTCGGCTAATAAACTTACCACTCATTTTATTTAAACCTGTGTTTTCTTTTTCAAATTTCTTAATATATATATATATATATATATATATCTTTTCTTTCTTATTATAATGGAGATTGTGTGTTTTTCTGTCTGTAACCGAAACTATATTACTAATCGAGTCACAATTAACATAATTATTTTCATCACATTCTTCATGATTTCATTTATATTTAAACCTCAATTATTTTATAAAATTGCTTCACCTTTTTATTAGTGTTGTCCATATCTACATACTAATAACATGCTATTGTATTTATATATACAAAAAATAGCGGTTTGCAGTGTGAACGGGAAGGCTAATTTGCATATTGATATTAAAAATGTGATTTTATTAAATATGTGCTTAGTATTATTGATTTCTAACTGTTTGGTTTTATTTTAATGAATATAAGCAAACAATCTCTTCAATGAATCTTAAATGAAATCCATTAACAAGAAAAAATAAGTGTAATTTTATTCTTTATTTCCTAATTTAACTAAATAGTTAAATAAGTAAAATTCAGCAATGAAAGACGGCAGTGATGGAAGAGTAAGTTTCATTTCTATTTTTCTATTATAACCCACTCTGTTTCAAATCTTTTTATCTGCATTCTTATTAGACTTTCTAATTTAATACGATATTTCATTACATTAAAACTTAAATACTTGCACCCGGAGGGTGCATATATTTGCTAGTATATATAAAGTTGTTTGAGAGTAGGGGAAAATATGTGGATATAACAACTCAAACGTTTCCAGTGGTGAAGAAAACGAAAAGATGGACAA
>CM042163.1:60033797-60035338 GCA_023376005.1 Doryteuthis pealeii
TACGATAGTCAAACATTTTCAAATGGCTTTGCGTTGATTTCCGCTACGAAAGGCCATACGTGCTAAAAATATTCTTAGATTCCGGACTTCTCGTTTCCATATAGCGTAAAAACTGATTCTCCTGCATCTATCCGGAAAGCATGCCCTAGAGCAGGCATATCAAAATAAGTAGCCCCTTAGCGCCGCACGGATTACATATGTATGTCAAGAGGGATTAGATATGTCTGTTGTGAGGGACAATTAAGTCTTATAATGCTTCTTCTATGTTAACTGAACAAAATGATGATTGCTATCATTAAGTTATTCATTATCTACTAAAAGTCAATGAATATATATCTGAAAGTACATTTTTGTTAGAAAGAAAGAAAAAAGACTATTACTGACCGAGTTAAAATAGTAAAATGTACAAGTGTCACAGGCACTTTGAATCATAGCCATGTGCTGATTGAAATCAGGAGAAGGAAAGAGGAAAGACTCACTTCTTTTCAATGGCTGAGTTAGCCTCCTCCATCCGCAACTCAAAGGTAGGGGTGAGAGACAATGCGTTGATAATAGACTCTGTTTCTTAACAACACATTGCTCTAATGAAAATAAACGACCGTTTTTGCACAAGATTTTATTATCTACTAAAAGTCAATAAATACATATATAAAAAGAACATTTTTCTTAAAAAGAAATGAAAAAAGACTATTACTGACTGAGTTCAAGTAATAAAGCGTACAAGTGTTACAGGCACTTTAAATTATAGCTATGTGTTGATTGAAAGCAGGAGAAGGAAATAGGAAAGACTCATTTCATTTCAATGACTGAGTTAGCTTCCTCCTTCTGCAACTCAATGAAATGAGTGAGAGACAATACGTTGATAACACTCTGTTTCTTAAAAACGCATTGCTCTAATCTATTAATAATGGAGATTCGCTTCCGGATTTTGTCTGTAACAAAAACTACGTCACTGCTTACGTCACATTACCCAAAATCGTCATAACATAGAATAAATACACTCAAAATTTGAGCATGCAACATTAGACAGTCCTCATTGTTTTTTTAAAAAAAGTTTTAATAGATACATCCCCAGTATCATATATTTATATATAGTTTTTTTTTATTTTAATAGATATTCAAAGTAGTAATAGAACTTAGTTTCGATTTTAAATTGTTTTTTTTCTTTTTTACTCCTTTAATAAATTTGATGATTTCATGATTTATGGTTCAAACTCTCCGACATTTAATTTTTAACTTCCACCTCCTCAAGCAATATCTTTCAAAAATTTATTTTTACATCACCCGGAGGCCGTTTTTTTAATTTTGCTAGTGAAAATAAAGGACTTTTTTTAACAAGATTTTCCGGAATAAACTTTTTTATAATCTGGGATTAAAGCTGTATTAAACGCCGCATGAGAGCGGGCAGTACTGTGTGGGTCCGTACACCGTGTGCGTTGCTGGGGGCCGCGATGCGTTTGCCCTCGAGTAGCATGGTCTGACAAATGCCAGCCCTGAGAATAGGTCGCTCTGTATCTTTTTGTATATATCATTTAAAACAA
>CM042163.1:60035438-60052938 GCA_023376005.1 Doryteuthis pealeii
AAGAGAGAGATATTAAACGCCGCATGAGAGCGCATCTGTGGTGTGGGCCGTACCTGTGCTTGCTGGGGCCGCATGCGTCCCATGCGAGTAGCTGTCTGACATGCTCAGCCCTAAGAGATGTCGCTCTGGTTCTTATTCGTATATATCATTTAAACATCAATTCATATCGCCCTAGATCACTGTCCTATGTCCATAAGATATCGTATAGCAATATATGCACCCTCCACGATGCAGTATTCAAGTTTTTTTTTTTTTTTTTTCTTTTCTTTTTTAAAAATGTAATAAAATAGTAATAGTTAAGTTGAGAAAGGTTAATTGAAAACTAAATAAGAATGCAGATAAAAAGAAATTTGAATAACAGAGAAATAGGTAGCAACCTAAAGCTCTACTCTTCCATGCACTCCCGTCTTTCCTTTGCTAAATTTTTCCCTAATTTAACTATTTTTAGTTTAAAATAGGAAGTAAAAGAATAAAAATAGCGGTTAGCTTCTTTTTTTGTTATAGGAATTTTCTTTCAATGCATTTTAGCCCCGAGATGTCATTAAGATAAGAACTAAAGCAATTATAAAGTCAATAATATCGAAGTAACAATTTTTAGTAGACATATCAAGTTCTTTTAAATATCAATGATGCAAATTAGCACTTCTCGTTCACTACTGTAAGATCGCTAATTTTATTATTTATATAAATACAATTGGTATGTTATTAGTATGTAGATATGGTCAAAAGTATTAATAATGTAAAACATTTTTATCAATAATTGAGGTTTAAATAAGAAATAAAATAATGGAGAATGTGAAGTAAATAACTAAGGGAATTGTGACTTGAGTAGTGATATAGTTTCGGTTACAGACAGATAAACATACAATCTCCATTATAATAAGACTAGCAGCGGCTACCCGGCGTCGCCTGGGAGGAGAATTTTTTTAAAGTTTGTCCCGCAGATATCCATTATTACTGAAATCGTGAGTTGAATCCTGGTGGATGCACAATTTATAATACCTATGTAAAAAATAGACCTTGCATTGATCCAGCTACTCTGAAAAAGAAAATGTTAATGTCTAACTATCTAAATATAAATGAAAAAAATACATGCTGTTATCATTTACATTTTATTTTTTTAAATTATCTTCACGAATATAAATCAAATCTTCATTATTTTTGAAAAAGAAAACAAGCCCTGGTGATATTTAATGTGTATATATATTTACTTTGTCGTTCATTGTTTTATTTTCGAAGTTTCCTCCGGACATACATACACACCAACTGCCCTTTATATATGTATAGATAGATTATTTAAACAGTGTGCGATGGATAAATTTTCACCATTTCAAATGATCTATTTTTCAGACGAAGAATTTTTAGTTTATGTATAATACGCACTATGTTTCCTGATTTTTTAGCCCAAAATTTAGGGGTGCGAATTATAAAAGAAAACCATAATTAACTTTTATGCTTCATCATATTCAGGATGAGGTGCGATGAATTTTTCCTCTTTTTTGAATTTTTATTATTTTATTTATTTTTTCACATGTCAGAAGTCACCCTGACGCAACACCATGAAGCTAAGAGGTCTAGAAGAAAGCAGCGGCAACCAAGCACCGGCACATTAACATCTTCAGGGACAGCCTTCAAATGCGACATCTGAATGTTTTTCAAACATCGGACTTTACAGTCACAGGAGGTGCTGTAACTTCAGGGGCACAAAAACTTTATCATAATCTTCCGAGACTGAAATGCCAATATAATATATGATATAATATACAAGGTCAGGCAAAATGATCTGACACATTTGTAGGTTTAATAAAATGCAAATGAAGTAAAGAAACAACATCATTTTGTATGATGCATTTGAAGATCATTGTGAAGAATTCTTCGCAAACATCTTTCGGAAAGTCTAAGAGACTTGGCGCGTTTAAATGTGGAACGGAGTGGAAACTGTTGAACTGAAGTTCTTACCGCTGCCACATTTTCTGGAGTTCTGGCGGTGCGAGGTCGGCCGGTTGATTTTTGTTTCAATGCAGATCCAGTAGCTCTGAAGTTGGTAACCCATAACAAGATCGTGTTTCGAGCTGGTACGGTATGTCTACCAAGATTGAAGTGCAAACGGAACACTCTTTGTGTTGTAGTTGCTGATTCGTTTGTTTTGATAAAAGTTTCCTCAATGAAAGCGCGATGTTCACCAGTCCAATTCATGGCAGCAACTGAAAAAGAAACGAAAAACAATGGCATTACAAAGAAACAAAACAAAATGACATTATATTTAAAAAAAAAATAGCATTATATGTACTTTTCGAAAATAAAAACACTTTTTTGTTTCTTTACTTTATTTGCCTTTTATTTAACCTACAAATGTGTTAGATCATTGTTTCTTTACTTCATTTGCATTTTATTAAACCTACAAATGTGTTAGATCATTGTTTCTTTACTTCATTTGCATTTTATCAAACCTACAAATGTGTCCTTTTGCCTGACCCTGTATTTATTTTTTCATATTTTTTCATTTATTTTATTTTCATTTTCTTTCTTTTTTTTTCTTTTTTTTGTCTGAAGGGGAGATAACTTGTTCACTGTTTTTAAAAATAAAAGGAGTAAGATTACCTTTAAGATTAACATTTGACGCAATATGTCATTCTCGAGACAAAAGACCTCGTGGGATGAAATCAAGGGTGTGCCATTACATCGTACGGAGGGAGGGAATGGAGTCTGCAAATATATTCTACGACCCAAAAATGACTGAAGAGATTCAAGTTGATTTAAAATTAGCATATAAGTGAGAAAAAAAGATGACAGTATGTAAATATTTGTTTTGTTGACGACGAAAGGATATAAGTAAAGAAACCAAAAATCAAGTCCGCCTCTCTGTGAAAATGGCGTCACTTCCATTTAAAAAATTCTAATTTGGAAACTTCAAAGGCGTCAAGCAAAATATCTTTTTTTTTTTTAAAGAAAAAGAAAAAGAAAAATCAGCTTTACTCCCAATTCAAAAAAAACGACTGGACAGAGCAAATATAAATCCAGGCAGACGGCGTTTTTTTTTTTGTTTTTTTTTTTCTCAATGGAAGCCGCGTAACGACGCAGTTTAAGTTGACATTGTTGCGCATGCGCAGATGTGAGCATTTTCACCAGTGATTTTGGCAGACACACACACACACACACATGCGCGCGTGCGTGCGCGCGGGCGCAAACTTCCTAAAGCCACAGGGAAAATAAACAGAGGCATGTATATTGAATCTTTGTCGAATACAAAAAAAAACTGTAAAGATGACCTACAAACGCCCTATGTGTACACAATTATCTAATTACGTATAACTCAGTTTAAATGTATGACTGTGTATATTTGATTATATTTTAGATAGAATAGATAGATAGATAGATAGATAGATAGATAGAGTTTGGGGTAGATAGATAGATAGATAGATAGATATTAACAGTATGAGATTTACAGATATGAATATATTGAAAATAGATGAAATATATCTACATCTATAGAGACTTGGATAGATAGATAGATAGATAGATATGAAGAGTTTGAGATATAGATAGATAGATAGATAGATAGATATCAATAGTATGAGATTTATAGATTTGAATATATTGAGATAGAGGGAATATACATTCATATATTGATACTGAGATAGATAGATTGATTGATTGATTGACACATATACACATATACAGATTTATAGATGTGAATATATTGAGATAGATTAAATATACATGCGTATATAGAGACTGGATAGATAGATAGATAGATAGATAGATAGATAGATCGGAGTGAAAATGAAAGAAAACGAAAAGATAGACAAGTACTTGGACCTTGCCTGAGACCTGAAAACACTGTGGAACATGAGGGTTACGGTGGTACCTACTGTTTTTGGTGCCTTTGGAATTATCCCTAATGGTTTGGAAATGAGATTGGAAATAAAATAAAAGAATCGAGGCTATCCAAGCAACAGTATCGTTAAGATCGGCTAGAATACTCAGGAAAGTCCTGGTGACGAGAAGAATTGCTGTCCTTCAGACTCCAGCTAACCCTGAGATGGCAAAATCCACTAGATGACAATGTCGCTTCATCTTGTTAATTAATGCTAGGTTGAGTCTTCTCCCCGGGATTAGGTGATCCGTTTGTATCTCAAAGTTTTAGGAGTCTCATACTCTAGGACGGGTTCTGGTTTATGCATACACCATTTTGCAATATGATCTAAATTTTATTTCTTGCATAATTCCCAATGAATCACCTTTCCCGCCCAGTCGTACATAGTCTTGTACTCCTTTTGTGCTAGTTTGGTTCACTTGATTATTATATGATTAACCGTTTCTTCTCAGACTCCACGCATCCTACATTTTCTATTCTGTTGCGTCTTATCTGTTTTGACTTTGTTCTTATCGTATTGTATTGTGCTACAATTATAAGTGATTCAGTTTCCTCTTTTTGAGGGTTAGCAGAGAGAAAGAAAGAAAGAAGATAATGAAAATAATTATTTTAGGAAATAATTTATTGGGAAGAAAGAAAGAAAGAAAGAAAGAAAGAACAGTTTTTATATGATAGTATAATATATTATATATAGATAAAGAAAAACTTACTGAGAAAGAAAGAAAGAAAGAAAGAAAGAAAGAAGAAAAGAAAGAAAGAAAAAAGATAATGAAAAAATTATTTTAAGGAAATAATTTATTGGGAAAGAAAGAAAGAAAGAAAGAAAGAAAGAAAGAACAGTTTATATATGATAGTATTATATATAGATAAAGAAACTTACTGAGAAAGAAAGAAAGAAAGAAGAAAAGAAAGAAAGAGAAAGAAAGAAATGAAGAAAGAAAGAAAGAAAAAAAGATAATGAAAATAATTATTTTAGGAAATATTTATTGAAAAAGAAAGAAAGAAAGAAAGAAAAGAAAGAAAGAACATAGTTTTATATGATAGTATTATATATAGATAAAGAAAACTTACTGAGAAAGAAAGAAAGAAAGAAAGAAAGAAAGAAAGAAAGGAAGGAAGAAAGAAAGAAAGAAAAAAGATAATGAAAATAATTATTTAAACGGAAAAGAAAGAAAGAAAGAAAGAAAGAATATAGTTTCACATGATATTTTTATATATAGAAGAAGAAAAGAATACTTATTCAAAAAGAAAGAAAAAGAAAGAAAGAAAGAAGAAGACAATTTTTAGTAAAAAGATAAGAAAAATTCCTAAGAATATAAATAATTTCTTCTTTTTTTTTAAATCTGTCTTAAAAGAACCGCCAAAATAACATCATCCATTAACCAACCGACTTCTGTGCGTCTGTATGGAACGCCCGCCCTTTTTTTTTTTCTTTCTTTTTCGCAAACAGATGGTCGCCTTTGAAAGACATTTTTAATACCCAGCTGGTAAGAAGACAACGATTTTTAATGGCGACAGAAACACTGGAAGGGAAAGAAAATGGAAGCGAACGCAAATGAAAACGTAGAGGAGAAGGGGGAGGAGGAGGAGGAGGAAGGAGGAGGAGAAGGAGGAGGGGGAAGAGGAAAGCGCGAAGAGGAGGGAGAGTTGATATCTTGTGGCTTCTCCAACCAGAATATCATGTCATATTATGTCGTCTGTTCTGTCAACAGTTCTACTGATTCGACAGACCCTTTCTCTTCGTCTCTGTGGGATCGGTAAGCAATTCTTTGTGTAAACGAGGGGGAAATGAAAAAGTTAGAACAAAATTGACTGTACTATCTCAGTCGACTTTCATCGAATCCATCGACCGTACACGTGGGCACACAGTCTATAAATAGCAGGTCCACGTTTCACTCGCATCTACTTATACTTAGCCTGGCACAAGGTCATGGGTGTCGAGCTCTACTTAAGATCAAAATCTCTAGTAAAGTAATTTCTTTATACTTCTTTCCAGATCCATGTTTTACTCATATATCTACTTAGCTTAGTCTGGTTCAAGGTCATGGGTGTTGAGCTCTATTTAAGGTCAAACTCTCGATTGAAGTAATTTCTTTATACCTCTTTACAGATCCATGTGGTATAAGGACACCGATGTTGAGCACTGGTTAAGATAAAACTCTCTAGAGAAGTAATGGCTTTATACATCTTTAGTTAAAAACAGATCCACGTTTCACTCAGAGCTTCTTAGCTTAGTCTGGTACAAGGGCATGGATATTCAGCACTTGTTAAGACCAAACTCTCTACTGAAGTAATGTATTTATACATCTTTAGTTAAAAACAGATCCACGTTTCACTCAGAGCTTCTTAGCTTAGTCTGGTACAAGGGCATGGATATTCAGCACTTGTTAAGACCAAACTCTCTACTGAAGTAATGTATTTATACTTCTTTACTTAAAAACAGATCCATGTTTCACTCATAGTTTCTTAGCTTAGTCTGGTACAAGGACACCGATGTTGAGCACTGGTTAAGATAAAACTCTCTAGAGAAGTAATGGCTTTATACATCTTTAGTTAAAAACAGATCCATGTTTCACTCAGAGCTTCTTAGCTTAGTCTGGTACAAGGTCATGGATGTTGAACTCTACGTAAGATCAA
Source organism: Doryteuthis pealeii (assembly GCA_023376005.1). Taxonomy (NCBI): domain Eukaryota; kingdom Metazoa; phylum Mollusca; class Cephalopoda; order Myopsida; family Loliginidae; genus Doryteuthis; species Doryteuthis pealeii. Next base: position 60,041,953 of record CM042163.1, read on the forward strand.
ACTCTCTAGTGAATTATTTTCTTTACACTTCTTTTCAAATCCATGTTTCATTCATATCTGCTTAGCTTAGTCTGGTACAAGGTCATGGGTGTTGAGCTCCACTTAAGATCAAACTCCTTAGTGAAATAATGTCTTTATCCCTCTTTACTTAAAAACGGGTCCATGTTTCATTCACATCTACTTAGCCTTGTCTGGTACAAGGCCATACATGTTGAGCACTAGTTGGAATTTTTAAATTTGCTTACGGTAGGCTCGCAGTGGTGAAGGAGCCGCTGTGAGCGGTTTAAAGTAGGAAAAGATTTAAATAATATCCTTGTTCTTCTAAACGAATAGCATTGGTATTAAATAACCCATTAATGGCGATATGTCATTAATTAAAAAAACGAAAACAATCTTGTGACGTAATGGCTTTATACTTAAAAACAGATATATGTTTCTCTCGCATCTTAGCTCAGTCTGGTACATGGACACCGATGCTGAGCACTGGTTAAAATCAAACTCTCTAGTGGAGTAATGGCTTGATACCTCTTCTGTTGAAAACATCTCCAACTTGCACTCACGTGTGTATCTCTTTAGCTTATCTTAGTCTGGTAAAAGGCCGTGGAAGTTGAGCACTAGTTAAGATCAAACTCACTAGTGAAGTAGCGAGTTCGAACTCCAGTCACGCTATTACATTCCTTTTCAGACTAATACCGATGGGAAAGGTACGAACTCCATTCATCCTCCTAGCTATGAGTTAAATAGTACTAATACTATTCTACAAGGATGGGTTTATACTTAGAGAGTTAAAAACAGGTCCATGTTTCCCTCATATATTCTGGCACAAGGCCGTAGGAGTTGAGCGCTAGTTAATATCAAGCTCACTAGTGTAGTTGCGATTTCGAAACCCTGTCGCGCTATTAAGTTCCTTTTCAGACTAATACAATTGGGAAAGGTATGAACCCTATCACTCCCCAGCTATGGGTTGAATAGTATCCTTGTTCTTCTACAAGAATAGTTATGGCATTAAATAACCCATGAAGCGTGATGTGCCATTAATATAAAAAAAAACAATCTTGTGAAGTAATAGCTTTATACTTCTTTACCTAAAAATTAGATGCATGTTTCACTCACATCTTCTTAGCTTAGTCTGGCTCAAGGCCACCGATGTTGAGCACTAGTTAAGATCAAACTCTCTAGAGAAGTAATAGCTTTATACATCTTTGGTTAAAAACAGATCCATGTTTCATTCACATCTTTTTGGCTGAGTTTGGTACTAGTGTTACGTAATGGGCGTGGCGTGAAGGCGTAAGGATGGCCTAGTGTGTGGATTAGAACGGAAAAGTTTAAGTGGTGATTTTGGCGTGGTTTGATTGGACGAGCGAATGGTATGTTGGAGAAAGGGAGAAAGGAGGGGTAAGAAGTCAGAGTGGAAATGTAGTCTGACAGAATGCGTTAACAGACATGGAATTTCTTGCTCTCTGAAGTTGTAATTTGGGGGAAATAAAATACTCATGAATAAAAAGAAGTGGCCTTGTGTTGTTACTAAAAACTCAAAATTGCACAAGACAGGATAACCCAAGTTGGCGTCCAGACTCAATGACATCATAGAAGTGCCAACAACTGAACAGCTGCCCAGCAACCAGGATTCCAACCTCGCCGATGTACAGAGATAAGTATGTTGAATATTTCTTTATCCACACATCGTTCATTCCATGAGAAGGAAGAGTCGTACCGTAAACAACGTGGATACACCATCTCCCCAATTCGGAAATGAGTGCAAGAGGTAACGAAGAGTTGACACGTCATCATCTCAGCCATTCCGACAAGGAGAGGGTAAAGTAACAAACGTTTAAACACATCTCTCCATCCCGACTAGGAGAGCATAGTGTCACACAAGGCCACCGATGTTGAGCACTAGTTAAGATCAATCTCGTTAGTGAAGTAGTGAGTTCAAATTCGAGTCGCGCTATTACGTTCTTTTTCGGACAATTACTCTTGGGAAACGTATGAACTCTCTTCAATCCTCTAAGCTATGAGTTAAATAGTAAATACTACTGTTCTACAAGGATGGCTTTGGCATTAAATAACCCACGAGGGTTGATATGCCATTAACCAAAGAAACCGAAATCAAACTTGAGAAGTAATGGCTTTATACTTCTTTATTTAAAAATGGATCCATGTTTCACGCAGAGCTTCTTAGGTTAGTCTGGTACAAGGGCATGGATATTCAGCACTTGTTAAGACCAAACTCTCTACTGAAGTAATGTCTTTATACTTATTTACTTAAAATCAGATCCATGTTTCACTCACAGTTTCTTAGTTTAGTCTGGTACAAGGACACCGATGTTGAGCACTGGTTAAGATAAAACTCTCTAGAGAAGTAATGGCTTTATACATCTTTAGTTAAAAACAGATCCACGTTTCACTCATTGCTTCTTAGCTTAGTCTGGTACAAGGGCATGGATATTCAGCACTTGTTAAGACCAAACTCTCTACTGAAGTAATGTCTTTATACTTCTTTACTTAAAAACAGATTCATGTTTCACTCACAGTTTCTTAGTGTAGTCTGGTACGAGGACACCGATGTTGAGCACTGGTTAAGATAAAACTCTCTAGAGAAGTAATGGCTTTATACATCTTCAGTTAAAAACAGATCCATGTTTCACTCAGAGCTTCTTAGCTTAGTCTGGTACAAGGGCATGGATATTGAGCACTTGTTAATGTTGGAATTTTTTTTATATATAAGGCGTGTGCTAGATATTCACTTTTATTTATAGACTCGCCGAGAACTATGTGATCAACCTATTGGCTAATCACTGGCAGTACTCAGCTGCTGATATAAAATTTATACCGGTTGTTCTGGTCACACTACGCATAACTGCTTTGAACCTTCGTGGACGACGGACATAGGATTGTATCACCAATACGCTGGATAGGACTTATTCGCCGGATAGGACTTATACACTTACCAAAGGATTCCATAACTCAGGACTTACTTACTTAAGCCCTTTTCAACTGGCCAAGGATGGCCTTTAAAAACTTAACAGTTACGAATAAGCTAACTAGTGAGTAGCGAGTTCGAATTCCAGTCGCGTTATACGTTCCTTTTCATACATATACAATTAGAAAAGGCATGAACTCCCTTCACCCTTCAAGCTATGTACTATTACTCCAAGTACTATTACTATTCTACAAGGATGGGTTTGGTATTAAATAACCCGCAAAGGTCGATATGCCATTAAAAGTACCAAACCTAACCAAATAAATAAAATTAAAGACGTGAGTAGAAGGGAAAGCAGAGAGAGAGAGAGAGGGGGAGAGAGAGATCTCTAAAATACTCTATTTTCACATAAAACGAGAGAGGGAGAGAGATAGAGAGCGAGAGAGAGTGTGCGCGTGTGTGAGAGAGAGAGAGAGAGAGAGTGAGAGAGAGAGAGAGAAAGAGAGGGTGAGAGGGGAGACAGGAATAGAGAGAGCTATAAAATGCTCACTTTTTATTCAAATAAAAGAGAGAGAGAGAGAGGGAGGGAGGGAGAGAGAGAGAGAGAGAGAGAGAGAGAGGAGAGATATATAAATAGATAGATAGAGAGGGACATATAGAATACCCGGAGAGAGAGAAAGCAAAGTATCGAACGGATGGGGGAGGTATAGAAAGAAAAGAAAAAAGAGAGGCAACATTAGTGGTACTATGAGGGTTCATACCTTTCCCAATGGTATTAGTTCGAAAGTGTACGTTATAACACAACTGGAGTCAAACACATTTGACACTATGACATGGAAACTACCCAAGCTGCATCTCAACCCGTCTTGGGTTATTTCATGTTTAGCGGTTAGTGTTGCATAATTTATATGGTAGCATAGATTATTGACAATACCGTGTAGCGAGAGTCCAAATGGAAAATTACAGACCGTTGGGAAACTTTGACTCCAGAGGCGGGAAACCCGCAAGTCAGGTGAGAACTAGTTAGGTCCTCAGTTGACAACTGGATGGAATAGACGTGTTTCATCCCGGCTGTCAGCTCCGCGTGTTGAATTACAAGAGACAAATAAATCTTTAAAAAGCCATAAGTGTTGTTTGGTCAGTTGTTGCATGAATTAAATGCACGCCCTTAGTTAGAAGACCGGACACACAAGAAAATGAGGAACCAACAAGAGAAGACTAGACAAAGTAGAATCCAACATGGCGACTCGGCGAAGTAGAAAGAGAAGAAAGAAGACTAGGGATCGCAAATGACCGATGTATAAAGTAACAACTAAGTAAGTTATGTATCTGTCAATATCTCCCTGATGCCTCTGATACTCTCTCTCTCTCTCTCTCTCTCTCTCTCTCTCTCTCTCTCTCTCTCTCCTCTCTCTCTCTCATATGAGAATTATTGGGTTATTTCCTAGTTGAGTAACATGATATTACAGAGTGATCCAGAAAAAACAGAACCCAAATTATTTATTTTCCCATTAAACTAACCCTAAACCCCAACCCTAACCCTAACCCTAACCCCCCCCCCTAGTTGAGTAGTATAATATTACAGGGTGACCCAGAAAAAACAGACCCCACAAATTTTGTAATAAAACTGTTAATTTTAATTTTGATTTTTTTTTTCAGATTAAGTCCAACAAGGGTTAGGGTTTGGGTTGGAGTTTAGGGTTAGTTTAATGTGAAAATATATAAATAATTTGGGTTCTGTTTTTTCTGGGTCAATCATGTTACTCAACCAGGATATAACCAACTATTGTGTATATACCCAACGAGGGTATATTGCATTGTAACATTAGGGAATCGCGTCCATTCTACGATTTATCATATCAATGCGATGGCTGGTTTGGTTTATTTGTTTAATAGCATATTAACCTTCATGGATTTGCTATCTAATACCAAAGTCATCCTTGTAGAAGAACAGTAGTGGTACTATTTATTTGGCTGGTGGGGGGGGAGGAGGTTTATACTGCTCCCCAGGGTATTAGTCCGAGAGTTAACGTGCAACTTGAATTCGAACTCGCTTACTACGATGTCGTAGTCCAGCACGTTATCTACTGCGCCACAGGGACTCACCCCCTCCCCTCGTTTGTTTCTTTCTTTTATAACTATTCACCCTAACCACCACCCCCTCTCATTCTAAATATTCGGTCACACACCTCCACTTACTCGGACCGGATCTAATTAGTTGTATCCATCTGTTGACATTTGAAGGATCCACACCTTTCTACACACACAGACTCTCTCTCTCTCTCTCTCTCTCTCTCTCTCTCTCTCTCTCTCTCTCTCTCTCTCTGACACACACACACCCTCTCTCTCTCTCACACACACATACTCTCTCTCTCTCACACACACTCTCTTTCTCTCTCTCTCTCTCTCTCTCTCTCACTCACACACACACACATATACTACTCTCTATCGCTCTCTCTCTCGCTCTCTCTCTCTCTATCTCTCTCTCTCTCTCTCTCTCTCTCACACACACACACACACACTACATACACATTTGAAAGACCCCACACTTTTGACACACGCTCTCTCTCTCTCTCTCTCTCTCTCTCTCTCTCTCTCTCTCTCTCTCTCTCTCTCTCTCTCTCTCTCTCTCTCTCTCTCTCTCTCTCTCTCTCTCTCTCACACACACACACACATTTGAACGACCGCACCTTTTTACATAATCACTCTCTCTCTCTCTCTCTCTCTCTCTCTCTCTCTCCTCTCTCTCTCTCTCTCACACACACACACACACATACACAAGACACACAGACATTCCAAATAAACACGAATTGCAGCTGTAGACCAACAAAACAACAGGTAGCGCCACATCAAAAGCCGTCACGTGACATCTGTGCAATCGAATGCGCCATCTTAAATACAAACACGCTGACACGTTCGGTCTTTTATTCCAGTTTCTTGATTTTGCACATCGTCTTCTCCACCCACAACACCCAACAGGGATCACCAGCTCTGTTATCTCTATGATCATTTACTCGACTGGGTTTAGGCAGGCACAAGGTCATAGTTGTGAGGGGTCTGGTGAGGATTGAACTCATTTTTTACAACTGTAAAAGAAACACACACACACGCACACACACACATGCACGCGCGCGCGCTGACACACGTTAGTAAGGATTATTATCCTTTTTACATATTGAACTATTTAGCAATAGCTTTTAAGTAAACATAATAAAAGTTGTAAGAATTAGATTATCATACGGTGGTATATCCACAGGTCCTGCTAGTCAATATTATAATACCTTTTACATATGAAACTATTTTCAATAGCTCTTCAGTAAACATATCAAACGTTGTAATAATTAAATTATCATACTGTGGTATATGTGCTAGTTAAAAGATTAGCAATACAAGAAAGAAAGAAAGAAAAGAAAGAAAGAAAGAAAGAATCAAACAATTAGAAATGTCAGGAGAAAGAGAGAGAAAAAAAGAAAAATATCGGAAAAAAGCCAAAAACGGCATAACCTTTACGATGTATTGGTCTGATGTAGAATGGACTCTTCCAAAGCGGCAAAGATCAGAGGATTTATTTTCCCCGTTTATTGACATGTCCATAAAGAGACGGGAAGGAAACAGGTTGTGCCGCTGGGAATGGACATATTTCTGTTAGTTTTATTAAGTTTTATTAAGTTTTATTACTCTCAGAATGAATTAAGTAAATATCGAAATATTACAGTGACTAGCAAATATGTGCAATTATTTAGGTTTTAATGTAATAAAATATTATACTAAATTAGAAAGGCTAATGAAATTAAATAAGAATGTAGATAAAAGGATTTAAAACAGAGGGGGTATAATCGAAAAATAGAACAACTGAAACTTACTCTTCCATCACTCCCTTTTTTCATTGCTAAATTTTCCTGATTTAATTATTTAGTTAAATTAGGAAGCAAAGAATAAAATTACAATTATTTATTCTTGTAAATGGATCTTTTAAAAGATTTATCCCCCAGATTGTTGCTCATGTTTTTATCCCCCAGATTGTTGCTCATTTCTTAATTCTATTAGTGGAAATTAATTTTTTTAAATTTAAAAAAAAAAACAAAGTTCATGAGAAGGCTCCATCTACCAAATATGATTTATTAACTCCCACTGGCGAGAATATGCGTCTCTCTCCACCGGGTGTAAATATTTAAGTTTTAATGTAATGAAATATATCAAATTAGAAAGACTAACGAAATTAAATAAGAACGCATATAAAAAGATTACACATATTCTAATTGGTTTCTATATAAAATCATTCATAGTATTGATTTTAATAATTTGGAGAACAAAACAATGATATTAGAGATCAGTAACACTAAGTAATTATTAAACCCAGTTTGTTAAAACTAGTATTCAAATTAACCACACAATATATTATGTAAACCTTTATTTCTTTAGACTCATTGTGTTACATAATTATTAGATTCCTAATACTTATGTACAGTAGTGTAGAAACCAAAATGGCTGTTGAGCCGGCGGCCTTGAAGGATTGAACGACAAGGCTTGACCTCAGTCCTGATCCTCCTTCCGGTGGATACCGTGAGAATCGGTGGAGAAGACCCTCTTCCGGTTTAGATTAGAAAGAGATTTTAGTCAGATTGGCCAAAACCACGACGGTGGTCAGTCGTGTTACGCACGCTGCCGACTCAATCTGCGCAGGTAGTCTGGTGGGGATTTCGAAATAAAATATGATCTAAGTAAATCGAAGTCTTGTGTTATTATCTAAAAACTACCAATGACACAGGGCTTCTAATAAAGAGAAATCCCCAATGGAAGACCAGACACGAAGTCCCCAAGACGAAGTCCAGACGCTAGAAGAAAGTAAAAAGAAGAGTCTACAACAATTGCAGGATTTGAAACGCACTCATAACATGGACTGTTTCGAGGCAAATCTAACTCATATATATATATATATAGTAAAATGGTATAGTGAGATAGCCTAGTCGAGTTTCCCCTCATTCAGATCATCAGGGTTATCTGCGATTAATTAATTGATTAATTAATAATTAATTAACTAATTAAGAACAAACGTTTGTTCTCAATTACTTAAATCAATTAATTCATCGCAGATAACCCTGATGATCCGAACGAGATAGAACTTGAGTAGGCTATCTGACCATACCATTTTACTAAATCTGCTCTACAAACGTATTGGGCACTCTTATATTCTTTATAACCCCAATTTATTCGGTGAACTATCTTATCGATGGTCCAAGTTGCGACTAACTCGATATTTTATATTCTCCGTTAAATCACCCAGTCTTCATATATATATATATATATATATATATATATATATGTATATATATATGGGGTGGGGGTAAATGTATTGTCTATTTTATCAGATAGTTGTATTGGAAATCAGGATAGTCGATTGTGAGGAATTGAAGTGTCGAGCGGTATTAACAGAATAACGGCTGTTAAATATATATATATATATATGTGTGTGTGTGTGTGTGTGTGTGTGTGTTGGAATCTGTGCTTTGGATGCTGAACGGCAAAACGGAAAATAAATCAGTTCGGATCTCTTTCAAGATAGAAGGGACGATGATTATACGCTATAAAATGAATAAGCGACGTTTATAGTTCATCCTTCATCGAAAATTTCCGCTCGATCCATCTTGAGTTGAAATCCCCATCCGTCCGAACATTTTTCTACGACTTTCAGCAAAACCAACCAGCACCATCCTAACCCCCCAAAAAGCCACCACCCCCATACAACCACCAATTTTTTTTTCATACAGTGTTGACTTCTTACGTCCATTTTCGATCCCCGGCCAGCATTAAACAGTTCGGAAGAGTTGAAACGAGAATCGCGTTTGAAGTCTCGTTTACAAGACGCGGCTACGTTCGATTTTAGTATCTGCTGACGCCATTGTGGCTTGCATTAGCAGATTTTCTTTCTTGTAATTATTTCTAGCGGAGTTTCTTGCTAAATCATTGCGATGAATGAAATACGGATCGGGCTTGTTCCCATAGAAGATTCTTGAACTTAAATCAGATATTTACAAATGGTCGCCGTACGAAACTTTATCATTTCCCTCCCGGTTAATTGCCAGAAAAGTTGCTGTCATGTCAAAGTCAAAATGGCGGACATCTTTTCTTACTCCCAATCAAATGTGTGCGTTTTATATTGTTATATTGATGACATTGGCTCATGCAGTTTTATAATAAAAATCATTTTCAATGCATTTTTATAGTAAAATCATTTCCAATGCATTTTTATAGTAAAATCATTGTTCAATGCATTTTCATAGTAAAAATCATTTTCAATGCATTTTCATAGTAAAAATCATTTCCAATACAGTCTTATAGTAAAAATGATTTCCACTGCATTTTATTGTAAAAATCATTTCCAATACATTTTTATAGTAAAAATCATTTCCAATACATTTTTATCGTCAAAATCATTTCCAATGCATTTTTATATGCAGTATAATAAATACTGATAACAAAAACTAGATCTCTTACTTGCACCATTGTTTGAGAAAATAGCATCAAAGATTGTCAGCTAAAATGCTCGTTTTCGCAACATTTAGCCGACAAATACATTAGAAATTTAACAATTTTTATTTTTAAAACAGAAAAGGTTGTCATCTAGAATTCAAATTGAAAATATGCCATCATTACCACCGACACCTCTGATCTCCTGATTTTTACCCAATGATTAAACTTTAACATTGATAACGTTTTAAAAGATTGAAATCTGTTTCCTAAAACGAAGGCAAAGTTTTGAAGATATTTTGTGTGTTAATTCTTTATGTTAATTTACAACTTACGCCACATGGGAGATGTTACAGTTCGAAAATCGACCTACCCTAATGCATAGATACATACAATTACTCGCGCATACATATTCACGTATGTCTTCGTATGTTAGCAGGCATTTGTATACGTATATACAGAGTGATTGTAAAGTAACTCCCTTTCTTATTTTGAAAATCTTATAATTTATTTCTGAATCATTATTTTTACAAAAAATGAATACAGGTTGATTGTAAAGTAATTCCCTATTTTAAAAACCTTATAATTTATTTCTGAATCATAATCTATACCAGAAATGAATATGAAAAGAACACACACAACATGGAGTTTTATTTAAAATTTTATATGGGTACCAGCATTCGACTCCAGCCTCTCAAGCCGCTCGGGTATCGCTTCAACTGTTCTTCCCAGGAACTCTTATGGAATGGCAGAAATAAATTCTCGTATTCTTCCTTCAAGTTCTTTCAACGTTGTTGGTTTCGTAGAGTAGAGTTGCTCCGTCAACCAACCCCAAAAGAAAAAAGTCGCAGGGTGTTAAATCAAAGTTTCTAGCCAGTCATTCGTTCGGACTACGTCTACCCATCCATCTCACAGGAAAATGGTGATTCAGACATCCACAAATAACAATAGCAAAATGTGGAGAAGAAAAGAAAAATAATAACACATATTTAATTGCAATATATTAAGAATTGAGAAGAATGTAATTGCATGTAAAAGAAAAATATAAATAGTTTGAAATAGAGAATTATTTTTCAATCACAAGAAGTGTACCAAGTAAGACAATCAATTATTATCTCTAATCTAATAATATGTCTGTCTGTCTGTCTGTCTGTCTGTCTCTCTCTCTCTTCATATATATATATATATATATATATATATATATATATATATATATATATATATCCAGCGTATGATGTTGGTATATACGACTATATAACAATGCTTTCGAAGAATTCGTCCGTTCCAGAACATCGAAATTCTATGCAACCGGAATAGACTTTTCTTTTACTGCGACACAGTCAAAAGCGCTCGAATCCCGAAACCTTTCTAACAATTTCTGCAGTCGCTTACATTCCCTTGTTGGTAAAGAAAAACAACTTATATATATATATATGTGTGTGTGTGTGTGTGTGTGTGTGTGTGTGTGTGCAATTGTGTGTATGTACTTAAAAAGTTTATATGTGCATGAATTCGCTTAGATATGAACGTATTGATTTATTCGCATATACATGCATAGATATACAAGCATAGATGTGCATACGAGCCCTGATGTG
>CM042163.1:60057938-60135438 GCA_023376005.1 Doryteuthis pealeii
AGTAACGTCTCAATAATCGAACGGCCCAACGGGTTTAGTACGAACATTTTAACGTCAATTAATGAGGGTCAAAGTGGACATAGGTTTTTCTTTCAAAGGGTGTGAAGATCTGGAACAATAAACAAGTCTCAACGACCGTACCCCACCCCCACCTCTGCTAACTAAAACTGGACATGCTTCGTCATTGCAGAAAATACCCCCCCCCAAAAAAAAAATCAAATGTGGATAGTGAGGATTTTAAAGAATATCACTTAATAATAACTAATTAGGCTTTTGTAAGGTTGAAGTATTTTCTATTACCATGGTCCCTTACCTTTCCTTTGGATCACAGCGGCAATGTGGAGAGGGGGGATTTGCTGCATGGGCAACAAACCATCCTCCATATGAACCCGCCCAGGCTATGTAGTTCAAGTTAACAAAAAAAATGAATAAAAAACCTTGACACTACTCCATCGTCTCTTGTAGACGGAATGATACCAACCCAAACTAGTAAGAATATGCAGCCTCCGCCGGATATAAGTATATAAGTTTTAATGTAATCAAATATATTAAATTAGAAAGACTAATGAAATTAAATAGGAACTCATATAAAAAGATTACACTTATTCTAATTAGATTTGTAATCGGTTTCTATATAAAATCATTCATGAGCTTCATTTTAATACGTTGGATAATAAAACATTAATATTAGAAATCAATAACACCAAGTAACTATTTATTAAACCCGGTTTTCTTAAAACCAGTATACAAATTAACCACAAACCAAACATTAGTTATTATCAACTGTAACTACCATTTTGCTATCTATAAACTAATACGCTTGTTCCTTAATTGTACGAGCGTTATCATCTTGCAACATACTCTGTTTAAAAATGAGACCGTCCAAGATTAAATGCAAAAATGTAAATCCTGCCTATCTGGTGTCGGTTATATGCTGAATTCTTATTTCTTATGAGTGTCGTCACCTCAGCTAAATAATAAACCATACCGTTTATATTATTGTTAGGTCATAACGAAATCTAAAGTTACTCCCCTTGATCAGTTGGAGACTGATAGGAACCCGGAAGTGAGGTTTCCGCCATGACACTTTTGGATTGGGATTCGTGCTGGATGGACGCATGCATAACATGTGTGAGCTAATTAATCCACTTTTAGGGTAGAAACATTCTCTACCCTGTGTTAAATAAAACCTTGTTAATTTCCAACAACCTGGTCTTGCCTTTTCATTCAGTGCTACGTATTTTATTTGTATGTAAAACATAACAGTTATAAAGAAATAAAGGACATGCTACACAGAAAAATATAAGAAAGAAAGGAAGGAAGAAAGAAAGAAAAGAAAGAAAGAAGGCAGGGGAGAGATAGAGAGAAGATGTTAGCGTACGGAAGCTGATCTGTTTCAATCGAATATAATGAAAAGAAAGAAAGAAAGAAAGATAGACTGAGAGAGAGTAAAATCAAGAGTATTAGACTTTTTACATATTGAACTAATTATCGATAGCTCTTAAATAAACATATCAAGCATTGTAATTACACACTGTGCTATATCGACAGGACCTGCTAGTTCTACTAATACATTTCATAGTCGATTCACTCAACCTGCTTTACCATTATTAATACTGTTGTAGTTGCTGTTGTTGTTGTTGTTTAGATCAGATGGTACTACTTTATTGCTTCCCACCTTTATTTCAAAAGCCGCTCTACTCCTTTTTCTCTTGGGAAATCACTACGCATAGCTTTGAGGACGAATAAGTTGGCTATTGGTAGTCTTAGTCTCAAAGAAGACCTTTTTTAATTTCTTTGTAGAAGAGTGGAACTGACAGGAACAGATGAAAATCAGTCCTTTACACGAAATACACCAATCTATAAGAGATGGCCGATCACTTGTAGAACAAAACTAGAAAACAAAATGATACCACGTGCAAGAAAATAGAGCGGGAAAATGAGAAAGAAACGACCAAGAAGGGAGTTGTTATTCTTAGAGAGAGCGAGAAGGGTGAAGAGAGAGAGAGAGAGAAAGTAGGCGAGGGAAAAAGAGAGTATGGAACATTGAAGAATTTGTAATAATATATAATCATCCATAGTAGAATGTGAGGACTATATATATATATATATATGTGTGTGTGTGTGTGTGTGTGTGTGTGTGTGTGTGTGTGTGTTGAAAAGAAAATATATATATATGTTGAAGGAAAGAAAAATATATATGTTGAAAGGAAAAATAAATAAAGGAAGAAAAGAGAATATATATATATATATATATATATATATATATATTCTCTTTTCTTTCAACATATATATATATGTATATATATATATATATATATGTTCATATATATATATATATATATATATATATATATATATATATATTGAAGGAAAAGAGAATATATATATATAATAATATATATATATATATATATGTGTGTGTATGTATATATGTATATGTATGTTGAAAGAAAAAATAGATAGAGGAAAGAAAAGAGAATGGATATAATAGATTTCCTAACACGTATTTCGGCCAGGAGTTTGTTTGTGTACACATGTATTTCATTCATTATTATCTTAAATAATAATAATAATAATAATAATAATAATAATAATAATAATAATCTTATTATAATGGAGATTGTGAGTTTGTATGTCTGTAACCGAAACTATATTACTATTCAAGTCACAATTCCCTTTGTTATTTACATCACATTCTCCATGATTTTATTTTTTATTTAAACCTCAATTATTAATAAAATTGTTTTACATCATTAAGTCTGTTGACCACATCTACATAAAAATAACATGCAATTGAATTTATATATACAACAAAATAGCGGTTTACAGAGTGAACGGGAAGGCTAATCTGCATATTGATATTTAAAATTTGATTTTAATAAATATGTGTTCAGTATTATTGATTTCTAATTGTTTGGTTTTATCTTATTGAATATGAACAAAAATCTCGGGGATAAATCTTAAAAGAAATCCATTAACAAGAAGAAATAACTGTAATATTATTCTTTACTTCCTATTTTAACTAAATAGTTAAATTAGGAAAATTTACCAATGAAAGACGGGAGTAAGGGAAAATGATGGAAGAGTTAGTTTCAAAGCTGTTCTATTTTTCAATCATACCCCCTCTGTTCCAAATATTTTTATCTGAATTCTTATTCAGTTTCATTAGCCTTTCTAATTTAACATGATATTTTATCATATTAAAACTTAAATACTTGCACCCGGAGGGTGCATATATTTGCTAGTAATAATAATAATAATAATAATAATAATAATAATAATCAGGCCATGATGGCATACATGGATTCTGGTTCAAAAGATTTACGTCCATCCACAAAAGAATGGCCCAGCAACTGAACAGATGCCTACAAGAAACGGAAGTACCCGAATGGATGACAAAAGGGATAACTACACTAATCCAGAAAGACCCACAAAAAGGAAATGTCCCCAGCAATTATAGACCAATAACTTGTCTACCCATGATGTGGAAAATTTCTAACTGCTGTTATAGAGAAGAAGTTATACTTTTCACTCAATTGGCTGAAACTTCTCCCAGAAGAACAGAAAGGATGTCGCAAGGGAAAAAAGGTACCACGACTTACTCTATATAACCAATACATTCTTAAAGAAGTCAAAAATAAACGGAAAAATATTGCAATGGCCTGGATTGATTACAGAAAACCTATGACATGGTCCCACATACCTGGATTTTAGAATGCCTACAGATGTACAAAATTCCAACAACATTATATACTTCATTAAAAAATCCATGGAAAACTGGCGAGTTCAATTAAAAGCTGGAAAACAATCCCTGGCAGAAGTAAAAATCCAAAGAGGTATCTTCCAAGGAGACTCATTATCACCACTACTCTTTATTATTGCAATGATGCCGCTAAACCATATACTGAAAAAATGTACCGGGGGATACAAATTTAGTAATTGACAAGAGAAGATAAACCACCTTATGTACATGGATGACATTAAAATTTTTGCAAAAAATGAAAAAATTGGAGAGCCTAGTACAAAACTATTAGAATATATAGCCAGGATATAGGGATGGAATTTGGAATCGAAAAATGTGCTATGCTTGTAATAAAAAGGGGTGAAAGAAAACCAATGAATGGAATACAACTACCAAATCAGGAAACTATAAAATCTCTTGATGAAAATGAAAGCTACAAATACTTAGGAATTTTAGAAGCGGACAATATCATGCAAGCAGAAATGAAAGGAAAAGTTAAAAAAGAATATCTCAGGAGAACTAGAAAACTTCTAGAAACAAAACTTAACAGCAGAAATCTGATCAAAGGAATTAATACCTGGGCTGTCCCCATCATAAGATACTCAGGACCATTCTTAAAATGGACAAAAGAAGAACTCAGACAGATAGACCAAAGGACGAGAAAATTAATGACAATGCACAAGGCTCTCCACCCTAGAGACGACAGAGATAGATTGTATGTGTCAAGAAAGGAAGGGGAAGAGGTCTTGCTAACATAGAGGAATGCGTAGAAACCACAATCCAACAACTTGAAGATTACACAAGGAAGAGCAAAGACAAACTACTTATGGCGGCCAACAATAGTAGAAACGGCAGATGGACAAACAGAAAAACGACAAAGACTAGAAAACAAAAATGGGAAGAAAAACAATTATATGGACGCTTCAAACGACAAATAGATGAAGTTGCACATGAAAAGACTTGGACATGGTTAAGAAAGGGAAACCTCAAAAGAGAAACAGAATCACTTATAATTGCTGCACAAAAATAATGCCATAAGGACAAACTACATCAAAGCGAAAATTGATAAGACCCAACAAAATAGTAAATGTAGACTTTGCGGTAATAGAGATGAGACTGTTAACCATTTACTATGCGAATGTAGCAAACTAGCACAACGAGAATACAAAACTAGACACGACTGGGTTGGGAAGGTGATCCACTGGGAATTATGCAAGAAATTAAATTTTGACCACACAACAAAATGGTATATGCATAAACCAGAATCTGTTCTTGAGAACGAAACGCACAAAATTCTCTGGGACTTTTAAATAAAAACGGATCACCTTATCCCAGCAAGAAGACCAGACCTAGTGTTGATTAACAAAAAAGAAAGAACTTGTCAACTGGTGGATTTTGCAGTGCCAGCAGATCACAGGGTGAAGTTAAAGGAAAATGAAAAAATGGACAAATATCTGGACCTTGCCAGAGAACTGAAAAAGTTATGGAATATGAAAGTGAAAGTTATACCAATTGTAGTTGGTGCACTTGGAACAGTCCCAAAAGGATTAGAAAAGGGCTTGGAAAGTTTGGATATCAGAGGAAGGATTGAAACCATTCAGAACACTGCACTGCTGCAATCTGCCAGAATACTCAGAAGAGTCCTGGAGACCTGAGGAGACTTGCTGTCACTCAGACTCCAGTGAAAGACCATCAGCTAACACTGATGTGAAAACTCATAAGGAGTAAATAATAATAATAGTAATAGAAAATTATAAGATCTTTAAGCATACAAAGAATAACGGCCTTCATCAGAGTAAAATGTTTGGTATTTGAAATTAAAGCGGTCAAATTTTATAAATTTCTATTATTATTATTTAATTTCATATTTAAAATAATAATATATAGAATTCATGGGTACAGCCTCCTGGCCGAAACACGTGTTAGTAAATCTATTTTATCCATTCAACATTTTCTTTCCTATTTATTTTTCCTTTTAACATACCGTCGGATTCATTGCAATGTTCAACTTTCATATATATATATAGAGAGAGAGAGACAGAGACAGAGACAGAGAGAGGGGGGTGAAAGAAAGTGGGAGAGGAGCACGGTGGATAGAAATCATTTGGATTGAAACCATGGTAGACCCTTAACACTTTTCCTCTATTATTATTATTATTATTATTATTATTATTATATACTGGTCTATGTTTTTAATATATTGAGCACTTTTGGATTATTTACTGATGCCATTGCAACGGAAACGTTAAAGCGGCAATTGTATATATATATATATATATATATAATATATATATATATATATAGTAAAGACAAAAAGCTTAAAAATCGGGTATTATGTGATTATGCTCCATTTCCACATATAGGCATCTGAAAACCCTATGAGAAAGAGGGAAAAGGAGAAAAAATTCGGACCTGAACTCTTCAACACCGTACCGTTGGAAGAAAAGACCAGCTTAGAATCATCCTAATACCAAAATACCAGATACCCCACTTAAGTATATATATATATATACATACATGCATATATATATATATATATATATATATATATATATATATATATATATATATTGGTAGTCCTTTATTAGTATTGGAGAATTGAAAATAAAGAACTCGATTATTGAAAATAAAGAACTTGATTATTTATTTATTATAATACATTTAAAGTGCAATATATATATATATATATATATATATATATATATATATATATATATATATATAGTATATAAATATATATATATATATATATATATATATATATATATATATATATATGGCAATTCAATGGCGTATAATTATGGCTGAAAAATACGTTGCAAAGGGTACTAGTGTATGAGCGTCGTATGAGATACAACCAACCTCGTCCAAGATTTGAACTCGTCTCGCCGTGTCCATACCTTACGACAATAACCGTTGCCCGACAAGCGAAACGTTGCGTATATAACAATAAGGATGACCATTAGAAAATCATAAGCCTATATCGTGCTTGAATATGACACAAGATCCATTTTTAAGCGGAGTTTAACACGTTTGAATTCAGAATTTTCCTTCTCTCAGACAGGTTGCATAACGAAGGTTTAGGTTAAAGAACGCAGTCTGCCCAACTATTTACCCCTAACAAGAGGGAGAATAGTTGGATTTCCCAAGGGTATTAGCGCTATTTGAACAGTAGCTTCGTCCAGGATTCGAACTCGGGTCCACGAGTCCATTTCCTACGACTCTGTCCATTACACCACGCGCCTCCAACTATTCAAGCCTTTTCTAATGGAGTTTAACCGGTTTGAATTCAGAGTTTTCCTTCTCCTAGACTGGTTGCCTAACCAAGGTTAAAGAGCCCAGTATATTTCCTACAATGATAACCATTACCTAACAGGCACTAGGTAGGGTTATTTCCTATAAATCTAACATAAACAAAGGGGAACCACTCTTGACTGATGAATTATCTATTTATTTATTGATCTACTAGGGGAAAAGAAGACGGGGTTAGGTTTAGGGTTAAGGTTAGGGTTTAGGGTTAGTTTAATGGGAAAATAAATAAATAATTTATCAGTCAAGAGTGGTTCCCCTTTGTTTATGTTAGACTTATAGAAAACTAGAAGAGGCTACCCGGTGCTGCCTGGACAGGGGGGGGTAAAAAAGGTAGTCTCACAGATCCATTATTGTTGAATTGCGAGATGGATCCTCACAGGATGCTCCATTAAAATCCATATGTAAAAAAGAGAATCTGAAAAGAAAAATTAATGTCCCCTATTTAAGATACTAAATGCAAAAAATTCCATGATGTTATCATTTAAATTTCATTTTTTAATTATCTTCACGAATATAAATAAAATCTTCATAATTTTTGCTTAAAAACCCAGCCCTGGTGATATTTAATGTGTATATATATTTATTTTGTCGTCAATTGTTTTATTTCCGAAGTTTCCTCCAGACATACACATACACACACCAGCCCTTTATATATGTACTAGAAGTGGCTACCTGGCGTTGCCTGGATAGTGAGGAAGGTAAAATAAATTAGTCCACAGATAAATTATTATTGAATCGCAAATTGGATCCTCATAGTATGCCCCATAAAAATCCCGATGTAAAGAAGACCTTGCCTTGATCTAGCCAGTCTGAAAATTTAAAAAAATAATGTCTACCATTTAAAATATTAAATGGGGAAAAATTCTATGTTCATTATTTTTGCTCAAAAACCAAGCCTTGGTGATATTTAATGTGTATATATATATTTACTTTGTCTTTCATTGTTTTATTTTCGAAGTTTCCTCCGGACATACACATACACACAACTGCCCTTTATATATGTACTAGAAGCGGCAACCCGGCGTCGCCTTGCTATAGGGGGAGTTTTTTTAAGTTAGTCTCGCAGGTTCATTATTACTGAATCGTGAATTAGATCCCCTCAGGATGCCCCATTAAAATCACCTCGTAAAAAAGACCTTGCATTGATCCAGCCACTGTAAAATGAAAAATTAATGTCTACAATCTACGATAGCAAATAATAATAATAATAATAATAATAATAATAATAATAATAATAATAATAATATATAATTCTATGATGTTATCATTGAAATTTTATTCTCTAATTATCTTCACGAAAATAAATCAAATGTTTATTATTTTTGCTCAAAAACCAAGCCCTGGTGATATTTAATGTGTATATGTATTTACCTTGTCTTTAATTATATTATTTTCGAAGTTTCCTCCGGACATACACATACACACAACTGCCCTTTATATATGTATAGATAACCCTAGATAGACCCTTCCCTCTGGAAAGATTAGCGTAACGCTGTAGTCCTAACAGCATTATCGTACTATAATTTGGCTTTCAGTTGTACTAAGAGGTCAGAAATATCTAAATGATACCCTTGCTCATTAACCATTACATCATATGATTCGGCCGGGTGGTAAGAGGTTAAGTGTATGCATATTTGTGTCGGATTGTATTGATGTATTCAAATGTTTTATTCTTGCTTAATGCTTAATGATGACAGCGGGATACGAAACTCATCATCCGAATTTCAAAAGCCCTCACCCCCACCCCAACCCCATCTCTGCTCGTTCGTTCGCTTCTACGCTTACAACCCACCATTTTGGCACCAAAGCAGTAATTACCCCTTTTCAGAGTCGATGATAAGAACGCGTTGAATCAAAAAGAATGCGCGTAAGAAATGGTAAATCGATAGTGAAGACAGAGATAAGCGCTAATACCTTTTGTTATCAGTAGCCAGTTGCATTCAATTCTTATTGGCTGGCAATTGGAAGCCATTTTGAAAGGCGAAATCCAACAATTAAAAATGCCGCCAACAATTAAAACGTTCGACAAAAATAAGTCTTACCTTAAAATCCTCCAGCAACAGCAATCAATGTTAACAGGCGTTGTTATTATTATTATTATTATTATTATTATTATTATTATTATTATTAGTTTTTCACACCTGTCGTAGCTGGTGGTTCACTGAAGGCTGAGTGACAGCCAGTCTCCTCAGGTCTCCAGGACTCTTCTGAGTATTCTAGCCGATCCCAACAGTGCTGTAGTTTAAATGGTCTCGATTCTTCCTCTGTTTTCCAATTCACCCAAATTCTCTTCCAGAGCTTTGGGGATCGTTCCAAGAGCACCAATTACAATTGGTACGACCTTCACCTTCATGCTCCAAAGTCTCCTTGGTTCTCTGGCAAGGTCAAAGTATTTGTCTATCTTTTCGCTTTCTTTAATTTTTAATCGGTGATCGGTCGGGACGGCAAAATCCACGAGATGACAGGTTCTCTTCTTGCAACCTTGTGTCACATCCTACTTGTTGCGAACGGCGTTGTGTAAAAAGAGCGTCCCATCATGGTGTAATGGTTAGCAAATTAATCTCGCAAATTCATTACTACTGAATAGCGAGTTCGATCTTCGCTGGATGCCGAACCGTGCGATCTTGTGGTTTGTGTGGTTGTTTTGTTGATTTTAACGGCATATCAATCCGTCTATGGTTATTTCATGCCTAAAGGTTGGGAAGTAATATATGTCGTGTATTTATATTTATACTTTTTAGTATTGATTTTAACAATGTGTTAGCATTATTGGGGATCATGTTGTATGGTATTGATTAAATTCATGTCTATATTCTATGGTATAATTTTATTTCCCTAAAAAATGACAGAATGTTTCAAATATATCTTTCCTATTGTTTGCTTTAAAATAACGGTTTCTGAGCAAAAATAACGGCATTCCATGAATAAGTGTTTAATAGTCAAAGGTGTTTGACATGTTTCACATGTTTATTTGAGTATATAGGAGTGCGTTAGTCTTGTGTGGCCAATGTGTAATCTGGACACAATGACTTGTTCCTTTCTAGACTTTCTTAAAGTTGGTCTCCAGTCTCCCACAGAGTTTATTGTGAATGTTGTGCGATCTTGTGTCACAAAGATGTGACACAAGATCGCACAATTAGGGTTTTTATTACACCTCGCTAATAATCTGACGCATGAATAATTTAAGTAAATTAGGTAAATGGCCGTAACTTCTGTTCCTTTTCGTAGAACCTTACAATTTTTACGGAGTAGGTGTATATACAGGTTGACATCATTAAATTCCAATCAGTAGTTTGTAGATAGGAGGGAAAAGTGTCACTTCTTTGATAATTTATATATATATATATATATATATATATATATATATATATATATTATATATATATATATTCTCTTTCTCTATCTTCCTCCTTTTCTTCTCATTTATTTTGATTTTTAACCTTGCTTTTGACTTCGTCCTTGACAGTTGATAGGCCCCCTTTTCTGCGCGTTGCACGCTGACCAGAATTAATCATCCCTGGGAGTTATCAGTGAATGTTGAGGGGAGGGCCAGCGGGTGAAGATGTTCCCCATAGGGGAGCATCAGATGAATTTGAAAGGATTGGTATCACAGACGGGTGAATGGGTTTACGATACATCTACGGACGAATCGTCTTGTTCGCGTTTTGGAAGGGGTTTCTCCAATAGACACCTGCGTCGGGAAAGAAATTATATAAGTATAAAGATTGGGAGACAAGAATTGGGGGAAAGAAAGACAGGGACAGATAGATAGATAGATAGATAGATAGATAGATAACCAGACTGAAATGGATAGATAGATAGATAGATAGATAACCAGATTATCTATTAGATAGATAACCAGACTGAGATAGATAGATAGATAGATAGATAGATACCAGACTGAAATAGATAGATAGATGGATAGATAGATAAGAACAGACTAAGATAGATATGTTAGTTGGTTGATTGGTTGGATTTTAGATAGATAGATAGATAGATAGATAGATAGGTGACCAGACTGAAATATAGATAGATAGATAGATAGATAGATAGATAGGTGACCAGACTGAAATAGATAGATAGATAGATAGATATAGATAGCCAGACTTAGATAGATAGATAGATAGATAGATAGATGACCAGACTGAAATAGATAGATAGATAGATAGATAGATAGATAGATAACCAGACTGAAATAGATAGATAGATGGATGGATAGATAACCAGACTGAAATAGATAGATAGATGGATAGATAGATAAGAACAGACTGATAGATATGTTAGTTGGTTGATTGGTTGGATTTTACGGCATGTCAACACTTTTGAGTTATTTTATGCCGAAGACATTTTGTTTTATTCATTCTTGTTGGGTATTTAATTTTTTTCAAACTCAATCTTTTTTAAGTACATTTTTTGTAAACTCATTTTTATCTATTTATCCCATAGATGAGACCCTAACAGGTACTACCACTCCGAGTCAGAATCGACCCTGAAGTAATGGCGATGAAAGTGTACTCCACACACCCCAAAGCTCCAGAATTGGGACTTCACCATTAAATGCAATTTAATGTCATACCCAGGACACTGAGAGCCTCAGCCACCGCCTTCTAGCACATGATAAAAAGGGCTGAGGATTTTCCATGAGGGGAATAGGTTTAGGACAATCATATTGGTGTGGTGGTGGGACATGACCAGCTGACTGGTCGGGAGGAGGCTCTCCGACCGACAGTCTAGCCTAAAGGCCTAAGTAGAGTGTTGCATATGTAATGTTACGGCTCCAATTAGGGATCTAAGTTGCGTAGTGGGTTTTTTTACTGCGTCTTCCAAGTGCATCAAAATGCACGCACTGTTAATTTCACCCAAGTCGCTGGACGCTTTCAAGTCATATATCTTCTGGGGTTTGTTTACAACTAACCCGTAGAATCCAGTAGTGATCGTATGTAGTCCGCAACCCTTCCTCTCTTCTTTTGGTCAAGGGAAGATATCACTTTACGCACGCCGCGTGCTTCTTCGTTACGGCCAATTGACTTTATCCACGGGTCGTCCCCTTTACGATAGTTACTTTACTATCTTGTTTGCGTCGTGAGTCCATTCATAAAACGGTTTCTTTCGTCGTAAATAGAGCAAATTAATAACACCGGGTTTACTTCTCAGAAGTTTATTATATTCCAAACTTCCTATAACTTTTGAGAGAGAGAGAGAGATTTCGTTAACATATATGTTTTTCTTTTAGTAATTCTTAGTTATCTCAATGGTCAGTACTCCAGCGACTTCGTTAATAATAATAATTGTTTTCAACTTCGTCTCGCGTAAAAGATTAAAATTCAGGTTGAGTACTTAGCGACATCAGTTCATCAACTGCCACGTGCGGCCTCCTGGCTCTGATATCTTCTCTGACTGGACCCGATCTCTGCCTGACTCTCCCTCTCCGATCGCAGACTCTAACTAACTCTGACCCCTCACTGACTCGTTAATATTGTGTGTCTGAATAATCTTCCAGAAGTTTCTTTCTCTAGAATTTTCGAGCTCTTTCTGGACCGAATCGAATGTTCGATTCCTTCGAATCTCACTGGTCAACCAGAGTTCACCAGCCTAAAGATCAAAGACTCCTTGTAGTCACTCATCCTATTTTTTCGTTAAATCTAGACTTATCGTCTCCTTTCTCTCGTTAAAAGATGTTATCTTTCCTAACTACTTTTTCGGTGATTCCACAAAGACCACCCAGTAATATAAGATAATCGGTAGTACATTTTTCTAAAGGTTTTTTTCTAAGTCTGGCACAAGGCCACAAATATAGGTGCTGGGTGGCGATTACGTAACACATACAATGGACTGATCAGCCACGAGGATTCAGTCCTTAAGTATCACAGGTCGCCATCTACGGCTAGCTGGTGTCCCCATTGGGGGAGGGTCCTACCCCTCTGCTGAAGTGAAGTGGTATAATCTACAGCCCCTCTCGACGGGGCGGGGGTACCCCTCTGCAGTCGGCGTATTCTACGGCCCTAGTCGACAGGGTAGTCTTACTCATCTGCAAGGGTGCAGTCGGCGTATTCTACAGCTCCATCCGACAGGGTTGTCTTACCCTTCTGCAGAGGTGCAGTTGGCGTATTCTACAGCCGCAGCCGCAGCCGTGGTCTTACCCTTCTGCAGAGGTGCAGTCGGTGTATTCTACAGCCGCAGCCGACAAGGTGGTCTTACCATTCTGCAGAGGTGCAGTCGGTGTATTCTACAGCCGCAGCCGACAGGGTGAACATTTATTGCAAAAACACGGACATAAAATGAGGGTTCAGTTCATTTTATGGTAGGAATTTACGAGGAACAAGTTAAGGATTACCTTCAGATTTACAAATGCTGGACATTTTTAAAGAGAATTTCAATGCTATTTCTATGTATATCCTAATTTTTGAACATCTTGGAATATAAATCAGATTTTTGCACAAAAAGCAAGAACTGGTGATATTTAATGTGTATATATATTTACTTATATATATCGTTAATTGTTTTATTTTCGTAGTTTCATTCGGACATACGTATATACATACTTATACTGCACTCTATATATGTATAGATAGAGGAATATACAGGGGACTTAGACGTACCAAGTTAGATAATTTAGTTTATTCTCCATCAATTTTTGTTGAGTCAAAGTGGTGCAACCATACAGTATTACTAGCATGGCTCAAAATGTCTATTAACCAATTTTATTAGGTTTTACCAAACAAAAATTTGTTAATTGAATTATCAAAACTAACCATATCACTGAATTACTTTTAAATCCAATAAATTCATTTGAAAGTTACATTCTTTATATAATTTTTTTCTTTTTTTCTCTTTTAAATAACCAATTTTAAAACTATTTTGGGTTTCAAGAGAAAAGGAAGAAAAAAAAGAACTATCTAAAACTTTTCAACACTTTTGATTAAAAAAAATAAAAAATAAAAAAGTTACAATCATATACAAAAATTAGGTTGGCACAAGGCCAGAAATGAACAGTGTGTTTGTAATTAACAGTTAAATACGCACCCATGTTGCTTATAACATAATCAAATATGAAGATAATTTGTAGGTAAATAAAAGCCATTTCCATTTTGGTTTTTGGATGTTATCCAAATATGGAAAAGCAAATTCTAAGAAATCAAACACGCACATCATCAGATTCTTCTCGGCGCATCACAGTCTTCTTAAACTTACCTTCATCAGTTCATGGCAATATGAAGCTTACGCAATATGAAGCTCGGTAAAAAAATAGGAGGTGGGTGAATTGTTAAATTAGGGAGAATAGGAGGTGAAAGGTGCCGGTGCGATAGCGTTTAGGAACTACGAACTGCGGAGCGAAATGAATGACGCGGCGGAGGTTGGGCGGAGGTGCGTGAAGGTGGATATGGGGCGAAGGAAGAGGTTTGGCGATATTAAGGCTCAATTACTTGAGAGACTCTTCCTGGCGCACGGCAGTAGCATCCCCTACCCGACACCTCACATACACATTCTGCGATCCCAGAACCAACCCGACCAATTTTCCCCATCGATGCAGATAATGACGGAACAGCCTTAAAGACAACAATTGGCAGAAGACCCACGCCCCCCCCCCCACTCCCTCTCCGCCATTCCTTGGCCAATCCCGCCGCTACCCCACCCCCGCGCGTTCTGCTCGGCCAATCCCCCCTCCAAAATAAGCAAATCAGTACCGATTCGTTTTGAGCTTATAATTGAAAAGTCAGAAAGGAACTACAGCAGCATCGTCTTACCATTAGTCATGACCCCCAACGGCGGATTGGGGTGCGTGGAGGGAGCACTTATTAACCCTTTCCTATCAGCGAAAACTTTTCACAGGAATTGTTTGGAAATAAAAATAACTTCAAAAATGTTCTTAGTTTCTTTTATTTTATTTTATTTTTAATGGGATTGTGGAAAATAATGGAAAAACCCAAAATTTTAGTTATGCGTTGTGACAGTGGAAATTAACTAGAATTTGGGATGACGTGTGAAAGACTGACCTGTTTTCTTCTGATTGGTCGATCAAAATTTTAGTTATTCGTTGTGAAATAATGGAAATTTACTAGAATTTGGGACGACGTGTAAAATGCTGACCTGTTGGCCTCTGCTTGGAAGATGAGATAGATAGATAGATAATAGATAGATAGTGGAGGTGATTCGTGTTAGTCGGTATATCAGTTTAATTTCTTTTTATCCAACTCTTAAGAAATTAAATAACAAGTGTTGAACATACTAATGGGATTTGTATTGTTTGGATTATTCGGACTATTTTCCTTATCTGTATTGTTATATACACGATGTTTCGGCCGATATGCCCTCCGGCCTTCTTCAGGTGTTTTCTGTCGAACTCGGGAACCTTCTCAAACACGGGGACCTTCTTGTCGAACTCGGGAGCTTTCATGTCGTAATCGGGAACCAATTCAAATTGAACACTATTCAATCAATGGGGTTAGACTGTTCACATTCCGTTAACCATGATCGGATACAAGTGTTAAGCTATGTTAAGTATTGTATGGTATTATCGCCCTTCGCCAGGATAATAGCAGGAATACTTAATACAGCTTAACACTTATACCCGGTCATCGTTAACGGAATGAGAACAGTCTACTCTCGTGGATTGAATAAAGGGTTCGGTCCGAAGTTCCCGATTACCGCATGAAGACTCCTGAGTTTAAAAAATATGTTCCCGAGTTCAAATAGAAGACTCCTAAGTTCAACAAGAAACAGCTGAAGAAGATTGGAAGGCACATCGGCCGAAACGTTGTGTGGATAACAATAAATATAAGGACAATAGTTCAAATAATCCAAATAATCCAAATTCTCAAGCCTTATCTTTTTTTTTTCAATTTAGATGGGACCCAAAAGATAATACCACCCGGGTCAGAGTATACATCTTTATAGAAATAGAAACTAATATGTTTCTATTTCTCTGAAGAGGTTAATTGCTGACTCACTCAGCCCTCGGCCACCCACGGTCAGAGCCATTATCTGCCGTGTATGTGTTCAGAGCGGCCTTTCACCGTAGTGCTACAATAATAAGTGTTATTTAATCTATACAAAATCCCTAATCCCAAAAACTACTAATGAGGGGGGGGGGGTAATTAAACACCGAGTTGGATTACTGCCTTTGTTTTAGGAAAGAAACTAATGACGGCAATCCATTAGCTTCACCGGATGCCAAATACGTAATCTTCAGCACATGACGTCACTGAAGCGACGATACCCGGATGCTGTCGATAAATTCCTCAAAGGTCAATCAGCTCACGGTACTTCAGTTTATTGCTAAATCTACAGATAAAAAAATAGATATTATTGAAAAACCAAATTACAATACCTTGAAGGACGATAGAGATTTTAAACGGGGCTTAGCATACGCTGTTTATCTGCTGACGAGAAGTGAGACCCCACTCAGCAAAAGGGATATCTCGTGTATAAACACACACACACACACACACTCAACTGGCAAATGCCGTCAGTGCAAACTCAAATTGAGGTATAAGGACTGCCTCAAGGACATTCTGAAGAACACTGCTATTGCTGTGGAGAAGCTAGTTTGTAATAGACCTGGCTGGAGGGTCACCTGTCTGTGGAAGAATTTGAGTCCAACCGAATTAAATATTAAAAATTGAAGTGGTGCTATTAGAAAGGGTAATTTTCAGCCCAGCAACAGTCAAAGTGGAAAAGTTCCAACATGTAGTTTATGTGGAAGATTATGTCTCTCCAGGGCTGGCCTGGTGAGTCATCTGAGAAAACACAAGGATAGGGTATCAAATAGTACTGGCACCCAACTATGATATAAAAAAAAACAGGAAATGGTCTTACACGAACACGAGTTGACAGCCAATATATATATATATATATTCGTCCGTACGAGTAAGATGTCGCACAATTTCTCAAGCGGAGTTTAACAGATTAGAATTCTAAGTTTTTCTTCTCCTAGACTGGTTACCTACTCACGGTTAAAGAGCACAGTCTCCCCTACTATTTACCCATAGTGGGACGGAGAGTAGTTGGATGCGTGTCTTTCCCAAAGGTATCAGTATATATATATATATATATATATATATATATATATATATATATATGTGTGTGTGTGTGTGTGTGTGTGTGTGTGTGCACGAGATATCCCTTTTGCAGAGTGGGATCTCACTTCTCGACAGCAGATAGACATCGTCTGGTTGTCTGGGTCTTAATACAGTTAATACACCCCTTGTTATATACCCCATCGTCGAGTATACAATAGAGAGAGTTCAGAGTTCTTTGATGATAGAGAGAGAGAGAGAGACAGACAGAGACAGAGACAGAGACAGAGAGAGACAGAGACATGGGACATGAGACTTACTTGGTTGTTTCATTTCTGCCCACTGCTTCTGCTGATTCTTGCTGTTTCCTCGTTATCTAGTTGGGTTCTTCTATTTACTTCTTCTTCTTCTTCTTCTTCTTAACTGAGGAATTCTTTTGGGCTAATTTTAGTCATTGCAATTAATTGAATTCACTAATTCAATTCTACCGATTCACTATAGGACTTCCAACTTTATTCTACAATTCTATAATAGGGTTGCCCCCTTTATTAGATTTTTTGATAATAGGGTTGCTACCTTTATTCTACCGAATCACTATAGGACTTCCAACTTTATTCTACAATTCTATAATAGGGTTGCCCCCTTTATTAGATTTTTTGATAATAGGGTTGCTAGCTTTATTCTACCAATTCACTATAGGACTTCCAACATTATTCTACTATTCTATAATAGGGTTTCCCCGTTTATTCGATTTTTTGATAATAGGGTTGCTACCTTTATTCTACCGAATCACTATAGGACTTCCAACTTTATTCTACAATTCTATAATAGGGTTGCCCTTTATTAGATTTTTTGATAATAGGGTTGCTAGCTTTATTCTACTAATTCACTATAGGACTTCCAACATTATTCTACTATTCTATAATAGGGTTTCCCCGTTTATTCGATTTTTTGATAATAGGGTTGCTACCTTTATTCTACCGAATCACTATAGACTTCCAACTTTATTCTACAATTCTATAATAGGGTTGCCGCCTTTATTTGTTTCTTGATCAAGCCCATATTTTTTTTCCGTGCGCTGAGATACCAGCCTCAGCAGAGAGAAGCATGTCCGCTCTGTTTCAAAGTCGGGTTGAATCTAAAATCTCTAAACTAACTAATCACGTGTTTCTCGTGACGCGCGTGATTCGCACCTCTAGGGGTCAGGAGGTTATAACCGTTACTGGTAAATATCCACTCTCTGATCCCAAAGCCAACGGGCCCCCATATTCAGCTACATTGTCTTTCAACAATTTATGACACCATAAATTGTAACACCCTTATTTTAAACTAACTGCACCTACAGATCATTTGTTATAATCCAGTGACCTTTTTTTTTTTCTTTTTCTTTTTTATTGTTTTTTGTTTAATCTTAAGTCAAAAAGGAAAAACATGTTCAGGGGGTTGCAATTTTATTTTTTGTCAGTATACATGTATATTTAAAGTACCAAATTGTTTTAATTATTTGAACTAGCAAATATATGCACCCTCCGGGTGCAAGTATTTAAGTTTTAATGTAATAAAATATTGTATTAAATTAGAAAGGCTAATGAAACTAAATAAGAATACAGATAAAAAGATTTGAAACAGAAGGGGGTATAATAAAAAATGGAACAACTGAAACTTACTCTTCCATCACTCTCGTCTTTCATTGTTATTTTTTCTAATTCAAGTATTTAGTTATAAGAGGAAGTAAAGAATAAAATGACAATTATTTTATCTTGTTAATTGATTTCATTTAAGATTCATTGAAGAGATTTTTGCTTATATTCATTAAAATAAAACCAAACAGTTAGAAATCAATAATACTAAGCACATATTTATTAAATTCGATTTTTTAATATTAATATGCAAATTAGCCTTCCCGTTCACATTGTAAAGCGCTATTTTGTTGTATATATAAATATAAGTGCATGTTGTTTGTATGTAGACATAGTTAACAGTATTAATAATGTAAGACAATTTTATTAATAATTGAGGTTTAGATAAAAATAAAATCATGGAGAATGTGATGTCAATAACTAAGAGAATTGTGACTTGAGTAGGAATATAGTTTCGGTTACAGACAGAAAAACACACAATCTCCATTATAATAAGATGCAGCCATACTGTAACACGGACACGGCTACCGCTTGGAAGAATTCTCACTTTACCTTATAAGAGCGATCAGATTTTTATATGATCGATAATCTGTCAATAGCTGTCCATGCCTTTTTTATGCGCATATTGACATTGCTTTCTGTAAATAAGATATTCGTACTTTGGTATGTGAACTGGTCTACTAACAATTATGGGACAAGTATTTTTTACTGAAAAACAAAATTATTTGTAGAGGTTGAAATTTATTTGAAGAACTTTTTGGAAATCAATCGTCAAATCTATTTTTGTCTGTCTTTATAATTCCCTTCATATATAATGAATTACTATCTCACCTCATGTCAACTGCATTTTTATAAGTTCTATTTGAATTATTTGAATCTAAAAGGTATGCGATATATAATATGCATATATGTCTATTTTCTATTGTGTGTGTGTGTGTGTATCTGTGTGTACGGTTGAAAAGAATCAAAAGAGAAAAGTGCTCTCTCTCTCTCTCTCTCTCTCTCTCTCTCTCTCTCTATCTCTCTCTCCCTCTCTCTCTCTCTCTCTCTTTCTTTGTCTGTGTGTGTGTGTACGGTTGAAAAGAATCAAAAGAGAAAAGTGCTCTCTCTCTCTCTCTCTCTCTCTCTCTCTCTCTCTCTCTCTCTCTCTCTCTCTCTCTCTCTCTGTCTCTCTCTCTCTCTCTCTTTGTCTGTATGTGTGTGGATGTGTGTTTGTGTGTGCGTCTGTGCGTACGGTTGAAAAGAATCAAAAGAGAAAAGTGCTCTCTCTCTCTCTCTCTCTCTCTCTCTCTCTCTCTCTCTCTCTCTCTCTCTCTCTCTCTCTCTCTCTCTCTCTCTCTCTTTGTCTGTGTGTGTGTGGATGTGTGTTTGTGTGTGCGTCTGTGCGTACGGTTGAAAAGAATCAAAAGAGAAAAGTGCTGCTCTCTCTCTCTCTCTCTCTCTCTCTTCTCTCTCTCTCTTCTCTCTCTCTCTCTCTCTCTCTCTCTCTCTCTCTCTCTCTCACGGGTTTTATACATGGTTATTCTCTCTTTTTCATGCGCTCACGCACCACCATAGGAAAGAACAAAGTTTTCAATTGTAACTGATGTTTTATTTTGTGCTTTTCTATGTCCTTGTGTTATATAAAAGTCGTCGCCTAAAGTCAGCATCAACCAGACAGCGATGGAGTCTATCTCCTTTTCACTAGCTCAAAACCAAGGAGATTTTTTGGCGTCTGAGGTGAAGTGCCACACCTACTATCAGCCCCTCACTTTACCGCATGGATGCCTGTGCTACTCATACGCTGCGTTGGCGAGGACCGGTATCGAACCAGGAACCTTGTGGTTCCCAGTCGGGGACACACACACACACACACACACACACATATATATATATATATATATATATATATATATAATATATTAATTTGATGCTTCAAAAGAGTCTAGATAGATGAGGAAAACTTTTCATTAAGGACTTCTCTCTCTCAAAAAACTGTTATCTTTTTTATTTTTTTTTATTTTTTTTTATTTTTTTTTTTTTCAGAGAGAGGACCCTTGGCAAGGATTTTCATTTATTCCACTCATCTCATTCCACTAAATTAATTAATTCATTTTGCCATTAATTCTTAACTATTGTATATATATATATATATATATTATATATATATATAATATATATCTTATTATAATGGAGATTGTGTGTTTTTCTGTCTGTACCGAAACTATATTCCTACTCAAGTTACAATTTCCTTAGTTATTGACATCACATTCTCCACGATTTTATTTTTATTTAAATCTCGATTAATAATAAAATTGTTGTATATTATTAATGCTGTTAACCATATCTACATATTAGCAACATGCAATTATTTTACATATACAACAAAATAGCGGTTTATTGTGTGAACGGGAAGGCTAATTTGCATATTGATATCAAAAATGTGATTTTATTAAATATGTGCTTAGTATTATTGATTTTTAACTGTTTGGATTTATTTTTATGAATATAAGCAAAAATCTCTTCAATGAATCTTAAATGAAATCGATTAACAAGAAAAGATAACTGTCATTTTATTCTTTACTTCCTCTTTTAACTAAATACTTAAATTAGAAAAAATAACAATGAAAGACGAGAGTGATGGAAGAGTAAGTTTCAGTTGTTCTATTTTTCTATTATACCTCCCTCTGTTTCAAATCATTTTATCTGCATTCTTATTTAGTTTTATTAGCCTTTCAAATTTAATACAATACTTTATTACATTAAAACTTAGATACTTGCACCCGGAGGGTGCATATATTTGCTAGTATATATAAATGTGTGTGTGTGTGTGTGTGTGTTGAAAAAATCACTGAAAATTGTTAAAAATATCAGAAGGCCAGAAACGACAATGAAACACCTGTATGCGAAACACCTAACTAGGAAGCGTTGCAGAAAGATTACAATAAACGAGATAAAAAAAAAGAATTAAGAGCTAATGAAGAGAGTCAATTATCTTCGTTAGATACTTGCACTGGTTTTGTTCACGTACAACTCACTGAAGAAAGATTCTTCCAATTGTCAATAAGGCTTTCCCTAATCCAATGGTTACACAGGTGGCGTAAGAAAAAAAAAGGTTTCTCGAATTCTACCGCGCTTCGAATCAGCCAAACAGCGAGGAAGTCTATCCCCTTTTCACTAGCACTAAACCAAGGATATTCTTTTCTACCATCTACCATCAGCTCCTTATTCTACCGCACATATCTCTAAAAAATGATTTTATCATAGACTAGAAGCGGCTACCCGGCATCGCCTGCTAGAAATCGAGGGGTAAAAATATGTAGTCTCGTAGATCCATTATTTTTTAATCGCGAGTTGGATCCCCACAGGATGCCCCATTAAAATCCCTATATAAAAATACCTTGCGTTGATCCAGCCACTCTGAAAAGAAAACAATAATGTCTCCTATTTAAAATACTAAATGCAAAAAAATCCATGCTGTTATTATTTGAATTTAATTTTTTTAATTATCTTCACTAATATAAATCAAATCTCTATTGCTTTGGCTCAAAAACCAAGCCCTGGTGATATTTAATGGGTATATATATTTACTTTGTCGTTAATTGTTTTATTTTCCAAGTTTCCTCCGGACATACATATAAACACAACTGCCTTTTATATATGTATAGATGATGAAGTCGACGTTAAAACGTTTTGGTTTCATCGACTTTACAATCTATGATAAATTTGTCTTCTTGGGGATTTGGGTTTATATATATATATATATATATATATATATATATATATATATATATATATACTGTGGGATTTACTTCCACATTTTCCTCCCATATGTATATTCGCGTGTGTGAATAATACATTTTTTATGATTGGATTCAACTAAAATTGAGAACTCAAACATCTTATTATAATAGAGATTGTGTATTTTTCTGTCTGTAACCGAAACTATATTACTATACAAGTTACAATTCCCTTTGTTATTTACATCACATTCTCCATGACTCTATTTCTATCTAAACCTTAATTATTAATAAAATTGTTTTTCATCATTAAGACTGTTGTCCATATCTACATACTAACAACATGCAATTGTATTTATATATACAACAAAATAGCAGTTTACAGTGAGAATGGGAAGGCTAATTTGCATATTGATCTTAAAAATTTGATTTTAATTAATATATACTTAGTATTATTGATTTCTAATTGTTTGGTTTTATCTTAATGAATATGAGCAAAAATCTCGGTGATTAATCTTAAAAGAAATCAATTAGCAAGAAGAAATGACTGTAATTTTATTCTTTACTTCCTATTTTAACTAAATAATTAAATTAGGAAAATTTACCAATGAAAGAAGGGGGTAATGGAAAATGATGGAAGAGTTAGTTTCAAAGTTTTTCTATTTTTCGATTATACCCCCTCTGTTCCAAATCTTTTTATTTGCATTCTTATTCAGTTGCATTAGCCTTTCTAATTTAACATATTTTATTATATTAAAACTTAAATACTTGCACCCGGAGTGTGCATATATTTGCTAGTATGTATAAATAAAGTTTACATACCTACATATGAGAATTAACAGAGTCACTTACGCAGATGCAGATAAAATTTTTATTTTTCATTTTGAACACTACGTCATCGTCCTTAGTGGACGGAAAGGATCCAATAATACATACATATGAGGATTAACAGATAGGGTAAAATCTAACAAAATGGGATTAAAAATTGAGGAATAACGGATAAAACACAAAAATAACTTCACTGAATTGATATTTCATTTCAGTAGTTAACAAAGCTTCAATATAAAAATATATATAAAAGATTTTTAAAAAATAAAAAGCCATATATTTATTTATTTGTTTACTTATTTTCTATTCTACGTTATTTTAATTGGTGCCAATGTTTTTTGGGGGGTTGATGGTGGTCGTAAGGGTGGGGGGCAGTGTTTCTGAATAGAAATGGGCAAGAAATATTGTTTCTCTTTTCGGTTTTTCTTTATTCTGTATTCTCTTTAATGACCGAAATCCATCGAGAAAAAAACAAAACAAACAAACGAATAATTGGCTGCGTGGGGGGGGGGGAGACAGAAGGAAAAAAAGAAAAGAAAAAAAGTAAGAAAGAATAGAAGAATAAAAGGTCTCAAAAAAAAAAGAAAGAGAGAAAGAAAGAAAGAAAGAAAGAAAGAAAGAAAGAAAGAAAGATTTAATTAATTAAAGAATAAAAAGACACAAAAGAAAGAAAGAAAAATAGAAAGAAAAAATAAAGGGCTCAAAAAAAAAGAAAGAAAAAAGAAAGAAGAAGAAGAAAGAAAGAAAGAATGAATGAATGAATGAATGGCAGAAAATGATGCAATAACAAAGAAAGAAAGAAAGAAAGAAAGAATAGATGAAATAAATGGCTCAAAATAAAAAAGGAAAGAATGAATAAATGATAGATAGATAGATAGATAATAGATAGATAGATAGAATGGATGAATGAATGAATGGCAGAAGAAAATGACACAAAAGAAAGAAAGAAAGAAGAAAGAGAATAGAAGAAATAAATGGCTCAAAGAAGAAAGAAAGAAAGAAAGAAAAAAGAAAGAATGGATGAAGGAATGAATGGCAGAAGAAAATGACACAAAGAAAGAAAGAAGAAAGAAAGAAAGAAAGAAAGAATAGAAGAAATAAATGGGAAAAAAAAAGAATTAATGAAAGAAAGGAAGAAGGAAAGAAGAAAGATAGATAGATAGATAGATAGATAGATAGAAAGAAAGAAAGAATGGGTGAATGAATGAATGGCAGAAGAAAAGGACTCAAAAGAAAGAAAGAAAGAAAGAAAGAAAGAAAGAAAGAAAGAAAGAAAAAGAATGAAAAATTGAAAATAGTCTAAAGAAAGAAAGAAAGAATGAAAGGACTAAAAAAAATGAGTTGCGGGGTAGGGAGGGGGGAGACCGACAGAAGTAAGTAAATAGGATGAAGAAAAACCGCCAATTATTAACGAGAGAAAAAATGATAACTGCAAAAAAAAAGCTAACTTTCGATAAACCAACAATTTAGGATAATACTCCGCTCAAAGACAAACAAAACTCGTCTTTTATAATATATATATATATATATATATATATATATATATATATATATATATAAGTAGTAAGTAAAGTCGTCGGGTCGGCCTAATATCGGTATCAGCCAGACAGTGAGGGACTCTATCACTTTTTCACTAGCGCTAGACCAGGGAGATTATTTTAGCGTCTGAGGTGGGGCGCCACTCCTACCATCAGCTCCTCACTTTACCGCACAGATCCCTGTGCTACTCATATGTTGAATTGATCGGTATCAAACCAGGAACCTTCTGATACCTAGCCGAACGCTCTACCGACTGGGTTAAACCGACCCTTAAGTAATTATAATAATAATCTGTAATAAATGTAGACCACATACTATAACAGAATCAAACTGGGTAGGTCACATGCTATAACAAAATCAAAAAGGTAGGCCACATACTATAACAGAATCAAAAAGGGAGGCCACATACTATAACAGAATCAAACCGGGTAGGCCACATACTATAACAGAATCAAACACATACTATAACAGAATCAAAATCAAAAAGGGAGGCCACATACTTAACAGAATCAAACCGGGTAGGCCACATACTATAACAGAATCAAAAAGAGATGCCACATACTATAACAGAATCAAAAAGGGAGGCCACATACTATAACAGAATCAATAGGCCACATACTATAACAGAATCAAAAAAGAGGCCACATACTATAACAGAATCAAAAAGGAGCCACATACTATACAGAATCAAAAGGGAGGCCACATACTATAACAGAATCAAACCGGGTAGGCCACATACTATAACAGAATCAAAGAGATGCCACATACTATAAACAGAATCAAAAAGGGAGGCCACATACTATAACAGAATCAAACCGGGTAGGCCACATACTATAACAGAATCAAATCGGTAGGCCACATACTATAACAGAATCAAAAAGAGATGCCACATACTATAACAGAATCAAAAAGGGAGGCCACATACTATAACAGAATCAAACCGGGTAGGCCACATACTATAACAGAATCAAACCGGGTAGGCCACATACTATAACAGAATCAAAAAAGAGCCACATACTATAACAGAATCAAAAAGGGAGGCCACATACTATAACAGAATCAAACCGGGTAGGCCACATACTATAACAGAATCAAATAGGCCACATACTATAACAGAATCAAAAAGAGGCCACATACTATAACAGAATCAAAAGGAGGCCACATACTAAACAGAATCAAACCGGGTAGGCCACATACTATAACAGAATCAAATCGGGTAGGCCACATACTATAACAGAATCAAAAAGAGATGCCACATACTATAACAGAATCAAACGGGTAGGCCACATACTATAACAGAATCAAACGGGTAGGCCACATACTATAACAGAATCAAAAAGAGATGCCACATACTATAACAGAATCAAAAAGGGAGGCCACATACTATAACAGAATCAAACCGGGTAGGCCACATACTATAACAGAATCAAACCGGGTAGGCCACATACTATAACAGAATCTATAACAGAATCAAAAGGGAGGCCACATACTATAACAGAATCAAACCGGTAGGCCACATACTATAACAGAATCAAACCGGGTAGGCCACATACTATAACAGAATCAAAAAGAGATGCCACATACTATAACAGAATCAAAACCATACTATAACAGAATCAACCGGTAGGCCACATACTATAACAGAATCAAAAAGAGATGCCACATACTATAAGAATCAAAAAGGGAGGCCACATACTATAACAGAATCAAACCGGGTAGGCCACATACTATAACAGAATCAAATCGGGTAGGCCACATACTATAACAGAATCAAATGGGTAGGCCACATACTATAACAGAATACATACCAGAATCAAAAAGGTACTATAACAGAATCAGAAGAGATGCCACATACTATAACAGAATCAAACGGGTAGGCCACATACTATAACAGAATCAAATCGGGTAGGCCACATACTATAACAGAATCAAATCGGAGGCCATACTATAACAGAATCAAAAGAGATGCACATACTATAACAGAATCAAACCGGGTAGGCCACATACTATAACAGAATCAAACGGGGTAGACCACATATATAACAGAATCAAAAAGAGATGCCACATACTATAACAGAATCAAACTAACATACTATAACAGAATCAAATCGGGTAGGCCATACTATAACCACATACTATAACAGAATCAAACCACATACTATAACAGAGAATCAAAAGAGATGCCACCACATACTATAACAGAATCAAAAGGCCACATACTATAACAGAATCAAAAAGAGAATTACAATCTTGTGTTTATCTAGACAGGTGCTCTACCGACTGAACTAAACCCCAGACTTCACAATAATCCAATAATTCGCCACTGTCTAAATATTTCTCAAGAAGGAGTACTGATAGGGACGTTTGAGGAAAGAGAGAAAGAGAGACAGAGACAGAGACAGGGAAAAAATGAGATAGAGAGAAAGAAAAAAGAGAGAGAAAGAGAAAGAAGAAAGAGAGAGTAAGTGAGTGAATGAGAGAGAGAGAGAGAAAGAAAGAAAAAGAGTAAGTGAGTGAATGAGAGACAGAGAGAGAGAGCGGGGTAGATCCCTTTGATCCGGACTAGAAAGGAAATTAACATGGAAAATGTTTATCTGTTGTTCGGCATTCAACATGAAGAGAGAAACAGAGAGAAACAGAGAGAGAGAGAGAGAGAGAGAGAGAGAGAGAGAGAGAAAAACAGAGAGAGAGAGAGAGAAACAGAGAGTGATAGAGTTATGGATATCCGTGCTGCCAGCAAGACCTGAACATTATGATTATTTTATTTTATTTCTTTTTTAGATTTTACGACATGTCAACCCATGTTGGATCATTTTAGGCTGAAGATATTCTGTACGATTCATTTTTGATGGGTATTGAAAATTTTTTTTTTTAACTCAATTTTTTAAACACATTTTTGTTAACTTATTTTCTTCTATTTAACTCATAAATACAAACACTCCGGGTCGGGTGGGTCTGGGAGTAATGGCGATGAGGGGGTACTCCACATTCCTCAGAGTTCCAGAATTGTAACTTCACCATTAGATGCAGTTTAATGTCATACACAGGACACTAAGACTCTCAGCCACAGTCTTTTAGCAAATATGATAAAAAGGGTCGGGGGTTTACTATGAGGGCAACAGGGTTCGAACAATCATATAGGTGCTAGGGCTTGAAGTAACCGCCAGTCACTAAGTAAGGGCCCAAGTGATGTGTTGCGTGTCTTGGTTTGCTCGACCACAAGGATTCTGTCGTTAAACCTGATGCGTCACCACCCACGGCCAACAGGTGGCCCCATTAAGGTAGGGGGTCTCAGCTCTCAATAGAGGTTCGGTCGGCGTATTCTACAGCCCCAACCGACACGGCAGGATGATGATGATGATGATGATGATGATGATGCAATTGATAAAGATCCTTCATATTCAAAAATTATTAAGTCTATTGAATTTCAAGCCCTAGTATCAATATGATTGTCCCAACCCTATTACCCTTTTGGCAACCCTCCAGCCCTTTTTATTATATATGTGATAGAAGGCGGTGGCTGAGGGTCTTAATGTCCTGGGTATGACGTTAAACTCTATATGATGATGAAGTTCCAATTCTGAAACTCTGGAGAATGTGGAGTCGCCCTTTATCCCCATTGCACTTATTATTAGCTCTCTTGCAAGGTCCTGGTATCAATCCAATTTCTCACTTTCCTTTACTTTTACTCTGTAATCTGGTATAAAATAACCCAACAAGGGTTGACATGCCGTAGAATCTAACAAACAAACAAACCAACCTTTCTATTCAAAAAATATTGAAGCTGTTGAATTTTGACGTGTTTTCGCGATATGAGACCAGAAATAAAGTAATTTTCTATTGTGCTGACATTCATTCTTTCTCAAAAAAAAGAAGACTCGTGTTTTTAGTTTTTTTGTTTGTTGGGGTTTTTGGTTTTTTTGGGTTTTTTGTTATTTCTTTTCTTTTTTCTTGTTTTTTTTTTTCTTTTTACCGCAAAGGTATTATTAAGAAAACAATCCAGCTTATCAACTCCTAGATCATTAATTTCAATTGTAACCGGGGAAAAAGCGAAGGATGAAAGAAAATATAATGATCGTGAGGAACACAAGGCCATAGCCTTCCTCCATTTGCCCGCCAACAACCCGTGGCATCCAAACGATTTTTCCTTGTTTTGCTTTCCAACGACTTGCCATCTTTTTCTGCTCTTATGAAACAAGAGAGCTCCAGAGTAACAAAAAAGATGAAGAAATGAATGAACATAAAAAATACACATCGGTTGAAAGAAAAAAAAAAACTTGAAGAGAGGAGAAATGCAATTCATTCTTTTGGAAATAAGGAGATTGTTGAAAGGTTAGAGGCAAACGGGGGGGGTGCGGGGGGGAATTTTGCTGTTGTTTAATGGACTCCAAAGTGGATAGTTGGAGATCTATGTGTGTGTACAATGGAAGGGAATTGAAAGACATTAAACAAATGAAGCCATTGCGTTGTATATCATCGACTGTGTCCTTGTGATGAATGTAGAAACGTATTTCTCTCTCTCTCTCTCTCTCTCTCTCTCTCTCTCTCTCTCTCTCTCTCTCTCCTCTCTCTCTCTCTCTCTCTCTCTCTCTGCCTCCACTCTATCCCACCGAAAAAAATACATTATGAAAGACACATTAGATGGATAGATAAATAGATAAAAGTAGACTCAGATAGATATATAGATAGATCTGATAAGAAAATTATTAGATAGATAGATAGATAGATTGATCAACATGTAGAATAAAGAAAATGATAGATAGATAGATAGATAGATAGATAGATAGATAGATAGATGCATACATACATAGATCGACATATATTATAAGAAACATGATAGATAGATTGATAGATAAAGTAGACTCAGATAGATAGATAGATAGATAGATAGATCGACATATATGATAAGAAAAATGATAGATACATACATACATACATACATAGACATTGATAAGAAAAATATTAAAGAGATAAATAGATAGATATGAAAATACATACATACATACATACATACATACATACATATATACGCTCGTTCGCGCTTAACCTAACTTTTAAGATCACAGGAAATTTTATCGGAGATCCGAATTGAAATTCTGGGTAAGGCTGATTATGTTTCACTTCGCGCTAATACCCTTGGAAAAGGTATGAATTCGTCTGTTCTCAGCTATGGGTAAATATTAGGATAAACTCGGTTTGTTAGTTTTGGTTAGATAACCAGGAGAAGCAAAATTCTGAATTCTATGGAGCTTTACTCCACTTAAATATTGACCTTGTATCACACACACAACACACACACACATATATATAATAATATATAATATATAGAGAGAGAGAGAGAGAGAGAGGGGGGACGTTATATATATATATATATATATATATATATATATATATATATATATATATATCGAGGCACGCAGTGTAATGGTAAAGTCGTAGGAAATGAACTCGTCGACTTGAGTTCAAATCATGAACGTGGCTATTTGCATTTCACATAGCGCTAATACCCTTGGCAAAGGCATGCATCCAACTACTTTCCCTCCAGCTATGGGTAAATAGTAAGACAGACTGGGTTCTTTAACCTTGGCTTGATAATCAGTCTAGAAGAAAAAAAAATCTTAATTCAAACCAGTTAAACTCAGCTTAAGAAATTGACCTTGTGTCACATCCTGCTTGTGCAAAGGAGTTGGTATATATATATATATATATGAAATAAATATTTTTAGAAAAAACAAACACATGATGTTATAATTCGCTGACAGAAATCTGTTTCGACCTTTTATTAAAACGGTCTTCATCAAAAGCGAAATGTTTGTGATGGAAAAACGGTGTGAGTAAACCGTTACAAACAACAGTGATACAAACGAACGTTCGTGTTTGGAGCCGGAATTTTTTTTTTTTTTTTTTAATTCTGAAATAAAAGGTCGAAACAGATTTCTGTCAGCGAATTTATAACGTCATGTGTTTGTTTTTTCTAATAATATTTATTTCATACTGTCGGATTCATTTCCATTCACTTTTTCATATATATATATATATATATATATATATATATATATCATATTCACTCTGAGATATAACACTAGGCTTATCTTCGGGGTATGTTTTATTCTTCATATATCGAAAACGACATTACGAAGTAGAATATTATGAAATTTCTAAATGAATAGAATTTTTTTTAAAACATTTAAAATAAATAAATTGGATTTGCACGAGCAGGATGCGACACAAGGTCAATTTCTTAAGCGGAGTTTAACAGGTTTGAATTCAGAGTTTTCCTTCTCCTAGACTGATTACCGAGCCATGGTTAACGAGTCCAGTCTACCCTGCTATTTACCCATAGCTGGAGGGAGAATTGGATTCATACCTTTCCCAAGGGTATTAGCGCCATGTGAAATGCCAACAGCTTCGTCTATTGGATTTGATATAAGGAGAAAATGAGTTACGAGCAAACGAATCAAACTCGTA
Organism: Doryteuthis pealeii; assembly: GCA_023376005.1. NCBI lineage: Eukaryota > Metazoa > Mollusca > Cephalopoda > Myopsida > Loliginidae > Doryteuthis > Doryteuthis pealeii. The sequence goes on from CM042163.1 coordinate 60,089,206, forward strand.
AGTCAATGTATCACTGTGTGTAGTATTATCTTTTATAATATATATATATTATATATATATATCTTATTATAATGGAGATTGTGTGTTTTCTGTCTGTAACCGAAACTATATTCCTACTCAAGTCACAATTCTCTTAGTTATTGACATCACATTCTCCATGATTTTTTAAAAATCTAAACCTTAATTATTAATAAAATTGTCTTACATTATTAATACTGTTAACTATGTTTACATATTGACAACATGCAATTGTATTTATATATACAAAAATAGCGTTTACAGTGTGAACGGAAAGGCTAATTTGCATATTAATATTAAAAAATCGAATTTAATAATTATGTGCTTGGTATTATTGATTTCTAACTGTTTGGTTTTATTTTAATGATATAAGCAAAAATCTCTTCAATGAATCTTAAATAAAATCCATTAAGAAGATAAAATAACTGTCATTTTATCTTTACTTCCTCTTTTAACTAAATACTTAAATTAGAAAATAACAATGAAAGACGAGAGTGATGGAAGAGTAAGTTTCACTTGTTCCATTTTTTATTATACTCCCTCTGTTTCAAATCTTTTATTATACCCCCTCTGTTTCAAATCTTTTATCTGTATCCTTATTTAGTTTCATTAGCCTTTCTAATTTAATACAAATTTTTATTACATTAAAACTTAAATACTTGCACCCGGAGGGTGCATATATTTCTTGTATATATATATATATATATATATTATATAATATATATATATATATATATATATATAACACACTAGCAGAGATGCTGATATGTATGCATCCTGCATCCCTGACACACAAAAATCTAAAAGAGTGCAGTAAAGTCATATCCATGCATCCCAGTGTTTTTCTTTTTTCTTCCCTCACCATTTGAAGCTACTGTAAATACCTTTCAATAGTTTCTTAGAAGCGAATTACACAGGATAGGTTACAAGGTAGGAGTTAGCCAGCTTTAGTTGGGACCCATAGATTTTTCCGGGACTCATTCAAAACAAATATGTGCGTCCCAGGACGCACTAAATCAAAAACTATCAACATCACTGCACTAGATATTACAGAAAAGAAATAAGGGTTTGTTTTTTCAGAAAGGTTACAATAATAAAGAGTAAAAGATGAACACCATTAATTCATAGAAATGACAATCATTTTATTTACCTTTATTTATCTTTAATATGATCTTTTATTCAAAATCTCATTAAAGTCATGTACTTTATGAAGTGACCATATTTGCATCGATCATGAAGATATATATATATATATATATCTTATCTCTATTAATAATGGAGATTGTCTGTATTTCTGTCTGTAACAGAAACTACGTCATAGCTCTACGTCACAGCTTACGTCACAATATTCTTATGCTATATACACCCAAAATTTGAGTAAGCAATTTTAAAACTGTTTTTTTACTCTCGTCCTTTTTTTTTTTTTTTTACAGTAACAAGAAGATAACTAAAAAGTTTACAAATAAATAAATACCTACGATTTTGTGTAAATTGATGTGGAAAATATTCAAAATAATTGTTTGATTATTACATGCACGCAACATTTTATTTGAGAGGGACGGGCTCAGTTTTCATTTCAAATTGTTTTATTTCTTTTTTTTTTTTAGTCCTTTAATAAATATGAGATTTGTCTTACTTATGATACAAACCCTCTGACATTGAATTTTTAACTCCCACCCTCTCAGGCAATGTCTTTCAAAAATTAATTTTTACGACGCCCGGAGGGTGTTTTCTGTTGCTAGTAATCATAATGTTCTTTGCATTAGAAGGACGAAATATTTATCTCCTACTTCTACTTTTGAGTCATTATTTTGTTCACTTTTCCTTTTACCTATCTCATACTGTCGGATTCTACTCCAACCCTTCTATCTTCATATAATCATATGTAATGTTGTATTGATATTTCAGTCTCGGAAGACTATAATAAAGTTTTTGTGCTCCTGACGTTACAGCGCCTCCTGTGACTGTGAAGTCCGATGTTTGAAAAACATTCTCGACCACAGATGTCACATTTGAAGGCTGTCCCTGAATATGTTGATGTCCCGGTGCTTTGTTGCCGCTGTTTTCTTCTAGATCTCTTAGCCTCATGGTGTTGCGTCAGGGTGAGTTCTGACACAAACAGCCTTGAATCGCAGCTGGGGTGATCAATCTGTCTTTTACCAGCATATCTGCACAAAGAATGTCTTCGGGATTCGTCTATCATCATGACCCAGCCATCGGAGACACATTGCCTCAGTAGAGAAACAGCTGGGGAGTTGAGCTCTCTCTAGAACTGCTGTGTTAGTGAACGTCCCTCCAGACGAGACCCAGTATACGTTAAGGCAGCGAAGGTATAAGTTATTTAGCCGCCGCTCTTGGTGGGAGTATAAGGTCCATGTTTCACTTCCATACATGAGGTGCTGATAACACCATGCCTATATACTTGTACCTTTATACGGATAATGAGCTTGCTGTTGCCCCACACTCTTGCTGTGAGCTTCCCAAAAGTCTTTTCACACGACATGCAAGGCACCATTCAGTTTGATGGGTCCACCTCAGACCCATTCAGCATCCGTCGTGGGTGTCAAGCAGGATGCATGTTGGTACCCACTCTGTTTGGGGTCTTCTTTCTCCTCCTGTGCCAAGCTTTGGTAAAGCAACAGAAGAAGTCTACCTTCACACAAGGACAGATGCATTTTCGATTCTCTCAATTTTTGCTTTTGTATATTCCACTGATTTCTTCATTCGTTGCATCAATTTTGTCCCGTATTTCCTTCTATTCTCTCTTTCAGCCATTACTACATATACAAGCAAAAAAAAAAAAACGCCCTCTGGCGACGTAAAATAAATATTGCCTGAGGAGATGGGAGTTGAAATTTAATATCAGAGAGTTTGTATCATAAGTAAAGTAAAACCATCAAATTTATTAAAGGAGTTAAAAATATTAAAAAAATTGAAATGGAAACTTAGTTCTGATAATTTTAAATATATATTAAAATAAAACAACTATATATAAAATATAATACCAGTCATGTATTTATTAAAAATGTTTAAAAAAACAATGAGGACTGTCTAATGTTGCATGTTCAAATTTTGAATAAATACACTCAAATTTGAACATGCCAAAAATCGTCTAAAAGCCAAATCAAGGTCAGACAATTTGTCATTCAAGACATGCTATTTGCTGATGACGCAGCAGTGGTAGCACACTCCCAGGAGCAACTGCAAACACTCATGGACCAATTTACCCCTAGCCTGCCAGGACTTCAGCCTGACCATCAGTATATGTAATATATGCATATTCAAATTAAATTCAAGAGATATTTATATCTATATCATATATTACATTATATACTTCATATCTTATTTTAAAAATATATATAAAAATATAGATAATTTGTTAAAATATATATAAATATTATATATGAAATATATGAAAATATACAAAAATCTATAAATAATGGAGATTCGGTGTCTGTCTGACTGTAACCGAACTACGTCACTGTTTACGTCAAAAATTCTCAGTAATTGCCTAAGTTTATCAATGAATATTGATTTTATCGTCAGAATCATTAATACATAGAATAAATCTTATTTATTAACGATATCTCAATGAAATCTGAGGAAGATTTGCCTCAAAATAGCCCATGTTATTAGTGCATTTAAAATCCTGCAATGTTTCTTATATATCACTAGGAAATATAGGTTTACATAATATAAGATGCGTTCATTTGCATAATGTTTTAAGAAAACCGGGCTTAATAAAATAATTATCTGGTGTTATTGGTCTCTGATATTATCATTTTATTCTCCAACGTGTTAAAATCAATCCTATGAATGATTTATATTAAAAAAACAATCAAAATATAATCAATAATAGTAATACTTTTATATGCGTTCTTATTTAATTTCGTGAGTTTTTCTAATTAAATATATCTCTTTGCATTAAAAATTAAATACTTACGCTCACAGTGCGTATATTCATGTTAGTTATATATGTATATTTTATATTCAAATTAAATTTAAAAATATTTATATATCTAGCAAAATAAAACACACCCTCCGGGCGATGTAAAAATAATTTTTGAAAGATATTGCCTAGGGGATGGGAGCTGAAAATTCACTGTCATAGAATGTGTACCATAAGTATGTAAAATCGTCAAATTTATTAAAGGAGTAAAAAAAAAAAAAGAAATAAAGACAATTTGAAATGGAAACAGTTCGATAACTTTTAAATATTATATTTAGAATAAAACAATCCATATATAAATATATAACGCCGGCATCTATTTATTGAAACAATGAGGATTGTCTAACGTTGCATGCTCACATTTTCAGTATATTTATTCTATGTTATGACGTTGGATTATGTGTTGGTCAATGTGACATAAGCGGTGACGCAGTTTTTGTTACAGACAAAAACCGGAAGCGAATCTCTATTATTATAGATGTCATTATTACATTATATTAGTTTATATTTCATTTTATGAAATATATAATATATTAAAAACGTGTAAATATATATATAAAATATATAAAAATATGTATGAAAAATATATATTTTTTAAAAATAAATAAAAATATAGAGTTATATAAAAAATTGTAATGAAATTAACAATGGATTTCTCTACGAAGTTTCTGAACACCACTGTGTAGCAAGTGATATATTTGCTGACGTGTTTAAACTATTTTCCTTATGTGTCGCATAGCACTGATCTTGAGATCAGATCGTAAGAGAATTTATAACCGCGAGCGCCATCTATTTTTGAAAGATGATATATAGAGGGCCTTTATCTGGATATGATAATGGAGGATGTGTTCAGATTTAGTAATAACAAATAACACTAAAAGTGTTTCAAATATAAATTTTTCTCAATCTATCTATCTATCTATCTATCTATCTATCTATCTATATATATATATATATATATATAATATATATATAATAGGAAATCCATTTACTGTATAATAGGTACTATCATTCTGTCGATGTTCTGAGTTGTACGGGAAATAAGGTAGTGTTATTTAGATTTGAATAAGATGGGAAATAAAGAAAATGTGTATTTAAAATTTTGTATGGAAAATAAGGGCCAGTGTCTTTACGATTGACTGTAATGTGGAAAATAAGGGCCAGTGTCTTTACGATTGGACTAAAGTGGAAAATGAGGACTAGTATGTTCAAATTTCGTTGGCATGGAAATTAAAAGGTAGTGTATTAGTCTTTTGGAAAATAAGGGCCTAGTATTAGATTTTTGCTAGTATTGAAAATTGTATAGCAAAGTTAATAATTGAACAAACACCTCCGGACACGTTGTTAGACAAAACATTTAAATAGGTGTTACAGCACATGGTAATGATAAGATACAATAAAGTACATAGATACAAATAAGATATAAGAATAGAGAGAAAAGGACACATCATGGAATGGTAATACAGATACAAATTATATAAACGAGATACCAAATGTACATAAAATATAAATGTTCAGACATGGAACAAAGGATAGTCCATACTGTATAAAGGACTTACAGTATGTAAGGGAGGCCAAGCCCCACCGAGATGGGGGAGACTAGTCTAACCCATGTGCTCATTCAGAGGCAGTAAGGAAGAGACAAGAAGCATTTGAATCAGCCGCTTATTATTACAAGAGGTCCTCTAGTGGGAAACAAACGCAACCAGCGGGTAAGATAACTCTTCCAGGCAAGGGAAGATATTCCCGACAAAAAAATAAGGATAGGTATTTAGATTTGTTTTATGAAATTAAGGGGAGGTTTTGGTTCAGTATGCGAAATTAATGGACTAATGTATTTTAGATTTTCGCTGAAGATGCAAATAAGGGTAGTGTATTTAGATTAGCCTAACTATGTGCAGATTAAGTTGCTAACGATTTCCCCATAATGGGGCGTCGAGATAGTTAATAATTACTTTGTATTTCCTAATTTATCTTTAAGGATAATGAAAGCTTCATAAAAAAATGAATTGGCTATTATAAAAAATTAAACCACGGCTTTTAAATGTAAGAAAAGATACACGAATAACCCCAAAGAGACTTGAATTAAGTACCTTGGTAGAATCTTTGCCATGGACATCAGCGTTTATCTTTACTAGATTCGCTGGTTTTATGTCAAAATACTCGGGAGGATCGAACTCGCTCTCAGTACTAATTGATCTGCAAGGACAAGCTTTGCCTAACATTTCCTCACGATGGGACACCAAGAATTATCATCACCATTACATTTCTTATCGTTAAGATGATTGAAAACTGTTCATAAAATTGATTGGCTATTTATAAAAGATAAGTTCTTAAAGTAAGACAAAAGCACGAATAATCCCCAAAGAAGAATGAATTAAATATCTTGGTAGGAGAAATTGCATAACACAGCGCGTTTATCTTTACTAGATTCGCGGTTTTATTTGTCAAAAATACCCGAGGATCGAACTCGTACTCATGTTAGTAATGGATCTGCGAACGAGCTTGCCTAACTATTTTCCCACGTGGGCACCCAAAGAATTACATCCCTTTGTATTTATTTATTGTTAAGGGTAACGAAAGTCTTCATAAAAATGATTGGGCTATTTATAAAAAGATAAAGTTTCTTAATGAAGACAAAATGCACGAATATCCCAAGAGACTTGAATTAAGTACCTTGGTAAATCTTTGCAATTCACAACCCAGCGCCTGTCTTCACTAGATTCGCGGGTTTTTTTGTTAAAATAATAATAATAATAATACCCAGGAGGATCGAACTCTTCTACTCAGTAGCTAACTGAACTGCTAAGACTAGTTTGCTACCATTTCTCACGATGGGACGCCCAAGAATTCACATCGTGTTTGTATTTCTTATCGTTAGTATAAGAAGTGTCATAAAAATATTGTTATTTATAAAAAGATAAAGTTTCTTAATGTAAGAACAAAATGCGCGAATAATGCCCAAAGAGACTTGAATTAGTTACCTGGTAGAATTTCTACCATTCCAACCGCACCATCCTTACTTAGATTCCGAGTTCATTTCACCCCTTCTCCCCCCCCCAACAAAAAAGGAAATACACAAATCCAATGTCAAGCGGTTTTATTGCCGCGGACAGTTATTATTTTAGTGACATAAATTTTCGCCGCAAAAAGGAAGATTCGAAAGCGCATGCGGGAACCATCTTTAAGTGATGTCACTGACAACGATGCGTAGATTTGTGACCATGAACTGTGTAACGCGACACGAGATGATAATTAAGACTTTTGTGGTTGGACTTCAGCGCCTCCTGAGTGTCAACCAAGCGACATTGGACTGAATTCTCTTTCCTAGCTATTGTAAGATTTTTTAAAACCCGGGCTTATTTTCTACTTTTCTTTATTCTATTTTACTAGCAAATATATGCACCCTCCTGGTGCAAGTATTTAAGTTTTGAATATATAAAATATCCATTATAAATTAGAAAGTGCTAATGAACACGACTAAGAATGCATATAAAAAGATCTGCACAGAGGGGGTATAATCGAAAAATAGAACAACTTTGAAAACTAAACTATTCCATCATTTTCCATTAACTCCCCTTGTGTCATGTAAATTTCCTAATAACTATTTAGTTTAAAATAGGAATAAAGGATAATATTACAGTTATTCTATCTTGAAATAAATTTATTTTAAAAGATTTATCCACTAGATTTTTGTTTATATTTCTTAAGAATAAAACCAAACAATTAGAATCAATATACCAAGCACATATTATAAAAGTAACATGCAAATTGTATTTATATATACAACAAAAATAGCGGTTTTACAGTTTGAACGAAAGGCTAATTTGCATATTGATATTTAAAATGTTATTTTAATAAATATTGTGCTTGCTATACTGATTCTATTGTTTGGTTTTATCTTTAGAAATATAACAAAAATTCGTGGATTAAATCTTAAATTAATTATTTAAAGAAGAAATAACTGTAATATTATCCTTTAACTTGCCTATTTAATAAATACGTTAAAGGAAAATTTACCAATGAAACAGGGAGTAATGGAATAATATGGAATAGTTAGTGTTCAAAGTTGTTCTATTTTTCGATTACCCCCTCTGTTGCAGATCTTTTTATCTGCATTCTTAGTCAGTTTCATTAGCCTTTCTAAATTTAATATGATATTTTATTTTAATTCAAACTTAAATACATTGCACAGGAGGGTGCATATATTTGCTAGTAATGAATAAAGAAGTAGAAAATAAGCCCGGGTTTTAAATCTACAATAACTAGAAAGAGAATTCAGTCCATGTCTCTTTGGTGACACTAGGAGGCGCTGAGTCCAACCACAAAAGTCTTAATCTATCATCCGTGTCGTGCGTTACACAGTTGCATGTCACAATGCTACGCATCGTTGTCACGTGGACATCACTTAAAGATGTTCACGCTGCGCTTTGTTAATCTTCACTTTATCTTGGCGCGAAAATTTATGTCACTAAAATAATAACTGCCGCGGCAATAAAATCGCTTGACATTGGATTGTGTATTTCCTTTTTTGTGGGGCGGGGGAGAAGGGTGAATGAACTGCCGCCGAATCTGTTAAGGATGGTGCGGTTGTGAATGGTAGAAATTCTACCAAGTACTTAATTCAAGTCCTCTTTGGGATTATTTCTCGCATTTTGTCTTACATTTAAGAAACTTTATCTTTATAAATAGCCAATTAATTTTGAACACTTTCTTCATACTTAACGATAGAAATACAAACACGATTGTGAATCTTGGGCGTCCCTCCATCGTGAGAAATGGTTAGCAAACTAGTCTTTTGCAGTTTCAGTTACTACTGAGTAGAGAGTTCGAACCTCGCGGGTATTATTATTATTATTATTTTTAACAAAGAAAACCGCGAATCTAGTGAAGACAGGCGCGGTTGTGAATGCAAAGATCTACAAGGTACTTAATTCAAAGTCTCTTTGGGATTATTCGTGCATTTGTCTTACATTAAGAAACTTTATCTTTTTATAAATAGCCAATCAATTTTTATGTGAGACTTTCGTTAACCCTAACAATAAATAAATACAAAAAGGGATTGTTAATCTTGGGGTGTCCCACCGTGGGAAAATAGTTAGCAAGCTGCTCGCAGATCATTACACTGAGTAGCGAGTTCGATTCCTGGCCGGGTATTTTTGACAAATAAAACCGCGAATCTAGTTAAGAATTAAACGCGGCTGTGGTATGGAAACTATTCTACCAAGATATTTAATTCAATTCTCTTTGGGGTTATTCGTGCATTTTGTCTTACTTTAAGAAACTTTATCTTTTATAAATAGCCAATCAATTTAATGAGACAGTTTCATCTCTTAACGAAAGAAATGTTAATGTGATTGTAATTCTGGGTGTCCCATCGTGAGGAAATGAGTTAGCAAGCTAGTCTGCAGATCCATTAGTTACTGAGTAGCGGTTGCGATCCTCCGAGTTATTTTTGACATAAAACCAGCGAATCTTAGTAAAGATAAACGCTGATGTCCAATGGCAAAATCTACAAGGTACTTTATTCAAGTCTTCTTGTGGGATTATCGTGTATCTTTCTACATTTAAAGCCGGGGTTTAATTCTTTTATAAATAGCCAATTCATTGTTTATGAAGTCTTTCCTAATTATCCTTAAAGATAATAAGAAATACAAAGTAATTATTAACTATTCGACGCCCCATTATGGGGAAATCGTTAGCAAGCTAATCTTGCACATAGTTAGGCTATCTAAAACACTAGCCCTATTTGCAATCTCAGCGAAAAATCTAAATACTTAGCCATTAATTTCCATAACTGGACCAAATACTCCCCTTAATTGCATAAAACAAATTCTAAATACACATCCCTTTTGTAGGGAATTATCTTCCCTTTGCCTGGAAGAGTTATCTACCCGCTGTGTTGCCGTTTGTCCCACTAGAGGACCTCTTGTTATAGCGGCTGATCAATGCTTCTAGTTCTTTCCTTACTGCCTTGAACGACACATGGGTTAACTTATGTCTACCCCCATCTCGGTGTGGCTTGGCCTCCCTTACATACTGTAAGTCCTTTATACAGTATGGACTATCCTTTATTCCATGTCTGTAACATTTATATTTTATGTACATTTGGCGTATCTCGTATACCTAAAATATTGATCTTGTAATTTACCATTCATGAATGTGTCCTTTTCTCTCTACTCTTATCTTATGATCTATGTACTTTATGTATCTTATCATTACCATGTGCTGATACACCTATTTAAATGTTTTGTCTAACAACGTGTCGGAGTTGTTGTTCAATTATTAACTTTGAACTATTACATTTTCGAATACTAGCAAAAAATCTAAAATACACTAGAAAAAAAAAACAAAAACCCCTTATTCCAAAGAATCTAATACACTACCTTTAATTTCCATGCAAAACGAAAATTTGAAGCATACTAGTCCTTCATTTTCCACATTAGTCATCGTAAAGACACTGGCCCTTATTTTCCACATTATTTTGTCATCGTAAAGACACTGGCGCCTTATTTTCCATAATCAAATTTAATACAAACATTTCTTTATTTCCCATGCTTATTCAAATCTAAATACCACTAACCCTTATTCCCGTACATCAGAACATTCGACAGAATGATAGTACCGTATTAACAACAGTAAATGGATTTCTATATATATATTATATATATATAATATATTATATTATATATAGATAGATGTAGATAGATAGATAATAGATAGATATGAGAAAAGATTTATATTTGAAACAACTTAGTGCTTATTTGTTCATACTTAAATCTGAACACATCCTCCATTATCGATATCAGATAAAGCGCCCTCTATATATCATCTTTCAAAAATAGATGGGCGTCGCGGTTATAAATTCTCTTACCGATCTGATCTAAAAGAATCAGTGCGTATGCGACACATAAGGAAATATTAAAACACGTCAGAAATATATACTTGTTACACAGTGGTGTTCAGAAACTCGTAGAGAAATCCTTGTTAATTTCATTACAATTTTATATAACTTCTATATTTTTATTTTATTTTTAAAAAATATATATTTTCATACATATTTTGTTATATATTTAATATATATTTAACACGTTGTAATTATTTCATATATATTTCATAAAATGAAATAAAACTAATATAATGTAATAATGACATCTATTAAAAGTAGAGATTCGCTTCGTTTTTGTCTGTAAACAAAAACTGCGTCACCGCTTATGTCACATTGACGCAACACATAATCCAACGTCATACATAGAATAAATTACTGAAAATGTGAGCATGCAACGTTAGACAATCCTCATTGTTTCAATTAAATAGATGCCGCGGCGTTATATATTTATATATGGATTGTTTTTAGTTCTAATATATATTTAAATTATCGGAACTGTTTCCATTTCAAATTGTCTTTATTTTTCTTTTTTTTTTTACTCCTTTAATAAATTGTACGATTTTACATACTTATGTACACATTCTATGACAGTGGAATTTTCAGCTCCCATCCCCTCAGGCAATATCTCAAAAAATTAGTTTTTACCGCCGGAGGGTGTGTTTTTATTTTGCTGAGCTATATATAAATATATTTTAAATTTAATTTGAATATAATATATCATATATAAACTAACTGAATATACGCACTGTGAGCGTAAGTATTTAATTTTTAATGCAAGAGATATATTTATTAGAAAAAACTCACGAAATTAAATAAGAACGCCATATAAAAGTATTACTCATTATGTATTATTTTGATTGTTTTTTTTAATATAAAATCATTCATAGGATTGATTTTAACACGTTGGAGAATAAAATGATAATATCAGAGACCAATAACACCAGATAATTATTTATTAAGCCCGGTTTTCTTAAAACCATTATGCAAATGAACCGCATCTTATATTATGTAAACCTATATTTCCTAGTGATATATAAGAAACATTGCAGGATTTTAAATGCACTAATAACATGGGCTATTTTGAGGCAATCTTCCTCAGATTTTCATTGAGATATCGTTAATAAATAAGATTTATTCTATGTATTAATGATTCTGACGATAAATCAAATATTCATCTGAATAAACTTACGGCAATTACTGAGAATATTGTGACGTAAACAGTGAACGTAGTTTCGGTTACAGGTCAGACAGACACCCGAAATCCCATTATTTATAGATTTTTTGTATATTTTCAATAATATCATAATATATATTATATATATTTTATAACAAAATTCTATATAATTTTATATATATTTATAAAATAAGATATGAAATAAATATAAGTAAGTATATGATATAATATAAATATTCTTGTTGAATTTAATTTGAAATATGCATATATTCTATATCTGATGGTAGGCTGAAAGTCCTGGCAGGCTGGGTAAATTGGTCCCATGATGGTTGCAAGTTGCTCCTGGGAGTGTGCTACATGCTGCGTCCATCAGCAAATAGCATTCTTGAATGACAAATTGTCTGACCTTTGATTTGGCCTTTAAGCGATTTTTGGCATGTTCAAATTTTGAGTGTATTTATTTAAAATTTGAACATGCAACATAAACAGTCCTCAGTTGTTTTTTAAAACATGTTTTAATAAATACATGACTGTATTATATTTCTATTATATAAGTTTGTTTTATTTTAATTATATAATTTAAAATTATCAGAAGCTAAAGTTTCCATTTCAATTTTATTAATATTTTTAAACTCGTAATAAAATTTGATGGTTTTTACTTTACTCATGATACAAACTCCTCTGATATTAAATTTTCAAACTCCATCTCCCAGGCAATATTTATTTTAGCGTCGCCCAGAGGGCGTTTTTTATTTTTTGCTTGTAATATGTAGTAATGGCTGAAAGAGAGAAGAAGGAAATACGGACAAAAATTGATGCAAAACGAATGAAAGAAGAAATCAGTGGCAATATGACAAAAGCAAAAATTGAGGAATCGAAAATGCATCTGTCCTTGGTGTGAAGTAGACTTCTTCTGTTGCTTTACCCAAAAGCTGGCACAGGAGGAAAGAAGATCCCCAAACAGAGTGGGTACCAACATGCATCCCTGCTTGACAACCACGAACGGATGCTGAATGGGTCTAGGGTTGTTTGGACCCATCAAATGAATGGTGCCTTGCATGTCGGTGTTGAAAAGACTTTTGGAAGCTCACAGCAAAGAGTGTGGGGCAACAGCAAGTCATATCCGTATAAAGGTACAGGTATATAGGGCATGTGTTAACAGCACCCTCATGTAATGGAAGTGAAACATGACCCTTATACTCCCACCAAGAGCGGCGGCTTAAATATACTTATACCTCGCTGCCTTAACGTAAATACTGGTGTTCTCGTCTGGAGGGACAAGAGTTCACTAACAGCAGCAGTCTAGAAGAGAGCTTCACTCCCAGCTGTGTTCTCTACTGAGGCAATGTCCGTCTCACGATGGCTGGGTCATGATGATAGACGATCCCGAAAGACAATTCTTTGTGCAGATTGCTGGTAAAGAACAGATTGATCACCGCGCCGCACTGCGATTCAAGGGCTTGTTTGTGTCCAGAATCACCCTGCACGGCAACAACCATGAGGCTAAGAGACTAGAAGAAAACATGCGGCAACAAAGCCCGGGACAATCAACATATCCAGGACAGCCTTCAATGTGACATCGTGGTCGAAGGAAATGTTTTTCACATCGGACTCATCAGTCAACAGGAGGCCGCTGTAACGTCAGGAGCACAAAAAACTTTATTATAGTCTTCCGAGACTGAAATTAATACAACATTTCATATGATTATATGAAAAGATAGAAGGGTTTGGAGTAAGAATCCGACAGTATGAGATAGGTAAAAGGAAAAGTGAACAAAATAATGACTCAAACAAGTAGAAGTAGGAAAATTTTCGTCCTTCTAATGCAAAAGAACATTATGATTACTAGCAAACGAGAAAACACCTCCGGGCGTCCGAAAAATTAATTTTTAGAAAGACTTGCCTGAGAGGGGTGGGAGTTAAAAAAATTCAATGGTCAGAGGGTTTGTATCATAAGTAAGACAAATCCTCATATTTATTAAAGGGACTAAAATAAAAAAAAAGAAATAAAACAGATTTGAAATGAAAACTGAGCCCCGTCCCCTCTCAAATAAAAGTCTGCGTGCATGTAAATAATCAAACAATGTATTTTTGGAATATTTCCACAATCAATTTTACACAAAATCGTAAGGTAATTTATTATTTGTAACTTTTAGTTATCTCTTCTTGTTACTGTAAAAAAAAAAAAAAGGACGAGAGTAAAAAACCAGTTTTAAAATTGCTTACTTCAAATTTTGGGTGTATATAGCATAAGAAAATATTGGTGACGTAAGCTGGTGACGTAGAGCTATGACGGTAGTTTCTGTTTACAGGACAGAAATACAGACAATCTCCATTATTAATATAGATAAGATATATATATATATATCTTCCAATGATCGAGCAAATATGGCCACTTCAAAAGTACATGACTTTAATGAAGATTTTGAAATTAAAAGATCATATTAAAAGATAAATAAAGGTAAATAAAAATGGATGTCCATTTCTATGAATTAATGGTGTTCCTCTTTAACTCTTTATTAGTAACCTTTCTGAAAAAAACAAACCCTTATTTCTTTTCTGTAATATCTAGTGCATGTGATTTGATAAGCTTTTGATTTAGTGCGTCCCTGGGACGCACATATTTGTTTTGAATGAGTCCCGGAAGAAATCATGGGATCCCAACTAAAGCTGGCTAACTCCTAACCTTGTAACCTATCCTGTTAAATTCGCTTTCTAAGAAACTATTGAAAGTATTTACAGTTTAGCTATTCAAATGGTGGGGAAGAAAAAAGAAAAAAAAGAAAACAACTGGGGGGAATGGCATGGATATGACTTTACTGCACTCTTTTAGATTTTTTGTGTCAGGGATGGCAGGCATGGCATACATATCAGCTCTCTGCTAGTGTGTTATATATATATATATATATAATATATATAGTATATAATATATATACAAAGAAAAAATAATGCCATCCCTCCGGGTGCAAGTATTTGAAGTTTTAATGTAATAAAATATTGTATTAAATTAGAAAGGCTAATGAAACTAAATAAGGAACAGATAAAAGATTTGAAAACAGAGGGGGGGGTATAATAAAAGATTGAAACAGAGGGAGATATTAAAAATGGAAACAAGTGAAACTTACTTCTTCCACACTCTCGTCTTTCCTAATTGTTATTTTTTCTAATTAAAGTATTAGTTAAAAGAGGAAGTAAAGAAATAAAAATGACATTATTTTATCCTTCTTAATGGATTTTTTATTTAAGATTCATTGAAAAAGATTTTGCTTATATTCTTAAAAATAAACCAAACATTAGAAATCAATAATACCAAGCACATAAATTATTAAAATTCGATTTTTTAAATATTATATGCAAATAAGCCCTTTCCGTTCACGACTGTAACCGCTATTTTGTTGTAATATATAAATACAATTGCATGTTTGTCAATATGTAAACATAGTTAATCAGTATTGAATAATGTAAGACAATTTTATTAATAATTAAGGTTTAGATTTTTTAAAAAAATCATGGAGAATGTGATGTCAATAACTACGAGAATGTGATTTGAGTAAGGAATAGTTTCGGTTACAAGACAGAAAAACACACAATCTGCATTATGAATCAAATATAATATGATATATATATATATATATATATTATATATATAAAAGATAATACTACAGCACAGTGTACATTGACTTACGATAGTTATGATTCGTTTGCTCGAAACTCAATTCATCCTTATATCAAAATCCAATAGACGAAGCTGTGGCATTTCGCACATGGCGCTAAATAACCCTTGGGAAAGGTAATGAACCAATTCTCCCTCCAGCCTATGGGTAAATAGCAGGGTAGACTGGACTCGTAACCATGGCTCGTAATCAGTCTAGGAGAAGGAAAACTCTGAAAAATTCCAAACCCTGTAGAAACCTCCGCGTTAATGAAATTGACCTGTTTCGCATCCCTGCTCTGTGTGGCAAATCCATCGATTATATTATTTAAATGTTTTAAAAAAAAAATTTCTATTCAATTTAGAAATTTTCCATATATTCCTACTTCGTAAATGTCGTTTTTCCGATATAATGAAGAATAAACATACCGCCGATAAGATAAGCCCTAGTCGTTATGATCTCAGAGTGGAATAATAATATATATATTATATATGATATATTATATGTATATGAAAAAGTGAATGGAAATGAATCGACGTATGAAAGTAAATATTTTTAGAAAAAACGAAACACAGTGACGTATAATTCGCTGACAAAGAAATCTGTTTCGACCTTTTATTTTTCAGAATTAAAAAAAAAATAAAAAAAAAATTCGGCTTGCCAAACACGACGTTCGTTTGTATCACTGTTGTTTTGTAACGGTTTATTACTCACATCTCCGTTTTGTCCATCACAAAACATTTCGCTTTTGATTGAAGACCGTTTATAAAAGGTCGAAAACAGATTTCTGTCACGAAATTAAACACATGTGTTTGTTTTTTCTAAAAAATATTTATTTTCATATATATATATAATATATATACGCAACTCCTTTGCACAAGCAGGAGTGACACAAGGTCATATTTCTTAAGCTGAGTTTTAACTGGTTTGAATTAAGGTTTTTTTTTTCTTCTAGACTGAGTTATCAAGCCAAGGTTAAAGAACCCAGTCTGTCTTACTTTACCCATAGCTGGAGGGAAAAGTAGTGAATGAGCCTTTGCCAAGGGTAATTAGCGCTATGTGAAATGCAAATAGCCACGTTCATGTTTGGAATCTCAAGTCGACGAGTTCATTTCCCACGACTTTTAGCCATTACACTACGGCGCCTCGATATATATATAATAATAATCGTCCCCCTCTCTCTCTCTCTCTGATATAATACTATACTAGTATACTATATATGTGTGTGTGTGTGTGTGTGTGATCAGGTCAATATTTAAGTGGACCTAGATATTAACAGGAAATTTTGCTTCTCCTGGTTATTCTAACCAAAACTAACAAACCGAGTTTCCCTAAATATTACCCATAGCTGAGACAGACAATTCATACCTTTTTCCAAGGTATTAGCGCTGAGTGAAAACATAATCATACCCAGAAATTCAATTCGGTCTCCGATAAAATTTCCTGTGACTTAAAAGGTTAGGTTAAGCGCGAACTGAGCGGATATATGTATGTATGTATGTATGTATTTTCAATATCTATCTAATTTATCTCTTTAATATTTTTCTTATCAATGTCTTATGTATGTATGTAATGTATTATCTATCATTTTCTTATCGAATATATGTCGAATCTATCTATCCGTATATATCTTATCTATCATTTTTCTTTATCAATATATGTCGATCTATCTATCTATCCCCCTCCCCATCCCCCCCCCCCCCCCCCCCCCCCCCCCCCCCCCCCTCCCCTCCCCCCCCCCCCCCCCCCCGCCACTCCCCCTATCTATCTATCTATCTATCTATCTTGAGTCTAATTCTCTATCAATATATCTATCATGTTCTTACAAATATGTCGATCTGATGTATGTATTGCATCTATCTATCTATCTATCTATCTATCCTATCTATCTATCTATCTATCTTTCTATCTATCATTTTTCTTTAATTCTACAATGTTGAATCAATCTAATCTATTATCTATCTAAATAAATTTTCTTAATCAAGATCTATCTTATATCTAATCTGAGTCTTACTTTTATCTATTTATTCATCCATCTAATGTGTCCTTTCATATGTATTGTTTTCGGTGGGATAGAGTGGAAGGCAGAAGAGAAGAGAGGAGAAAGAAGAGAGAGAGAGAGAGAGAGAACGAGAGAGAGAAGAGAGAGAGAGAGAAATACGGTTTCTACATCATCACAAGGACAGTCGATGGAATATACAACGCAATGGCTTCTTTTGTTTAATGTCTTTCAATTTCCCCTTCCATTGTACACACCACATAGATCTCCAACTATCCACTTTGGAGTCCATTAAACAAGACAAGCAAAATTCCCCCCCGCCCCGTTGCCTCTAATCTTTCTAAACAATGCTCCTTATTTTATCCAAAGTAGAGTGAATTGCATTTCTCCTCTCTTAAGTTTTTTTTTTTTCTTTCTAACCGATGTGTATTTTTTATGTTCATCTCATTCTTCAATCCTTTTTTTGTTGCCTGCTGGAGATCTCCTTGTTTCATAAGAGCCAGAAAAAACGATGGCAAGAGTCGTTGAAAAGCAAACAGGAAATCGTCTTGGATGCCCACGGGTTGTTGGCGGGCAAATGGAGGAAAGCTATGGCCTTGTGTTCCTCACGAATCATTATATTTTCTTTCATCCTGTCGCTTATTTCCCGCCGGTTACAATTGAAATTATGATCTAGGTTGATAAGGCGGATTTGTTTCTTATATACCTTTGCGGTAAAAAGAAAAAAAAACAAGAAAAAAAAAAAGAAATAACAAAAAAACCAAAAAAAAAAAACCAACAAACAAAAAAAAACAAAAAACAACGAGTCTTTTTTTTGAGAAAGAATGAATGTTCAGCACAATAAGAAATTACTTTATTTCTGGTCTCATATGGCGCAAACAAACGTCAACTAATTCAACCAGCTTCATAGTTTGTGAATAGTAAAAGTGTGGTTTGTTTGTTTGTTGAGATTCTTACAGGCATGGTAACCCTTGTTGGGTTATTTATACCAGATTACAAGAGTAAAAGAGAAAGGAAAGTGAGAATGGATTGATAGCAGGACCTTGCAAGCGAGCTAAATAATAAGGTGCAATGGGGTTAAAGGGCGACTCCACATTCCCAAGAGTTTTCAGAATTGGAACTTACATCAATCAGTATAGATGTTGTAACGTCAAACCCAGGACTTAAAGACCCTCAGCCGACCGCCTTCTATCACAGTATTAATAGATAAAAGGGCTGGAGGGTTGCCAAAAGGGTAATAGGGTTGGAGCAATCATATGAATACTAGGCTGAAAATTCAAATAGAGCTTAGTTAATAATTTTGAATATAGAAGCGACTTTAGTCAATTGGCATCAATCAATCATCATCATCATCATCATAGTCCTGCGTGTCGGTTGGCTGTTAGAATAGGCGCCGACCGAACCTCTTGAGAGCTGGAGACCCCTACCTTAATGGCCACCTGTGGCCGTGGGTGGTGACGCATTCAGGTTTAAACGACATGAATCCTTGTGGTCGAGCAAACAAAGAACGACGCAACACATCATTGGGCCCTTACTTGTGGACTGGCGTTACTTCAAGCCCTAGCAACCTATAATGATTGTTCGAAACCTGTTTGCCCTCATATGTTAAACCCCCGACCCTTTTTATCCTATTTGCTAAAAGAACTGTGGGCTGAAGAGTCTTGGGTGTCTCTGTGTATGACATTAAACTGCATCTAATGGTGAAGTTATCAATTCTGGACTCTGAGTGAAATTGTGGAGTACCCCCGTCATCGCCATTACTCCCATGACCCACCGCCCGGAGTGTTTTTGTATTGTATGAGTTAAATAGAAAGAAATAAGTTAACAAAAAATGTGTTTAAAATTGGAGTTAAAAAAAAAAATTTTCAATACCCATCAAAAATGAATCGTAACAGAAAATCTTCAGCCTAAAATGATCCAACATGGGTTGACATGTCGTAAAAGCTAAAAAAAGAAAATAAAAATAAAACAATCATAAATGTTCGGTCTGCCTGGCAGCACAGATTATCCATGAACTCTATCACTCTCTGTTCTCGCTTCTCTGCTCTCTGTTTCTCTCTCTCTCTCTCTCTCTCTTCTCTCTCTCTTCTCTCTGTTTCTCTCTGTTTCTCTGCATGTTGAATGCCGAACAACAAAGATAAACAATTTTCCATGTTAATTTCCTTTCTAGTCCGGATCAAAGGGATCTACCCCCGCTCTCTCTCTCTGTCTCTCCTTCACTCACTTACTCTTTTCTTTCCCTTCTCTTCTCTCTCTTTTTTCTTCACCCTCTCTCTATTCATTTTTTCCCTGTCTCTGTCTCTGTCTCTCTTTTCTCTCTTTCCTCAAACGTCCCTATCAGTACTCCTTCTTGAGAAATATTAAGACAAGTGGCGAATTATTGGGATTATTGTGAAAGTCTGGGGTTTAGTTCAGTCGTAGAGCACCTGTCTAGATAACACAAGATTCCACAAGTATGTGGGCCTCCCTTTTGAATTCTGTTATAGTATTGTGGCATCTCTTTTTGATCTGTTATAGTATTGGCCTACCCGGTGTTGATCTGTAATAGTATGTGGCCTACCCGCGTTTGATTCTGTTATAGTATGGGCAATCTCTTTTGATTTCTGTTATATGTAGTGGCCTACCCGATTTGATTCTGTTTATAGTATGGTGGCATCTTGTGATTCTGTTATAGATGATGCCTACCCGAATTTGATTCTGTTAATAAGTAATGTGGCCTACCCGATTTTGATTCTGTTATAGTATCGTGGCCTAACCCGGTTTTGATTCGTTATAGTATGTGGCATCTCTTTTTTGATTCGTTATAGTATGTGGGTCTACCCGTTTGATCTGTTATAGTATGTGGCCTACCGGTTTTGATTCTGTTATAAGTATGTGGCAATCTCTTTTTGATTCTGTTATAGTATGTGGCCTACCCGATTGATTCTGTTATGTATGTGGCATACCCGATTTGGTTCTGTTAATAGTATGTGGCCTACCGGTTTGATTCTGTTGATAGTAATGTGGCATCGTCTTTCGAATTCTGTTATAGTATGTGGCCCGTACCCGTTTGATTCTGTTATAGTAATGTGGCCTACCCGGTTTGATTCTGTTATAGTATGGGTGGCAATCTTCCTTTTTATTCTGTTTTAGTATGTGGCCTAGCCCAATTGATTCTGTATAGATGTGGCCTACCCGTTTGATTCCTGTTATAGTTGTGGCCTACCCGGTTTGATTCTGTTAAGTATGTGGCCTCCCTTTTTTGAAATTCTGTTATAGTAATGTGGCATCTCTTTTTGATTCTGTTATAGTATGTGGCCTAAACCCGGTTTGATTCTGTTATAGTATGTGGCCTCCCTTTTTTTGATTCCTGTTATAAGTATGGTGGCATCTCTTTTGATTCTGTTATAGTAGTGGCCTACCCCGGTTTGATTCTGTTATAGTAATGTGGCCTACCCGGTTTGATTCTGTTATAGTAATGTGGCCTCCCTTTTTGATTCTGTTTATAGTATGTGGCAATCTCTTTTTGATTCTGTATAGTATGTGGCCTACCCGGTTTCGATTCTGTTAATGTATGTGGCCTAACCCGGTTTGATTCTGTATAGTATGTGGCCTCGGACCTTTTTGATTCTGTTTATAGTATGTGGCAATCTCTTTTTGATTCTGTTAGTATGTGGCCTACCCGAATTTGATCTGTTTGTTGGCGCCGGTTTGATTCTTTATAGTATGTGGCAATCTCTTTTTGATTCTGTTATAGTATGTGGCCTACGCCGATTTGATTCTGTTAATAGTAATGTGTGGCCTACCCGGTTTGATTCTGTTATAGTTGTGGCCTCCCCTTTTTGATTCTGTTATAGTATGTGGCATCTCTTTTTGATTCTGTTATAGTATGTGCGCCTACCCGATTGATTCTGTTATAGTAGTGGCCTACCGTTTGATTCTGTTATAGTATGTGGCCCTCCCTTTTTGATCGTTTAGTATGTGGCCATCTCTTTTTGATTCTGGTTATAGTAATGTGGCCTACCCGGTTTGAATTCCTGTTTATAGTATGTGGGCCTACCCGGTTTGATTCTGTTATAGTAATGTGGCCTCCCTTTTTTGATTCTGTTATAGTATGGTGGCATCTCTTTTTTGGAATTCTGTTATATGTATGTGGCCTACCCGATTTGATTCTGTTATAGTATGTGGCCTACCCGGTTTGATTTCGTTAATAGTATTGTGGCCTCCCTTATTTGATTTGTTATAGTATGTGGGGCAATCTCTTTTTGATTCTGGTTTATAGTAGTGGCCTACCCGGTTTGATTCTGTTATAGTATGTGGCCCCCTTTTTGATTCTGTTTATAGTATGTGGCCTCCTTTTGGTTCTGTTATAGTATGTGGCATCTCTTTTTGATTCTGTTAATAGTATGTGGCCTACCCGATTGATTCTGTTATAGTATGTGGACCTCCTGTTTTGAATCTGTTATATATGGTGGCACTCGTTTTGATTCCTGTTTATAGTATGTGGGCCTACCCGGTTTTGATTCTGTTATAGGTTAATGTGCCTCCCTTTTGATTCTGTTATATATGTTGGCATCTCTTTTTTGATTCTGTTATAGGTATGTGGCCTACCCGGTTTGATCTGTTATAGTATGTGGCCTACCGCGGTTTGATTCTGTTATAAGTATGTGGCCCTCCTTTTTGAATTCTGTTATAGTTGTGGCCTACCTTTTTGATTTTTGTTATAGCAATGTGACCTACACCAGTTTGATTCTGTTATAGTATGTGGTCTACATTTTAAGATTATTATTATATTACTTTAAGGGCGGTTTTAAACCCAGTCCGGTAGAGCGTTCGGGCTAGGTATCAGAAGTTCCTGGTTTGATAACGATCAATTCAAACATATTGAGAGCACAGGGAATCTGTGCGGTAAAAGTGAGGAGCTGAAATGGTAGGAGTGCGCCCCCACCTCAGAGACTGCCTAAAATATCTCCCGGTCTACGCTAGTGAAAAAGTGATAGAGTCCCTCACTGTCTGGCTGAATACCCGATATTAAGGCCGGACCCGACGACTTTACTTACTACTTATATATATATAATATAATATATATATATATATATATATATAATATATAAAAGACGAGTTTTGGTTTGTCTTGACGAGTATTACCTAAATTTTTGTTTATCGAAAGTTAAGCTTTTTTTTTGCAGTTATCATTTTTTTTTCTTCTCGTTAATAATTGGCGGTGTTTTTTCTTCATCCTATTTACTTACTTCTGTCGGTCCTCCCCCTCCCTACCCCGCCTCATTTTTTTAGTCCTTTCAAATTCTTTCTTTCTTTCTTTAGACTATTTTCAATTTTTCATTTCTTTTCTTTCTTTCTTTTCTTTCTTTCTTATCTTTCTTGTCTTTCTTTCTTTTGAGTCCTTTTCTTCGCCATTCATTCATTCACCCATTCCTTTCTTTCTTTCATCTATCTATCTATCTATCTATTATCTTTCTTTCTTTCCTTCTTCCTTTCTTTTCATAAGTTCTTCTTTTTTTCCCCCATTTATTTCTTCTATTCTTTTCTTTTCTTTTTCTTTCTTTATTCTTTCTTTCTTCTTTTGTGTCATTTTTCTGGCCATTCTTCTTCATCCATTCTTTCTCTTTCTTCTTTCTTTCTTTCTTCTTTTGAGGGCCATCTTAATTTCTTCTATTCTTTCTTTCTTTCTTCCTTTCTTTTCTTCTTTTGTTCATTTTTTCTTCGCCATCATTCATTCATCATCTATCTAATCTATCTAATTTACTATCTATCTATCTTTATCATTCTTCCTTTTTAATTTTGAGCCATTTATTTCATCTATTCCTTTCTTTCTTTCTTTATCTTTTCTATTTGTTATTGCAATGCAATTTCCTGCCATTCATTCATTTCATTCATTCTTTTTCCCCTTTCTTTCTTATTTCTTTCTTTCCTTTCTTTTTTGAGCCCTTTATTTTTCTTTCTATTTTTTCTTTGCTTTCTTTTGTGTCTTTTTAATTCTTTAATTAATTAAATTTTTCTTTCCTTTTCTCTTCTTTTTTCTTTTCTTCTTTCTTTCTTTTTTTCCTCTCTTTTTCTTTTTTTTTTTTTTGAGACCTTTTTTCTCTATTTCTTCCTTACTTTTTTCTTTTCCTTTTTTTTCCTTCTGTCTCCCCCCCCCACGCAAGCCAAATTATGTCGTTTGTTTGTTTTTGTTTTATTTTTCCTCGATGTTCGGCATTAAAGAGAAATAACGAATAAAAAGAAAAAAAACCGAAAAAGAGAAAACAAATATTTCTTTGCCCGATTTCTTCTATTCAGAAAAACGGGTACTGCCCCCACCTTACGACCACCATCAACCCACAGCCCAAAAAAACATTGGCACAATTAAAAATAAAAAATAACGTAGAAAAAATAGAATAAGTAAAAAACAATTAAATATAAATATATTGGCTTTTTTTAATTTTTTAAAAAAAAATCTTTTATAAATATATTTTTATTATTGAAGCTTTTGTTAACTTACTGGAAAATGAAATAGTCAATTCAGTGAAGTTATTTTTTGGGTGTTTTTATCCGTTATTCCATCATTTTTAAGTCCCATTTTGTTAGAAAGATTTTATTCCCTTCTGTTAATCTCATATGTAATGTATTATGTGGTCCTTTCCGTCACTAAGACGATGACTAGTGTTCAACAAAGATGAAAAATAAAAAATTTTATCTGCATCTGCGTAAGTGACTCTCTGTTAATTCTCAATGTAGGTATGTAAACTTTATTTTAATAACTAGCAAATATTGCAACACGGAGTCGCGGTTGCAAGTATTTATAGTTTAATATATAATAATAAAATATGTTAAAATTAGAAAAGGGCTAATGCAACTGCGAATAAGATGCAAAAATAAAAAGATTTGGAAACAGAGGGGGGGTATAAATCGAAAATTAGAAAAACGCTTTGAAACTTTAACTCTTCCAATCATTTTTCCATATACCCCTTCTTTCATTGGGGTAAAATTTTCCTAATTAATTATTAGTTAAAATAGGAAGTAAAATAAATTAACAGTCATTTCTTCTCCTTGCTAATTGAATTTCTTTTAAGAAATTATTCACGCGAGATTTTTTCTCATAATTCATTAAAAAGATTAAAACCAAACAATTAGGAAAAAATCAAAATAAGTACTAAGTATATATTATTTAAAATCCAAAATTTTTAAGATTTCAATATGCAAATTAGCCTTTCTCCCATTACCTCTAAACTCACTGTAGAAACTGCTATTTTGTTGTATATATAATACAATTGCATTGTTGTTAGGTAATGTAGATATGACAACAGTCATTAAATGATGAAAAACAATATTTATTAATAATTAAGGTTTAAGATAGAAATAGAGCGTATGGAGAAAAATGTGATGTATAACAAGGGAAATTGTAACTTGTATAGTAATATAGTTTTCGGTTTACAGACAGAAAAAATACAACCAATCTCTATATAATAAAAGATGTTTGAGTTCTCAAATTTTTAGTTGAATCCAATCTATAAAAAATGTATTATTCACGAGCACGCGATATACATATGGGAGGGAAAATGTGGAGTAAATTCCCACATATATATATAATATAAATATATATATTATATTATATATATATAATATATATTATAAATATATAGACCCCCAATCCTCCCTCTTCCCGATCCCCCAAGAAGACAAAATTTATCCATAGATTGTAAAGTCGCGATGAAACCAAAACGTTTTTAACGTCGCTTCATCATCTTACATATATAAAAGGCCAGTTTGTGTTATTATGTATGGTCCGGAGGAAACTTGGAAAATAACCAATTAACGACAAAGTAAATTATAAATAACCATTAAATATCACCAGGGCTGGTTTTTGAGCCAAAAGCAATAGGATTTTGATTTTTATTATTAATGAAGTAATTAAAAAATAAGTCAAATAAATCGCATGGATTTTTGCATTTAGTATTTTAATAAATAGGAGACATTATTGTTTTTCTTTTCAAGAGTGGCTGGATCAACGCAGGTATTTTTATATAGGATTTAATGGGGGCATCTGTGGGGATCCACTGCGCGATAAAAAAATAATGTGATCTACAGAACTACATATTTTTAAGAACACCCCCTCGATTCTAAGCAGGCGATGCCGGGTAAGGCCCGCTTCTAGTCTATGATAAATCATTTTTAGGAGATATGTGCGGTAGAATAAGGAGCTGATTGGGTAGATGGTTAAGAAGAAATCCTTGTTTAGTGCTAGTGAAAAGGGGAATAGACTTCTCGCTGTTGGCTTGATTCGAAGCGCGGTAGAAAATTCGGAACTCTTTTTTTTTCTCCTCTTACGCAAAACCCTGTGTACATTGGAATTAGGGAAAGCCTTAATTGACAATTGGAAATCTTTCTTCTTCAGTGAGTTTGTTACGTTGAACAACAAAACCAGTGCAAGTATCTAACGAAGATAATTGATCTCTTCCATTGCTCTTAATTTTTCTTTTTTTTTTATCTCGTTTATATATTGTAATTTTCTGCAACGCACGGCTTCCCTAGTTAGGTGTTTCGCATACAGGTGTTTCATTGTCGTTCTGGCCTTCCTGATATTTTAAAAAATTAACAATTTTCCAGTGATTTTTTTTTTTCAAACACAACCAACACCAGCAACAACATTTAATAATATATATAACTAGGCAAATATAGCACCCTCCGGGTGCAAGTATCCCTAAGTTTTAAAATATGTAATAAGTATTGTATTAAATTGAAAGGCTAATAAACTAAATAAGATCAGATAAAATTGATTTGGAACAGAGGGAAGGTATAATAGAAAATAGAACATACTGAAACTTACTCTCCATCACTCCTAGTCTTTCATTGGTTAAATTTTTTCTAATTTAAGTATTTTAGTAAGAGGAAGTAAAGAATAAAAATGACAAGTTATTTTTCTTGTTAATTTCGATTTCCTTTAAGATTGTCCCTGAGATTTTGCTCATATTTATTAGATAAAACCACCATTAGAAATCATAATATCAAAGCCGAAAATATTATAAATTTTTGTTTTTTGTTTTGCGACTGAGGTGAGCGACACACCCTACATTCCTGCTCCTAACTTTACCGCAACATATCCCGTGCTACTCATACGCTGAGTTGGCGAGGCCCCGGGATCGAACTAGGAACATTTTGGCTCTAGCCGAACGCCTACCAACTGAGCTAATCCGCCTTACCTTCAAAAAGAACTAATTTGGTCTTGGTAATATTTTTTCCCCGATTTCCCCCTACCTATCTACCAAACTATACTTGCTATATTGATGAGGTGCGTTGTTGTGTAATGGTTTAACCGGTCATAGGAAAGGGACACGTAGGAAATTTCTAAGTCGAGGCTGATGCATTTCACATAGAGCTAATACCCTTGGGGAAAGTATGAACTCACTATTCTCCTTCCACTAGAGGTAAATCAGTAGGACAGGCTTGGCTCTTTAAACTTGGTTAGGCAACCACATTAGGGGGGAAAATCTGAATTCAAACCTTTAAATCCGCTTAAGCGGTCCACTACTAAATAGTAAAGTAAAGTAGCAGTAAATTGTAATATCTATACTGGGTTCCCCAAAAAAGTCCATAATTTCATAAACAGTAAAAAAAAACTAGGGGGTCAAAACTTCAAAGCCTTTTTTCTTCAACTAGCGGAACATGTGGATAACCACAGCGTAGAATAATTTCCATTATCATAACATTTGATAATTTTACTAAGAAGCTACTTACAAATAGGAATTTGTAAAAATGTAATGATAATCTTATTAACTCTCTCTCTTTTGTTTTCTTTCTTCTTTCCTTATTTTCATCTTTCCTTAATGTTCATGAAACAGAATAGCGTATCACTTCCGGCACTCATCCCCTCCCCCTCTCTATTTCCTAATTTAACTATTTAGGTTAAAAATAGGGAAGTAAAGATAAAATACAGTTCATTTTCTTCTTGTAAATGGATTTCTTTAAATTTGTCCGAGATTTTGTCATATTATTAAATAAAACCACAACAATTAAGAAATCACTAATAACTTTAAATAAGATGTAACTTTTAATTCTACAACATACAAAATAACTAAGTTGCCCGCCTATAGCTATAAAAGAACTCACAAAGTGGTCGACGAATATAAGAAAAAAAAATAAAAGAAGCAGAAACTCAACAACAGGTAACGTATTTTGCCTCTCACCCCACTTATGAGCGCTGGACACAAGTCTTCGTTTTTAACGTGGCGCATAAAAATGCGTCGTATTTTGTTGTTTCCTTCGCCCTAAGGCGGGAAATAAACCCACCCTGCCCCTTTAAATCAAGGGGCAGGTATTGTCTGGGGGGATAGCCCCTGGATCGACGCATTAATTTACTATACCTGATTACCTAGCGCCGAAGCTCACTGGACCCCCCCGCTGGGCCCGAGTACACAGTAAGTGTATAGCACTGTCATTGTTAAAAAATAAAATAATAAAATAAATAATAAATAACCACAAAAATACACTACAAAAAACACAAAAAAAAAACAAAACCTGAATGTAAAAATTATGTGCGTAATAGTTAATATTCATCTTTTTATATGTAGCGATTTCCGCGAAGTAGCACAGTGAGTCGGTGTAATCCTCATGACCTAAGAAGAAATCACCCCAAACCGAACAAGATGGAAAGAAAGAAGAATGAAAAAAAAATCTTCGTTCTTGTTATTATTTCTCTTTACTCTTATAATAATATTTATTTTAACTTAAAAAAACATTTCAAGAGTTGGAAATATTGTCTGTCAACGCTCGATATCATATATATATAGCACTATGTAAGATAAAAAAATAAAATTTTTTGAAACATAATACACTTTTGCGGACCTTCTTTCTGTTCATAATATATATATATATATATATATCACTCATTTATACAAATTCTCGTTACACAAACACTCTATATATATAATATAATATAATAATAAATATATATATATATATAATACTATCATATTTGTAATAAAAGGCCTAAATACCATTGTGTATCTGGGGCCCACAGAGCTATACGAGTCTGAAGAACCCCTGTGCCACCAGATACCCACGATGGAAATCCATAACCAACGAACCCCTGTAATTTAAGCCTTTTTAATTCACTAATACTTACTCGTTATAATAATCTAACATGAGCCCTCATACGGTAGGGAATAGGACCAGCCAAATCCCCATTGTACAGAAACCTGGTAACCACAACAAAGAGATATATATTATAATATATATATAAATATATATATACCAAGTGTTGTTCTGGTCCAACGGGCAAATTCAATATTTTATAAAAAAAGAAGGTCGCAAAAGGGGATTACGTTAGAAAAAATTTTTATTATCTTTTATCTACATATGCGACCACTGTTTTCAATCTTCTGGTAAATCTCTTCAGCCTTTGTCATATATATGTAATTATTATTATTATTTTAGTATATATTATTATATTATTAAATTATTATTATTTTCTATGAAAGGTAACTGCGTCAATACTTTTACGTTATGTAATTTCCATTAGCAAACCGTTATTCAAATTAACCTCACTCTACATACAATAATCTCGTAGACTACCACGAATTATGTAACCCACCTCATCGCACATACGCCACGACCGTGATACTTCCTGCACCTGATGGCGAGGCCGTATCGAACCCGAATCCCGTGTTCAGAGTCAGATGCTCTACTGACGATAATACTATCAATATTATAATTAAAAAATGATTTCAACTAGAAAGTTACACTAAAGGAAATAAATCATTAACACCTAATATCGCCTTTTAGATTTCGTTCTTTGATGAAATTAAATTGGATTTGTTTCTTTCGATTTCCTCTGATGATTCTTTTCGAATGTTTAAATTAAATGAATCATATTTTTTTGGTCTGCGTGATCGACCTCGTAAATTTAAACATTTGTTACTTCTTAAAACGAGCCTCCAAAACAGGTCATCCATGTTGTTTTTATCCTGCCGTCTCTGCTCAGTCGTTATAATGGAAGCGTCAGGAATATCGATTGGTCGAATCAAAAATAGTTGCACTGGAGAGAAGCTAAGTAACATCTACTGAAATAATCTCAATCCACAGCCAAAGCCATATTGTTAGTTTTTCAAGTTTTCATTTTTGGACTATTCGGCAACATGATTCTAAAAATCAGCTCCAACTCTGTACGCTCGCCACAACGCCCTCTCTCTCCTCTCTCTCACACCTCACTCTTTACTCTGTTACTATGTGTGTTATGCGTCCCCCCTCTCTCTCTCTCTTCTTACATCTCTCCTCTCTCTCCTCTCTGTTCTTTTCTCTCAACACACACAATACACACATAAACACATTCACACATTCTCCTCTCCCTCCCTCACACACACCTACACACACCATAAAGCAACACCTCTCTTACCCTCTCTCCCTCCACACACACACACTACATCACACAATTTTAATGAATATTTCTCACAATACCCCGCCGCACAATACCATACAATTTTTGAAATAATTTCACGCACACATCGCGTACACACACCCATGCACACACTTACATTTATGAAATTAATTTCACACACAAACACAACACATCACACACACACACACACACTACGCGCACGCTAAACACAACACATCGCGCACACATCATTATTCACACCACACACACAAACAACAACACAACAATTAAAACAACAATAAGACCGAACATAATGACATTTATGAAATTAGTCACCTCCACACATACACATATTCGTGAATTATTTGACAACATACCACGAATGAACACACATCACACCAATATTTATGAATTATTTCACCACATACAGCACAAACTAAAAGAAGGAGAAGAAAAAGAAAGAAGAAAAAAGAAGAACGAACACGAGAAGAAAAAAAGAAGAAAAGAAGAAAAAAAAGAAAAGAAGAAAAACGAAGAAACGACAGAAAAACAAACCACTCCTGATTGTATAGAGCTATCTCGATCTATGAAATAACTGTATGTAATATTGCCCCAAAGATATATAATGACATCATTTTATTGACAATTTAATCCACTTGTTAAATTAAAGCCGAATTGAACAGTTGAAATTACTTTGTAAATCTCAAATATTGGATTAGATTCACTTCTAGCAATGTTGCCTACAACCAATGTAAATAATAGTCCTTATTTGCTTCTCAGATAGAGATAATTTAAACTTATCTCCAAAGCGTTTTAACGGGCAATGAAAATTTCGTGAAGATATTCCTGCCTCCCCGGTTCCATATTCGAGTGAAATCTAATGTGATGAATAATTTCTTAATGTGCGTATACTATAAGGGATCTGTGCAGTAAAGTAAGGAGCTGAATGATTAGGTGTGTCGCTAGAATCCAGAAGAACCCTCGAGACTGATGGACTTGGTGTCACTATCAGCCCCAGTGAAATACCATCAGCTAAACGCTGATGAAAAACCAACAGATGGAATAAAAATAATAATAATAATCAAAATAATATAATAAAGAAAGAAACGCTCAAAAGAGAAACAAATCATTCAATAATCATCTGCACAAAATAAGCCATAAGGACACAAACTAATATAAAAGCGAAAAATTGGATAAGACCCAAACAGAATATGAAATGTACTTTGTGTAATAGAGCATGAAACTGTAAACATCATACTATCTCCGAATGTAACAAATCAGCACAACGAAGAATACAAAACAGACAACACTGGTTGAAGTGATCCAACTGGAATTATGCAAAAAATTAAAATTTTACCACACAACAAAATGGTAATCAAAACCAAATCTGTTCTTAGAGAACGAATCGCCTAAAATTCTCTGTGACTTTGAAATAAAAAACTAGATCACTTATCCAGCAAGCAGACCAACCTATGTTGTAACAACAAAGAACAGAACTCTGTCAACTGGTAGATTTTGCAGTGCCAGCAGATCACACGGGTGAAGCTAAAGGAAAAATGAAAAATGGACAAAAATCTGACTTGCCAGAGGAACTGAAAAAGTTAGGGAACATGAAAGTGAAAGTGATACCAATTGTAGTGTGCACTTGGAACAGTCCCAAAAGAATTAGAAAAGGTTGGAAAGTTTGGATATCAAAGAAATATGAAACCATTCAAACACTGCACTAGGCGCAAGTCTGCTAAATAACTCCAGAAAGAACAGTCCTGGAGACTGAGGAGACTTTGCTGTCCACCTACAGACTCCCAGGAAAGACCATCACTAAACACGAATGTAAAAACCAAAAATAGTAAATAAAAAAATAATAATATCAATAATAATAATAATAAAAAAATAACCACAGCCAGTATATTGAAATCAGCTACAGAGGACCTACCCGGAGGCAATGAAGATAGGGGTTGGTTGTGAGCAGATTGTCAGATACCTCATGCGGCACACGCGACATAAATGATGATGAAGATGAATAAATAACGTAGCACCCCATAACATTGAGAACTTTGGAACTATTTGACAGCTAACAGACACCTGCTGTAAACAAATGCAATTTTCATTATGTTCGTAAAACTTTAAAGAAAATTTTCAAATATTGATTAATTTACTGCATATGATTGATTTTAATGATAACCATCGGGCTTGAATCCAACGGTGAGCAGAGAGCAGATTATTTCCACGCCAGCCTTTTGCGAGTTTTTACAATAACACCAGCTGTAAAGCGATGGTCTTTCCTGAGTCGAGTGACAACCGAGTCTCCTCGGTCTCCAGGATTTTCTTTTTCTTCCTGAAGATCTTACTGATTTCAAACAATGCGTTAGTTGTTATATTATTATATTATTATTATTATTATTAATTTGTTCAGCCTTGGAGTTTTTTCACCATCACGTCAAGCGATGGTCTTACTTACACAAACTGGAAGTCTGAGTGCCACCAAGAGTCTCCCTCAGCGCTGTCCATTGAACTCTGTAATATCTAAAATTAATTTTATATATTATTATATTTTTGAGCTTTTTAACAGATCAGCATTAAGCTGATGGGGTCTACACTGGGGAAGTCTGAATGACAGCATAAATCTCTCCTTTTCCTCGCAGATTCTAGTTTCTGACAGATTGCATGCAGGCAGTTTTCGTTTTTGAATACACCCCTTTACCGGTGGTTTCACTAGAGCGACTGACAGCAAATGTCCTCTCCAAGACTCTACTCTGAGTATTCCAGCCGATCTCATCAAGGTAGTCGTGGGATCTTTCCTCTGGTTCCAGTTCATTCTAGATCCTGTTCTAAACTCCTAGCGGCACCAATTAACAATTGGAACGAGTTTCCACCTTCCATGTCCATCCTAACAGTTCTTAGTTCTCTGGCAAGGTTCCCAACAAGTTTGTCTATATCGTTTCGCTTTATTTTTCACCTTCATCTGGAACGGGGGGGGGGGGGGCAAAAACCCAGATGACAGATTTTTCTCTTACTCTTATTGATCAACAATCCAAATTGGGTCTCCTGATATAACATTAAAATTTTTCTCTCTTTTTGTTTTTTTTTTTCATTTCACATCACGTTAGCTGATGGTATTTTCCACAATGGAGCTTGAATGTACAAACAAGTCCTCCTCAAGGTCCTCAGATCTTCTGAGTATCTAGTCGATAGTTGCAGCAGCAGTGCTGTTTGTTGGGATGGTCTCAATTCTCTCTGTTCCAGATCTTTTCGGTTTATTGGGACCCGTTCCCTAGTGCATCCAACTACAGATTGGTATCACTTCACTCCATGTTCACAGCTTTTCATTCTCTGGCCAGGTCCAGGTAGCTATGTTTATTATATTATTATATTATTATTATTTTTTCCCCCACCTGCCGTAGTTGGTGGTTTTCAGTGGCAGGCCGATGAGCAGCATAGTGTCCTCAAGTCCCAGGATTCTTCTGAGTTATTCTATACAATCACGAACAGTGCTTGTAGCTTGGATGGTCGCTTCGGATTACGATTCCAAGGCACACCATTAAATTGCTTACTACCTCTTCTCTGGAAGCATTGTTATCTTTTCGCTTTCAATTCATTTTTAGTCGTGGTCGCCCAGCGCAATAACCTCGAAATGGCAGGTTCTCTTTTCCTGTCAATTATACTAAGGTTCTGGTCTCCAGCCGGGATTAGGTATCCTCTGTAACTCGAAGTCCAGATTATATTTATGTGTCTCGTTCTCTAGCACAGGTTTAGTTTGTGCATATACATTTGATTGTATTGTGAAAAATTGAATTTCCTTGCACAGTTACTTTCCCACAGAATCAGCCAAGTCCCTAGTCTGTACTTCTCTTGTGCTAGTTTGCCGCAGTTCGCTTATTACAGAGTGACCGTTCGTCTTTATGTTCACACATTCTGCACTTGCTGTTCTGTACGCTTATTCTATTGCCTTACATTAAATTTGTCTAACTAAGGATATTGTCTTGTCCGCAAATTATAAGGGATTCGGTTGTCTATGAGGTTTCCTTTCTACCATGCCCATGGCTCTGATTATCATCTCTTTGATTTGAACGCTTAAAGTACCCATCGTAATGTTTTTTTCTTCCATTTCTGTTTTTATTTAGTTTTTGATGCATTCTTTCAATGCTGTTGGTAATTGCGTTTTCATGGCTGATGCAATTAGTCTTTCCTTATTTATTATGGTAAGCGTCAAGTATCGGATGTCGTATCTTACAACAGAGTCTTCAATTCTAGTGAAACCCCGTCCTCTCCTCTTCCTGCACATAATGTCCTGTGTCTGTACCGTATTTCGGGTGAAATGCTTTTCTGTGCAGGTCATATGAGTTTCCTTCCCTTTGCCATCTGTTGGAGCTCCTCTCTTGTCATTTTAGGAATGGTCCGATATTTACGCAGGGGACCAGCCCATGTGTTATTCCTTAATATCAGGTTCCTGCTAACAGCTTGGTTTTTATGAGTTTTCTTTCTTCGAATATCCTTTTCTTACTTTTCTTTTCATTCTCCTATTTGTTTAATGGCGCTGCTTCTAATATCCCATCAAGGTATACTTTCTGTGTTATTTTCCCCTGTCAAAACTTCGGTGTATTTTTGCCGTCTCCCCGTTGAATCCAGAATAAAACTTGGAAATAAGTACTTGGAAGAAAGAGACACCGCACCACATGCCAGGGTACTGAAAAAAAAACCCATGAACCCGTGAAGGTGAAGGTTGATAACATTTGTTGTTGTGTCGAAACGTGATCCCCAAATGGTTTGGGATGGGGAAAGAGATTGGAAGAATTGCGAAAACGCCTCGTCGACTGGGCTATTACCGCTACAACACTCTGTAGAAGGTAAAATCCTAACAAGTTTTAGTTATGAGGTACCGCCCGGGTCTGTATGCTTTAGGTAACGTGGTAGCCGCCAGTGGAGTACCTCCTTCATCGTCAATTTTCACTTCTTTTCTAAATTATTGTTTATTTTTGACATTATTTTTTTTTACTTATCTTTTATACTTTCTATATATTTGTCCTTTTATATTATAATAAAAATATTTTATAATTAATAATACAATTTATAATATATAATATATATTATATAATAATATTGATAGCCAATAATTAATTTAATGTATATACTAATTATGTNCGACATGTCAACCCATGTTGGATCATTTTAGGCTGAAGATATTCTGTACGATTCATTTTTGATGGGTATTGAAAATTTTTTTTTTTAACTCAATTTTTAAAAACACATTTTTGTTAACTTATTTTCTTCTATTTAACTCATAAATACAAACACTCCGGGTCGGGTGGTCTGGGAGTAATGGCGATGAGGGGGTACTCCACATTCCTCAGAGTTCCAGAATTGTAACTTCACCATTAGATGCAGTTTAATGTCATACACAGGACACTAAGACTCTCAGCCACAGTCTTTTAGCAAATATGATAAAAAGGGTCGGGGTTTACTATGAGGGCAACAGGGTTCGAACAATCATATAGGTGCTAGGGCTTGAAGTAACCGCCAGTCACTAAGTAAGGCCCAAGTGATGTGTTGCGTGTCTTGGTTTGCTCGACCACAAGGATTCTGTCGTTAAACCTGATGCGTCACCACCCACGGCCAACAGGTGGCCCATTAAGGTAGGGGGTCTCAGCTCTCAATAGAGGTTCGGTCGGCGTATTCTACAGCCCCAACCGACACGGCAGGATGATGATGATGATGATGATGATGATGATGCAATTGATAAAGATCCTTCATATTCAAAAATTATTAAGTCTATTGAATTTCAAGCCCTAGTATCAATATGATTGTCCCAACCCTATTACCCTTTTGGCAACCTCCAGCCCTTTTTATTATATATGTGATAGAAGGCGGTGGCTGAGGGTCTTAATGTCCTGGTATGACGTTAAAACTCTATATGATGATGAAGTTCCAATTCTGAAAACTCTGGAGAATGTGGAGTCGCCCTTTATCCCCATTGCACTTATTATTAGCTCTCTTGCAAGGTCCTGGTATCAATCCAATTTCTCACTTTCCTTTACTTTTACTCTGTAATCTGGTATAAAATAACCCAACAAGGGTTGACATGCCGTAGAATCTAACAAAACAAACAAACAACTTTTCTATTCAAAAAAATATGAAGCTGTTGAATTTTGACGTGTTTTCGCAATATGAGACCAGAAATAAAGTAAATTTTCTATTGTGCTGACATTCATTCTTTCTCAAAAAAAAGAAGACTCGTGTTTTGTTTTTTTGTGTTTGGGGTTTTTTTTTTTTTTTGGTTTTTTTTGTTATTTCTTTTCTTTTTTTCTTGTTTTTTTTTCTTTTTACCGCAAAGGTATTATTAAGAAAACAATCCAGCTTATCAACTCCTAGATCATTAATTTCAATTGTAACCGGGGAAAAGCGAAGGATGAAAGAAAATATAATGATCGTGAGGAACACAAGGCCATAGCCTTCCTCCATTTGCCCGCCAACAACCCGTGGCATCCAAACGATTTTTCCTTGTTTTGCTTTCCAACGACTTGCCATCTTTTTCTGCTCTTATGAAACAAGAGAGCTCCAGAGCAACAAAAAAGATGAAGAAATGAATGAACATAAAAAATACACATCGGTTGAAAGAAAAAAAAAAAACTTGAAAGAGAGAGAAATGCAATTCATTCTTTTGGAAATAAGGAGATTGTTGAAAGGTTAGAGGCAAACGGGGGGGGTGCGGGGGGAATTTTGCTGTTGTTTAATGGACTCCAAAGTGGATAGTTGGAGATCTATGTGTGTGTACAATGGAAGGGAATTGAAAGACATTAAACAAAAAGCCATTGCGTTGTATATCATCGACTGTGTCCTTGTGATGAATGTAGAAACGTATTTCTCTCTCTCTCTCTCTCTCTCTCTCTCTCTCTCTCTCTCTCTCTCTCTCTCTCTCTCTCTCTCTCTCTCTGCCTCCACTCTATCCCACCGAAAAAATACATTATGAAAGACACATTAGATGGGATAGATAAATAGATAAAAGTAGACTCAGATAGATATATAGATAGATCTGATAAGAAAATTATTAGATAGATAGATAGATAGATTGATCAACATGTAGAATAAAGAAAATGATAGATAGATAGATAGATAGATAGATAGATAGATAGATAGATAGATAGATAGATAGATGCATACATACATAGATCGACATATATTGTAAGAAACATGATAGATATATTGATAGATAAAGTAGACTCAGATAGATAGATAGATAGATAGATAGATAGATAGATAGATCGACATATATGATAAGAAAAATGATAGATAGATATATAGATAGATAGATCGACATATATGATAAGAAAAATGATAGATACATACATACATACATACATAGACATTGATAAGAAAAATATTAAAGAGATAAATAGATAGATATGAAAATACATACATACATACATACATATATACGCTCGTTCGCGCTTAACCTAACTTTTAAGATCACAGGAAATTTTATCGGAGATCCGAATTGAAATTCTGGGTATGATTATGTTTCACTTCGCGCTAATACCCTTGGAAAAGGTATGAATTCGTCTGTTCTCAGCTATGGGTAAATATTAGGATAAACTCGGTTTGTTAGTTTTGGTTAGATAACCAGGAGAAGCAAAATTCTGAATTCTATGGTCCACTTAAATATTGACCTTGTATCACACACACACACACACACACATATATATATATATATATATATATAGAGAGAGAGAGAGAGGGGGGGACGATATATATATATATATCGAGGCGCGTAGTGTAATGGCTAAAGTCGTGGGAAATGAACTCGTCGACTTGAGTTCAAATCATGAACGTGGCTATTTGCATTTCACATAGCGCTAATACCCTTGGCAAAGGCATGCATCCAACTACTTTCCCTCCAGCTATGGGTAAATAGTAAGACAGACTGGGTTCTTTAACCTTGGCTTGATAATCAGTCTAGAAGAAAAAAAAATCTTAATTCAAACCAGTTAAACTCAGCTTAAGAAATTGACCTTGTGTCACATCCTGCTTGTGCAAAGGAGTTGGTATATATATATATATATATATGAAATAAATATTTTTAGAAAAAACAAACACATGATGTTATAATTCGCTGACAGAAATCTGTTTCGACCTTTTATTAAAACGGTCTTCATCAAAAGCGAAATGTTTGTGATGGAAAAACGGTGTGAGTAAACCGTTACAAACAACAGTGATACAAACGAACGTTCGTGTTTGGAGCCGGAATTTTTTTTTTTTTTTTTAATTCTGAAATAAAAGGTCGAAACAGATTTCTGTCAGCGAATTATAACGTCATGTGTTTGTTTTTTCTAAAAATATTTATTTCATACTGTCGGATTCATTTCCATTCACTTTTTCATATATATATATATATATATATAATATATATATTATATTCACTCTGAGATATAACACTAGGGCTTATCTTCGGGGTATGTTTTATTCTTCATATATCGAAAAACGACATTACGAAGTAGAATATTATGAAATTTCTAAATGAATAGAATTTTTTTTAAACATTTAAAATAAATAAATTGGATTTGCACGAGCAGGATGCGACACAAGGTCAATTTCTTAAGCGGAGTTTAACAGGTTTGAATTCAGAGTTTTCCTTCTCCTAGACTGATTACCGAGCCATGGTTAACGAGTCCAGTCTACCCTGCTATTTACCCATAGCTGGAGGGAGAATTGGATTCATACCTTTCCCAAGGGTATTAGCGCCATGTGAAATGCCAACAGCTTCGTCTATTGGATTTGATATAAGGAGAAAATGAGTTACGAGCAAACGAATCAAACTCGTAAGTCAATGTATCACTGTGTGTAGTATTATCTTTTATATAATATATATATATATATATATATATATATCTTATTATAATGGAGATTGTGTGTTTTTCTGTCTGTAACCGAAACTATATTCCTACTCAAGTCACAATTCTCTTAGTTATTGACATCACATTCTCCATGATTTTTTAAAAATCTAAACCTTAATTATTAATAAAATTGTCTTACATTATTAATACTGTTAACTATGTTTACATATTGACAACATGCAATTGTATTTATATATACAACAAAATAGCGGTTTACAGTGTGAACGGAAAGGCTAATTTGCATATTAATATTAAAAAATCGAATTTAATAATTATGTGCTTGGTATTATTGATTTCTAACTGTTTGGTTTTATTTTAATGAATATAAGCAAAAATCTCTTCAATGAATCTTAAATAAAATCCATTAAGAAGATAAAATAACTGTCATTTTATTCTTTACTTCCTCTTTTAACTAAATACTTAAATTAGAAAAAATAACAATGAAAGACGAGAGTGATGGAAGAGTAAGTTTCACTTGTTCCATTTTTTATTATACTCCCTCTGTTTCAAATCTTTTATTATACCCCCTCTGTTTCAAATCTTTTTATCTGTATCCTTATTTAGTTTCATTAGCCTTTCTAATTTAATACAATATTTTATTACATTAAAACTTAAATACTTGCACCCGGAGGGTGCATATATTTTCTTGTATATATATATATATATATATATATATATATATATATATATATAACACACTAGCAGAGATGCTGATATGTATGCATCCTGCATCCCTGACACACAAAAATCTAAAAGAGTGCAGTAAAGTCATATCCATGCATCCCAGTGTTTTTCTTTTTTCTTTTTTCTTCCCTCACCATTTGAAGCTAACTGTAAATACCTTTCAATAGTTTCTTAGAAGCGAATTACACAGGATAGGTTACAAGGTAGGAGTTAGCCAGCTTTAGTTGGGACCCATAGATTTTTCCGGGGACTCATTCAAAACAAATATGTGCGTCCCAGGACGCACTAAATCAAAAAGCTATCAACATCACTGCACTAGATATTACAGAAAAGAAATAAGGGTTTGTTTTTTCAGAAAGGTTACAATAATAAAGAGTAAAAGATGAACACCATTAATTCATAGAAATGACAATCATTTTATTTACCTTTATTTATCTTTAATATGATCTTTTATTCAAAATCTCATTAAAGTCATGTACTTTATGAAGTGACCATATTTGCATCGATCATGAAGATATATATATATATATATCTTATCTCTATTAATAATGGAGATTGTCTGTATTTCTGTCTGTAACAGAAACTACGTCATAGCTCTACGTCACAGCTTACGTCACAATATTCTTATGCTATATACACCCAAAATTTGAGTAAGCAATTTTAAAAACTGTTTTTTACTCTCGTCCTTTTTTTTTTTTTTACAGTAACAAGAAGATAACTAAAAAGTTTACAAATAAATAAATACCTACGATTTTGTGTAAAATTGATGTGGAAAATATTCAAAATAATTGTTTGATTATTACATGCACGCAACATTTTATTTGAGAGGGACGGGGCTCAGTTTTCATTTCAAATTGTTTTATTTCTTTTTTTTTTTTTTAGTCCTTTAATAAATATGAGGATTTGTCTTACTTATGATACAAACCCTCTGACATTGAATTTTTAACTCCCACCCTCTCAGGCAATGTCTTTCAAAAATTAATTTTTACGACGCCCGGAGGGTGTTTTCTGTTGCTAGTAATCATAATGTTCTTTGCATTAGAAGGACGAAATATTTATCTCCTACTTCTACTTGTTTGAGTCATTATTTTGTTCACTTTTCCTTTTACCTATCTCATACTGTCGGATTCTACTCCAACCCTTCTATCTTCATATAATCATATGTAATGTTGTATTGATATTTCAGTCTCGGAAGACTATAATAAAGTTTTTGTGCTCCTGACGTTACAGCGCCTCCTGTGACTGTGAAGTCCGATGTTTGAAAAACATTCTCGACCACAGATGTCACATTTGAAGGCTGTCCCTGAATATGTTGATGTCCCGGTGCTTTGTTGCCGCTGTTTTCTTCTAGATCTCTTAGCCTCATGGTGTTGCGTCAGGGTGAGTTCTGACACAAACAGCCCTTGAATCGCAGCTGGGGTGATCAATCTGTCTTTTACCAGCATATCTGCACAAAGAATGTCTTTCGGGATTCGTCTATCATCATGACCCAGCCATCGGAGACGACATTGCCTCAGTAGAGAACACAAGCTGGGGAGTTGAGCTCTCTCTAGAACTGCTGTGTTAGTGAACCTGTCCCTCCAGACGAGACCCAGTATACGTCTAAGGCAGCGAAGGTATAAGTTATTTAGCCGCCGCTCTTGGTGGGAGTATAAGGTCCATGTTTCACTTCCATACATGAGGGTGCTGATAACACATGCCCTATATACTTGTACCTTTATACGGATAATGAGCTTGCTGTTGCCCCACACTCTTGCTGTGAGCTTCCCAAAAGTCTTTTCACACCGACATGCAAGGCACCATTCAGTTTGATGGGTCCACCTCAGACCCATTCAGCATCCGTCGTGGTGTCAAGCAGGGATGCATGTTGGTACCCACTCTGTTTGGGGTCTTCTTTCTCCTCCTGTGCCAAGCTTTTGGTAAAGCAACAGAAGAAGTCTACCTTCACACAAGGACAGATGCATTTTCGATTCTCTCAATTTTTGCTTTTGTATATTCCACTGATTTCTTCTTTCATTCGTTGCATCAATTTTTGTCCCGTATTTCCTTCTATTCTCTCTTTCAGCCATTACTACATATACAAGCAAAATAAAAAAACGCCCTCTGGGCGACGTAAAATAAATATTGCCTGAGGAGATGGGAGTTGAAAATTTAATATCAGAGAGTTTGTATCATAAGTAAAGTAAAACCATCAAATTTATTAAAGGAGTTAAAAATATTAAAAAATTGAAATGGAAACTTAGTTCTGATAATTTTAAATATATATTAAAATAAAACAAACTATATATAGAAATATAATACCAGTCATGTATTTATTAAAACATGTTTTAAAAAACAATGAGGACTGTCTAATGTTGCATGTTCAAATTTTGAATAAATACACTCAAAATTTGAACATGCCAAAAATCGTCTAAAAGCCAAATCAAAGGTCAGACAATTTGTCATTCAAGACATGCTATTTGCTGATGACGCAGCAGTGGTAGCACACTCCCAGGAGCAACTGCAAACACTCATGGACCAATTTACCCTAGCCTGCCAGGACTTCAGCCTGACCATCAGTATATGTAATATATGCATATTCAAATTAAATTCAAGAGATATTTATATCTATATCATATATTACATTATATTACTTCATATCTTATTTTATAAATATATATAAAATATATAGAATAATTTGTATAAAATATATATAAATATATATATGAAATATATGAAAATATACAAAAATCTATAAATAATGGAGATTCGGTGTCTGTCTGACTGTAACCGAAACTACGTCACTGTTTACGTCACAATATTCTCAGTAATTGCCTAAGTTTATCAATGAATATTTGATTTATCGTCAGAATCATTAATACATAGAATAAATCTTATTTATTAACGATATCTCAATGAAAATCTGAGGAAGATTTGCCTCAAAATAGCCCATGTTATTAGTGCATTTAAAATCCTGCAATGTTTCTTATATATCACTAGGAAATATAGGTTTACATAATATAAGATGCGGTTCATTTGCATAATGGTTTTAAGAAAACCGGGCTTAATAAATAATTATCTGGTGTTATTGGTCTCTGATATTATCATTTTATTCTCCAACGTGTTAAAATCAATCCTATGAATGATTTTATATTAAAAAAAACAATCAAAATATAATCAAAATAATAGTAATACTTTTATATGCGTTCTTATTTAATTTCGTGAGTTTTTCTAATTAAATATATCTCTTTGCATTAAAAATTAAATACTTACGCTCACAGTGCGTATATTCATGTTAGTTATATATGATATATTTATATTCAAATTAAATTTAAAATATATTTATATATACTAGCAAAATAAAAACACACCCTCCGGGCGATGTAAAAATAATTTTTTGAAAGATATTGCCTGAGGGGATGGGAGCTGAAAATTCACTGTCATAGAATGTGTACCATAAGTATGTAAAATCGTCAAATTTATTAAAGGAGTAAAAAAAAAAAAGAAATAAAGACAATTTGAAATGGAAACAGTTCCGATAACTTTAAATATTATATTAGAATAAAACAATCCATATATAAATATATAACGCCGGGCATCTATTTATTGAAACAATGAGGATTGTCTAACGTTGCATGCTCACATTTTCAGTATATTTATTCTATGTTATGACGTTAGATTATGTGTTGGTTAATGTGACATAAGCGGTGACGCAGTTTTGTTACAGACAAAAAGAAGCGAATCTCTATTATTAATAGATGTCATTATTACATTATATTAGTTTATATTTCATTTTATGAAATATATATGAAATATATTAAAACGTGTAAATATATATATAAAATATATAAAAAATATGTATGAAAATATATATTTTAAAAAATAAAATAAAAATATAGAAGTTATATAAAAAATTGTAAATGAAATTAACAATGGATTTCTCTACGAAGTTTCTGAACACCACTGTGTAGCAAGTGATATATTTGCTGACGTGTTTTAAACTATTTTCCTTATGTGTCGCATACGCACTGATCTTTTGAGATCAGATCGTAAGAGAATTTATAACCGCGAGCGCCATCTATATTTTGAAAAGATGATATATAGAGGGCGCTTTATCTGGATATGATAATGGAGGATGTGTTCAGATTTAGTAATAACAAATAACACTAAAAGTTGTTTCAAATATAAATCTTTTCTCATATCTATCTATCTATCTATCTATCTATATATATATATATATATATATATATATATATATATATATATATATATAGGAAATCCATTTACTGTTGTATAATACGGTACTATCATTCTGTCGATGTTCTGAATAGTGACACGTGACCTGCATTAGTCGACTTGAAAGCTAGAGAGGGTTAACAGAGGCGACATCTTGCTTTATGTCTTAGACAGTGCCATATCTAAACAACTCCAATCTAATTTCCCTTGTTCGACAGAATCACGGATGGTACAGTAGAGAGTCGTCTGTCTACGAATTCCAGGCGCCATTTTGAAAGAAAAATAAAAGATGAAGACGCAAATATAATTTTCGTTGGTATTTTGATTATTTAGTCATTATTTATAAATTCATTTCTTCTTCATTTTCGTTTCTCTTTTCCTTCTCTTTACACTCCTTTTTTCATTTCCTCTTTCTTCTTTGTTCCATATTCTCTTTTCATCCTTCTTTTTTTCTTTACTTCTCTTTCATTCCCTTCCCTATTTCTTCTTCTTCTTCTTCTCTTCTTCTTCTTCTTCTTCTTCTTCTTCTTCTTTCCCTTTTTTCTTTCCCTCCCATTTCTCTTATTTCCTTTTCTTCTTCTTCTTCTTCTTCTTTCCCTTTTTTCTTTCGCTCCCATTTCTTTATTTTCTTCTTCTTCTTCTTCTTCTTCTTCTTCTCTTCTTCTTCTTCTTCTTCTTCTTCTTCTTCTTCTTTCCCCCTATTTCTTTATTTCTTCTTCTTCTTTTCTTCTTTCCCTTTTCTTTCTCCCTATTTCTTTATTCTTCTTCTTCTTCTTCTTC
Organism: Doryteuthis pealeii; assembly: GCA_023376005.1. Classification (NCBI taxonomy): domain Eukaryota; kingdom Metazoa; phylum Mollusca; class Cephalopoda; order Myopsida; family Loliginidae; genus Doryteuthis; species Doryteuthis pealeii. Next base: position 60,133,804 of record CM042163.1, read on the forward strand.
TTCTTCTTCTTCTTCTTCTTCTTCTTCTTCTTCTTCTTTACCTTTTTCTTTCCCCCCTATTTCTTTATTTCTTATTATTATTATTCTTTCCCCCTACTTATCTTCTTCTTCTTCTTCTTCTTCTTCTTCTTCTTCTTCTTCTTCTTCTTCTTCTTCTTCTTCTTCCTTCTTTCTTTTTTCCCTCCTTTTTCATCATTTCCTTTCTTCTTCTTCTTCTTCTTCTTCTTCTTCTTCTTCTTTTAGAAAAATATGTTAGAAGCAAGGATGAACTCATGTGACGTTATCCTGTGGAAACCTGCACATGAGCACGCCGGTGTATGTTGCCCAGCAAGGACTTACATCAATCAGGTCTGCGATGATTCTAGATGCCGTGCAAAGGACCTCCCGTGGGCAATGACAGATAGGGACGGTTGGCGAGAGATTGTCATGGATATCCGTGCTGCCAACGTGACATGATGATGATGATGATGATGATGATGATGATGATCCAAATCTATGTGGAAATCACAAAAAAATAAGGGAAAAAATTAACGTTACATTTATTGTTCATTTCTATCTTGTTAAATACAGCTTCAATCTCGGCACTTTTATGACACACCTTGTATTCTGAACAAATTATATTATCTTTTTTCTTTGGGGGGGGTATGGAGGAGTTTTTTTTGTTTTTTTTTTTACGCCGTCAGAATTATAGAAATAAATTTATTTCGGCAACTTTGGCTTCCTATTTTCATGTAAAAATGTGCACATACACTGATATTTATATTGGCCGGTTATCTTTTGTTTTACGGCATATCAACACTTTTTGGGTCATTTAATGCCGAATCAAGTCATTTAAAAATACGGAAATACTATTTTTAAATGGAAAATACTTTTTTAAAATGCCGAAAATATAAGGTTGGGGATAGGTTTTGCCTTCTATGTATGGGGAAAATAGCTAGCTATAGCTTCTTATAATAACTCCAGTGAACTACTTAACCAAAAATCTGAAGCATTAAATGCACATATATATTTAAAAAGAGCCTGTCTCCTTGGTCATTAAAATTTGCTTCTGTTTTTTAGTTGTCTTTTTTTTTGTGGGGGGTTCTTTCTTATGTTCAGTTTTTTATTCTTTCTTGTGGATACTTTAGTAATAAGATGTCGGTTGTGCCAACCCTCTTCAAGCAGAATTATCCTGAAGAACCGTTAGGTGAAACCTGGGTAGGTAGTTACTGGCTCTTTTAGGTTTTATAGCTTTGCTCTACTTAGTGTATTGAGCACTTTTCACATATTTAATTTCGGCTACTCTTTCGGTGTTTTTTTTCTTTTGGCCATTCATTACGATACTGGTCGATTATTTTCAGACAGTAAGGAGCTTTTGGACTTTATATATATATATATATATATATATATATATATATATATATATATATATATATATATATATATGAAATATAACATTTTGAAAAAACATATGATGTTTGTTATGTGATTGCTGACAAGCTTGTTTCGACCAAAACGATAAGTTGGTCTTCATCAAAGAGCGACATAGACGAGAAGAAAATATCCGTTAAAAATAACAAACATCATATGTTTTTTCAAAATGTTATATTTCATACTGTCGGATTAATTTCCATATATTTTTCATATTTGTCAAAT
>CM042163.1:60140438-60142938 GCA_023376005.1 Doryteuthis pealeii
TTATTAGCATTGAGCACCTTTTCATGCTAATACTTTTCTCATTTTCTCTATTCATTATATATATATATATATATATATATATATATATATATATATATATATAGGACGTGTAAAATCAAAGCTGGACTTCTAAGCCACTTGCGTGCTCACAACCGAACTTTGTAGAAATGGTCTTCTTCTGTGAAGAACTGGCAATCACCATACGGTGATACAGAGTTGATGGAGTAGTCAATAAGTATGAGTTGTATTTTTTCTCTTATTAACGGGGTTCATCCTGTCCTATCCTGAACGTTAAAGGCCATGACAAATATATGCATTCCTATACACACGTGCACACACACGCACACACACACACCGACACCCCCCACCCACCCCACACACATATATATATATATATATATATATATATATATATATATATTGATTCACACTATTAGGTTACTTATCTTAGACCCACCGCTTCAGTCTAACCGTCTCTTTTGCACTAATTTGAGACGGACACATTCTTATAACCTAATTTCCCGCTCTTTTTAACATAATTTCCCGCGCTTTTTAACCTAATTTCCCGCCTTTTCTCCTTAATTGTTTTTTTTTATGTTCATTTGTTTGTTGTTTTGTTTTTATTTCCCTAGCTGTTTACATCTGAATCGCTTTTCATTAAATGTTGTTTTTTTGTTTTTTCAACAAGGCCACTGTAAATTGATTTGCGGTGATCGAGTTTCGATTCCTTACAAAAGCAGTGAATTCATGAAAAAAAAATAACAGTAAACCGAGAAAGAAAGAAATCGATGTTAATGAATATCCATTTTGTTTTTTCGCTGGAGCCTTGTGTCTCTTTCCAAATACTAAATGTAGTACGTATCTCAACCAATAAAAGGCTATATATAATATATATATATATATATATATATATATATATAGAGAGAGAGAGAGAGAGAGAGAGAGAGAGAGTGAGAAAGAGAGAGAGAGAGAGAGAGAGAGAGATAGACATACAGACGGACTGGCGGAGACAGAGACAGACTTGTTTCTCTTTCTAATAATTGAATGTAGTACGTATCTCAATCAAGTAAAAGGCAACATACACCCCCCCCACACACATATATATATATATATATATATATATATATATAGTTTTTGGTACAAGAGAATTTATAAAGTATTACAAGTAGTGGAATCATGTGTATGCTGGGAGATCATACGAAAATGAGGGATGGAGAAATAAAACGATGTTTTATTACAAAAATAAAATATGGGGGGTATGAAATACAAGGGCCCTTTCGTCCGGTTCTTTTCTGTATACCGGTGTCCCAGAAAAAACAGAACCCACAAATTTTGTAATAAAACTGTTAATTTTAACTAGGGAGGTTTAGGGTTAGGCTTAGGCTTAGGCTTAGGGGTTAGGGTTAGGGTTAGGGTTGGGGTTTAAGGTTAGTTTAATGGGGAAAATAAATAAATAATTTGGGTTCTGTTTTTCTGGGTCACCCTAATTTTGACACCTTTGCGCAAGTTCAGCCAGCAGTTTATTATTATTTTAAACATCCAAGGTAAAAGATAGGGAAGGATGTAAATTGTTTAGCTCATTAAAGAACTTTAAAGCGTCATTACGTGAATTAAAACATACGAAGGTATCATCCACGTAACGTAAGTAGATATAGGGCTTTGGGAACCTGTCAAAAAGGACTTGTTCGTGAAAACCGACAAAAACGGTGGCCAAAAGGCTTCCAAGGGGAGATCCCATACTGATGCCGTCTATTTGTGTTGTATATTGTACAAACGGAAATAGAAATTTCTGGTTAAATTAAACAAAGAAAAGACGAAAAAAGGTTACAAAGGACTTTTTCCCGGTAGAGGCGAACAAAGAAGTTAAAAAACGGAAGCGAGGATTTCCGGTCAAAGAAGCAGGGAGAGGATAAAGAAATATATAACAAAGGTCCGTTATCAGATCAAAAGATAAAGATGCGTAGGCGTGTTGTCAATACAAAAGCCAGAGGGTCGAGTCGTCAGTAGTGAGTCAAACAGCGGACGGCGAACAGAGCACAAGGATTGACAGTCGACACGGCCCGTCGCGGCCAATGGTGGTGAGACGCCACCAGCCACCCCTTTACCTCAACATGGCTAGACCATCCCAACAGTAGTAGTAATCATTGTCAACGCTCGCCGCCCACCACGTACAGCCGATGAGAGAAATAAAGTCAAAACTCCTACTATACCCATATGTTGTAGATTTCCGACTACATCCTTTGCCACGTGATATACATACCCGCAACAGATACTAACTACACGATTCAGCAGCGTGAATTGGAAGCCGCTATACAACATATAGATTTTGATGCCAGTATATAACATATACGATTTAGTGCCGGTAAAGAAGACAGTACGCAACATTTGGCGATATATGGTGTTGTTGAAGCTAGTTCCAATAATTCGACAAAAATATGTTCAGGAAAGGAAGGAACTAATTTTGGTTGGCTACGATATAATAAGTCACCACATATAGAAA
>CM042163.1:60147938-60165232 GCA_023376005.1 Doryteuthis pealeii
GTTTGAGAATAAAGAATATTCAGTGATGAGTGACATTTGAAAAAAGGGGAAGTTTTAATTTTCGTAAATAATATTATTTACTTGTGCAAGAAAGCTGAAATAGAAAGTTGAGTTCACTATATAATTATATTTGTTTATTTGTAGTGGAAACTACGAAGATGCCACATTGACATCAACACATTGGAGGCTTATGCAGAAAACCGTACGACCTGGTGCCTCCTCGTCAAACAAAGAACGAAAAGGAGTGAAAAAGAGAAGAAAGAAGCCACCGTAGAAAAGAGAGCCAAAATGAAGGAGAGACAACAGCCTCTCCAGTAAGCATCACCGTTTGTTTGCAATCACTGCACCAGAGATTGCTATTCAAAAATTGATCTGTTCAGCCACTTACGCAGTTGCAGACAATTTTTTTAAAAAGTGGACACTACGCCATCGTCTTCAATAGATGCCAACAAATAGTTGTTTATTGATTTAATGAATCTTTGAATAGGTAATGCTAGGTTTGATAAGATGGGCATAGGTGTATTCATCTTGGTAATTTATTTATTTTTTAATAAAATCTTAGTGATCATTGTTATTTATTTATCTTCTTTTTCCCTTTCCTTTTTTTTGGGGGGGTGGGGCTCTTTGTTCTTTTGATGTTTTTTATATTTGTTTTTTTAGTTTTTTTTTTGTTTTTTGTTGTTGTTTTTGTTTTTTTTAATGGTTTCGAATAATGTTGCTTTATTCTTGCAAAATGTTTTTCCTTTGGGATCCTCTCTGTATATCTATTTACCTTTCGTTCTGTCTGTCTGTCTGTCTGTCAGTCTATCTATCTGTCTCTTCTTCTTCTTCTTCTTCTTCTCTTCTTCTTCTCTCTCTCTCTCTCTCTCTCTCTCTCTCTCTCTCTCTCTCTCTTCTCTCTCTCTCTCTCTCCCTCTCTGACGTCTTGTCCTTCCATACAAAACAAGCGCGTACTATTGAAACACTTCAAAGTAGATGACTATTGATTAACGATCCGCTAATGCAATTACGAAAGCCTCAAACGTGGCATCTTCCAGCCGACACTGCAAAGCCAGCATCTGGTGCTTCTTTATCCTCGTATTATTATTATTATTTATTATTATTATTATTATTATTATTATTATTATTATTATTATTTCAAGCCTTATGTGTTTTCACTCCAGCGTAAGCTGGTGGCTTTTCACTGGCGTCTGGGTAACAAGAAATCTCTTCAGGTCTCCGGGACTCTTCTGAGTATTCTCGCAAATCTCAAAAATGTTGTTGTCTCGATAGTCTCAATTCTTCCTCTTATTTCTAGTTCCTCTAGTCTGTTTTCTAAAATTTTAGGGACCGTTCCAAGTGCACCAACTACAACTGGTATCTCTTTTACCCTCATATTTATTTTTTAGTTTGGTTTGGTTTGGTCTGTTTTGTTTTACGAAATATCAACCTCAGTGGGTCATTTAATGCCGACAAAAATTTTGAAATAATTCATTCTTATTAGATACTCAATTTTTTTTATAAACACATTTTTCTATTTAACCCATAGATGGGACCCTAACAGATACTACCACTCCATGTTAGAGTGGACCTAGGTGCAATGGTGTTGAAGGGGTGCTACATATTCCCCAAACTTCAAGATCTGGAATATCACCATCAGATAGAGTTTAACGTCATTGCTTAACCTTTTCCTTTATTTTTTGTTTTTTTTTTTTTTTTTTTTGTGGGGGGTTCTTGTTTCGACTGGCACACAGACATTAGGTTGTTTACGGTACCTGCTGTTACTAAGCGACCACTCCTCTAAATACTAAAGTCTACTCATATCTCTCTCTCTCTCTCTCTCGTCTCTCTCTCTCTCTCTCTCTCTCTCTCTCTCTCTCTCTCATCTATATATTTGTTCTTCCCCTCTTTCTCTCTCACTTTCTTTATTCTCTCTCTCTTTCTCTTACTCTCTCTCTCTCTCTCTCTCTCTCTATCTATCTATCTATCTGTTCTTCCCCTCTCTCTCTCTCTCTCTCTCTCTCTCTCTCTCTCTCTCTCTCTGTTCTTCCCCTCATTCCTCTCACTTTCTTCTTTCTTTCTCTCTCTCTCTCTCTCTCTCTCTCTCTCTCTCTCTCTCTCTCTCTCTCTCTCTCTCTGCACAGCGAATCGATCCCAATATGTCAAAGTTTGTTTATAGACATTAACCACCACAATTACCCCTTGACACAAACGCCTACACCCCTTAATTCGCCAGCTAAGACCCTTTTCTTTTAATTCTGACCCTCAACAACCAACGACGACGCCCATTATTTGAATAACGTGTCGCAAGAACAATTCCTACCGCTGCAGGTAACAGGCCTCTCCCCCTCGGACCCCACCGTCACCGCCAAATCCCGAGGTCGTTGCATCCAATTGAAATGATGCGACTTGAACTATTTTTCCTGACGATTTTCTGGCTGCAGGTCACCAGAATCTGTTCGAAAAGCTGGGGGCGTTTATTTTCCGTTTGACCATGTTTGTTGGCCGGGAAAATATTCAGTGACCTCATCTAATAAGGGTCACCAAAGCACTTGGCTAGTCTTGACCACTAAACAGGTTGCTGTCCAAGTTGAAGCAGGGAGGGGGGATGGTCGAGATGTGGGTGGGGCGTTTTAATTGGAGCGTGTCGGGATAAAGAGGTGGAAGAGGGAATCGGCAGCGATAAATTGTTTTGTCACAATTGGCTGTTTAATGGGCATTAAAAGGAGCAGACAGATAGATAAATAGTAGATAGATAGATAGATAGATAGATAGATATGAGAATGGTTGAGATAGATAGATAGATAGATAGATAGTAGATAGATAGGATAGGAAGAAAGTAACGGTTCAGATAGATAGATATGAAGGAATGGTTGAGATAGAATAGATAGATAGATAGATAGATAGGAAGAAAGTAACGGTTCAGAGAGATAGATATGAAGGAATGGTTGAGATAGATAGATAGATAGAAGGATAGATAGGAAAAAGTAACGGTTCAGATAGAGATATGAAGGAATGGTTGAGATAGATAGATAGATAGATAGATAGATAGATAGATAGATAGATAGATAGATAGATAGGAAGAAAGTAACGGTTCAGAGAGATAGATAGAAGGAATGGTTGAGAATAGATAGATGGAAAGATAGATAGATAGGAAGAAAGAACGGTTCAGATAGATAGATATGAAGGAATGGTTGAGATAGATAGATAGATAGATAGATCGATAGATGATAGATAGATAGATAGATAGGAAGAAAGTAACGGTTCAGATAGATAGATTGAAGAATGGTTGAGATGATTAGATAGATAGATAGATAGATAGATAGATAGATAGATAGATAGGAAGAAGTAACGGTTCAGAGAGATAGATATGAAGGAATGGTTGAGATAGATAGATAGATAGATAGATAGATAGATAGAAGAAAGTAACGGTTCAGATAGATAGATATGAAGGAATGGTTTAGATAGATAGATAGATAGATAGATAGATAGATAAGGAAGAAGGTAACGGTTCAGAGAGATAGATATGAGGAATGGTTGAAGATTAGATAGATACTGATAGATAGATAGATGAATAGATATGGGAAGAAAGTTAACGGTTCAGATAGATTAGATATGAAGGAATGGTTGAGATACGATAGATGGAAAGATAGATAGGGATAGGAAGAAAGAACGGTTCAGATAGATGATATGAAGGAATGGTTGAGATAGATAGATAGATAGATAGTAGAGTACAGAGATAGTAGATAGATAGATAGATAGTCATAGATAAGGAAGAAGTAACGTTCAGATAGTTAGATATGAAGGAATGGTTGAAGATAGATAGATAGATAGAATAGATAATTAGGGAAGAAAAGTAACGGTTCAGATAGATAGATCTGAAGGGAATGGTTGAGATAGATAGATAGATAGATAGATATGATACGATCAGAGTAGGAAAGTAAAGTAACGGTTGCAGATGAATAGATATGAGGAATGGTTTGAGATAGATAGATAGATAGATAGATAGATAAGATATGATAGATAGATAGAGGTACAGGAAGAAAGTAACGGTTCAGTAGAGATAGATAATGAGGAATGGTTGAGAATAGAATAGAGTAGATAAGATTAGAATAGATAAATAGATAGATAGGAAGACAAGTAACGGTTGCAGATAGATAGATTATGTAGCAGTGGTTGAGAGTAGACTTAGATAGATAGATTAGATGAGTAGATAGATAGGAAGAAAGTAACGGTTCAGAATTAGATAGAATATGAAGGATGGTTGAGATAGATAGATAGATAGATAGTGAATAGAGTTGAGATAGGAAAGAAAGTAACGGATTTCAGATAGATAGATATGAAGGAATGGTTGAGATAGATGATATGATAGATAGCGATGAGATAGATAGATAGTACGGATAGGGGCAAGAAGTAACGGTTCTCAGATAGATACGATAGTGAGGATGGGTTGAGATAGATAGATAGATAGAGTAGTATACGTAGGAGACATGATCTAGAAAGAAAGTGACGAGTTAAGATCGAGTAGATATGAAGGAAATGGTGTGAGCATAGTGATCAGGAATAAGATAGATAGATAGGACTGATAGATATGATAGGTAGGAGGAAGTGTAACGGTTGGAGATAGATAGGTATGAAGGATGGTTGAGATAACGATAGATAGATAGATAGATAGATGATAGATTAGACGAAGAAGTAACGGTTCAGATAGATAGATATGACCGGAATGGTTGAGATAGATAGAGTAGAGATACGATAAGGATGAGATAGATAGAAGAAAAGTAACGGTTGAGATAGATAGGATATGAAGGAATGGTTGAGAATAGATAGATAGATAGATAGATAGATAGATAGATAGATAGGGAAGAAAGTAACGGTTCAGATAGATAGATATGAAGGAATGGTTGAGATATGATAGATAGATAGATAGATAGATAGGAAGAAAGTAACGGTTCAGATAGATAGATATGAAGGAATGGTTGAGATAGATAGAGATAGATAGATAGATAGATAGATAGATAGGAAGAAAGTAACGGTTCAGATAGATTAGATATGAAGAATGGTTGAGATAGGCAGATAGATAGATAGATAGATAGATAGTAGATAGGAAGAAAGTAACGGTTCAGATAGATAAATATGAAGGAATGGTTGATAGATAGATAGATAGATAGATAGATAGGAAGAAAGTAACGGTTCAGATAGATAGATATGAAGGAATGGTTGAGATAGATAGATAGATTTAGATAGATATGGATAGATAGATAGATAGATAGATAGGAAGAAAGTAACGGTTCAGATGGATAGATATGAAGAATGGTTAGAGATAGAGATAGTAGATAGATAGATAGATAGATAGGAAGAAAGTAACGGTTCAGATAGATATAGATATGAAGGAATGGTTGAGATAGATAGGATAGATAGATAGATAGATAGATAGATAGATAGATAGATAGGAAGAAAGTAACGGTTCAGATAGATAGATATGAAGGAATGGATAGATGAGATAGATAGATAGATAGATAGATAGATAGAAGAAAAAGTAACGGTTCAGATAGATAATATGAGGAATGGTTGAGATAGATAGATAGATAGATAGATAGATAGATAGATAAGGTAACAGATAGATAATATGAGGAATGGTTGAGAATTAGATAGATAGATAGATAGATAGATAGATAGATAGATAGATAGATAGATAGGAAGGTAACATTCAGATAGATAGATAGATAGATAGATAGATAGATAGATAGATAGATAGAAGAAGTAACGGTTCAGATAGATAGATATGAAGGAATGGTTGAGATAGATAGATAGATAGAATATAGATAGATAGGAAGAAAGTAACGGTTCAGATAGATAGATATGAAGGAATGGTTGAGAAGATAGATAGATAGATAGATAGATAGATAGATAGGAAGAAAGTAAACGGTCAGATAGATAGATATGAAGGAATGGATTGAGATAGATAGATATAGATAGATAGATAGATAGATAGATAGGAAGAAAGTAACGGTTCAGATAGATAGATATGAAGGAATGGTTGAGATAGATAGATAGATAGATAGATAGATAGGAAGAAAGTAACGGTTCAGATAGATAGATTATGAAGGAATGGTTGAGATAGATAGATAGATAGATAGAGGAAGAAAGTAACGGTTCAGATAGATAGATATGAAGGAATGGTTGAGATAGATAGATAGATAGATAGATAGATAGATAGATAGATAGATAGGAAGAAAGTAACGGTTCAGATAGATAGATATGAAGGAATGGTTGAGAGATAGATAGATAGATAGATAGATAGATGATAGATAGGAAGAAAGTAACGGTTCAGATAGATAGATATGAAGGAATGGTGAGAGAAGATAGATAGATAGATAGATAGGAAGAAAGTAACGGTTCAGATAGATAGAGAGACAGACAGACAGACAGGGAGAGAGAGAGATATGAAGAAACTAGATAGATAGATAGATAGATAGAAGAGAAGAGAATAGTAGGAACAGTTGGGATAGATAGCTATATAGATAGATAGATAAATAAATAATCAGTTAAATGAGAGAGAGAGAGACAGAGGGGAGGGAGAGAGAGAGAGTTCACATTTAGAGAGAAGTCAGAAAATCAATTTCTATGCACTCTTTATCACTTTACAATTGTGGGGAGAAAGAGAGAGAGAGAGAGTATAGCAAAGAAGAAAAATAAAGAGAGACTGTGTGTGAGTGAGAGGGGGGAGAGAGGGGGAAGAGGAGTTGGAGAGAGAGAAAGAAAATGAGTGACTAAGTGTAAAAACTGTGAGAGAGAAGTGTTCACGTTTAAGGAGATAAAAAGAGACAGTGACATGAGAGACTGAGAAAGAGAGAGAGAGAGAGAGAGAGAGAGAGAGAGAGAGAGAGTTCACATTTAAAGATTAATCAAAAGGGACTATGAAAGAGAGACAGAAAGAGATAGAGAGAGAAACGGAGAGAGGGGGCAGAAACAGAGAGAGTTAATATCATTGACAGATAAAGAGAGGCTATATGTGTGAGTGAGAGAGAGAGAGGGAGAGAAAGAGAGGGGACAGAAACAGAGAGAGTTAATATCATTGACAGATAAAGAGAGGCTATATGTGTGAGTGAGAGAGAGAGAGAGAGAAAGAGTTTATATTTAGATAGAAATCAAAAGAATTTGTGAAAGAGAAATTGAGAGAGAGAAAAAGATGATATCACAGACAGATAAAGAGACAAAGTGTGTGTGTGTGTGTGTGTGTGTGTGTGTGTGTGTGTGTGTGTGTGTGAGAGAGAAGAGAGAGAAGAGAGAGAGAGAGAGAGAGAGTTCACATTTAAAGATTAATCAAAGGGGACTATGAAAGAGAGACAAAGAGAGAGAGAGAATTAATATCACAGACAGATAAAAAGAGACCATGTGTGTGAGAGAGAAAGAAAGAGAGGGAGAGAGAGAGAGTGGGAGAGGGAAAGAGAGAGAATAAGTGACTCTATGTAAAATACTGGAAGAGACACGGTTCATATTTAAAGAGAAATTCAGAAGGACTGTGAAAGGAGAGAGAGAGAGAGAGAGAGAGAGAAAGACATTCTCTCTCACTAAACATATCTTTCTCTCTCTCTCTCTCTCTCTCTCTCTCTCTCTCTCTCTCTCTCTCTCTCTCTCTCTCTACGTGTTATATATCTCTGAGTCTCTCGGTGTATATTTGTCTCTCTATATATGTAACCTCTCTCTCTCTCTCTCTCTCTCTCTCTCTCTCTCTCTCTCTCTCTCTCTCTCTCTCTCTACGTGTTATATATCTCTTTGTTTCTCTCGGCATATATTTGTCTATGTGCAACCCCTCTCTCTCTCTCTCTCTCTCTCTCTCTCTCTCTCTCTCTCTCTCTCTCTCTCTCTCTCTCTCTCTCTCTCACTTTCCTTCTTCTATGTCGCAATGCACTTACACTCACCCACCCTCCCACAAGTCTCCTCAAAACACAAACACCCCCATCTCCCCACAATCATTCCCCCACCCCTCAGTCTGAGTGATGCACACTTCTCTTCAAATTGCAAATAGGACGTGCACACCCAACACGCCTTTCAGACAGACGTACACAGGCTGAACGAACCCAAAACATCAGTCATTTAGGCAATGTACGCCTTTCCCCACCCCCTACCAAGACTGTTATTTCCTCATGTGTCCCCCCCCTCGCCCTGTTGGCTGGGGCGTCAGAATGCACCGACTGCACCTCTGCAGAGGGGTAAGACTTCCCCAACGGGGCCACCTGTTAGCCGTACGTGGCGACCCATGATGCTTAAGGATAGAGCCCAGGGGGATGAGCAGTTCATGATTTGCAATACTCCACTTTGGCCCTATCTTGGGCTAGACGAGCGGTCGGAGAAGCCCCATCTGATCAATCGGCTGGTCACGGCAAGCCCTAGCACCTATATGATTTTCCCAACCCTATTGCCCTCATGGCATGCCCCAAGCTCTTTTTATCATATGGGTGCTAGAAGGCGGTGACTGAGGGTATACATGTCCAGAGAGGGTTGGGGAATGTGGAGCATCCCATCACCACTGCTCCCTAGTCCACTCTGACCCGGAGTGGTAGTACCTTTTTAGGGTCCCATCTATGGGTTGAATAGAAAAACATGAGTTTATAAACAAAATTGTATTATGCATTAATAATGAATTTATTTCACAACTTTGTCGGCATTAAATGACCCGCCGAGGTTGATATGCCGTAAAACAAAACAAACCAAACCAATCAGGTACCCCCCCATCCCCCCGACATTTGCTGTAATTTTGAATTTCGTAAGGGGGAGACAACTATATTTGACCTAACGACACAGAGTAACCAAACAGGGTCCCATCTATGGCTGAATAGAAAAACATGAGTTTATAAACAAAATTGTATTATGCATTAAGAATGAATTTATTTAACAACTTTGTCGGCATTAAATGACCCACCGAGGTTGATATGCCGTAAAACAAAACAAAACAAACCAATCAGGTAACCCCCCCATCCCCCGACATTTGCTGGAATTTTGAATTTCGTAAGGGGGAGACAACTATATTTGACCTAACGACACAGAGTAACCAAACAGGACTAAATTTATTAATATCTAGTATTATCTGCATTAATCGGACTATCATCGACACGCAGAATAGTGTTCCCTATTACATATATTATGTCGAAGTCAAAAACCAGGAGTTTTATTGTCCATCTTAAAATTCTGTTTTTTTTTTTATTATTATTCTTAAAAATCTGTAAAAGATGTGACTTTTGGTAATTCTCTTCTTGGGTTAAATATAAACTCCAAATGTCTGTCTTCAACAAAAATATTTTTCCGAACAAAAAAAAAATCGAGCATATTCTGTACTCTAAACTGTTGCCAGTGCATTTTTCTCAATATCTGAGTTGTTAATCTCGGCTGAAGTTAATTTTCCTGATAGGTACTGTTAGGGAGAGTTATCTCCCCCTAACGATTTGAACCGGATACTCTCTAAAAAGGAGGAGGACAAAATACTGACAGCGAGACAGACAAGAACCGAGCCCGGTACGTGACACACGCGTATCCTACATCAAGCCGAACTGAATCCAAAACCATCCCACTGTATTCCCTGTCAGTGAGAATAGATAAAACAAATATTGTTATTGTTAACATATTCCCTGTTTTTATTATCAATTCTGTATATCCTACATTTCGGGATATCACAGGTACATAATTGGATGACATTTTTTTTAGATAGAATTTCAGGTATTCAATGTTCACTTGAATCTGTCAATAGTCCCTTCCATTTTTGGATAAAAGATTTTTTATTTCTCTGAATGTTTGAGATGATTAGTATTATCTGTGTTATTCGGACTATTGTCCTCGTCTTCATTGCTATCTGTACAACGTTTCACAGATAACAATGAAAATGAGGACAATAGTCCGAATAATGCAGATATTACTAATGATCAAGCCTCATCTCAAAAATTTATATCTGTATTTCTTGTTCTTTTTTGTCTTTGCAGTTTCAGCACTTTCAACAAGTACTCATTTTTATTACTGTTATTTTCTCTTGTTATATGCTAGAAGCGGCTACCCAGCATCGTCTGGGTAGAAAGAGAGGCAAAACCCCTCGTATTATGATTTGTTTACCACTGGGATTTACAAATGCTGGATATTTTTAAGTAGAATTTCAATGCTATTTCTATATATTTTTTTTAAATTTAAAACATCTTTGAATATAGATCAAATCTTTATAATTTTGCAAACTGTCCTTTATATAGCTACTAGCAGCGGCTACCCGGTGTCGCCTGGGTAGAGGGGGATTTTTAAAGTTAGTCCCGCAGATCCATTATTACTGAATCGGGAGTTGAATTCTCGTGGGATGCCCCATTTAAATTCATATGTAAAAAAAAATAGACCTTGCATTGATCCAGCTACTCTGAAAAGAAATGTTAATGTCTACTATCTAAAATATCAAATGAAAAAAAAAACATGCTGTTATCATTTAAATTTTACTTTTTAATTATCTTCACGAATATAAATCAAATCTCTATTATTTTTGCTCAGAAACCAAGCCCTGCTGATATTTAATGTGTATATATATTTACGTTGTCGTTAATTGTTTTATTTTCGAAGTTTCCTCCGGACATACATATATACACAATTGCCCTTTATATGTGTGTATAGATAGATATATGTCAATAAAATTGAAATAGGCTGTAATATTAAATTGATCGCATTCAACCCATCGAACGAAACTGACTGATAAACATTTGAAAGCAATTCTCTTGATTGGATGTAGCAATTCTGAACAAAACATTGACGATATCTTGAAAAGCAAACTTCAGGTTCACAAATCTCAGTAAACCTTTTCTGCTAATGTTGCGTTGTTTGATAATGTTTTGAAAATAAATATGTTGGTTAAATTCATTTTTGTGCATCTTACGCTATTCATCCATAAAAATAACACGAAAAGATAAATTTTGTTTTACATTTTTTTTTCTCAAAACTTTTTTTCTGGATTTCGTTGTGGCCCGCGCTCGTTAGTTTTTCAATTATCCGGCTCACCGGGAAAAACGTTTGGTTATCTCTGGTCTAGGAGAAGGAACTCTGAATTCAAACCTGTTAAACTCCGCTTAAGAAATTGACATTGTGTCACATCCTGCCCGCACTGAGGGGTTGGTTGCAGCAATTCAGTTGGTTTGTTGAATAGAACGGCGGTTGAATATTTTGTCTTTTGACAAGACACTGTGGCCAAAAAAACAGGCTCTCTGACCCCACTGATTGCCTTAGTCCATTTAAATGTCCTTATAGTAACCCCAACCCTTTCTATCATATATGTGCTAGAAGGTGGTGGCTGAGGGTCGTATTGTCTTGGATATAACGTTAAACTCTATCTGTTGGTGAGGTTCAAGTTCTGGAGGTCTAGGAATTGTGGAACATCCCTTCATTACCATTGCTCCCAGATCCACTCTGATCCGGAGTGGCAGTACCTGTTAGGTCCCATCTATGGGTTAAAAAGAAATGTGTTTGAAAAAAATTGAGTACCCATCAAGAATGAATGAAACAAAAACGTCTTCCGCATAAAATGACCCAATAAGGATTGGCATGCCGTAAAACTCAACCGACCGACCAACCAACTCCATTTAAAAGAAAAGAAGTAACTAAAAGAATTATGACAATCTCGAACCCCGCTCTCCAGATGATCCGAGTGTGAGAGGAAGGGAGAGGAGAAAGGATGAGAGAGAATGAGAAAGGGGGCAATTTGAGAGAATTGAAACTGGGAATAATGGAAATAAAGGGATACTCAAAACTCCCCACATCTACAGAACTGGAGTCTCACCATCAGATCCAGTCTAGTATCATGCACAGGACACCCTTTTTTGAGAGGGGCGTCTTGTCCCTCCGCAAGAGATACAGCCAGCGCATTCTAAGGGTCAGCTGCTATCTACTACATTTCAGACAGTCCATCATTGCTATGGTGACCTGGTGAGAGGGGAAAGAGAAGGAGTGGTGCAAAGATGAGAGATTTAGAGTAACAATGGGAGCCCTGTTAGGTCCCACGTTTTCCGACTCCCTATATGCATATTCTTGTCTACCTTGTTACTCTACCGATGTTTCTGTTGGTCAGCGTAAGTCACGGGGTAAATGCCGAGAAGGGCTGTTGGAAATATACCTAGCTATCCAGATAGATATAGATAGAATGATGCTAAGATATATATATATATATATATATATATATATATATATATATATATATATATATAGGTACAGAAAAGCAATGATGGACTGTCTGAAATGTAGTAAATAGCAGGGTCGCATATTCTAGGTGACCCTTTCGGTGGGCTTAGAATACGCTGACTGTATCTCCTGTGGAGGGGTAACACCCCCTTCTCAAAAAAGGGGTCCTGGATGTGATACTAGACTGGATTTGATGATGAGATACCAGTACTGTACATCTGGGGAGTGTTGAGTACTCCTTTGATTATATTACTCCCAGCTTCTAATCTCTCGTCATGCCTCCTCCTCCCTCTTTTTCTCCTCTCGCCAATTTTTAGTACCGAATGGCCGAATGTCATCTGGAGAGCGGGTTTCGAGACCTCCATAATTCTTTCAGCACCTTTTATGATACTAGACGGCATCTGATGGTGAGACTCCAGTTCTGTAGATCTGGGGAGTGGTGAATGACTCTTTATTGCCATTACTTTCTGTTCCATAGACTCGTATTTGTGTCTGTGCTATTCTCCCATGCGCGCGCGCGGGTTAAAGTAGGATCGGGCAATAAAGATATGTGAACTCCAAAGATTTTGGTTGTTGGTTGTTTTTGTTTTACGGCATATCAACACTCTTTTGGGTCAAATCAAATTACTCGGATCGTTTACAGTAACTGCTGTTGCTTAAGTGGTCATCCAACTAAGTATTGAACAGGTTCATCGCTGCTTAACTTCGGTAAGTATGTAATCATATATATAGTTAGCATCCTTCCGTCTACTAAAGACGATGGCGTAGTGTCCACTTTTTTTAACTGCAACTGTGTCAGTTGCTGAACAGACGAATTTTTGAATGGCAATCTCTGGTGCAGTGACTGCAAATAAACAGGGATGCTTGCTGGAGTAACTTCCCTTTGTTTGTTTCACTTTGAGGAAGCCTTATATTTTGGTCGGCCATTTTCATTTCACCGTAAATCTACACTGAAAATACGAATTTGTTCGAATCAATGTAATTAAATGTTTTAACATGAAAATATCATAAAATGTGTTCCTAATTGTGCTTTCTCATTATTTGAAATGAAATTCATTGTTATTAAGAACACATTTTATATTTTCGTGTTAAAACAGGCAGTTGTATTGATTCGAACAAATTCGTATTTTCAGTGTAGATTTACGGTGAAATTAAAATAGCCGACCAAAATCATTGAAGAAAGTACAAAACAAAAATATTTTTAATTGATGACACAAAAAGTACAGGACCATATTACCTTTAGGCACCCCTTTTTGATCTCGATTAAGAAAGGACATGTTTTTCATTTACACCGTCAATATCTGGTTGTTTGTTAGGGGTTCGGGTTAGGGGTTAGTTTTATAATTTTTTTAATTTAAAAATCGTCTGTTAAAACAACCAGATATTGACGGTGTAAATGAAAAAGATGTCCTTTCTTAATCGAGATTAAAAAGGGGTGCCTAAAGGTCATATGGTCCAAAGTACAAAATACAAAAGTGAAATAAAATCTGATTTAATTGGTCAGCCATATTTTCAAGGCCGAATGTATAATCGCTGATTTTAAGGCATTTTTTTTTTTTACGCTGAATCCAAAAATAATTTTTTTTCTAATCAGATCAATTTTTAAGATACTTGAAATGTATAAGACAGTATTATAGCTGTGGCAATAGAGTTCAAGGGTTTTTGAATTAGTGTTATTATTATGTACGACTTGTGAAATATTCAAGCACATCTTAAAAACACTAATTCAAAAACCCTTGAACTCTATTGCCACAGCTATAATACTGTCTTATACATTTCAAGTATCTTAAAAATTGATCTGATTAGAAAAAAAATTATTTTTGGATTCAGCGTAAAAAAAAAAAATGCCTTAAAATCAGCGATTATACATTCGGCCTTGAAAATATGGCTGACCAATTAAATCAGATTTTATTTCACTTTTGTATTTTGTACTTTGGACCATATGACCTTTAGGCACCCCTTTTTAATCTCGATTAAGAAAGGACATCTTTTTCATTTACACCGTCAATATCTGGTTGTTTTAACAGACGATTTTTAAATTAAAAAAATTATAAAACTAACCCCTAACCCGAACCCCTAACAAACAACCAGATATTGACGGTGTAAATGAAAAACATGTCCTTTCTTAATCGAGATCAAAAAGGGGTGCCTAAAGGTAATATGGTCCTGTACTTTTTGTGTCATCAATTAAAAATATTTTTGTTTTGTACTTTCTTCAATGATTTTGGTCGGCTATTTTAATTTCACCGTAAATCTACACTGAAAATACGAATTTGTTCGAATCAATACAACTGCCTGTTTTAACACGAAAATATAAAATGTGTTCTTAATAACAATGAATTTCATTTCAAATAATGAGAAAGCACAATTAGGAACACATTTTATGATATTTTCATGTTAAAACATTTAATTACATTGATTCGAACAAATTCGTATTTTCAGTGTAGATTTACGGTGAAATGAAAATGGCCGACCAAAATATAAGGCTTCCTCAAAGTGAAACAAACAAAGGGAAGTTACTCCAGCAAGCATCCCTGTTTATTTGCAGTCACTGCACCAGAGATTGCCATTCAAAAATTCGTCTGTTCAGCAACTGACACAGTTGCAGTTAAAAAAAGTGGACACTACGCCATCGTCTTTAGTAGACGGAAGGATGCTAACTATATATATGATTACATACTTACCGAAGTTAAGCAGCGATGAACCTGTTCAATACTTAGTTGGATGACCACTTAAGCAACAGCAGTTACTGTAAACGATCCGAGTAATTTGATTTGACCCAAAAGAGTGTTGATATGCCGTAAAACAAAAACAACCAACAACCAAAATCTTTGGAGTTCACATATCTTTATTGCCCGATCCTACTTTAACCCGCGCGCATGGGAGAATAGCACAGACACAAATACGAGTCTATGGAACAGAAAGTAATGGCAATAAAGAGTCATTCACCACTCCCCAGATCTACAGAACTGGAGTCTCACCATCAGATGCCGTCTAGTATCATAAAAGGTGCTGAAAGAATTATGGAGGTCTCGAAACCCGCTCTCCAGATGACATTCGGCCATTCGGTACTAAAAATTGGCGAGAGGAGAAAAAGAGGGAGGAGGAGGCATGACGAGAGATTAGAAGCTGGGAGTAATATAATCAAAGGAGTACTCAACACTCCCCAGATGTACAGTACTGGTATCTCATCATCAAATCCAGTCTAGTATCACATCCAGGACCCCCTTTTTTGAGAAGGGGGTGTTACCCCTCCACAGGAGATACAGTCAGCGTATTCTAAGCCCACCGAAAGGGTCACCTAGAATATGCGACCCTGCTATTTACTACATTTCAGACAGTCCATCATTGCTTTTCTGTACCTATATATATATATATATATATATATATATATATATATATATATATATATCTTAGCATCATTCTATCTATATCTATCTGGATAGCTAGGTATATTTCCAACAGCCCTTCTCGGCATTTACCCCGTGACTTACGCTGACCAACAGAAACATCGGTAGAGTAACAAGGTAGACAAGAATATGCATATAGGGAGTCGGAAAACGTGGACCTAACAGGGCTCCCATTGTTACTCTAAATCTCTCATCTTTGCACCACTCCTTCTCTTTCCCCTCTCACCAGGTCACCATAGCAATGATGGACTGTCTGAAATGTAGTAGATAGCAGCTGACCCTTAGAATGCGCTGGCTGTATCTCTTGCGGAGGGACAAGACGCCCCTCTCAAAAAAGGGTGTCCTGTGCATGATACTAGACTGGATCTGATGGTGAGACTCCAGTTCTGTAGATGTGGGGAGTTTTGAGTTCCCTTTATTTCCATTATTCCCAGTTTCAATTCTCTCAAATTGCCCCCTTTCTCATTCTCTCTCATCCTTTCTCCTCTCCCTTCCTCTCACACTCGGATCATCTGGAGAGCGGGGTTCGAGATTGTCATAATTCTTTTAGTTACTTCTTTTCTTTTAAATGGAGTTGGTTGGTCGGTCGGTTGAGTTTTACGGCATGCCAATCCTTATTGGGTCATTTTATGCGGAAGACGTTTTTGTTTCATTCATTCTTGATGGGTACTCAATTTTTTTCAAACACATTTCTTTTTAACCCATAGATGGACCTAACAGGTACTGCCACTCCGGATCAGAGTGGATCTGGGAGCAATGGTAATGAAGGGATGTTCCACAATTCCTAGACCTCCAGAACTTGAACCTCACCAACAGATAGAGTTTAACGTTATATCCAAGACAATACGACCCTCAGCCACCACCTTCTAGCACATATATGATAGAAAGGGTTGGGGTTACTATAAGGACATTTAAATGGACTAAGGCAATCAGTGGGGTCAGAGAGCCTTTTTTCTGGCCACAGTGTCTTGTCAAAAGACAAAATATTCAACCGCCGTTCTATTCAACAAACCAACTGAATTGCTGCAACCAACCCCTCAGTGCGGGCAGGATGTGACACAATGTCAATTTCTTAAGCGGAGTTTAACAGGTTTGAATTCAGAGTTCCTTCTCCTAGACCAGAGATAACCAAACGTTTTTCCCGGTGAGCCGGATAATTGAAAAACTAACGAGCGCGGGCCACAACGAAATACAGAAAAAAAGTTTTGAGAAAAAAAAATGTAAAACAAAATTTATCTTTTCGTGTTATTTTTATGGATGAGTAGCGTAAGATGCACAAAAATGAATTTAACCAACATATTTATTTTCAAAACATTATCAAACAACGCAACATTAGCAGAAAAGGTTTACTGAGATTTGTGAACCTGAAGTTTGCTTTTCAAGATATCGTCAATGTTTTGTTCAGAATTGCTACATCCAATCAAGAGAATTGCTTTCAAATGTTTATCAGTCAGTTTCGTTCGATGGGTTGAATGCGATCAATTTAATATTACAGCCTATTTCAATTTTATTGACATATATCTATCTATACACACATATAAAGGGCAATTGTGTATATATGTATGTCCGGAGGAAACTTCGAAAATAAAACAATTAACGACAACGTAATATATATTACACATTAAATATCAGCAGGGCTTGGTTTCTGAGCAAAAATAATAGAGATTTGATTTATATTCGTGAAGATAATTAAAAAGTAAAATTTAAATG
>CM042163.1:60170332-60185332 GCA_023376005.1 Doryteuthis pealeii
AGTGTTTTTAAAATAGTAAGTGTTTCAAAATAGTAAGTGTTTCAAAATAGTAAGTGTTTAAAATAGTAAGCGTTTTGAAATAGTAAGTGTTTTAAAATAGTAAGTGTTTTCAAAATAAAGTTTTCAAAATAGTAAGTGTTTAAAATAGTAAGTGTTTCAAAATAGTAAGTGTTTAAAATAGTAAGTGTTTTGAAATAGTAAGTGTTTTCAAAATAGTAAGTGTTTAAAATAGTGTTTTGAAATAGTAAGTGTTTAAAATAATGTTTTCCACCACTTTGTTATTCAGACATTTCTACATAACCTCGAACATATTGTGACGCTTCTTGAATTATAGAATTAAATGTTATATAGTATCAATTGACTTGTTTTTATTTTCCTACCGAATATTCTATGTTGGGTTACTTTTCTTTAGGTAATCTAATGCAATATGAGAACTGGAGCTAATATCTCCCCGAAGTCTTATACCGACAATAGGACACTCTACCGACTATTTATATGTTCCAGCGTATTCTAAGCCCCGATGACACGGCGTTTTTCAATGAGAGTTGGGAACATGAAAAACATGTTCTTCTACGGATTGGTTTTGGTATTAAATAACCACGAAGGTTGATATGCCATTAAAAAGGACACCAAACATTAATACAAATAATTACACATACGTGGTATCAAGTATTCCAATCAAATACCAATAATTTTTAAAACAGATAAACTTGGTTGGTTGGTTGTTTGATTGGTTAACGGCATTTCAAACCTTGATGGGTTATTTTATGCCGAAGACGTTTTGTTTTATTCGTTCTTGATGGGTATTCAAAATGTTTTCCTTAATTTTTAACACATTTTTCTAGTTAACCCATAGATGGGACCCTAACAGGTACTACCACCCCGCGCCATGGTGGACCTGGGGGTAATGGTAATCAACCCACACTCTCCTGAGCTCCAGAATTGGACCTTCACTATTAGATACAGTTTAACGTCCCTCATTCACCTCCTTATAACCCGAAAAGGGTTCGGATTGCTATAAGGGCAATAGGGTCGGGATAATCATATAGATGCTAGAGTTTGAAGTGGCCAGCCGATTGATCGCAGAGAACCTCCCCGACCGCCTGTCTAGCCAAAGTAAGGACCAAAACGGAGTGTTGCGTGTCTTGGACTGCTCAACCATCGGAATTCAGTCGTTAAGCAACACGGGACATTAATCAAGGCCAACAGGTGGTGCCATTGGAGGGAATTACCTCCCCCACCCCACCAGAGGCGCAGTCGGTATATTCTACTGCCCCTGCCAATAGGACTACAGATATATTTGATCCATAGATGGGACCTTAACAGATACTACCACTCCGGGTCCGAGAGTAATTGTTACGTAATGAGCGTGACATGGAGCCATGAGGGTGGCCTGATGTGTGGAACGGAAAAGTTTAAGTGATGATTTTGGTGTGGTTTGATTGGACGGACGAATGGTACGTGGCGAAGGGGAGAAAGAGTGAAAATTGAGTATAGAAGAATGCGGGAACGGAGGAAGACATGAAATTTCTTGCTCTCGGCAGTTGTAATCTGGGGGTAATAGAATACTCATGAGTGAAAAGGAGTGGCCTTAGAACATTACTAAAAGCTCCAAATGGCACAATGCAAAATAATTCTCTGTCCCAAGTTGGTGTCCAGACTCCAAACATCACAGAAGTGCCAACAACTGAACAGCTGCCCAGCAACCAGGATTCCAACCTCTCCGATGTACAGAGATAAGTATATTGAATATTTCTTTATCCACACATCGTTCATTCCATTAGAAGGAAGAGTCGTACCGTAAACAACGTGAACACATCATCTCTCCATTCGGAAATGAGTGCAAGAGGTAACGAAGAGTTGACACGTCATCATCTCAGCAATTCCGACAAGGAGAGGGTAAAGTAAACAAACGTTTAAACACATCTCTCCATCCTAACTAGGAGAGCATAGTGTCGCACAAGGCCACCGATGTTGAGCACTAGTTAAGATAAATCTCGTTAGTGAAGAAGTGAGCTCAAACTCGAGTCAAGATAACCCTCAGCTCTTAAGTTGGTTCAGACTCCATGACATCATAGAACTTCCAGTCAACAGAACAGCTGCCCAACAACCAAAATTCTAGCCTTCTCCGATGTAGTACCGGTACAGAGATAAGTATATTGAATATTGAATATTTCTCTATCCACACATCATTCACTCAATTAGAGTGCAAGACGGAAATGAGTTGCAAGACGTAACGAAGAGTTGACACGTCATCATCTCAGCAATTCTGATAAGGAGAGAGTAAAGTAAACAAGAGTTTTAACACATCTCTCCATTCCGACAAGGAGATAAATAAAAAAGAAAGTTATCGGGGTGGCCTAAAGTCGATATCATTCAATCAGCGAGGGAGTCTATCCCCTTTTCACTAGCACTAGACCAAAGAGACTGTTTTTATCTGAGATGGAGAGCCACACCTACCATCAGCTCCTTTCTATACCACACTGGGCTACTCATACGCTGAGTTGGCGAAGGCCGGTTTCGAACTAGGAACCTTGTGGTTTCTAGCCGAACGCTCTACCGACTGAGTTAACACGGCCCTTAGAAGATAAATAGTGTTACATAATGACAATGAAGGGAGACAGTCAGCGTATTCCAAGCCCCGCCTACCCGGGGGTTTTCAGTGAGAGTTCTCAACCTGAAAAATAGAGTTAAAAAATCCCATGGTTTTCTAGACCTACAAAACTTTGTTATTTTGCCATTTAGTCTCATTTTTTTTATTCTTTATTTTTTTTTTCTTCTTCTTCCTAATATTATCTTCTGGGCCAACGAATTTGATTACGAAGGTCAATTTAATAAGAGAAAACCTGATTGGTTTCGATTTGTTTGCCTCTCTTTGTACTTTCTGGTTCCTTGATACCCTAACAGAAAACTTCTACAACAAAAAAAAGTCGTTACCACCTTTACAATTTGTGTTAACAAGTGCCAAAAACCCTCATGTCAAAAGGGGCACTTGTCGCTATCGCTACTGCCTCTATTTTGGGAAATTCAAAATCCAATCAGCCCTTGTCTTCTCCACCAAAATATCAAGCACCAAATTCTACCCGCAAAAAACATAACAAATATTTGATCATTATTTTACTAATATCTTATTATAATGGAGATTCGGTGTCTGTCTGTCTGTACTCGAAACTACATCACTGCTTACGTCACAATACCCTCAGTAATTGTGTAAGTTTATCAATGAGTATCTAATTTATAGTCAATACCCTTAATACATAGAATAGGATAAATCTTACTTATTACCGATGTCTCTATGAAAATCTGACTTAGATTGCCTCAAAACAGCCCATGTTTAAAATCCTGAATTGTGTCTTATATATCACTAAGAAATAAAGGCTTACATAATATATGGTGTGGTTAATTTGCATATTGGTTTTGACAAAACTGGGTTTGATAAATAATTACTTGGCGTCACTGATCTCTAACATTATTGTTTTATTCTCCAACTTATTAAAATCAATTATATGAATTCATTTTATATAGAAACCAATTAAGATATAATCAAAATAAGTGTAATCTTTTTCTCTGAATTTTAATGAATCCTGATTATGACCAGAAGGTTCCCGAGTTCGGCAAGAAATACCTGATGTAGCTTGAGGGCACATCGGCTGAAACGTTGTTGTACAGATAACAATAAAGATGAAGACAATAGTTCGAATAATCAACATAATACTGCAATTTTTTTATATACGTTCATATTTAATTTCATTAGTATTTCTTATTTGATATATTTCATTACACTAAAACCTTAACACTTATGCCTGGAGGGCGCATATTCTTGCTAGTGAATATAACAATGTGAAATCTAAAAAAGATCTCAGGACCTCGCCCGTGAGCTATGAAAATGGTTGGTTAGTTGGTTGGTCAGATTTTACGGCACATCAACCCTTGTTGGGTTATTTTATACCGAAGATGTTTTGTTTTATTCATTCTTGATGGGTAGCGAATTTTTTAAATTCAATTTTTTTAACACAATCTTAACTCATTTTTTCTATTTAACCTATAGATGGGAACCTAGTAGATACTACCACTCCGGGTCAGAGTGCACCTGGGAGTAATAGTGATAAAGTCTTTTTGTCTAGTCAGAATCACAAAAGGTTCATTAATCATAAGTAGGTTCCATTTGACTGAGGTCAACGTCATGTACTGCAATACTATTCTCCCTCCAGCTATGGGTAAAATTTGAGAAGACTGGGTTCTCTAACCTCGGTACAGCAACCGGTCTAGGAAAAGGAACAATTCAAATTCAAACCTCCGCATAAAAAATTGACTTGTGTCACATCCTGCTTCTAGTGCAGTGGTTAGGTAACGACAAAATATTAAGCTTTACTTAATACAAAACTAAGCTACACGTGTAGTGACATTTATTGAAGAACACAATCTATACATATATAAAGGGCAGTTTTGTATGTATGTATGTATGTATGTCCGGAGGAAACTAGAAAATAAAACAATTAATGACAAAGTAAATATATATACACATTCACTATCACTACATCTTGGTTTTTGAGCAAAAATAATAGAGATTTGATTTATATTAGTGAAGATAATTAAAAAATAAGATTTAAATGATAACAGCATGGATTTTTTTTTCATTTGATAATATTTTAGATAGGAGACATTAACATATCTTTTCAGAGTAGCTGGATCAATGCAAGGTCTATTTTTTTTTACATAGGGATTTAAATGGGGCATCCCACCAGGATTCATCTCAAAATTCAGTTATAATGGATCTGCAGGATTAAATTTAAAAAATCCCTCTCTACCCAGGCGACGCCGGGTAGCCGCTACTAGTACATATATAAAGGGCAGTTGTATGTATGTCCCGAGGAAACTAAGAAAATAAAAGAATTAATGACAAAGTAAATATATACACACATTCACTATCACTACATCTTGGCTTTTGAGCAAAAATAATGAAGATTTGATTTATATTCATGACGATGAGTAGAAAATAGAATTTAAATGATAACAGTATGGAATTCTGTTTTTTGTTTGTTTTTTGGGGTTTTTTGGGTTTTTTTGGGGGGGTTTTGTTTTGTTTTTGTTTTTTGTTTTTTCTTTTGCATTTAGTATTTCAAATAGGAGACTTTAATTTTTCTTTTTACGGTGTCTGGATCAACGCGAGGTCTTTTTCGCTTATGGATTCTAATGGGGCTTCTTGTGAAGATCCAACTTGCAATTCAACAATAATGGATCTGCGAGACTACCTCTTTTACTCCCCCCCCCCCGCCTTTACCCAAGCGACGCTGGGTAGCCACTTTTATTACAGTAATAAAGGTTTACTCAATAAACTTACTAACGATCACTTGGCGGAAACTTTTCTGATAAGATAGAAAGTTTATGTAGTAAGGTCGATTCTTTTCTACCAAATCACCTTTTATTAGTGGGACTAAAATCAAAGAATTTCTCTGAAATTAATATTCAGTCGCTGAAATGTGGCCGTCTCCGCCGCTGCCGTCTCCGTCGCTGCCACTCTCGTCCCACCGCCACCACAACAGCCGCCGCCACTGCCGCCGCCGCCGCCGCCGCCGCCGCCGCCGCCGCCGCCGCCTTGGGTTTGAATTTGTGCCAACTAAAATAATCTCGTTATACAAATGTATAATGTCATTATGCAAACTCTTAAGAGACAGAGTGAAAAGAAAGAAAGAAAAAAGAAAGAAAGAAAGAAAGGGAAAAAAAGAAAGAAAGAAAGATAGAAAGAAAGGAAAAGAAGAAAGAAAGAAAGGAAGAAAGAAAGAAAGAAAGATTGAAAGAAAGAAAGAAATAAAGAAAGAAAGGAAATGAAGAAAGAAAGAATAAAAGAATGAAAGAAAGGAAAGAAAGACAGAAAGAAAAGAAAGATGAATAGATACAGAGAAGTCATATAAGAAGATAAAGAAAGAAAGGAAAAGAAGGAAGAAATAAAAATGTATGAGAGAAAGAAAGAAGAAAGAAAGAAAGAAAGAAAGAAGAAAGAAAGAAGACGAAAGAAGGGAAAAGAAAGAAGACAGAAAATATATATGAGAAAGAAAGAAAAGAAAGAAAGAAAGAAAGAAAGAAAGTCATAAAAGAAGACAAAGAAAGAAGAATGTACGAGAAAAAAAGAAAGAAAGAAGAAAGAAAGAAAGAAAGAAAGAAAGAAGAAAGAAAGAAGACCGTATGAGAAGACCAAGAAATAAAGAAAGAATGGATGAAAAGACATATGAAAAGACAAAGAAAGAAAGAAAGAAAAAAGAAAGAAAGAAAAAAGAAAGAAAGAAAGGTCGTATGAGAAGACAGAGAAAAGAAAGAAAGAAAGAAAGAATGTTCTATAAGAAGATAAACAAGGAAAAGGGTAAAAAATGTATGTGAAAGAAAAAAGAAAGAAAGAAAGAAAATCATATGAGAAGACAAAAAAGAAAGAAAGGATAAAAAATGAACAAGAAAAAAGAAAGAAAGAAAGGTCTCATGAGAAAATTCATATGAGAGAATAAAAAAGAAAGAAAAAAAGATTGAAAGAAAAATGAAAGAAAAAGAAAGTAAAAAAAAAAGAATAATATGATAACGAAGGCAGAATACAAGAATAAATAATAACTAGTTTAATAATAGGTAAAAGAAAAAGAGTAAAGGAAATTAAATGAAAGCTGACAAAAGAAAGAAAGAAAGAAAGAAAGAAAGAAAGAAAAAGAAAGAAAGAAAGAATATATTGATTGCAAAAACAAAAAAGGCACAAACAGATAAACACAACATCAATAAAAAGTCACAAAAAGAAGAGGAAAGAAAAAGGAATTAAAATAATTCGCAAGAAAAATAAAGTCTGAACCAAAAAGAAAGGATGGGAAATTTCTGGTCAACTGACCTCCGTGTCAAAGATTATCGAATGCCCTAAGAAAATTTTAATTAATTCTTTATTAGACAAACAAGAAGAACGCCAAATGCAGTATTGATAAAAAGTGTTACAAAGAAACATGGAGGTCACTGGGGAAAGTTTGGAAGTAACGGGCAAAAATGGGAGAGCAAGAACAATGTTCTATATACAAGGCACATAAGGTGATGAAATACAGCATGGGGGCGGGTATTGGAAATACAGATGAATCTCAGTATGGAGGATATTGGAAATACTGACAAAATTCAGTATGGAGGATATTGGAAATGTTGATAAAATTCAGTATGGAGGCGATTGGAAACATTGATGAAATTCAGTATGGAGGGTATTGGAAATACAGATGAATTTCAGCATGGAGGGTATTGGAAATATTGAATAAATTCAGTATGGAGGGTATTGGAAACATTGATGAAATTCAATATGGAGGGTATTGGAAATACTCATGAAATTCAGTATGGAGGCGATTGGAAACATTGATGAAATTCAATATGGAGGGTATTGGAAACATTGATGAAATTCAATATGGAGGGTATTGGAAATACTGATGAAATTCAGTATGGAGGCGATTGGAAACATTGATGAAATTCAGTATGGAGGGTATTGGAAATGTTGATGAAATTCAATATGGAGGGTATTGGAAATACAGATGAATTTCAGTATGGAGGGTATTGGAAATACTGATGGATTTCAGCATGGAAGGTATTGGAAACATTGATAAAATTCAGTATGGAGGGTATTGGAAATATTGATGAAATTCAGTATGGAGGATATTGGAAATGTAGATGAAATTCAGTATGGAGGCTATTGATGAAATTCAGTCAGTATGGTGGCTGTTGCGGGGCCGATAAGGATGTCAACCCCACAGACGTTTGAATAAGTGAAACGACTGGAGACAATGAAAGAGACAAAAGCAGAGGAATTGGATGACAAAGGTAACCTAGCAGTCAATTAATTTGCGAGAATTGACAGAAAGGTAAATCGGCTAGTTGAGGGTTCGATGTTTGATGTTGGTCACTCAACGTTCGGTCAGTCTTTCGTTGATCTGGGTGGATAGGTCGTCTGGTGTCGGATAGGCAGCTGGAATCCGAAATCGGGATAGCAGCACGTCTAAGGTCACGGTTGACGTCGTGGTCGGTCGGTAACGGTCTCGGTTGACGTCGTGGTCGGTCGCTAATGGTCTCTGTTGCGGTTGGATCGGCTGCGAGCCCCGGTCGTAGTCCCGTTGAGGACTGTTCGGGTACGAGCGTGAACGTAACAGTGACGGACTGTTCGCTTAGCAAGTGTTTTGCTTGGGTCTGATTGACCGCGGTTATGCGGGGTTTCAGACCGGCTGGCACGTGTGCGCAAATACCTCGAGTAGCTAGGTGTTTGCTCGGTGGAAGATCGAGTCGGATCTAACAAGCTAGTACCTAGCGTACTGTCGACGAGGGAGGCCTATCCGGTCGTAAGACCCAGATCTTCTAGGGATTTCGCCCTAGGATCGCATTAGTGGTTAGGAAAGACTGAAGAGTTAATGCCGAGTGGTTAGCTCGGAAAAGAGCTGGGTTTTTAGCCTTGAAAAAGGCTGTTTGCTGGAACTGGAACAAGGTCCGGGTCATCACAGCAAAGGAGGGGGCAAGGCAGTCTAGCGGCAAAGAGGCAGGACAGTCTAGCGCCTGAGAGGCAGTTGGTCAGTCTAGCGCCAGAGAGGCAGGCGGTCAGCGATCAGAAACGGCTATCAGGAACGGCCATTCGTTTGGAACAGGAATCAGGATTGTCAAAGTTGCCGGCGGGTTCGGGAGTGAGGCTGTCGTCGCAAAACGACTTTCTTATATCTATGAAATGTACCGGAAGCATCAATGACGTCAGGCAAAAGTTTGTTAGCGATGATGAAATGATGGAGAAGGAAGGTTATGCCTACGTGCATCAGCACGCGTACGTTCGGTCAAAGGGGCGGAGCTAAGCAGCGAATCCGGATCTATCTGGTCGGACGCTGGAAGGGGTTTGGTCTACGTGCGTGCTTTTACGCACGTGCGCTCTGAAAAAGGGGTCAACGCTAGTGGCCCCGACAGGGCTATTGGAAATACTAATGAAATTCAGTATGGAGGGTATTGGAAAATATGATGAAATTCAGTATCAGCCAGACAGCGAGGGACGCTATCCCCGTTTAGTTTTGGCGTCTGAGGTTTATCGTCACACCTACCATCACTTTACCGCACATATTCCTGAGCTACTAATACGTTGAGTTGACCAGGTCCGGTATCGAACCAGAAATCTTGTGGTTTCTAGTCGGGCGACTATATATATATATATATATGGAAAAATGTAGACAAACACAGGATGTTACACTGGATGGAAGATTTTTTTTACGTTTCACATTTCCAAACTCAACTCATTCAAAAACATCCATCACCCTTTTAACAATAAAAACAATTTATTCCTTTACTTTTTTATATTGTTCTGAAGAAGGTTTCTATATAAACCGAAACGTTCAAACGTCGACATTACAACCAATAATATACTTCCATTCAGTATAACATCCCGTGTTTGTCTACATTTCTTTACATACTGTCGGAGTAATTTCCTCATTTTGCTCTCATATATATATATATATATATATATATATATATATATATATATATTGATAAAAAGAACTAAAGGAAATACAATTATCTGTAGTGAGAACCAGAAAACAATAGGATATGGAAATTCCAAACTGCCCACAG
This sequence comes from Doryteuthis pealeii, assembly GCA_023376005.1. Lineage (NCBI taxonomy): Eukaryota > Metazoa > Mollusca > Cephalopoda > Myopsida > Loliginidae > Doryteuthis > Doryteuthis pealeii. The sequence goes on from CM042163.1 coordinate 60,179,927, forward strand.
CAATAAACGCTTGGTAATATATGTTATTGCAATTTTGAACAATGGTTGCCAAACTGGGCATTCGATAATTCATAGGACGCAATGTTTGTATTTGTTTCCTTTGCTAAAGAATCCCACACGGTGTCTTCCATTTTCTCAAATAATTCTTTGCAAAATTATAGACATGTCTGATCAATGGCTATGAGGAGGACTTGGGGATGGGGAAATGGGGATGAAATGAAAGGAGAAAAAAAAGGAAGTAAACAAAAAAAAGCAAGATGAGAGAGTAAGAAGGGGAAGAAAGGGACTGAAGAAATTGACAATAGAGAATTGCAAAAGAAGAAAAGTTTGGGGAAGGAAAGAAATGAATTAATTAATTAATGAATTAATGAATGAATGATAATCAGAAACTGCTGAACAGGCATACACACAAACACACACATAAACAAACACCCCCCACACACACACACACACACACGCAGAGAGTTTGGAAGGCATGAGACAGAACCAAATGGACAGCCACTAGCAACAACTTAACTTCAGTTTCGAAGATCTTCTGTAGAAGAGATTTTTATCTCGAAATATTAATACATCACAGGTTAACAAACAACACCATAGTTACCTTATTTAGCCTTCAAAACCAACCACCAAACGAAAAAAAAAAAAAAATAATAATAATAAAATAATAATAATAATAATAATAATAATAATAATAAGAAGAAGAAGAAGAAGAAGAAGAAGAAAGAAGAAGAAGAAGAAATGTGAGAAATATGGGAAGAAAAAAAATAACAACAACAAATATGCGATTTGGACTTGGTTAAGAAGTGGAAACCTCTAGAGAAAAACTGAATCACTAATAATTGCTGCCCAAAATAATGCCATAAGAACAAATTATATCAAAGCAAAATTGATAAGACGCAACAAAACAGTAAATGTAGACTGTGTGGTGACAGAGATGAAACTTTAAACCATGTATTAAGTGAATGTAGCAAAGTAGCACAACGGGAATACAAAGTTAGGCACGACTAGGTTGGGAAGGTGATCCACTGGGAATTATGCAAAAATTAAATTTTGACCATACAACAAAATGGTATATGCATAAACCAGAATCTGTTCTTGAGAATGAAACGTACAAAATTCTCTGAGATTTTGATATAAAGACGGATCGCCCTATCCCAGCCAGGAGACCAGACCTAGTGTTGATTAACAAAAAAAAGAGAACGTGTCAACTAGTGGATTTTGTGGTTCCAACATATTACAGGGTGAAGCTGAAGGAAAATGAAAAGATGGATAAATACCTGGACCTTGCCAAATAATTGAAAATACTGTAGAATATGAGAGTGAAAATGATACCAATTGTAGTTGGTTCACTTGGAACGGTCCCAATAAACTTGGAAAAAAGACTGGAGGATCTGGAAATCAGAGGCAGAATTGAAACCATCCAGACTACTGCACTGCTGCAATCGGCTAGAATACTCAAAAGAGTCCTAGAGACCTGAAGAGTCTTGTCACTCAGCCTCCAGGGAAATACCATCAGCTAACGCTGATGTGAAAAACTCAAAAAGAGTGATAAATGAAAAAGAATTAGAAACCCTGGTACAAACTATTAGAATATATAGATATAGGAATGGAATTTGGAATTGAAAAATGTGCTATGCTAGTAATGAAACAGGACGAAAGAAAATTAATGAATGGAATACAACTACCAAATCAGGACACCATAAAATCACTTGATGAAAATGAAAGTTACAAATACTTAGGAATTTTAGAAGCGGACAATATTAAGCAAACAGAAATGAAATGAAAAGTTAAAAAAGAATATCTCAGGAGAACTAGAAAACTTCTAGAAACCACACTTAACAGAAGAAATTTGATCAAAGGAATCAATACCTGGGCCGTCCCCATTATAAGATACTCAGGACCATTCTTAAAATGGACAAAAGAAGAACTCAGACAGATTGACCAAAGAACGAGAAAGTTAATGACTATGCACAAGGCTCTTCACCCTAGAGACGACAGAGATAGATTATATGTGTCAAGAAAGGAAGGGGGAGAGATCTTGCCAACATAGAGGACTGCGTAGAAACCACTATTCAACAACTTGAGGATTACACAAGAAAGAGCAAAGACAAATTACTTATGGCGGCCAACAATAGTAGATGTGACAGATGGACAAACAGAAAAACAACAAAGACTAGAAAACAAAAAATGGGAAGAAAAACAATTATCTGGACACTTCAAACGACAAATACAAGAGGTTGCACATGGAAAGACTTGGACATAGTTAAGAAAAGGAAACCTCTAAAGAGAAACAGAATCATTAATAATTGCTGCACAAAATAATGCCATAAGGACAAACTACATCAAAGCGAAAATTGATAAGACCCAACAAAATAGTAAATGTAGACTTTGTGGTAATAGAGACGAGACTGTAAACCATATACTCTGCGAATGTAGCAAACTAGCACAACGAGAATGCAAAACTAGACACTACTGGGTTGGGAAGGTGATCCACTGGGAATTATACAAAAAATTAAATTTTGACCACACAACAAAATGGTATATGCATAAACCAGAATCTGTTCTTGAGAACGAAACGCATAAAATTCCCTGGGACTTTGAAATAAAAACGGATCACCTTATCCCAGCAAGAAGACCAGACCTAGTGTTGATAAACAAAAAAGAAAGAACTTGTCAACTGGTGGATTTTGCAGTGCCAGCAGATCACAGGGTGAAGCTAAAGGAAAATGAAAAAATGGACAAATATCTGGACCTTGCCTGAGAAGTGAAAAAGTTATGGAACATGAAAGTAAAAGTGATACCAATTGTGGTTGGTGCACTTGGAACAGTCCCAAAAGGATTAGAAAAGGGTTTGGAAAGTTTGGATATCAAAGGAAGGATTGAAACCATTCAGAACACTGCACTGCTGCAATCTGCCAGAATACTCAGAAGAGTCCTGGAGACCTGAGGAGACTTGCTGTCACTCAGACTCCAGTGAAATACCATCAGCTAACACTGGTGTGAAAACTCAAAAGGAAATAATAATAATAATAATAATAATAATAATAATAATAATAATAATAATAATAATAAGGCCAAGTATTGATTAGCAAGTAGAAGAGAACCTGTCATCACGTGGATTTTGCTGTACCGAGTGAAAGTGAAAGAAAGCGAAAAGATAAACAAATACTCGGACCTTGCCAGAGAACTGAGAAAACTGTGGAACATGAAGGTAAAAGTCGTGCCAATTGTGCTCTTGGGACGGTCCCCAAAGCTCTGGAAAATAATTTGGGTGGATTGGAAATCAAAGGAAGAATCGAGACCATCCAAACTATAGCATTTCTAAGAATACTCAGAGAGTTCTGGAGACCTGAGGTGACTTGTTGTCACTCAGCTTCCTGTGAACCACCGGCTACGGCAGGTGTGAAAAAATCGATAATTATGATAATAGAACAACAACAGCAATAAATATGATAGAAGAAGAAGAAGAAGAAGAAGAAGAAGAAGAAGAAGAAGAAGAAGAAGAAGAAGAAAGAAAGCAATACACCCCAAAGGGAACAAGTTAAGAAAAGTAAATAAGGAAAGGAAACTGACGAACAAATAATGTAGAATAAAATAAAAATTGAAATAAAAGAAGACGATGAGACTAAAATATTTAAAAGAAAGAAAAAGGGAAAAAAAGAAAGAAAAAAGAAAAACGATTATTATGTGAGATGAAATCGAAAAAAGAAAAATATGAGAAAAGAAAAAAGAAAGAAGTATTATATGTGAAAGAAAAAGAAAAAAGGAAATATTATGTGAGAAAGAAAAAGGAAAGAAAGAAAGAAAGAAAGCAAGAAAGAAAGAATTGTTATAAGAAAAAGGAAAAAGAAAGGAAAAGAAAGAAAGAAAGAATTATTATATGAGAAAGAAAGAAAGAAAGAAAGAAAGAAAGAAAGAATTATATAGGAGAAATAAATAAATAAATAAATGATTATTATATGAGAAAGAAAGAAAGAAAGAAAGAAGAAAGAAAGAAAGAATTATTATATGAGAAAGAAAGAAAGAAAGAATTATTATATGAGAAAGAAAGAAAGAAAGAAGAAAGAATAGAAAGAAAGAAAGAAAGAAAGAAAGAATTATTATATAGAAAGAAAGAAAGAAAGAAGAAAGAAAGAAAGAAAGAAAGAAAGAAAGAAAGAAAGAATTATTATATGAGAAGAAAGAAGAAAGAAAGAAAGAATTATTAAAAGAAAGAAAGAAAGAAAGAAAGAAAGAAAGAAAGAATTATTATATGAGAAAGAAAGAAGAAAGAAAGGATTATTATATGAGAAAGAAAGAAAGAAAGAAAGAAAGAAAGAAAGAAAGAAAGAAAGAAAGAAAGGATTATTATATGAGAAAGAAAGAAAGAAAGAAAGAAAGAAAGGAAGAATTATTATATGAAAAGAAAGAAAGAAAAAACGAAGAAAGAAAAAGAAAGAAAGAAAGAATTATTATATGAGAAAGAAAGAAAGAAAGAATTATCATATGAGAAAGAAAGAAAACAAAGAAAGAATTATCACATGAGAAAGAAAGAAAAAGCAAAGCAAAGAAAGAAAGAAGGAAGAAGAAAGAATTATTATATGAGAAAGAAAGAAAGACAAAAAGAATTATATATGAGAAGAAAGAAAGAAAGTAAAAAGAAAGACAGAAATAATTGTTATAAAGAAAGAAAGAAAGAAGAAAGAATTATCACATGAGAAAGAAAGAAAGGAAGAAGGAAGGAAGAAGAAAGAATTATTATATGAGAAAGAAAGAAAGACAAAAAGAATTATTATATGAGAAAGAAAGAAAGAAAGAAAGAAAGAAAGAAAAACAAATTAGGAGGGGGAGAAGTTGGAGGGGATGGTTGGTATAGGTTAGTAAGCTAACTGATTACACCAAAGTAATAATAACCAAATCAACAGTGAAGAGAATTTAACTTTATTTCCAATAACCAGACAGAAACTCTAACAAAAATATCTTCCAATAGGCGCACCTGTTGACAAAAAATTGGAACCATTAGATTTCCCAGTGGTAAGAGTTGATCTTTAACACAACATTTTATAAGTGGAACACAGGAGGCGCTCATCGGCGCAGGAGATAACGCACACAGAAAATTCCATCGGCCAAGGTCACCAAGGTCGGTATGGCCAACAATTCAGGGTGTTTTTTTCATCCTCCCCCATGAATTAGAATTCAACAAGACTCTGGAAATAAACATGAAATTTAACTTAATCTTTGTTGTATTATAGGAACGAGCTTAGTAAATAACTATAATATTAATACGCCTGTTCATTAATCTTCCGATCGTTATCATCTTGCAATACCCTCTGGTTAAAAATGAGACCGTCCAAAGTGTCTAAGATGAAATTCAAAAATTGTAGTCCTGATTATCTGGTGCTGCATATTTCTTATGAGTGACGTCAC
>CM042163.1:60187832-60197832 GCA_023376005.1 Doryteuthis pealeii
GCCGCCGAAAAGAGCGGGAAAAGGGGAGTAAGAGAATGTAAAGCGTTACGAAAGATCGCGAACGAACCCGAGCGTTTTTATCATGTGTCACAAGTTGGGATTCTTTCTTTATTTCTTTCTTTTTTCTTTCTTCCTTTCTTCCTTTCTTTCTTTCTTCCTTCCTTTCTTTCTTTCTTTCTTTCTTCCTTTCTTTTTCTTCCTTCCTTCCTTTCTTTTTTTCTTTCTTCCATTCTTCCTTTCTTTCTTTCTTCTTTCTTTCTTTCTTCTTTTTTTCTTTCTTTCTTTCTTCCTTTCTTTTTTTCTTTAACGTATTTCTTCTTGTGCTTTCTTTTTTTTTTCTTTTTTTTTTTATACTGTAGCACGTTTTCTTTCTCTCTTTCTTTCTTTCTTTAACGTATTTCTTCTTGTGCTTTCTTTCTTTTTTCTTTCTTTTTTCTTTTTTATACTGTAGCACGTTTTCTTTCTCTCTTTCTTTCTTTCTTTCACTTATTTCTTCTTTTTCTTCCTTTTCTTTCTTTTGTTTTTCTTTTGTTTTTTGTTTTTTTCATTTTTTATTTTTTTTTTCTTTTTATTTTGTGTCTCGCTTTCTTACTTCCTTCCTTTCTTTATTTCTTTCTCTTCTTTCTTTTTTTTTCTTTCTTTTTTTTTTACTTTTTTTATGTTGTGGATCGTTTTCTTACTCTCTTCCTTGCTTTCCTCCTTTCTTTCTTTCTTCCATTCTTTCTTTCTTTTTCTTTTCTTTCTTTTCTGTTTTTTTGTATGTTGTATCTTGTTTTCTTACTCCCTTCCTTCCTTTCCCTCTTTCTTTCTTTCTATCTTTTCTTTCTTTTCCTTCTTTTTTTTTTGTTTCTTTTGTTTCTTTTTCTCTTTTTTTCCCCCTTTTTCTTTTTTCTCTTTTTCTTTTCTTTATTTTCCTGATGTTGTGACTTTAAGCGGGCAGTTAAACATGGAAGGGTCGAGTCCAAACGGGCATGAAATTCAACCATATCTCTAAGCCAACAGGGTACTCAGGCGTGAGAGTTTTGTATTCGGCTAAGTTGTTGTGATGTCGTCCATGGGTCAGTGAAGGGTGGGTGCATCTTGTGGCTGGGGGGTGGGCACGAGAAGAGGGGGAGGAGGGAAGTCAAGTGGTGGCGTTAAAAGATGATGCGTGCTGGAGTCAGGGTTGAAAAATTGGATTTGATAGCTAAAGAAACTGAAATGAACAGAAGAAAACGAAGCGATGGGGATTTGTGTGTCCCGAAGGGTGGGGGGTCGAAGCGATGGCGATCTGTGCGTCCCGAGGAGGGATGCGGTCGAAGCGATGGCGATTTGTGCGTCCCGAGGAAGAGTGGGGTCAAAGCGATGGCGATCTGTGCGTCCCAAGGAGGAATGTGGTCGAAACGATGGCGATTTGTGCGTCCCGATGGGGGTGGGTTCGAAGCAATGCCGATTTGTGCGTCCCGAGGAGGGATGTGGCCGAAGTGATGAGGATTTGTGTGTCCCGAGGAGGGTGGGGTCGAAGCGACGGCGATTTGTGTAGCCTGGAGAGGGGCAAAGATGGACACAGCTTCTGGGGTATCGACCGACTGTGAATTAAAAAAAAACTGCCAATAGTTTTGATGAACTAGTAAAACACAGAGTACTTCACACAATTGAGCGTAAGTTAAGAACACACACACACATACACACACACGTACACACACACACACACACACACCTACATACACGCGCGCGCACACACACGTACGTACACACACATATATATTTATATATATATATATATATATATATATATATATTTGTGTATATGTAAATATATATACGCACACAGGTGTGTGTGTGTGTGTGTGTGTGTGTGTGTGTGTTGAAAATAGAAGCGAATCCGTCGGTATGTTGAAAGGAAAAATAAACAAAGGAAAAAAATGCTGAATGGATAAAATAGATTTTATATATTGTATGTTTGAATTTAAAGCGGTCAAAATATGGACATTTCAAACTTCTTCGTATTTTGACCGCTTTAATTTCAAACACCAAACATTTTACTCTGGCGAAAGCCGTTATTCTTTGTATACTTAAAGATTTTGTAGTTTTCTATTATCATTTTATTTTATATTTAAAATAATAATAAATAGAATACATGTGTACAAACTCCTGGCCGAAACACGTGTTAGTAAAATGAAATCTATTTTATCCATTCAGCATTTTCTTTCCTTTGATTATTTTTCCTTTCAAAATATATATATATATATATATATATATATATATATATATATATATATGGTGTGTCGTGGAAGCATCATCCCACAAGAAAGCAGCTATACGGCCGCATGCCCCCTGTTACACAAACCATCCGAGTAAAGACATGCCGGACAGTGCTGGAGAAGTAAGGATGAGCTAATAAGCTAAGTGGAAACCGGCACATGGACATACTAGTGCGGGACGTCCAGCAAAGACCTATATAAACCAGATATATCATTTCTAATGCATTTTTATAATAAAAATGTATTTCCAATGCATTTTTATAGTAAAAATCATTGTACAATGCATTTTTATAGTAAAAATCATTTCCAATGTATTTCCAATGCATTCTTATTGTAAAGATAATTTCTAATGCATTTTTATAGTAAAAATAATTTCTAATGCATTTTTATCGTGTAAAAATCATTTCAAATGCATTTTTATAGTAAAAATCCTATAATACATGTAGTCGACCTATTTCCTGGTCTGCCTGATTAGCGGCTTTCTTGCATCATGTCTTGGTCTGAGTAACTATCTGTCAGGTCTACTCGTTTCTTTTTTTTTTCTCTCTTTCTTCTTAAGATGTGGTTGAGATGCCTTGGTTGTTAGTTTGTTCTCAATTAACAACTCAAGACATTTCTTTAGTGAATTCCTATATTTATTTATTTTTAATTATTAGTATTTATTTAATTATTATATGTATATATAATATATTATATTATATAGATTAAACATATATATATATATATATAAATATATATATATATATATATATATATATATATATATATATATATACATTAAGAATACTAGCAAATATATGCACCCTCCGGGTGCAATTATTTAAGTTTTAATATAATAAAATATCATGTTAAATTAGAAAGGCTAATGAAACTGAAAAAGAATACAGATAAAAATATTTGGAACAGAGGGGGTATAATCGGAAAATAGAACAACTTTGAAACTAACTGTTCCACCATTTTCCCTTACTCCCGTCTTTCAGTGGTAAATTTCCCTAATTTAACTATTTAGTTAAAATAGGAAGAAAAGAATAAAATTACAGTTATTTCTTTATGTTAATAGATTTCTGTTAAGATTTATCCCCGAGATTTTTGCCGATATTCAATAAGATAAAACCAAACAATTAGAAATCAATAATACTAAGCATATATTTATTAAAATCAAATTTTTTAAGATCAATATGCAAATTAGCCTTCCCATTCACACTGTAAACCGCTATTTCGTTGAATATATAAATATAATTGCATGTTATTAGTATGTAGATATTGTTAACAGTCTTAATGTTGTAAAACAATTTTACTAATAATTGAGGTTTAAATAAAAAATAAAATCATGGAGAATGTGTGTAAATAACAAAGGGAAATGTGACTTGTATAGTAATATAGTTTCGGTTACAGACAGACAAACCCACAATCTCCATTATAATAAGATATGTTCAATCTATATAATATAATATATTATATATACATATAATGATTAAATAAATACTAATAATTAAAAATAAATAAATGTGAATTCACTATTTTACAGACTGGATCTCTCTGGTGATCGTAAAATATATAAACAAATGTATGAATTTAATAGTTTAAACACCACCCCCTTTGCGGCAGCTGTCAAATGGCCGAGTGGTTAACAAATTGGGCGGATGAAAAGTCAGTCGGATTTCGCTCCTCGTGAGAGGTAGTTGTTGTGTCTAGCCACACTGAAGAGGCGTGAAACGCCGAAACACGGTGTCTGTGGATGGCCCACGCTTGCACGCAACATGAAAAGAGTGGTCAAAGTTAAGGTTACGAGACTTCCATCAACTCTCTAACCGTTTAGATTTGAATTCAAAGCAATTTTCTTTACACAAACTATGCTACGAAACTTCATGGTAAGTGCATACAGTAATGCATTAGAAAAGGGTTTTACTATAGGAATGCATTGGAAAGGGTTTTACTATATGAATGTATTGGAAAGGGTTTTACTATAGGAATCCTTTAAGTGTTTTACTATAAGAATATATGGAAAAGAGTTTTACTATAGGAATGCATTGGAAAGGGGCTTTCTATAAGAATACATTGGAAGGGGTTTTACTATATGAATGCATTATAAAGGGTTTTGTTGTAGTAATGAATTGAGTCGTCTTTTGAGAATATCTTGTCTTGTGTCGTTCATAGTTTTTAATTACAACACAAGAAGTTATTTGTCTCTTTTTTTTCACATGAACTCATTTATTCGATCCCCAAGTCTAAATGCCTTGGGGAATAGATATGCATCTTGCGTCAGTTCCCTTCAACATCTTAGTCCAGATTGACCTCACATCACTCTTTCCTCTCACTACCTTTCTTCCGCTCTTCGCAATATAACCTGCAACTTTTTATGGGCAGTATGTTGTCCCTACGTACCAAATACCTTGCCAAAATGCATTGCTTTTATCACTTTAAAAAAAAGCCACAAAGAAAATGTCAAAAGGAAAACCGACTTGCAGATTTTTAGATCTACCAAGAAATCAATGGGTGAAGATCAGAAATACCCGTTATACGAGGAGAAACGTGCGTACATAATACTGGCTCTAAAAGTTACAGGCTATGTTTAGAAATAAAACGGCAAATCAATCATTGGGCTATATATGAGGTTTGGTTGGTTGGTTGGTTGGTTGGTTGCATAGGGGCAAATTCAAGTTGTTGTAGTAGTTGTTAGTAGTAGTAATTGTCGTTAGTTCAGAAACAACATACACAGTCGTATAGTCACATGGGAGCTGTTTATTTCTTCCTAGGCTCGTGGGTTCTTTTCAGAGAGAGAGAGAGAGAGAGAGAGATTAAGGTCAGGCTATTCTATCGTAAATCATGTTCGGTACTACTATGCTAAACTCATACGAGAAACCGGGAGGCCACGTCTGGCTCCCACCAAAGACCAACCGAAAAAAAACAATTTTCCTCTTCTTCCGTTTCTCCTTCCGGGGTGGGAGGGTCACCCAGCTTCCGCTTCCGGTCAAAACCCGGAACTTCCGTTTTTATTTTTAAATCTAATTTCGGGGTCATTCGTCGGTGAGTTGAGTTCCAAACTTTAACCTCTCTTTGTTCTTATTTCTTTTTCGTCTCTTTCTCCAGAAATCCGAATACCGTTTTATTTTTAATCCCGAATTCCCCGTAGACCATAATAATTACGATACCTGGTTGGATTATACGGTATATCAACCTATTGGGTCATTTTATGCCAAAGACATTTTTGTTTTATTCATTCTTGATGGGTACCCAATTTTTTAAACTCAATTTTTTAAACACATTTTTTAATTCATGTTTTTCTATTTAACTCATAGATGGGACCCTAACAAGTACTACCACTCCGGACCAGAGTGGACCTGGGAGTAATGGTAATTAAGGGTTACTCCACATTGCGCTGATCTACAAAATTAAAACTTCACCATCGGATAAATTTTCACGCCATAACCAGGACATTAAGACCCTCAGTCACAGCCTTCTAGCATATATACGATAAAAAGGGTTCGGGGTTTAGCATAAGGGCAAGAGGACTGGGACAATCATATAGGTGCTAGGGCTTGACATGACTAGCCGATTGAAGGGGACTCACCTACCTCTCGTCTAGCCTAAGTAAGGACCAAAGTAGAGTTCCATGTCATGGACAGCTCAATTACCATGGTTCCATCCTTAAGCATCATGGGTCGCCAACCACGGCCAACAGGTGGTCCCATTAGGTGAATTTCACTGAGGTGCAGTCGAAAGGGATTCTTACGAGGGTAATCCCAAAAATAAGGTCTCCAAAGTACTGGGGACACAGGGAAAATATTCGTGAAGCTATTGTCAACACTGTTGTGTTTGTTGTGCATGCGCCTGTGCCTGTCCTGCATGTGTCTTGGCTTGGCAATCCTTAATGAAAAAGTATTTTCCCATTTTGCCCCTAAAATCTTGTGGGTCTGAATACCAGCTATCCTCTACCTCTTCAGTAGTAGACTTAAGATACTCTAGGCTAAGCCAAAAATATCGGTCTCGAACTTCACGGCGATAACCAAGTTTTATCCTAACAGGAATTCAAGACGCTAGTAAGCAATTAAAAAAAAAATAATAATCAAAATTATTAATAATAATAATTGACAAAACAATTAGAATTAGGAAGGTAATGGATAATCCAAGTCGAAATTATTAATAACTAGCTGGACCTGTGGATATAACACAGTATGATAATTTAATGTAACAATGTTTACTTAAGAGCTACAGCTAAGTAGTTCAATGTGTACAGAGTATAATAATCTTGTTTTTTCTTTCTTTCCTTCTTTTCATCTCTTAGATTGAAACGGATTAGCATAATCGCTTCCGCGCGCTCACGCCTCTCTATATCTATCTCCCTCTCTCTATCTTTCCCCATCTCTCTTTTTTTTTCTTTCTTTCTTTCTTTCTTATATTTTTTCTGTGTAGTATGTCCTATTTCTTCCCTTTCTTTCTTTATAATAAAAACAGAATGGTTCATTATTTAGCTAAGGTGACAACACTTATAAGAAATAAGAATTCGGTGGATAAGCGACACCAGATCATCGGGATTTACATTTTTGTTATTCATTTTGGACGATTTGGACAGTGTCATTTTTAACCAGAGAGTGTGTTGCGGGATGATAACGGTCGGAACATAGAGGAACAAGCATTTTAATATATAGATTTTCTTTTGTCTGTGTGTGTGTGTGTGTTCTTGAACAAAAACGAAAATAGTGACATTCTCAAACAAAAACAATCTGATGACCAAAAAAAAATGAAAATGTGAAAAAAGAAGGTTACGACCGTATAGTTATTTATTAAGCTTAGCTGTGGCACAAGGCCAAAAATATGGTCACCCGATGAGAATCAAACTCACTAACAATGATCTGTGAATTTAGCTTGCTAACCATTACACCACATGAGATCCCCATTCAGCATATAGTTAATTACATAGCTTTGCTTAGATGTGGCACAAGGCCAGAAGTATGGTGCCCCCAATGAGAATCGAACCCACTAACAATGGTCTGCGAATCTAGCTTGCTAACCATTAGACCACGCGAGGTGCCCAAATATCTTTGGGTATAGTTAATTACAAAGCTTAGCTTAATTCAAAATTAACAGTTTTATTACAAAATTTGTGTGTTCTGTTTTTTCTGGGTCATGGGATGTTGAGTATGTGGCACTAGGCCAGAAGTATGGTGCCCCCAATGAGAATCGAACTCACTAACAATGGTCAGCGAATCTAGCTTGCTAACCATGACACCACGTAAGGTGCCCAGGTTACGTCCGTATAAAGTGGCACCCTAAACTAAAATAAACACCCAAATGTCTCCCCCCCACACACAACCACCACCACCATCGGCCCCTTTACCCCCAAGTCGAAAATAACCGATATAAGCTACACCAAGTTCGAGTTTGTGTATATATAGTCGGGCCACACATGAATTTTGTCCAACCCTGACCAACGGTGGGAGGGGTGATGGGGTGAGGGAGACAAGTCTCATCTTTTCTTCTTTTTCTTTTTTATTTCTTTTTTTTCTCTTCTTTTCTGGTTCTTTTTTTTCTTTCAATTCATTATTTTCTTTTTTTTTTCTTCTTTTTTATTTCTTTTCTTTTTTCTCTTCTTTTTTTCTTTTTTTCTTTTTCTTTTGTTTTGTTTCCTTACTTTTCTTCCCTCTTTGTTTTCTTTTTTTCTTTCTGTTTTTTTTTTCCTTATTTCTTTCTTTTCTTTTTCTCCTCTTTTTTTCTTTCTTACCCTCTTTTTTTTTCTTTCTTTTCTTTCCTTATTCTTTCTTTTCTTTTCCTTATTTCTTTCTTTTCTTTTCCTCTTTCTTTTTCTTCCTCTTTCTTTTCTTTCTTCTCTTTTCTCTTTCTTTCTTTTCTTTCCTTATTTCTTTTTTCTTTTCTCCCTCTTCTTTTCTTTCTTCCCTCTTTCTTTTTTTTCTTTTCTTTTCTTTCTTTTCTTTCCTTATTTCTTTTTCTTTTCCTCCCTCTTTCTTTTCTTTCTTCCCTCTTTTCTCTTTTCTTTTTTCTTTCCTTTTTCTTCTTTCTTTTTCTCCCTCTTTCTTTTCTTTCTTCCCTCTTTTTTCTTTCTTTCTTTCTTTCCTTATTTCTTTCTTTTCTTTTCCCCTCTTTCTTTTTTTCTCCCTCTTTTCTTTCTTTCTTTTTCCTTATTTCTTTCTTTCTTTTTCTCCCTCTTTCTTTTCTTTCTTCCTCTTTTCTCTTTTTTCTTTTCTTTCCTTATTTCTTTTCTTTTCTCCCTCTTCTTTCTCTCCCTCTTTTTCTTTCTTTCTTTCTTCCTTATTTTCTTTTTCTTTCCTCTTTTCTTTCTTCTTTTCTCTTTTCTTTTCTTTCTTCCCTCTTTTTTCTTTCTTTTTTTTTCTTTTCTTTCTTTTTTTTCTCCCTCTTTCTTTTCTTTTTCCTCTTTTCTTCTTTTCTTTTCTTTCCCTTATTCTTTCTTTCTTTTTCCCTCTTTCTTTCCTTTCTTCCTCTTTTTTCTTTCTTTCTTTCTTTCCTTATTTCTTTCTTTCTTTTCCTCTTCTCTTCCTTTCCCTCTTTCTTTTCTTTCTTTTCCTTATTTCTTTCTTTCTTTTTCTCCCTCTTTCTTTTCTTTCTTCCCTCTTTTTCTTTCTTTTTCTTTCCTTATTTCTTTCTTTTCTTTTCTCCCTCTTTCTTTCTTTTTCCCTCTTTTTCTGTTTTTTTTCCTTCTTCTTCTTTCTCCCTCTTTCTTTTCTTTTCCTCTTTTTTCTTCCTTTTCTTTCCTATTTCCTCTTTCTTTTTCTCCCTCTTTTTTCTTTCTTCCTCTTTTCTTTTTTCTTTCTTTCCTTATTTCTTTCTTTCTTTCTCCCTCTTTCTTTTCTTTCTTCCCTCTTTTTCTTTCTTTTTTTTCTTTCCTTATTTCTTTTCTTTTTCTCCCTTCTTTTCTCTTCCCTCTTTTTCTTTCTTTCTTTTCTTTCCTTATCTTTCTTTCTTTTCTTCTTTCTTTCTTTCTTCCTCTTTTTTCTTCTTCTTCTTTCCTTATTTCTTTCTTTTCTTTTTCTCCCTCTTTCTCTCTTCCTCTTTTTCTTTCTTTCTTTCTTTCCTTATTTCTTTCTTATTTCTTTTTCTCCCTCTTTCTTTTCTTTCTTCCCTCTTTTTTCTTTCTTCCTTTCTTTTCTTCTCCCTTTTTTTTCTTTTCCCTTTCTTTCTTTCTTTCTTTTCTTTGCTTATTTTTTCTTTTCTTTTTCTCCCTCTTTCTTTCTTTCTTCCCTCTTTTTTCTTTCTTTTCTTTCCTTATTTCTTTCTTTTCTTTTTCTCCCTTCTTTCTTTTCTTTCTTCCCTCTTTTTTCTTTCTTTCTTTCTTTCCTTATTTTTCTTTCTTTTTCTCCCTCTTCTTTTTTCTTCCCTCTTTTTCTTTCTTTCTTTTTCCTTATTTCTCTTTCTTTTCCTTATTCTTTCTTTTCTTTCTTCCTCTTTTCTCTTTCTTCTTTTCTTTCCTTATTTCTTTCTTTTCTTTTCCTTATTTTCTTTTCTTTCTTCCTCCCTCTTTCTTTCTTTCTTCCCTCTTTTCTCTTTCTTTCTTTTCTTTCCCTATTTCTTCCTTTTTCTTTCCTTATTTCTTTCTTTCTTTTTTCTTTTCTTTCTTCCTCTTTTTTCTCTTTTCTTTCCTTATTTCTTCTTTTCTTTCTTCCCTCTTTTTCTTTCTTTTTTTTCTTCCTTATTTCTTTCTTTTTCTTTCTTCCCTATTCTTTTCTTTCTTCTTTTCCTTATTTCTTCCTTTTTTTCTTCTCTCTTTTCTTTTCTTTCATTTT
>CM042163.1:60207832-60280332 GCA_023376005.1 Doryteuthis pealeii
CATTAAAAAAATGCGGACAGGTTTGCAATAAACTTGAGCAAAATTGACCGAAAATAATAGTATAAAATAGGAACTGCCAATTTGTTCACTCATTTTCATTTTAAAAACGATTTAAAAGTTGTTGTATTTCTTCTTTGTGGAATTATTAAAAGAAAATACAAAATGTTGATTTAATGAGGTTTTATTTTTGGTTTGAGAAAATTAGGCTTTTACATCAAGTTGTACTAAGATTGGTTGTAACCTCTTAAACTTTTGTGTGGATCCAGGAGCTGAAGGCTGACTCTCGTGGAAGCTGGTCTGTCTCTCCTGGGTTCTAGTCGTCAACTCACTTCTCCACGTGTCCCTTTCAGTGACTCCTTACAATTACTACTATATCTACCTCCTACTCCTATTATTATCTACCTCTTACTGCTACCTCTCATATTCCCATTTAAAAGAAACGGTCCTTATTTTACCGCCCAAATTTGAATTCTTGGTGCCAGTGTGTCTACATTTTTCTATTTTTAGAACACTAGCCAAACGCCATTGTTTCAACCATTACAAAGTAATTAGATCGTTTATTCAAGTTTAAATTTTTGTCTATGTTGAACTGTAGTAACATAATGACCATCAGTAAAAAAAAAAAAAAAAAAAAAAAAAAAAAAAGTAGGGGGTGCAAATTAATATTACTCATGTAATTCATTTTTGATACATTTTTAAACTATTATTTTGCCCCGTAAAATTCTGTTGACTATTCTTTGAACCACTCCTTCGCAACATATTTCACTTCCGCGTCACTGGAATAATAGGGCCCCAGGAAAGAGGGTTTGAGAGGCAAACATTATTCCAGTGACTAGGAAGTGAAAACGGGACAGGGATACATGCTCTCGTTTGAAGGTGGAACATTGCTATTTAGAGAAATGGTGACAATGTGGAGAAATAGGGATGTGGTCCACAGAGGGCCAGCTTCATTTTGATGTATGATACATGTTCCTGTGTTGGTAATCATAGCTGTTCTAAACAAAATGGCATTACTTTTTAACTCACCCTCATAAAAATTATAATCCACCCTGTCGGCTGGTGTTGTAGAATACTCCAATTGCATCTCTTTAGAGGGGTAAAATACCCCAAATGGAGCCACCCGTTGATGCTTAAGGGCGGAATCTTTGTGACTGAGTTGTCCATGACTTGCAGCAATCTACTTTGGCCCTTACTTAGGCTAGACGGGTGGTCGGAGAGGGTCAACCTATCAATCGGCTGGTCACGTCAAGCCCCAGCACCTATATGAATGTCCAACATGACAAACCTCCAAACTGTTTTATGATATGGATGCTAGAAGGCAGTGACTGAGGGTCATAATGTCTGGGGTATGACGTTAAACTCTATCTGATGGTGAAGTTCCAATTCTGGAGCTCTGTGGAATGTGGAATATCCCTTCATCACCATTACTCCCAGGTCCACTCTGATCCAGTGTAGTAGTACCTGTTAGTGTCCCATCAATGGGTTAAATATTTTTAAAAATGTATTTATAAAAAAAATTGAATACCCATTAAAAATAAAATCATCTAAAACTTTGTCGGCATTAAATAACCCACCGAGGTTGATATGCCGTAAAACAAAACAAAACAAAACAAACAAACGCTGAGTTTTGAACCGTCAAATCTTCACTTGTCTAATATGGTCTTTATGTCAACCCCTTCATTTAACTAGGACTGACGGAGTCGGAGTCGTGGCGTTGGAGTCAAAAGCAATTTAGGAGTCACTTAAATCAGAGTCGGCAAAAATGTACCGACTCCGACTCCGACTCCTGTTGAAGTTACGTTTTATGTGGCCCTAGTTTATTCTGTAAAGTTATACAGTGCACACGCCTTATAAATCATGGTTTTATATTTATCTGTAGGCCGTGATCAGTTACATAAAAAGGAGTCGGAATCTGCAACGGATGTGACAAAAATAGATGAGTCGGGGTCGGAGTCGGAATCACAGCCTTGCATTTAACTCAGGTCGGTTTAGCTCAGTCGGTAGAGCGTTCGACTAGGAACCACAAAGTTCCGAGTTCGATACCGGTCATCGCCAACTCAGCGTATGAGTAGCACAGGGATCTGTGCGGTAAAGTGAGGAGCTGATGCCACTCTACCCCAGATGCCAAAAAAAAAAACGACCTCCTTGGTCTAGCATTAGTGAAAAGGGGAGAGACTCCCTCACTGATTGGCTAATACCGACAATAGGCCACTCCGACGACTTTAATTACTTATTATTATATATTTTTGTAAATTATCATTGTTACCTAGTGAATTTAACTGGGTTTTTTTTTGTGGGGGGTCCTTTTAAGATCGCTAAATATTGGTGATCTCTGGTCTAAAAAGTGAGAGAAAATACATCAATAAGTGAATAATAACGCTGTGAATTTATTTAAATAATTATTTTATTTTAAATAAAAGATTTGCATTTGAATCACAATAAAAAAATTACTTTGATTTTAAATCAAGGGAGACAACCTTTCTTAATTTCTTTATGGTTACCTCCCTTATATGAAGTTATTGAATAAAACATGTTTATGAATTGTAGTAAAAAAAAAAAAAAAACACGCGAGTTTTTAATTCAAAGGAAAAAAACAATTTTAATTTCTTAATGCTTATATCCCTTATATGAATTTATTGAAATAAAAGATGTTTATGAATTGTAGTGAAAAATCGTTTTTTTACGTCAAGGGAGACAACCTCCCTTAATTTTTTTTGGCTTACCTCACTTGTATTATTGAATCGTTATGAAATGCATAGTTTGATTTCTAGTCCAAGGGAGACAACCTTTCCTAATTACTACATGTTTATCTCCCTTGTATAAGTTTTTTGTCCTTTTTGTTCTATTCATTTTATTAGCTTACTTTTAGTCATTTCTCGAGGGATTTTTATTATCCGCACTTCTGTCTAAGATCAGAGTGTAGTATCTGTGCCGTCATCTTAAGGTAAAAGTTAGGTTCCCTGTCTCTTCTTACAAAAATCAGACTGTAGTATCTGTACTTTGGGAAAACCAACGTTAGTTTTAAAATTGTAAAAGATATCAAATAGTCATTTACTAAGCATACCCAATTTTGTCGTCTGCTAGATTTTTAAAAACAAATTAGAATTAATTAAATCTATTATTTAAGGACAAACTTTTGTCTAAAATGATAAGTAGTAACATAATGACCATCATTAAAAAAAAGAAAAATAGCATTACATATGCAGTTTATTTTTAATAGCTTTAAAACTATTTGCTTTTGGTCAATTTCGACGCGATCCGCCATTAACGCTGTTTTTCAAGGGTTTTAAAGCGCTTGTTTACAATTTGAATGTAACATTTGCGATTGAAAAAAAATTACCAAAAATCAGGGAATTATCCGATTTTAATGAAATTTTCAGTATTGATTAATGAATAGTTATAATGCATCAGTTATTTTATTTCAAAACTTTAATTTAGTATTTTTGCTATGAAAAATTAATATATGAAATTCATTTAAAATATGAAAAGCCTGATGTTAAGTTTAAAATGTTATATTTTTAGATTCTAGAAATAAATATCTATTTAATGCAAACCTTATTTTATTACATCAAAGTATACTTTTCGAAGAAAAAACTCGATTGAAAATGTACCCCCTCCCCACCTTTTTAAGCAGAAAAAATATCAATGTATAATTTTTTTCTTTTATAAAATAATAGCCAATTAAATAATTATCGAAATGATTAAAAAAGAAATCTCCAAAAAATTGATTTTTGTTGTTTTTTTACATTTTATTTTTCGATTTTCGGTACTTCTTTTCTCATAGAAAAGCCACCGTAAAAACCTTTTTTTGTTTCTATTCATAACTTCGGTCTTTTATCTCTTTATTTATACTGTAATTAGAAAACTATAAGACCAACTCGAACAAAATGTTACGCCCCCAAAATAAGGGGGGCTAACGTCATTTTGTCAAAAATGCAGTTTAGCTTCATTTTGGGTATCCCTATCATTTACTATGTTTAGCTTAATCTGACACAAGGCCAGGAGAATGCGGTACCTAGTTGGTTGGTTGGTGAGTTGGTTGGTTGGTTGGTTGGATTTTACGGCGTGTCAACTCTTGTTGGGTTATTTTATGTTGTAGACATTTTGTTTTATTCTCTTTGATGGGTATTCAAAAATATTTAGCTCAATTTTTTCAAACTCAATTATTTAAACTCAGCTAAATAATGTACCATTTTATTTTTAATATAAACAAAGAAAGGAAAGAAAAGGACATGATATACCAATAATAGAATTAAAAAAGAAAGAGGGGGCAATAACGCTAATGATGGGTCGCCACCCAGATGACCCCACTTTCGGTGCAGTCGGTGTATTCTAACGCCACAGACAACAGGACGAACTTTAACATTGGATCGAATACGTGGGAGACGCTTATTGCAAAACAGGTATCATCGTAGAAAATGAAATCGGTGACCCAAGTTCAAATGCTGATCGAGGTTTTCTGCATTTCACTTTGCACTAATGACCTTTAGAACGGCATGAATCCAACTCTTCCCCCCTCCCTGGCATGGTTAAATAATAGGACAGACTGGGCGCTTTAACCTCGGTATGGTAACTGGTCTATGAGAAGACAAAAATTTCTGAATTCAAACAAGTTGTATTCGACTAAGAATTTACGATTAATTACACGAGCAAGAATATGCACCCTCCGGGCATAAGCATTTAAGTCTTAATGTAATGAAATATATTAAATTAGAAAGACAAATGAAATTAAATAAGAATGCATATAAAAAGATTATACCTATTTTAATCATATTTTAATTGGTTTCTACATAAGATCATTCATAGGATTAATTTCAATAATTTGGAGAATAAAACGATAATATTAGAGATCAATAACACCAAGTAATTATCTATTAAACCCGGTTTTGTTAAAACCAGTATGCAAATTAGCCACACCATATATTATGTAAATTTTTATTTCTTAGTGATGTATAAGACACATTGCTAGCCTGGGTCGTTAGAATGCACCGACTGCACCTCTGCACCAATGGCAGTCCATGACCTGCAACACTCCACTTAGACCCTTACTTAGGCTAGACGGGCGGTCGGATAGGCCCCCTTCGATCAATCGGCTGGTCACGTCAAGCCCGAGCACCTATATGATTGCCCCAACCCTATTTCCCTTATAGCAAGCCCCAACCCTTTTTATCATATGGGTACTAGAAGGCGGTGGCTGAGGTTCTACGTATCCTGGGAATGACGTTAAACTCTATCTGATGGTGAGATTCCAGTTTTGGAGGTTTGGAGAATGTCAAGCACCCCTTCATAGCCATGGCTCTCTGGTTCACTCTGACCCGGAGTGGTAGTACCTGTTAGGATCCTATCTATAGGTTAAATAGAAAAACATGAGTTTATAAATAAAATTTGATTTATTCATTAAGAATAAATTTATTTCAAAACTACCTTACAAAGAAATAAAACAAAACATATTCGGCATAAAATAACCCAATGGGTTGACATGCCGTAAAACTCAACCAAAAAAAAAAAAAATAATAATGATAATAATAATATTAGAGATCAATAACATCAAGCAATTTATTAAACCCGGTTTTGTTAAAACCAATATGCAAATTAGGCACACCATATATTGTGTGAATCTTTAATTTTTAGTGATAAATGAGACACATTGCTAGCAATGTTGCTTAGGGATGTTATTTATCGTTTATTACTCATTATTATTATTATTGGATCCTTTCCGTCTACTAAGGACGATGGCGTAGTGTCCAAAAATTAAAAAAATTATCTGCATCTGTGCAAGTGACTCGACATGCCAGTTTTTGAGTGACAGTCTTTGGTGCACTGAATGCACACAAATTGTGATGCTTTCTGGGGCTGCAAGCTTTTCTCTCTCTTTCTGGCTCTCTTTTCTGTCGATGCTACTCTCCTTTTTGCCTCACCCCTCTCCGCATCTTGCTTTATCGTTTAGGAATATACATATTTAGATATTATTTACGGTTGCTAAATACAGCTAATCTGGGTGCTATTTACGCTAGCTAAGGATGTTATAGAGTTTAATATCATCCACAGGACATGAAGACCCTCAGCCACTGCCTTCTAACAGCCATATGATAAAAAGGGTTGGGGCTGCTATAAAGGCAATAAGGTTTGGGCAATCATATGTGCTAGGGCTTGACATAACCAGCCGATTGATCGGGGGCGAGGTCTCTTCGGCCGCCCGTCTAACCAAAGTAAGGGTTTAAATGGAGTGTTGCATGTCATCGACATGGGTGGCGACCCGTGAGGTTTAAGGACGTAATCTTGGCGGATGAGCCATCCGCCAAGATTACGTCCTTAAACCTCACGGGTCGCCACCCATGGCCAACAGGTGGCCCCATTTGGGTGGGGTTCTTGCCCCCTCTGCAATGGTACAGTTGGTGTATTCTACCACCCCAGCCCCAGGGCTAGATATTTTTTAGTATTATCTGTGAATGCCTCCAAGCAGATTCTTGAAGTGTTCTTTCCACTTCGGAAGTCTATCTTCTTGACTAACTGCTTTTAGGTTGGATCAAGGTTTTTTCCCCCTACCTATAACTTCCTTTGAATAAATATACTTAACAGAAAAAGAAAAATTAGGTATCAATAAAGATGACTTCATAGACGTATTTTACAAAATCAATTCAACCCCCATGATTGAAAAAAATTACCAAAAATCAGAAAATTTCGAAATGTTCATTGTTTAATTATCAATGAATGAATTTTATGATGCGTCAGTTATTTTATTTCAAAACATTCTGATTTTTTTCAGGTCGCTTAACTTTGACCTCCCTCCCTTATTTTTTTTTTGGGGGGGGGCGGGGGAGAAATATCGGTGACGTTATATAAAAGTGAAACTTTTTACAGAATTTTGTACATAGTGTATTTATTTTATTTTATTTTTTGTTATTGATTTCTAAGAAGAAACTGTTATAAGTGTTTTAAAATCTTAATAACGTGTTTGTTTAATACGTAATTTACTTCACACAACGCGCCCGTTTTCCTCAAATTTTTGACAGAATTTGATGTTTAAAATGTATTAAAAAATTAATTACATATATGTAGCTACCAGCAAACCTTGCCAAGGGAGGTAATTTTTTTTTTTTTTTTTTAATTTCTTAATTTTAAAACAATTACCAAAAATCAGGGAATTGTCCGATTTTAATGAAATTTTCACCAAAATATTTTCCCACGACTTAATTTTATAAGGATTAGTTTATTTTATGGAAGAAACTTGAAAAAATACTTTTTTTATAAATTCAGAATGTGGGGGGGGTTTTGACCTTTGACCATTTGAAGAAAAAAAAATCCCGGTCCCTAATTTTTACATTTCTTGAAAGATCATATCATGAAGAATATATAGAAAAATAAAAAAATAAAAAATATAAATTCAATAACCTAAACAAGTGATTTTAAAATTTAAAATTCATTTTCTTAAAACTCAAAAAATAATTAATGTAGCAGGTTTTTTTTTTTCGTAGTATCATAAAATATAGTTGTCTTTAAATTGATGTAAAAAAAAAAAAATTCTATCTTAAGTTAAACTGGGTTTTGGACTACCTTAAAAATTTCAAGGTCAATTTAATATGTCAAACCGCAGAACGGCCTAATTAGCAATTTTAACCAAAGATAGCCCAGAATTTTATCTTTGAAAAAATCTAAGTTAAAAAATGCGGAAACCCTGGAAAGATATTTTAAAAGAATTAAAACGATT
Source organism: Doryteuthis pealeii (assembly GCA_023376005.1). Taxonomy (NCBI): domain Eukaryota; kingdom Metazoa; phylum Mollusca; class Cephalopoda; order Myopsida; family Loliginidae; genus Doryteuthis; species Doryteuthis pealeii. The sequence continues at coordinate 60,215,541 of CM042163.1, forward strand.
TTTTAAAAATCGTCAATTTAAAAATATGGAAGCCCAAAAGATCAAAATTATCTCCCTTGTGACCACGGTCTTTACAGTGTGATTTGTGAACGAATTCAACTCATTTCCCAAGTTATTATGATTCATTCATTAAAGGATCACTTTATTTCCAAAAGTACATTGTTCTTTTATTTATTTATTTATTTTTTATTTTTTACATTCCTTTCAAAAATAGTAAACTTGAAATTAATACTAATCTAATTAAAAGAAAAAAAAAATTATTGAACACTGAAATTAAACTGAATGTTCTTAAAAATATTTTTTACACGAGTATTTTATTGTAGATATTGTTATACTAACACTAAGTAGTAAACATTTTTGTAGAAAAAAAAAAAGCAACCACAAACAAATAACAGTTTTGTTAGACACGTGAAATTTTGGCAGTTTTCATGTTATTTTAATTCGCATTAACAGGAATTATTGGCAAATGAATTCTCTTTTTGTTTATGAAATTATTCGCTATTTTTTTTTAAATTAAAATAAGTTTATAGTAAAATTTACACACGATGTGGAATGTAAATTGTTTACAAGTCGCGTGTTTAAGTTTTTATGTTCCCTTCGCGTGGCTGAATATTTTTAAGAGGTTTCTCCTTGCAAATGAAGACATTTATTGTTGGTTAAAATTTATATTTTATGAAAAATTAAAATTAAAAGAACTTGTGAAAATTGTCAAGTGCTAAAAAGTGCTAAAAAAAATTCGGCGGACCTGACATCTAAAATTTTTGTTTTTAATTTTTTTTTCCTTTTCTTCGATTGATTATTATCGATTACACACCAATCTATCAGATTGTAAAAAAAAATATTCTAAAACGTTCTTTATTTAGGGTGTCCCAGAAAAAACAGAACACACAAATGTTGTAATAAAACTGTTAATTTTAATTAGGGGAGTTTAGGGTTAGCGGTTTAGGGTTAGTTTATTGGGAAAATAAATAAATAATTTGGGTTCTGTTTTTTTCTGAGTCACCCTGTACAGGTGACCCAGACAAAAACAGTACCCAAACCCTAAACTCCCCTAGTTAAATTTAGCAGTTTTATTACAAAATTTGTGGGTTCTGTTTTTTCTGGGACACCCTAATTTACTAAACAAAAGTTCATAATTTCCTTTTATGACCGTAATTTTGTTTTTTCGTCGACGATGATTAAATTCTGACGTTTTTATTTTAGAGTACCAAAGCCAAAAAAAAAAAAAAAAAAAAAAAAAAAAATAACAACAAAAAGTAATATTCAACTGTTTACTCGTAAATTCCTGCCATGAAATTAGACTTGGGCATTTTATGGTAGGAATTTACGAGTAAAAAGTTAAAGTGTAAAAACGAACCCCCACTTTAAAATTAAACATTCTCACAAAATAAAAATGTTTATAATATACATATTGAAGTGAATATTAAAATAAATAAAGGAAATATGTTTTAGTATTGTAAAATAACGGGTGCAAGAAAAATAAAACATTTTTTGCAAAAACACGGACATAAAATGGGGGTTCAGTTTATTTAATGTTAGGAATTTACGAGCAAATTTTATTACCAAAATGTTTATGTAAACAGATTTTTTTTACATGTTTCGTCATTAAATTCTATTTCAAGAAATGAAAAATTAATTTTCCTCTACCAAAAAAAAACCCAACAAAAACAAAAAACAAAACAAATACGAAGAAACTAAGTTTCTTCGCGTTTGTTTGTTTTTTTAATAAGTTACTTATTTATTGTACACTGTGGGGTAAAATACCCGCACTTTTAATTTAAAGTAAAGATTTATTTAAAATATAAGATCTTACTACTTGATAAACAGAACATTTTATTAAATTCGGATTATTAGATTTTTTTTTTTTTTAAATTCTTGTGCTTCCTGTTATTGACGCTTTTGAAAATAAATAGCTTCGTAACATCTGTTGTAAATTATTCGCTGAAGAAATAATTGAAAAGGTAGCACTAAAATTATCAACAAAATGAATTTTGTTGTTAATTAATGATTAAAAAGTAAAGGTAAAAGAGAAAAAAAAGTAAATAAAAACCCAAAAAGATTTTACGTGTTTGTTTTTTTTCAAGGCTTAAAAAATTCATAGCGCTTCTTTCTTAAAATAAAAAATAAATCTTTATTAAACTTTGTTTTTTTTTAATTATTTTTTATCATAATTGAGGCAATACTTTTAAAATTAACTATTCAACAATCTTTTAATTTGAAAACTCAGATTTGACATCCAGATATTTCAAACATACGAAATAGTATCACTATAAATGAATAAAGGCCTCCATATTTTATATATTCAACCATGATCTCAACTGAAAATTTTCAAGCACTTAAAATAGGAAGTTATCTCCCTTACACCCCAGTTTCTGCCGGTAACTACATATATGGTATTATTTTGCCTTTTTTACTGATGTTCATTATGTTACTACTTTTCGAGTTAAACAAAAATTTGACCTTAATCGATTTATTTCGTTTTAATTTGTTTTTAAAGTGGAAATTGACGCTTAAATTGCTGATACTTAATAAAGATACATATTAATAAAAATCATTTGACTTCGTACGACCATTTTCTTAGAATAGAATTATTTTAGAAATAAGAAAATTTCTCTTTTTTTTACATAAAGGGCTGGGTGGGTCTGTTTTAAGTTCAAAAACCTTTGCCGGCGAGAGTGGGAGTGAGAAGGTCTGTTAACAGTATTTTTTTTTTTTTTTTCAGAACTCTTCTTTTTTATTACAGTAAGAGATTTGGCGGCTGTTATAAGGCTATTTAAAAGCTCGATTTGTGCCGACGGGGGTTGGGAGTGCAAGGGTCTGTTAACGGTAGTTCTTGTTTTGTTTTGTTTGTTTTTTAGAAAAAAAGGTTCGTATTTTTTATACAGCAAGGGACGGGATGGACTGTCTTGGAAGTTCAAAACTCAACTATGTCGACGGGAGTAGAGTGGGGTGGAAGGGTCTGTATACGGTATATCTAATTCTTTTTTTAATTATTGAATTACATCGCTTAATTTGTAAAAATCAAAAAACAAATTTTGTGTTTCTTAGTTATAAGCATATTAAAGTGTATGCAATATTTCAAGACATCTCTTTTCTGAGTTATAAGACGACACGTACATACCAGATTGTAATCATGCCTTTAGAAATAACTAGCAATTGCTACCCGGCGTCGCCTGGGTAGGGGCATTTTTTAAGTTAGTCCCGCAGATCCATTATTACTGAATCGTGAGTTGAATCCTCGTGGGATGCCCCATTTAAATCCCTATGTAACAAAAATAGACCTTGCATTGATCCAGCTACTCTGAAAAAAAATGTTAATATCTACTATCTAAAATATTAAATGAAAAAATAAAATCCATGCAGTTATCATTTAAATTTTATTTTTTAATTATCTTCACGAATATAAATCAAATCTCTTTATTTTTTGCTCAAAAACCAAGCCCTGGTGATATTTAATGTGTATATATTTCTACTTTGTCGTTCATTGTTTTATTTTCAAAGTTTCATCCGGACATACTCATACACACACCTGCCCTTTATATATGTACTAGAAGTGGCTACCCGGCGTCGCCTGGGTAGAGAGGGAATTTTTTTTAAGTTAGTCTCACATATCTATTATTACTTATTGCGAGTTGGATCCTCACTGGTTGCCCCATAAAAATCCCCACAGGAATATATAACAATATAGTAAGAAATGTTCATTCAATGATTTATATTTCCTTTTTTGAATAAGATATAAATGATACATACCAAAGAGAAGAAAAAAATAACATTCAAATGAATTTCCCTTCTGGTACTTCTCAAATTTGAATTTTTAAATATCTTTCCAAATATGAATTAAATCTTCATTATTTTTGCTCAAAAACCAAGCCCTGGTGATATTTAATGTGTATATATATTTACTTTGTCGTTCATTGTTTTATTTTCGAAGTTTCCTCCGGACATACATACACACCAACTGCCCTTTATATATGTACTAGCAGCGGCTACCCGGCGTTTCCTGGGTAGAGGTTGATTTTTTAAAGTTAGTCCCGCAGATCCATTATTACTGAATCGTGAATTGAATCCTCGTGGGATGTCCCATTTAAATCCCTATGTAACAAAAATAGACCTTGCATTGATCCTGCTACTCTGAAAAGAAATGTTAATGTCTACTATCTAAAATATTAAATGAAAAATAATCCATGCTGTTATCATTTAATTTTTACTTTTTAATTATCTTCACAAATATAAACCAAATCTCTATTATTTTTGCTCAAAAACCAAGCCCTGGTGATATTTAATGTGTATATATATTTACTTTGCCGTTAATTGTTTAATTTTCAAAGTTTCCTCCAGACATACATATACACACAACTGCCCTTTATATATGTATAGATTTCATCTGGATATATTTACACACAACTGCCCTTTATATATGTATTGATTTAATCCGGACATACATACACACAACTGCCCTTTATATATGTATAGATTTCATTTAGGCATACATACACACAACTGCCTTTTATATAAATATAGATTTCATCTGGACATACATACACACAACTGCCCTTTATATATGTATAGATTTCATCTAGGCATACATACACACAACTGCCTTTATATAAATATAGATTTCATCTGGACATACATACACACAACTGCCCTTTATATATGTATAGTTTAATCCGGACATACATACACATAACTGCCCTTTATATATGTATAGATTTCATCTGGACATACATACACACAACTGCCCTTTATATATGTATTGATTTAATCCGGACATACATACACACACCTGCCCTTTATATATGTATAGATTTCATCTAGGCATACTTACACACAACTGCCTTTTATATAAATATAGATTTCATCTGGACATACATACACACAACTGCCCTTTATATATGTATAGGTTTAATCCGGACATACATACACACAACTGCCCTTTATATATGTATAGATTTCATCTGGACATACATACACACAACTGCCCTTTATAAATGTATAGACTAGGGTGGCCCAAAATTAGCCGAAAATGCGTTTTTGACAAAATGAATTTAGCCCCCCCCCATTTTTTAAAAACCCATCAAGGAGAATAAAACAAAATGTCTACAACATAAAATAACCCTTCAATAGTTGACACGCCGTAAAATCCAACCAACTCACCAACCAACCAACCAGCTAGGTACCCCATTCTCCTGGCCTTGTGTCAGATTAAGCTAAACATAGTAAATGATAGGGATCCCCAAAATTAAGCTAAACTGCGTTTTTGAAAAAAAATGACTTTAACCCCCCCCCCCCCCCCCGAAAATAATTTACCAAAAATCATGGAATTATCGGATTTTAATGAAATTTTCAGTGTTTATTTATCAAAGAATGATCTTTATAATGCATTATTTATTTTATTTCAAAACTTTCTCATTTTTTCAAGTCACTTAATTTTGACACCCCCCCCCCTTATTTGGGGGGCGTAAAATTTTTTCGAGTTGGTCATTTTCTGTACTAATTAGAGTATAAATAAAGAGACAAAAAACCGAAGTGAATAGAATAAAAACAATTTTTTACGGTGGCTTTTCTATGAGAAAATAAGCACCGAAAATCGAAAAATAAAATGTAAAAAAATAATTAAAAAATTATTCTTAGATTTCTTTTTTACTCATTTCGATAATTATTTAATTGGCTATTATCTTATGAAAGAAAAAATTATACGTCAATATTTTTCTGCTTAAAAAGGGGGGGGGGCTAAATTTTCAATAGAGTTTTTCTTCAAAACTTATTACTTTTTGTATCTAAAATAAGGTTTGCATCACATCCTACACGTAATAAACAGTTTTAAGTAAATAAGGAAGAAATCACATCGTGGTTCTCAAAATATGTTAACACTTCGTACTAAATTACAAAACAATTGCATTGAAAATAATGTGGGCTTTTACGTAGAAATAGAGCAATGTTTACAATTTCTAAGAAGATCAAAATGGAAATAATAATTGTAATGGACATTTTGAATCACTGCTGATATATCCAACAGCCAGCTACTGCTGATATAGACAGCCGCAGTCAGTGACACTTACGGAAAATCGTTTGATTTTTGTTTAATTAATTAACTATATCCTTTAATCACTAAAAATCAATAACCAAATTTGGTGTGTTACTTAGTTATAAGGATATTTAGGTGTATGCAAAATTTCAAATCTGAATAACATCTCTTTTTTTATTTTTAAATCAACACGTACATAACAAATATTATATATATATATATATATATATATATATTATATATATATATATATATATATATTAGGGAGAATAAGTGCTTAATTGGAGTCGTACCTAATTTTGAAAATTAATTAATTAATAATGAATTAGGCGGGAATACCTATTAAATGTATGGCTAAACAAATCGAGAAAAATCATTTGTTTAGCCATACATTTAATAGGTATTCCCGCCTAATTCATTATTAATTAATTAATTTTCAAAATTAGGTACGACTCCAATTAAGCACTTATTCTCCCTAAAAAATTATCGGCAAAAAGCCATTCAAAACAAACCGTGTTTTTATATATATATATATATATATATATATATATATATATATATGTGTGTGTGTGTGTGTGTGTGTGTGTGTGGTGTGTGTGTGTGCGTTTATCTATGTATATATTAAGGTAGGTCGATTTTCCTACACATATATATATATATTTGTTTTGAGTTTTACTGATTAAAAAGGGATATATTTTATTCTAAGAAATATGAAGGTATTCATAAAAAATGTTTTCATTCTTTATATATATTATATATATATATATATATATATATATATATAGAGAGAGAGAGAGAGAGAGAGAGAGAGAGAGAGAGAGAGAGAGAGGGGGGGGTACAGGGTGATCTGGATAAATTTGACCTATTTGTATTTGGTTATTTTCCTCCGTAGGATTGAGGTATTGACACACACTACGCAGCATTTAATAGCTTGGACCCTTCTCCATTCATATACGAGATGACATATAGAATGGATGACTAGAACCCACCTGAATCATGGAAGAGAATAACTTGTGTCATAATGATCTGCGCCGGCCATCAAAATAAGGAGATTATGGTTGCTGCCCAATGCTCCCTGAACACTGTAAAAACAACCAGGCATGAACTGGAGAACTGCAATGGAGTCTACGAGGCTGGGGCTAGAAGAAAGCAACATAACAGACGATCTGATTGCGTTCGATAAAAGGTGTTTGGGGACCCTGGCATTGGAATTCGGGCTTTGTCACGTGAATTGAATGTTTCGGCATCTACCATGAAGCTTGCACTCAATGAAGACCTTCGATACTATTCATACAAGTGTCGCAGAGGTCAACTGCACCCAGAAAAGTCGCGTGAGAATCTTCTGACAAAGGCGAAGAAACTTCTGAGCAAAGAGAAATATCTTGCTGAACTACAAATAATCTGGTTCTTTGCCGATGAGAAAATCTTTTGCCAAGATCAAAAGCACAACACGCAGAATAACAGATGGATTGTATACAGTCCAAATGACTAAATTTCCCCAAACTGTAATGGTTTTCGGATGTGTGTTCTCATTTTTTCAGGGTGAGTATCAGGTTGGATTCAGACGCCTACGTGGAGTTAGCTAAACACTGTAGTTAAGCCCTGGATAACAAGGGTAGCCAATGGTAGGCTATATGTATGTCAGCAGGATTCGGACCCCTGCCACACTTCTGGGAAAAGTCAAAAATGGTTGTCGGCGAATTCTTACAACTAAACCAGTCCGAATCTTTGGCCTCCGAACTCTCAAGATCTTGACCCCATGGATTATTATGTATAGGACGCTGTAAAGAAAGACACCAATCACCGTGCCGGTACTACAAAAGCCCAGTTAATCGACAGAATTAAGGTAGTTATTTAGACCCTTCCCAGGTAAACTGTAACTTCAGATTGCTCCAGGTTCCGGAGGCTGTGTTCGACGCTGATGGTGGTCATTTTGAGTGAAACTTGATGACAGTAGTGTTATTTCCGTGCTTGTTGAATTTCTTTGCAATCAATTAAATTTTGCAGTTACCAAGCACATTTTCTTTTTCCTTATGAAACTCAAATTTCAACCGAACACCTTGTATATATATATGTCAAAATACCAGCTCATCCTTAAGTTGCAACCATCAAATAAATAAAAATGAAAACTCTTTTTATTTTTTAAAGTTTTGAGCTTCACTGATTAATATGGATATGTTTTATTCTACGAAATATGAAGGCATTTCTAAAAACTGTTCTCATTTAACTTTTGTTTTTTTCGTATATTTAAATTTTTTCACATTACAATTTCGTTATTTTTGGCATTTAAAAAGATATCTTGGTTTGAAAGTTGATCTTTTTTTTAGTTCTCCAAAAGAATTTAACTCTTCGTACTAAATTACAAAACAATTGCACTGAAAATAATGTTGGCTTTTAAGTAGAAATTGAGCAATGTTTACAATTTTTAAGAAGGTCAAAATTCGAAATAATAGTTGTAGTGGACATTTTGAATCATTGCTGATATAGTCAGCAGCCAGCTACTGTTGATATAGCCAACAGCAGCAGCAGCAGCAGAAGTCAGCGACACTTACTTCAAATCATTGGATTTTTGTGTGATTAATTAATTATATCCCTTAATCACTAAAAATCAATAACCAAATTCAGTGTTTCTTAGTTATAAGTTTATTAAGGTGTGTGAAATATTTTGAACCTAAATAACATTTCTTTTCTGATTTTACTCGACACGTACATACAAAATTATTCTTACACACACACACACACACACACACACACACACACACACACACACACTTGATTTTACAAAATGTAAAGCCTATGTATTTATCATCCTTGTTATTTGAAACCCAAATAATTCAACAAGGATGTCAAATACTTATATGTACGGGCATGTTCAGTAAATATGTTCCTTGATTTAATCGAGTGTTACAAGATAAATGCACACAATGGCTTTTTGGCATTCCTCATCGATTCACAAAAACATTACTGAAGGTGATACCACGCTCCAATCCTTATTTTCACAACGTATGTAAATTATTTAAGAGTTGACAGTAACAGGACAAGGGTGAATTGTCATCGTTTAAATCGTTAGTAAGTCAAACAAATTCTACCGAGTCCGGCAAAAAAAAACATCTTCATAGAATTGATTTGACTACGTTGAAGAATAAAACAATAATATTCGAGATAAATAAGCAAAGATTATTTAAATTGTTTAACAATTAACAGTAACATGACAACGATGTACGGTCATGGTTTAAATCGTTAGTAAGTCTGAAAAATTCTAGTAAGCAATGAAAACTATTATTGCATGTTTTAAATAATTATATCACATATGTAAATTGTTTTTTAATACATTTAAATCAATGAGATTTTGCTAAAAAAAAATGGCTAAGAAAAGATTTATGATACAGTCAAAAAAAACACATTTATAACGCTTTCATAAAAATTCTTTTTAAATTTAAAAGTTTTTGATCAGCATGCGTTATGTAGTAATGGAATACTGTTGTCTAGCAAAAGACTGGATGATGATATCCTTTTCATACCTCTGATCAGCAAGTGTTATGTTGTAAATGGAATAATGTTCTCTAGCAAAAAACTGGATGATAATATCCTTTTAATACCTCTGATCAGCAAGTGTTATGTTGTTAATAGAATAATGTTGTCTACCAAAAGATTGGATGATGGTATCCTTTACATACCTCTGATCAGCAAGTGTTATTTTGTAAATAGAATAATGTTGTCTACCAAAAGACTGGATGATAATATCCTTTTCATACCTGTGATCTGCAAGTGTTATGTTGTAAATAGAATACTGTTGTCTACCAAAAGACTGGATGATGATATCCTTTTCATACCTCTGATCAGCAAGTGTTATGTTGTAAATGGAATAATGTTCTCTAGCAAAAAACTGGATGATAATATCCTTTTAATACCTCTGATCAGCAAGTGTTATGTTGTTAATAGAATAATGTTGTCTACCAAAAGATTGGATGATGGTATCCTTTACATACCTCTGATCAGCAAGTGTTATTTTGTAAATAGAATAATGTTGTCTACCAAAAGACTGGATGATAATATCCTTTTCATACCTGTGATCTGCAAGTGTTATGTTGTAAATAGAATACTGTTGTCTACCAAAAGACTGGATGATGATATCCTTTTCATACCTCTGATCAGCAAGTGTTATGTTGTAAATAGAATAATGTTGTCTACCAAAAGACTGGATGATGATATCCTTTAAATACCTCTGATCAGCAAGTGTCATGTTGTAAATAGAAATATGTTGTCTACCAAAAGACTGGATGATGATATCCTTTTCATACCTCTGATCAGCAAGTGTTATGTTGTAAATAGAATACTGTTGTCTAACAAAAAACTGGATGATAAATCCTTTTCATACCTCTGATCAGCAAGTGTTATGTTGTAAATAGAATAATGTTGTCCTACCAAAGAAGACTGGATGATGATATCCTTTTCAATACCTCTGATCAGCAAGTGTTATGTGTAATAGAATAATGTTGTCTACCAAAAGACTGGATGATGATATCCTTTTCATACCTCTGATCAGCAAGTGTTAGTTTGTAAAATAGATAATGTTGCTAACGAACTGGATGATGATATCCTTTTCATACCTCTGATCAGCAAGTGTTATGTTGTAATAGAATAATGTTGTCTACCAAAAGACTGGATGATGATATCCTTTTCATACCTCTGATCAGCAAGTGTTATGTTGTAAATAGAATATGTTGTCTACCAAAAGACTGGATGATGATATCCTTTCATACTCTTGATCAGCAAGTGTTATGTGTGTAAATAGAATATTGTTGTCTAACAAAAACTGGATGATGATATCCTTTCATACCTCTGATCAGCAAGTGTTATGTTGTAAATGAAATAATGTTGTCTCCAAAGACTGGATGATGATATCCTTTCATACCTCTGATCAGCAAGTGTTATGTTGTAATAGAATATGTTGCTAACCAAAAACTGGTGATGATATTCCTTTTCATACCTCTGATCAGGCAAGTGTTATGTTGTATTAGAATAATGTTGTCTACCAAAAGACTGGATGATGATATCCTTTTCATACCTCTGATCAGCAAGTGTTATGTTGTATAGAATAATGTTGTCTACCAAAAACTGGATGATGATATCCTTTACATACTCTGATCAGCAAGTGTATGTTGTAAATAGAATAATGTTGTCTACCAAAGACTGATGATATATCCTTTTCATACTCTGATCAGCAAGTGTTATGTTGTAAATAGAATAACTGTTGTCTAACACAAACTGGATGAGTAATATCCTTTTCATACCTCTGATCAGCAATGTTATGTTGTAATATGAATAATGTTGTCTACAAAAGACTGGATGATGATATCCTTTTCATACCTCTGATCAGCAAGTGTTATTTGTAATAGAATTGTTGTCTAAAAAGACTGGATGATGATATCCTTCATACCTCTGATCAGCAAGTGTTATGTTGAAATAGAATAATGTTGTCTACAAACACTGGTGATGATATCCTTTTCATACCTCTGATCAGCAAGTGTTATGTTGTAAATAGAATAATGTTGTCTACAAACAGCTGGATGATGATATCCTTTCATACCTCTGATCAGCAAGTGTTATGTTATAATAGAAATAGTTGTCTACCAAAACATGATGATAATATCCTTTACATACCTCTGATCAGCAAGTGTTATGTTGTAAATAGAATACTGTTGTCTAACAAACACTGGATGATATATCCTTTTTACCTACTCTGATCGCAGCAAGTGTTTATTGTAAATAGAATAATGTTGTCTACAAAAGACTGGATGATGATAGATATCCTTTTCATACCTCTTGATCACCAAGTGTTATGTTGTAAATAGAATACTGTTGTCTAACAAAAGTGGATGATGATATCCTTTATACCTCTGATCAGCAAGTGTTATGTTGTAATAGAATATGTTGTCTAGACAAACACTGGATGATGATATACTATCCTTATCATACCTCTGATCAGCAAGTGTTATGTTTGAAATAGAATATGTTGTCTACAAACACTGGATGAATATCCTTTTTATACCTCTGATCAGCAAGTGTTATGTTGTAAATAGAATACTGTTGCTAAAAAACACTGGATGAATATCCTTTTACATACCTCTGATCAGCAAGTGTTTGTTGTAAATAGAATAATGTTGTCTAACAAAACACTGGATGATGTATCCTTCATACCTCTGATCAGCAAGTGTTATGTTTAAATAGAATATGTTGTCTAACAAACACTGGATGATGAATATCTTTCATACCTCTGATCAGCAAGTGTTATGTTGTAAATAGAATAACTGTTTCTACAAACACTGGACTGATGTGATATCCTTTCATACCTCTGATCAGCATTGTTATGTTGTAAATGAAATATGTTGTCTAACAAAACTGGATGATGATATCCTTTTTATACTCTGATCAGCAAGTGTTATGTTGTAATAGAATATGTTGTCTAGAAACACTGGATGTTGATATCCTTTACATACTCTGATCAGCAAGTGTTATGTTTAAATAGAATACTGTTGTCTAACAAAAACTGGATGATGATATCCTTTTATACCTCTGATCAGCAAGTGTTATGTTGTAAATAGAATAATGTTGTCTAGAAAAACACTGGATGATGATATCCTTTTATACCTCTGATCAGCAAGTGTTATGTTGTAAATAGAATAATTGTTGTCTACACAACTGGATGATGATACTCTTTACTACCTCTGATCAGCAATGTTATGTTGTAAATAGAATATGTGTCTAAAATGAATGATAATATCTTTTCATACCTCTGATCAGCAAGTGTTATGTGTAAATAGAATAATGTTGTCTACCAAAACATCTGGATGATAATATCCTTTTCAACCTTCTGATCAGCAAGTGTTATGTTGTAAATAGAATAATGTTGTCTACAAAGACTGGATGATGATATCCTTTTCATACCTCTGATCACAGTGTTATGTTGTAAATAGAATAATGTTGCTAACAAAAACACTGGATGTGATATCCTTTTTCATACTGATCAGCAAGTGTTATTGTGAATAGAATAGTTGTCTAAAACTTGGATGATAGTATATCATCATACCTTGATCAGCAAGTGTTATGTTGTAAATAGAATAATGGTTCTACAAACACTGGATGATGATATCCTTTTCATACCTCTGATCAGCAAGTGTTATGTTGTAAATAGAATAATGTTGTTCTAACAAAACACTGAGTGATGATATCCTTTCATACCTCTGATCAGCAAGTGTTATGTTGTATTAGAAATAGTTGTCTACCAAAACTGGATGATAATATCCTTTATACCTCTGATCACAAGTGTTATGTTGTAAATAGAATACTGTTGTCTACAAACACTGAATGATGATTATCCTTTATACCTCTGATCAGCAAGTGTTATGTTGTAAATAGAATAAGTTTCTACAAAACACTGAGTGATGATATCTTTCATACTTCTGATCAGCAAGTGTTAGTTTGTAAATAGAATAATGTTGTCTAACAAAACACTGGATGATGATATCTTTTTACCTCTGATCAGCAAGTGTTATGTTGTAAATAGAATAATGTTGTCTAAACCAAAACACTGGATGATGATATCCTTTTCATACCTCTGATCAGCAAGTGTTATGTTGTAAATAGAATAATGTTGTCTAACAAAAGACTGGATGATGATATCCTTTTTCATACCTCTGATCAGCAAGTGTTATGTTGTAAATAGAATAATGTTGTACAAAAAGACTGGATGATGATATCCTTTTCATACCTCTGATCAGCAAGTGTTATGTTGTAAATAGATAATGATTGTCTAACAAAACTGGATGATAGATATCCTTTTCATACCTCTGATCAGCAAGTGTTATGTTGTAAATAGAATAATGTTGTCTCACAAAGACTGGATGATGAATATCCTTTCATACCTCTGATCGACAAAGTGTTATGTTGTAAATAGAATAATGTTGTCTACAAAACACTGGATGATGATATCCTTTTCATACCTCTGATCAGCAAGTGTTATGTTGTAAATAGAATAATGTTGTCTAACAAAAACTGGATGATGATATCCTTTTCATACCTCGATCAGCAAGTGTTATGTTGTAAATAGAATAATGTTGTCTAACAAAGACTGGATGATGATATCCTTTTCATACCTCTGATCAGCAAGTGTTATGTTTGATAATAGAATAATGTTGTCTAACAAAAGACTGGATGATGATATCCTTTTCATACCTCGATCAGCAAGTGTTATGTTGTAAATAGAATAATGTTGTCTAACAAAAGACTGGATGATGATATCCTTTCATACCTCTGATCAGCAAGTGTATGTTGTAAATAGAATAATGTTGTCTAACAAAACACTGGATGAGATATCCTTTTCATACCTCTGATCAGCAAGTGTTATGTTGTAAATAGAATAATGTTGTCTAACAAAAGACTGGAGATGATATCCTTTTCATACTCTGATCAGCAAGTGTTATGTTGTAAATAGAATAATGTTGTCTAACAAAAACTGGATGATGATATCCTTTCATACCTCTGATCAGCAAGTGTTATGTTGTAAATAGAATAATGTTGTCTAACAAAGACTGGATGATGATATCCTTTTCATACCTCTGATCAGCAAGTGTTTGTGTAAATAGAAAATGTTGTCTAACAAAAGACTGGATGATGATATCCTTTTTCATACCTCTGATCAGCAAGTTGTTATGTTTGTAAATAGAATATGTTGTCTAACAAAGACTGGATGATGATATCCTTTACATACCTCTGATCAGCAAGTGTTATGTTGTAAATAGAATAATGTTGTCTAGCACAACACTGGATGATGATATCATTTTCATACCTCTGATCAGCAAGTGGTATGTTGTAAATAGAATAATGTTGTCTAGGAAAACACTGGATGATGATATCACTTACATACCTTTGATCAGCAAGTGTTATGTTCTAAATAGAACGATGTTCTCTAGCGAAACACTGGATGATGATATCCTTTTCATACCTCTGATCAGCAAGTGTTATGTTGTAAATAGAATAATGTTGTCTAACAAAACACTTGATGATGATATCCTTTTCATACCTCTGATCAGCAAGTGTTATGTTGTAAATAGAATAATGTTGTCTACCAAAACACTGGATGATAATATCCTTTTCATACCTCTGATCAGCATGTGTTATGTTGTAAATAGAATACTGTTGTCTAACAAAAGACTGGATGATGATATCCTTTTTTAAACCTTTGATCAGCAAGTGTCATGTTGTAAATCGACTACTGTTGTCTACCATAAGACTGGATGATGATATCCTTTTTATACCTCTGATCAGCAAGTGTTATGTTGTGAATAGAATACTGTTGTCTAGGAAAACACTGGATGATGATATCCTTTACATACCTCTGATCAGCAAGTGTTATGTTCTAAATAGAATGCTGTTGTCTAACAAACGAATGGATGATGATATTTTATACCTCTGATCAGAAAGTGTTATGTTGTAAATAGAATACTGTTGTCTAGGAAAACACTGGATGATGATATCCTTTACATTCCTCTGATCGGCAAGTGTTATGTTGTAAATAGAATAATGTTGTCTAGCACAACACTAGATGATGATATCCTTTACATACCTCTGATCAGCAAGTGTTATGTTCTAAATAGAATACTGTTGTCTAACAAAAGACTGGATGATGATATCCTTTTTAAACCTTTGATCAGCAAGTGTCATGTTGTAAATCGACTACTGTTGTCTACCATAAGACTGGATGATGATATCCTTTTATACCTCTGATCAGCAAGTGTTATGTTTCTGAATAGAATACTGTTGTCTAGGAAAACACTGGATGATGATATCCTTTGCATACCTCTGATCAGCAAGTGTTATGTTCTAAATAGAATACTGTTGTCTAACAAAAGACTGGATGATGATATCCTTTTTATACCTCTGATCAGCAAGTGTTATGTTGTGAATAGAATACTGTTGTCTAACAAAACACTGGATGATGATATCCTTTACATACCTCTGATCAGCAAGTGTTATGTTCTAAATAGAATACTGTTGTCTAACAAAAGACTGGATGATGATATCCTTTTTATACCTCTGATCAGCAAGTGTTATGTTGTATCTAGAATAGTTGTCTACCAAAACACTGGATGATAATATACTTTTCATACCTCTGATCAGCAAGTGTTATGTTGTAAATAGAATAATGTTGTCTAACAAAACACTTGATGATGATATCCTTTTCATACCTCTGATCAGCAAGTGTTATGTTGTATCTAGAATAGTTGTCTACCAAAACACTGGATGATAATATCCTTTACATACCTCTGATCAGCAAGTGTTATGTTGTAAATAGAATAATGTTCTCTAGCAAAACACTGGATGATGATATCCTTTTCATACCTCTGATCAGCAAATGTTATGTTTTAAATAGAACGATGTTCTCTAGCGAAACACTGGATGATTATCTCCTTTTCATACCTCTGATCAGCAAGTGTTATGTTGTAAATAGAATAATGTTGTCTAACAAAAGACTGGATGATAATATCCTTTACATACCTCTGATCAGCAAGTGTTATGTTGTAAATAGAATAATGTTGTCTAGCAAAAGACTGGATGATGATATTCTTTACATACCTCTGATCAGCATGTGTTATGTTGTAAATAGAATAATGTTGTCTAACAAAAGACTGGATGATGATATCCTTTTCATACATCTGATCAGCATGTGTCATGTTGTAAATAGAATAATGTTGTCTAACAAAACACTGGATGATAATATCCTTATCATACCTCTGATTAGCAAGTGTTATGTTGTAAATAGAATAATGTTGTCTAACAAAACACTGGATGATGATATCCTTTACATACCTCTGCGCAGCAAGTGTTATGTTGTAAATAGAATACTGTTGTCTAGGAAAACACTGGATGATGATATCCTTTACATACCTCTGATCAACAATTGTTATGTTGTAAATAGAATACTGTTGTGTACCATTTGGTTGAGTTCTATAAATAGGGATTTAATTGTAAATTCACCGTCTGGCGTATAGCTAACCCTCACTTCGTTTACAAACTTAGAGGTCTCCCGTGAATTCATTAACGTTCAGAAATGTATCAATTAAATGTATCAATTAAATATTCTCCTAAATTTGAAAGCCGCCAATACCGTATCGGTAAGAGATTTTGCAGACGAAAATTCAGTCAGATCTCGATCACGGCTAGAGGTAGCTGTTTAAGTGTAGCCACACTGATGAGAGATGAAACCTCGAAACATGTGTCTGTGGATTAACTTATTTATTTTATATATATTGTTGTACCGGCCATTCCTACAGTGGATAATATACACCGGTTCTCACTATAAATAGTGAGACACCGAGGGAAAAGGTTGTACTGTTACCGTTTAGCGGCAAGCTAGCCATTCTTGTACCTTATTGTAAATACACTTGTCTCATTTTACCCTACCTCGACTCGACTTCTTTTTTTACTGTTGAACTAACATCACATGATGTGATATTGTGTTCTTTAATCAGGAAACACGAAAAAATGTTGTATATACATTTGAAACACCACCCGGCGGGCTGCGAAGCTCTTTTGCACACTCCTGCATCTCTCTGGCATTCTGCATCTTCGCTGCACTCCTAACTCTGGCCATGATTCATTTCGTCTGCTGGCTATTTCTAGGACCTGTCCACATTGCACATGTGTGCTCAAAACATCTCGCAGGGGCCCCCCGCCAAAGGGGTGTACAAACAACAAAGTGTTACAAGAGAAAGAGAGAATAAAGAACTAAGACAAAATCAGTCAGGTGAACATCAGAAAAGGCAGGGAGGTATATAACTTGCATCTATCTCCAGTCACTCCATCAGCTTATCATTCATTGCTCCTATGTCTGTCGAGAGGGGGGTCACCCCCATTCCTTTTGGGGACCTCTGCTAAAGTTGGTTTCTAGTGGGCATCTAACATCCTATCTCTTCCGTGTTCAGGGCTCATGTGTTCCCTTCGTTGTCCCAAGACTAACCCTAAAACTTTCTAAATTTCCCAGAATCCCCAAATCTCATCTCACTCTCGTATGAAATCTCATCCTCCTAGATCTTATCAACCCTGCGGGATTTGAAAGGGTTCTTTGTCTAAAAGACCACCCTCATGATTTTTATGACCAACTGGTCAACTATTAAAGTTATTGAAAACCTAGACTTCTTGTCTCTAATCTGGGGAGTTATCACCATCTTAATCTTCCTTGAGTTTTAATGGTTTCTCTAACTTATCATTGACCCTACTTTACACATACTATATATGTAGACACACACACATGTATATATACACACGCACATATATATCTATATCTATATATACATACACACACATGATCCACCTGAACACACTTATCTTATATATGGGTTTTACTACTACTTATTCGGTCTACCACATACACACACATATATGTGGTTTGACTTACTACCTATTAATTCAATACAACTACTACTACGTATCTATATAACTAAGTGTGCATTTATATGCACACACACATTCTTGCACCCACCGTTGTATTATACATTTATGAAGCGCATGCTGTAGTGGTTAAAGTCATGGGAAATGGACACGTCGCCCCGAGTTCAAATCCTGGACGTGGTAATTGCATTTCACTTAGCGCTAATAGCGTTGGGAAAGGTATAAATCCTACTTTCCCTCCAGTTATGGATAAATAGTAGGGCAGACTGGGCTCTTTAACTTCGATTAGGCAACCGGTCTAGAAGAAGGAAAACTCTGAATTCAAACCTGTTGAACTCCGCTTAAAAATTGACCTTGTATCACATCCTGCTCGTGCGGAGGGGTTGGTTAATATATATATATATATATATATATATATATATATATATATATATATATATATATATATATATACATTTTATTACCCCAAATTCCCGATTTGTTCTTTACTAGAGGCGCTCGAAGATACAGAATCGGTAAGACATGACTACCCAGAAAGACCGTCTGGTCTCAACTCCTTTAATTCTAATATCCCAGAATCACGTGGTCATGTGATTCTCTAAGCTAATGACAATCCCGTTCCAGATGAACCTGAAGCTAAAATCTATCAATCAAACTTTCTGTGATTTACCACTATTCTATCGTGAATTTCAAATTAGAAACTATTTGCTAAAAAGGATAAGCTATGCTATACATTATATAACATTGTTAACTAAGTGCTTACTCATAATATACAGCAGTGAAAAGCAGTAGAGAGAATTGCTTAAGAAGTTTTATTCGGGTATTTATTTACACATAATCACAAAATGTGACACAAGGTCTAAAATAAGTTGGTTGGTTGCATTATATGGCATGTCAACCCTTGTTGGGTTATTTTATACCGAAGACGTTTTTCTTTATTCATTTTTGTTGGGTATCCAAATTATTTTTTTAACTCATCTTTTTGTAAAAACACATTTTAAAACTCATTTTTTTATCTATTTAATCCATAAATGGGATTCTAACAAGACTCGGCGAGAACCATGTGACCATACTCTTGGCCAATCACTGGCAACTCTCTGCTGCTGATATTGTTATTTATACCGGCTGTTCTGGTCATACCTACACACACGTGGACGACGGAATATTGGATTATATCACTGGACCTTTGACACTACGTAGGATTCCATAACTCAGAACTTATTAACTTACCAAAGAATTCCATAGCTCAGGACTTACTTACTTTAAATCATTTTCAACTGGCCAAGAAACGTAACACCCACATTCCCCAGAGCTCCAGAATTGTAATCTCATCACTATATGTACTCACTGAGACGGAAAAATCATAACAATAAGACCGGATATGAAATCTTCAAATTATTAAACATCAGACAAAATTATTTAACGTTAAACAAAGCTAAGATTTTATCTATTATAATATTAGTTTATTTTAGGAATAGTCTCTTTTTGATGTTTACATTTTTTATATTAAAAGCACCCCATTGTGGTGTAAGGGTTTGCAAGTTAAATTCACATTATTACTGAATAGTGATTTCAATACTCGCTAGATGCCCTTTGCTTTTGACCTTGTGCCATATCTTATCTGTGACGAAAGGGTTGGGTAAAGAATATGAGATCCCATCATAGTGTAAGGGTTAGAAAGGTAGTCTACTGAATAGTGAGTTCAATCCTTGCTGGATTTCACATACGGAATTGCATCACATCCTATACGTAATAAACAGTTTTAAGTAAATAAGGAAGAAATCACATCGTGGTTCTCAAAATATGTTAACACTTCGTACTAAATTACAAAACAATTGCATTGAAAATAATGTGGGCTTTTACGTAGAAATAGAGCAATGTTTACAATTTCTAAGAAGATCAAAATGGAAATAATAATTGTAATGGACATTTTGAATCACTGCTGATATATCCAGCAGCCAGCTACTGCTGATATAGACAGCCGCAGTCAGCGACACTTACGGAAAATCGTTTGATTTTTGTTTAATTAATTAATTATATCCTTTAATCACTAAAAATCAATAACCAAATTTGGTGTGTTACTTAGTTATAAGGATATTTAGGTGTATGTAAAATTTCAAATCTGAATAACATCTCTTTTCTTATTTTTAAATCAACACGTACATAACAAATATTTATTATATATATATATATATATATATATATATATATATATATATTATATTTTTGCTAGAAGGCAATTATAAATGCATGTATCGCATAAAATTCGATAATTATAGAAAATAATCTTGACAAGTAAATCCCGCAAAGGATGGCTCGCTATGCAGAACACCGTACAGACTGTTTCGACTTTATTAAGTCTCTTCAGCGATGTATACTAACGACTCCCCTCCGACAGGAATCGAAACCGGGACTTCACAGGCATAGTCAGAGACCATATCCGTTCGGCCGCCGGTACATAGCGAACAATCCCTGCGAAATTAACCTTGTCAACGATACTATTACACGCCCCTGCCATAGTAGGCAAGTGGACGTTTATTTAGTAAACAAACGGCCGTAAGCTCTTCGGCGAAGTGAATAAGATTTTTGGATGTTTGTTTTTTGTAGAAGCAATGTTGAATAAATTATTATTTATATTTTTGCTAGAAGGCAATTATAAATGCATGTATCGCATAAAATTCGATAATTATAGAAAGGGGCGTGTAATAGTATCGTTGACAAGGTTAATTTCGCAGGGATTGTTCGCTATGTACCGGCGGCCGAACGGATATGGTCTCTGACTATGCCTGTGAAGTCCCGGTTTCGATTCCTGTCGGAGGGGAGTCGTTAGTATACATCGCTGAAGAGACTTAATAAAGTCGAAACAGTCTGTACGGTGTTCTGCATAGCGAGCCATCCTTTGCGGGATTTACTTGTCAAGATTATTTTCTATAATTATCGAATTTTATGCGATACATGCAATTATAATTGCCTTCTAGCAAAAATATAAATAATAATTTATTCAACATTGCTTCTACAAAAAACAAACATCCAAAAATCTTATATATATATATATATATATATGTGTGTGTGTGTGTGTGTGTGCGTTTATCTGTGTATATATTAAGGTAGGTCGATTTTTCTACACATATATATATATTTGTATTGAGTTTTACTGATTAAAAAGGGATATATTTTATTCTAAGAAATATGAAGGTATTCATAAAAAATGTTTTCATTCTTATATATATATATATATATATATATATATATATATATATATATAGAAAGAGAGAGAGAGGGGGGAGATACAGGGTGATCTGGATAAATTTGACCTATTTGTATTTGGTTATTTTCCTCCGTATGATTGAGGTATTGACACACACTACGCAGCATTTAATAGCTTGGACCCTTCTCCATTCATATACGAGATGACATATAGAATGGATGACTAGAACCCACCTGAATCATGGAAGAGAATAACTTGTGTCATAATGATCTGCGCCGGCCATCAAAATAAGGAGATTATGGTTGCTGCCCAATGCTCCCTGAACACTGTAAAAACAACCAGGCATGAACTGGAGAACTGCAATGGAGTCTACGAGGCTGGGGCTAGAAGAAAGCAACATAACAGACGATCTGTTTGCGTTCGATAAAAGGTGTTTGGGGACCCTGGCATTGGAATTCGGGCTTTGTCACGTGAATTGAATGTTTCGGCATCTACCATGAAGCTTGCACTCAATGAAGACCTTCGATACTATTCATACAAGTGTCGCAGAGGTCAACTGCACCCAGAAAAGTCGCGTGAGAATCTTCTGACAAAGGCGAAGAAACTTCTGAGCAAAGAGAAATATCTTGCTGAACTACAAATAATCTGGTTCTTTGCCGATGAGAAAATCTTTTGCCAAGATCAAAAGCACAACACGCAGAATAACAGATGGATTGTATACAGTCCAAATGACTAAATTTCCCCAAACTGTAATGGTTTTCGGATGTGTGTCCTCATTTTTTCAGGGTGAGTATCAGGTTGGATTCAGACGCCTACGTGGAGTTAGCTAAACACTGTAGTTAAGCCCTGGATAACAAGGGTAGCCAATGGTAGGCTATATGTATGTCAGCAGGATTCGGACCCCTGCCACACTTCTGGGAAAAGTCAAAAATGGTTGTCGGCGAATTCTTACAACTAAACCAGTCCGAATCTTTGGCCTCCGAACTCTCAAGATCTTGACCCCATGGATTATTATGTATAGGACGCTGTAAAGAAAGACACCAATCACCGTGCCGGTACTACAAAAGCCCAGTTAATCGACAGAATTAAGGTAGTTATTTAGACCCTTCCCAGGTAAACTGTAACTTCAGATTGCTCCAGGTTCCGGAGGCTGTGTTCGACGCTGATGGTGGTCATTTTGAGTGAAACTTGATGACAGTAGTGTTATTTCCGTGCTTGTTGAATTTCTTTGCAATCAATTAAATTTTGCAGTTACCAAGCACATTTTCTTTTTCCTTATGAAACTCAAATTTCAACCGAACACCTTGTATATATATATGTCAAAATACCAGCTCATCCTTAAGTTGCAACCATCAAATAAATAAAATGAAAACTCTTTTTATTTTTTAAAGTTTTGAGCTTCACTGATTAATATGGATATGTTTTATTCTACGAAATATGAAGGCATTTCTAAAAACTGTTCTCATTTAACTTTTGTTTTTTTCGTATATTTAAATTTTTTCACATTACAATTTCGTTATTTTTGGCATTTAAAAAGATATCTTGGTTTGAAAGTTGATCTTTTTTTTAGTTCTCCAAAAGAATTTAACTCTTCGTACTAAATTACAAAACAATTGCACTGAAAATAAAGTTGGCTTTTAAGTAGAAATTGAGCAATGTTTACAATTTTTAAGAAGGTCAAAATTTGAAATAATAGTTGTAGTGGACATTTTGAATCATTGCTGATATAGTCAGCAGCCAGCTACTGTTGATATAGCCAACAGCAGCAGCAGCAGAAGTCAGCGACACTTACTTCAAATCATTGGATTTTTGTGTGATTAATTAATTATATCCCTTAATCACTAAAAATCAATAACCAAATTTAGTGTTTCTTAGTTATAAGTTTATTAAGGTGTGTGAAATATTTTGAACCTAAATAACATTTCTTTTCTGATTTTACTCGACACGTACATACCTAATTATTCTTACACACACACACACACACACACACACACACACTTGATTTTACAAAATGTAAAGCCTATGTATTTATCATCCTTGTTATTTGAAACCCAAATAATTCAACAAGGATGTCAAATACTTATATGTACGGGCATGTTCAGTAAATATGTTCCTTGATTTAATCGAGTGTTACAAGATAAATGCACACAATGGCTTTTTGGCATTCCTCATCGATTCACAAAAACATTACTGAAGGTGATACCACGCTCCAATCCTTATTTTCACAACGTATGTAAATTATTTAAGAGTTGACAGTAACAGGACAAGGGTGAATTGTCATCGTTTAAATCGTTAGTAAGTCAAACAAATTCTACCGAGTCCGGCAAAAAAAAAACATCATTCATAGAATTGATTTGACTACGTTGAAGAATAAAACAATAATATTCGAGATAAATAAGCAAAGATTATTTAAATTGTTTAACAATTAACAGTAACATGACAACGATGTACGGTCATGGTTTAAATCGTTAGTAAGTCTGAAAAATTCTAGTAAGCAATGAAAACTATTATTGCATGTTTTAAATAATTATATCACATATGTAAATTGTTTTTAATACATTTAAATCAATGAGATTTTGCTAAAAAAAATGGCTAAGAAAAGATTTATGATACAGTCAAAAAAACACATTTATAACGCTTTCATGAAAATTCTTTTTAAATTTAAAAGTTTTTGATCAGCATGCGTTATGTAGTAAATGGAATACTGTTGTCTAGCAAAAGACTGGATGATGATATCCTTTTCATACCTCTGATCAGCAAGTGTTATGTTGTAAATGGAATAATGTTCTCTAGCAAAAAACTGGATGATAATATCCTTTTAATACCTCTGATCAGCAAGTGTTATGTTGTTAATAGAATAATGTTGTCTACCAAAAGATTGGATGATGATATCCTTTACATACCTCTGATCAGCAAGTGTTATTTTGTAAATAGAATAATGTTGTCTACCAAAAGACTGGATGATAATATCCTTTTCATACCTGATCTGCAAGTGTTATGTTGTAAATAGAATACTGTTGTCTACCAAAAGACTGGATGATGATATCCTTTTCATACCTCTGATCAGCAAGTGTTATGTTGTAAATAGAATAATGTTGTCTACCAAAAGACTGGATGATGATATCCTTTCATACCTCTGATCAGCAAGTGTTATGTTGTAAATAGAATAATGTTGTCTACCAAAAGACTGGATGATGATATCCTTTTCATACCTCTGATCAGCAAGTGTTATGTTGTAAATAGAATAATGTTGTCTAACAAAAGACTGGATGATAATATCCTTTTCATACCTCTGATCAGCAAGTGTTATGTTGTAAATAGAATAATGTTGTCTACCAAAAGACTGGATGATGATATCCTTTTCATACCTCTGATCAGCAAGTGTTATGTTGTAAATAGAATAATGTTGTCTACCAAAAGACTGGATGATGATATCCTTTTCATACCTCTGATCAGCAAGTGTTATGTTGTAAATAGAATAATGTTGTCTACCAAAAGACTGGATGATGATATCCTTTTCATACCTCTGATCAGCAAGTGTTATGTTGTAAATAGAATAATGTTGTCTACCAAAAGACTGGATGATGATATCCTTTTCATACCTCTGATCAGCAAGTGTTATGTTGTAAATAGAATAATGTTGTCTACCAAAAGACTGGATGATGATATCCTTTTCATACCTCTGATCAGCAAGTGTTATGTTGTAAATAGAATAATGTTGTCTACAAAAGACTGGATGATGATATCCTTTTCATACCTCTGATCAGCAAGTGTTATGTTGTAAATAGAATAATGTTGTCTACCAAAAGACTGGATGATGATATCCTTTTCATACCTCTGATCAGCAAGTGTTATGTTGTAAATAGAATAATGTTGTCTAACAAAAGACTGGATGATGATATCCTTTTCATACCTCTGATCAGCAAGTGTTATGTTGTAATAGAATAATGTTGTCTACAAAAGACTGGATGATATCCTTTTCATACCTCTGATCAGCAAGTGTTATGTTGTAAATAGAATAATGTTGTCTACAAAAGACTGGATGATGATATCCTTTTCATACCTCTGATCAGCAAGTGTATGTTGTAAATAGAATAATGTTGTCTACCAAAAGACTGGATGATGATATCCTTTTCATACCTCTGATCAGCAAGTGTTATGTTGTAAATAGAATATGTTGTCTAACAAAACACTGGATGATAATATCCTTTCATACCTCTGATCAGCAAGTTTATGTTGTAAATAGAATAATGTTGTCTAACAAAAGACTGGATGATACTTTTCATACCTCTGATCAGCAAGTGTTAAAATAGAATACTGTTGTCTCTGGATGATGATATCCTTCATACCTTGATCAGCAAGTGTTATGTTGTAAATAGAATAATGTTGTCTACAAAAGACTGGATGATGATATCCTTTTCATACCTCTGATCAGCAAGTGTTATGTTGTAAATAGAATAATGTTGTCTAACAAAAGACTGGATGATGATATCCTTTTCATACCTCTGATCAGCAAGTGTTATGTTGTAAATAGAATATGTTGTCTACCAAAAGACTGGATGATAATATCCTTTACATACCTCTGATCAGCAAGTGTTATGTTGTAAATAGAATACTGTTGTCTAACAAAACACTGGATGATGATATCCTTTTCATACCTCTGATCAGCAAGTGTTATGTTGTAAATAGAATAATGTTGTCTAACAAAAGACTGGATGATGATATCCTTTTCATACCTCTGATCAGCAAGTGTTATGTTGTAAATAGAATACTGTTGTCTAACAAAAGACTGGATGATGATATCCTTTTTATACCTCTGATCAGCAAGTGTTATGTTGTGAATAGAATACTGTTGTCTAGGAAAACACTGGATGATGATATCCTTTTGCATACCTCTGATCAGTAAGTGTTATGTTCTAAATAGAATACTGTTGTCTAACAAACGACTGGATGAGGATATCCTTTTTATACCTCTGATCAGCAAGTGTTATGTTGTAAATAGAATACTGTTGTCTAGGAAAACACTGGATGACGATATCCTTTACATACCTCTGATCGGCAAGTGTTTGTTGTAAATAGAATAATGTTGTCTAGCACAACACTGGATGATGATATCCTTTACATACCTCTTATCAGCAAGTGTTATGTTCTAAATAGAATACTGTTGTCTAACTAAACACTGGATGATAATATCCTTTACATACCTCTGATCAGCAAGTGTTATGTTGTAAATAGAATACTGTTGTCTAGCACAACACTGGATGATGATATCCTTTACATACCTCTGATCAGCAATTGTTATGTTGTAAATAGAATACTGTTGTCTAACAAAAGACTGGATGATGATTGATATCCTTTTATACCTCTGATCAGCAAGTGTATGTTGTAATAGAAATGTTGTCTAAAACACTGGATGTGATATCCCTTTATCATACCTCTGATCAGCAAGTGTTTTTGTTAAATAGAATAGTTGTCTACAAAAGACTGGATGATGATATCCTTTTATACCTCTGATCAGCAAGTGTTATGTTGTAAATAGAATAATGTTGTCTAAAAAACTGGATGATGATATCCTTTTATACCTCTGATCAGCAAGTGTTATGTTGTAAATAGAATAATGTTGTTCTACACAAACTGGATGATGATATCCTTTCCATACCTTGATCAGCAAGTGTTAGTTGTAAATAGAATAATGTTGTCTACCAGAGATGGATGATATATCTTTTCATACCTCTGATCAGCAAGTGTATTTTGTAAATAGAATAATGTTGTCTACCAACATGGGATGATATTCCTTTTCAATACCTCTGATCAGCAAGTGTATGTTGTAAATAGAATAATGTTGTCTACCAAAAGACTGGATGATGTAATCCTTTTCATACCTCTGATCAGCAAGTGTTATGTTGTAAATAGAATAATGTTGTCTACAAACACTGGATGATGATATCCTTTTCATACTCTGATCAGCAAGTGTTAAGTTGTGTAGAAATACTGTTGTCTAAAAACACTGGATGATGATATCCTTCATACCTTCTGACTCCAAGTGTTATGTTTAAATAGAATAATGTTGTCTAGCAAACACTGGATGATGATATCCTTTTCATACCTCTGATCAGCAAGTGTTATTGTTGTAAATAGAATAATGTTGTCTAACAAAACACTGGATGATGATATCCTTTTCATACCTCTGATCAGCAAGTGTTATGTTGTATTAGAATATGTTGTCTACCAAAACACTGGATGATAAATCCTTTCCATACCTCTGATCAGCAAGTGTTATGTTGTAAATAGAATACTGTTGTCTAACAAACTGGATGATGAATATCCTTTACATACCTCTGATCAGCAAGTGTTATGTTGTAATAGAATAATGTTCTCCTACAAAAACTGGATGATGATATCTTTTCATACCTCTGATCAGCAAGTGTTTGTTGAAATAGAATAATGTTGTCTAGAACAAACACTGGATGATGATATAACTTTTTACCTCTGATCAGCAAGGTGTTATGTTGTAAATAGAATAATGTTTTCTACAAAAACTGGATGATGATATATCTTTTCATACCTCTGACAGCAAGTGTTATGTTGTAAATAGAATAATGTTGTCTAACAAAAGACTGGATGATGATATCTTTTTCATACCTCTGATCAGCAAGTGTTATGTTGTAAATAGAATAATGTTGTCTAGACAAAGCTGGATGATGATATCCTTTTCATACTCTGATCAGCAAGTGTTATGTTGTAAATAGAATAATGTTGTCTAACAAAAGACTGGATGATGAATATCCTTTTCATACCTCTGATCAGCAAGTGTTAGTTGTAAATAGAATAATGTTGTCTAACAAAAGACTGGATGATGATATCCTTTCATACCTCTGATCAGCAAGTGTTATGTTGTAAATAGAAATGTTGTTAACAAACCTGGATGATGATATCTTTTCATACCTCTGATCAGCAAGTGTATGTTGTAAATAGAATATGTTGTCTAACAAAAGACTGGATGATGATATCCTTTTCATACCTCTGATCAGCAAGTGTTATGTTGTAAATAGAATATGTTGTCTACAAAAGACTGGATGATGATATCCTTTTCATACCTCTGATCAGCAAGTGTTATGTTGTAAATAGAATAATGTTGTCTAACAAAACACTGGATGATGATATCCTTTTCATACCTCTGATCAGAAAGTGTTATGTTGTAAATAGAATAATGTTGTCTAACAAAGACTGGATGATGATATCCTTTCATACCTCTGATCAGCAAGTGTTATGTTGTAAATAGAATAATGTTGTCTAACAAAAGACTGGATGATGATATCCTTTTCATACCTCTGATCAGCAAGTGTTATGTTGTAAATAGAATAATGTTGTCTAACAAAACTGGATGATGATATCCTTTTCATACCTCTGATCAGCAAGTGTTTTGTGTATATAGAATAATGTTGTCTAACAAAACACTGGATGATGATATCCTTTTCAAATCCTCTGATCAGCAAGTGTTATGTTGTAAATAGAATAATGTTGTCTAACAAAAGACTGGTGATGATATCCTTTTCATACCTCTGATCAGCAAGTGTTATGTTGTAAATAGAATAATGTTGTCTAACAAAAACTGGATGATGATATCCTTTACATACCTCTGATCAGCAAGTGTTATGTTGTAAATAGAATAATGTTGTCTAACAAAACCTGGATGATGATATCCTTTTCATACCTCTGATCAGCAAGTGTTATGTTGTAAATAGAATAATGTTGTCTAACAAAAGACTGGATGATGATATCTTTTCATACCTCTGATCAGCAAGTGTTATGTTGTAAATAGAATAATGTTGTCTAACAAAACACTGGATGATGATATCCTTTTCATACCTCTGATCAGCAAGTGTTATGTTGTAAATAGAATAATGTTGTCTAACAAAGACTGGATGATGATATCCTTTTCATACCTCTGATCAGCAAGTGTTATGTTGTAAATAGAATACATGTTGTCTAACAAAAGACTGGATGATATATCCTTTTCATACCTCTGATCAGCAAGTGTTATGTTGTAAATAGAATAATGTTGTCTAACAAAAACGATGATGATATCCTTTTCATACCTCTGATCAGCAAGTGTTATGTGTAAATAGAATAATGTTGTCTAAACAAAGACTGGATGATGATATCCTTTACATACCTCTGATCAGCAAGTGTTATGTTGAAATAGAATAATGTTGTCTAACAAAACACTGGATGATGATATCCTTTACATACCTCTGATCAGCAAGTGTTATGTTGTAAATAGAATATGTTGTCTAACAACAAGACTGGATGATGATATCCTTTTAATACCTCTGATCAGCAAGTGTTATGTTGTAAATAGAATACTGTTGTCTAACAAAGACTGGATGATGATATCCTTTCATACCTCCTGATCAGCAAGTGTTATGTTGTAAATAGAATAATGTTGTCTAACAAAACTGGATGATGATATCCTTTTAATACCTCTGATCAGCAAGTGTTATGTTGTAAATAGAATAATGTTGTTCTAACAAGAGACTGGATGATGATATCCTTTTAATACCTCTGATCAGCAAGTGTTTATGTTGTAAATAGAATAATGTTGTCTACAAAAGACTGGATGATGATATCCTTTTCAATACCTTGATCAGCAAGTGTTATGTTGTAAAGAATAATGTTGTCTACAAAAGAACTGGATGATGATATCCTTTTCATACCTCTGATCAGCAAGTGTTAGGTTGTAAATAGAATAATGTTGTTACCAAAAGACTGGATGATGATATCCTTTTCATACCCTGATCAGCAAGTGTTATGTTGTAATAAGAATAATGTTGTCTTAACCAAAACACTGGATGATAATATCCCTTTCATACCTCTGATCAGCAATGTGTTAGTTGTAAATAGAATACTGTTGTCTACAAAAGACTGATGATGATATCCTTTCATACCTCTGATCAGCAAGTGTTATGTTGTAAATAGAATATGTTGTCTAACAAAAAGACTGGATGATTAATCCTTTTCATACCTCGTATCAGCAAGTGTTATGTTGTAATAGAAAATGTTGTCTACCAAAAGACACTGGATGATGATATCCTTTTATACCTCTGATAGCAAGTGTTTGCTGTAAATAGAATAATGTTGTCTACAAAAGACTGATGATGATATCCTTTTATACCTCTGATCAGCAAGTGTTATGTGTAAATAGAATCTGTTGTCTACACAACACTGGTTGATGATATCCTTTTCACTACCTCTGATCAGCAAGTGTTATGTTGTAAATAGAACTGTTGTCTTACAAAACACTGGATGATGATATCCTTTACATACCTCTGATCAGCAAGTTGTTATGTTTAAATAGATACATGTTGTCTAACAAAAGAACTGGATGATTCTTTTTATACCTCTGATCAGCAAGTGTTATTGTGAAATAGAATATGTTGTCTAACGAAGGATGATGATATCCTGTTTATACCTCGATAGCAAGTGTTATGTTGTAAATAGAATATGTTGTCTACCAAAACACTGGATGATAATATCCTTTCATACCTCTGATCAGCAAGTGTTATGTTGTATTAGAATTCTGGGGTATGGGTTATTGTCCCTTGTCTGCGAGCCTCTGTTTCAAACCAACCAATCATGAGTCAGCATACTTTAGCGCCAAACTCAAATGTGCAGACTCATTCCACCTCTTCTGCACAGCCACGAAAGGGATTCGGACGCGTACAAAGGTCAACTCCTACTATATTACAACAGATCGGAGTCGGACGCAAACAGAAGTCCAAATATATCCGAATTATAAACAGAAGGCCGTAGCAAGGGGCTCCGTTAATACCCTATTATCCAGGATAAACAGCTAAGTGACATTTATATAAATATTATATACATATTGTATCCATATATACATATTATATATTGTCTGCAAAACGAGACTAAAGTTTGCAACTTTATATTTAATACAGTCCTTTTATTCTTATCTTTGTCGTTGTTTTACTTCTTTACTCTTAACTCGTCTGCCACAATTTGCGGTTAACTCCAGTCAAACCTAGGAGTACTGCCGTACATTGTTACTTTTCTTACATTTTGCAAACTTTAATGTTTTAATCTAATATTTACTAAAATATAGGACTTTGGTGTTGTAAAGGAATGTGAAATTATGCGAAACCGGATAGAATTAAGACAACTTCAACTGCTGGGTTTTCCTGTCTCGTTCGTAAATTTGGAAAAAAATAAAACAACATTTTCCTACTTGTTGAATTAAAATAAAATAAAATAAAATAAAGCTGCCATTTACGAATTTAAACAAATATTGGCGACTTCTTTCTAAGAAACAAAGCATTAATATATGCCCCTTGAATTAAAAACAAAAAAACAACGGAAGACATTTTTTTTCGTAAATGGGAGACAAGAAGAAATAAAAGCTTCAGACCCACAGAGAAAGACACTTATACATTCATAGCAAAGTAAAAATTTGGAAACGAACAAATATCCTCATTATGTTTGAATGAACAACTTATTAAAAAAAAAAAGGGAAATTCATTCGTACTTTGTTGAATGAACAACTTTTAAAAAAAAAAGGAAATTCATTCGTAACTTTGTTGAATGAACAACCTTATTTAAAAAAAAAGGAAATTCATTCGTAACTTTGTTTGAATGAACAACTTATTAAAAAAAAGGGAAATTCTTGTAACTTTGTTGAATGAACAACTTATTAACAAAAGGAATTCATTCGTAAACTTTGTTGAATGAACAACTTATTAAAAAAAGGAAATTCATTCGTAACTTTGTTGAATGAACAAACTTATTAAAAAAAAGGAAATTCATTCGTAACTTTGTTGAATGAACAACTTATTAAAAAAAAAAAAAATTCATTCGTAACTTTGTTGAATGAACAACTATTGAAAAAAAAACGAACATATCTATACTTTTGTTGAATGAACAACTTATTAAAAAAAAGGAAATTCATCGTAACTTGTTGATGAACAACTTATTAAAAAAAAAAGGAAATTCATTCGTACTTTGTTGAATGACAACTATTAAAAAAAAAAGAAATCTTCGTAACTTTTTAAGAAAATTATAAAAGGAAATTCATTCTAACTTTGTTGAATGAACAACTATTGGAAAAAAACGAACAAATATCTCTTTGTTGAATGAACAACTTATTAAAAAAATTTTTATTCAAAATTAACGAAGCCTAAAATTATCAGGCTACGAGAAATAAACAACAAATATTTTCAGTTGTCACTTTTCTTACCAAAAGAGGAATGTCTAAGAAACACTAAAATTTCAGCTTTCCTCACCCCCCTACGACCACTGCTGCTTAGATGTTTTTGTTCCGGCCTAAAGAGGGTCAACACTTCCCTCGCCCCTTGTAACCAATTCATACAGGTTTACTACTAAATTGTAGTTGACAGGGCTAGCGAGAAGGAAAGAATAAATAATAAACAAAAAGAAGAAATCCCTATGGCGCATTTCTCTTTTACAAATGAGAAACTCGTTAAAAGAGGATATTTCCTTTAACATGGAAATGTAGAGCGGACTTGGAGGGGGAAGAAGCGTATTTTCGAAAGGAAGAAATTAGCATAAGACAAAAACAGAAAGGAGTAAATGTCTGAATGATAGGATCAAATATATCATTACTAAGGCAAAAGCTAGATTTGGCGGAATGTGGATTCCTAACGGAACGAAAAAATGAGTTCCATTTTAGGATAAGCATTTCCAACATACTCTCTGACCTGGAAGAAGTCTTACAGAAAGTGGTGGTAACTGAGAAAAGCTGTGGTCGATGAGAGAAATTCTAAGACAGAACTAGACGTCCAAGGGAAGCTCAGAGAAACCGCAATGGACACAGAAAATTTCCAGACAGAGTAGAGTCCAGGAATTACAGAGAAAACTGTCGACACAGAAAGATTCCCAGATGAACTGGTCGCAGTCAGAAAAATCCTAAGATGGTCGCAGTAGAACCTACTGCTTTCTCCGTTGAGGAAAGACTCAATGGTTATGAGGTGAAACTTCCTTGGAGTGAGGACAATGTCATGTCTGTAACCTCCATCACTTTGTAGCTCCAGATTGTCCGATAGAACTAAGCTATCCAAAAAGAAACCAAGCAAGGAGACTCTACGTAAAGTAAAAAGGAGAAGCAGAGCATCAAACTAAAAAGAGAAATTTAATTATAATTCTCCACAAGCAAAATAAGATAAAGGGCCAAATTGGAAAAGAAAGAAAAAAGAAATATGGACTTCCAATTCACTACAAAAAAGGCTACATCCCTTAACGCAGGACCAATTAAAGAATGGCAACTCCAACATGGATGAAATAAATAGTCCTGGGGCAATGACTTAAAACTACACAATTTATTGACTTACATAGGGTCTAATACACCAAAATAATTTGTGTCATGGAGCAAATGACCCCTGAAATTAAATTGAACTTCAAGGACTCCATTATAGATTTTCTCTTCAAAGGGAGAACAGGATCATATTAACTAAAAATAATTACTCTGGACTACACACTTCCATTGTGGACCACAGAAAAGGTCCATTACATACAAACAATTTGTGTTTGAGAATAACACAATCTCGAAGATCTCCACCATTTTTATACTTTTACATACCCTTATAAATGGGTTCAATTATAATTACAAATATTATAAAACAATTAGTATGGCTACAATAATGCCCCGAAATATCTGAGTCTCGAACTCGTAGATATTTCTATTAAAAATTACTTCTGACATACGGAACCATTTTTTATACATTTACATACCCCCTAAATAAATGGGTCCATTACAATAACAAAATTTTCAAACATTTTAGTATGGCCAGAATAATGCGAAATATCAGGGCAGTCGAGCCCGAAAATATTTCTTAACAAATTATACATGCATGCAAACATACAATAATTGCATTATTGCATGTTTTTTTCCTTGTCGGGAGAATATTAAGAATCTGGGGTATGGGTATTGTCCCTTGTCTGCGAGCCTCTGTTTCAACAACCAATTCATGAGTCAGCATACTTTAGCGCCAAACTCAAAAGTGCAGACTCATTCCACTCTTCTGCACAGCAACGAAAGGGATCGGACCGTACAAAGGTCGCTCCTACTAATATTACAACAGATCGGAGTCGGACGCAACAGAAGTCCAAATATATCCGAATTATAAACAGAAGGCCGTAGCAAGGGGCCCGTTAATACCCCATATCCCAGGATAAAGCTAAGTGACATTTATATAAATATTATATACTATTGTATCCCTATATATACATATTATATTTTGTCTGCAACGAAGACTAAAGTTTGCAACTTTATATTTAATACAGTCTTTTATTCTTATCTTGTCGTTGTTTTACTTCTTTAACTCTTAACTCGTCTGCCACATTTGCCGGTTAACTCCAGTCAAACCTAGGAGTACTGCCGCTATTGTTATTTTTTCTTTACAGTTGTAAAACAACATAGTAATAATGTATGTCTACCAAAAAGACTGGATGATAATATCCTTTACATACCTCTGCTCAGCAAGTGTTATGTTGTAAATAGAATAAGTTGTCTGACAAAAGACTGGATGATGATATCCTTTTCATACATCTGATAAGCAAGTGTTATGTTGTAAATAGAATACTGTTGTCTAGCACAACACTGGATGATCATATTCTTACATACCTCTGATCAGCAAGTGTTATTTTGATAAATAGAATAATGTTTCTCTCGCAAAACAACTGGATGATGATATCTTTTTCATACATCTGATAAGCAAGTGTTATGTTGTATAATGGAATACTGTTGCCTAGCAAACAATGGTGATGATATGCCATTACATACCTCTGATCAGCAAGTGTTATTTTGTAAATAGAAAATGTTCTCTGCAAAAACTGGATGATGATATCCTTTTCCATACATCTGATAAGCAAGTGTTATGTGTTAATAGAATATGTTGTCTAACAACAGACTGGAATGATGATATCTTTCATACCTCTAATCAGCAAGTGTTATGTTGTGATAGAATACTATGTTCTCTAGCAAAACACTTGATGATAATCATCCTTTTCATACCTCTGATCAGCAAGTTATTATGTTGTAAATAGATGAATGTTGTCTGACAACAACACTGGATTGATAATATCCTTTTCTACCTCTCGATCGGCAAGTGTTATGTTTGTAAATAGAATAAGTTGTCTACAAAACTGGATGTGATTATTCTTTTTCTACATCTGATGAGCAAGTGTTATGTTGTAAATAGAATATTGTTGTCTAGCATCAACACTGATGATGGATTATCCTTTTTACATACCTCTGATCAGCAGTGTTATGTTGGTAATAGAATAATGTTCTAACAAAAGACTGGATGATAAATATCTTTTCAATCAGCTCTGATCAGCAAGTGTTATGTTGTAATAGAATACTGTTGTCTACGCAAAACACTGATGATGATATCTACTTTCATACCTCTGATCAGCAAGTGTAGTTGTTAATAGATACTCTTGTCTACAAATACACTGGATGATATATCATTCATACCTCTGATCAGCAAGTGTTATGTTGTAATAGTGATATCTGTTTGTCTACCAAAACACTGGAAATAATATCATTTTCAAACCTCTGGTCAGTGAGTTGTTATGTTTTAAATAGAATAATGTTGTCTACCAACACACGGATGATGATATCCTTTCATACCTCTGATCAGCAAGTGTTTGTTGTAATAGAATACTTGTTGTCTAACAAAAGACTGGAATGATGATATCTTTTTTTATACCTCTGATCAGCAAGGTGTATGTTGGTAAATAGAATATGTTGTCTGACAAAAGACTGGGATGATGATATCCTTTGCATACATCTGATAGGCAAGTGTTAGCGTTTGTAAATATGGAATATTGTTGTCTACGCAAAACACTGGATGATGATTCCTTTAATACCTCTGATCAGCAAGTGTTATGTTGTAAATAGAATAATGTTTCTAGCAAAAACTGGATGATGATATCCTTTTATACTCTGATCAGCAAGTGTATGTTGTATAGAATATGTTGTCTAACAAAAGACTGGATGATGATATCCTTTTCATACCTCTGATCAGCAATTGGTTATGATTGTAAATAATATATAATGTCTCTACAAAACACTGGATGATAATATCCTTTTCGTACTCTGATCAGCAAGTATTAATGTTGTAAATAGAATACATGTTGTCTAGCAAAAGACTGGAGATGATATTCCTTTCATACCTCTGATCAGCAAGTGTTATGTTTTAAATGAATATGTTTCAAGGAAAACATGGATGATGATATCCTTTACATACTCTTATCATCATGTTTATGTTGTAAATAGTATAATGTTGTCTACCAAAAGAATGGATGATGAAATACCTGTTTATACCTGGATAGCAAGTGTTTGCTGTAAATAGAATATGTTGTCTAGGAAAACAACTGGATGATGATATCCTTTCATACTCATGCATCAGCAAGTGTTACTTGTAAATAGAATACTGTTGTCTAGCACAAAACACGGATGATGATTCCTTTACATACCTCTGATCAGCAAGTGTTATGTGTAAATAGAAACTGTGTCACCATAAATACTGGATGTAATTATCCTCTTACAATACCTCTGATCAGCAGTGTTATGTTGTACATAGAATANGATGATGATATTCCTTTTTCAATACCTCTGATCAGCAAGGTTATGTTTGTAAAGAATAATGTTGTCTACCAAAAACTGGATATGATATCTTTTCATACCTCTGATCAGCAAGTGTTATGTTGTAATAGAATAATGTTGCTCTAGCAAAAACTGGATGATGATATTCTTTTCATACCTCTGATCAGCAAGTGTTATGTTGTAATAGAATAATGTTGTCTACCAAAACTGGGATGATGATATCTTTCATACCTCTGATCAGCAAGTGTTATGTTTGAAATAGAATATGTTGTCTACAAACACTGGATGATGATATCCTTTTCATACCTCTGATCAGCAAGTGTTATGTTGTAATAG
This sequence comes from Doryteuthis pealeii, assembly GCA_023376005.1. Lineage (NCBI taxonomy): Eukaryota > Metazoa > Mollusca > Cephalopoda > Myopsida > Loliginidae > Doryteuthis > Doryteuthis pealeii. The sequence continues at coordinate 60,253,206 of CM042163.1, forward strand.
AATAATGTTGTCTACCAAAGACTGGATGATGATATCTTTTCATACCTCTGATCAGCAAGTGTTATGTTGTAATAGAATATGTTGTCTACCAAAATGATGATGATGATCTTTTCATACTCTGATCAGCAAGTGTTATGTTTAATAGAATATGTTGTCTAAAAGACTGGATGATGATATCTTTTCATACCTCTGATCAGCAAGTGTTATGTTGTAAATAGAATACTGTTGTCTACCAAAAACTGGATGATGATATCCTTTTCATACCTCTGATCAGCAAGTGTTATGTGTTGAATAGAATAATGTTGTCTACCAAAAGACTGGATGATGATATCTTTTCATACCTCTGATCAGCAAGTGTTATGTTTGAAATAGAATATGTTGTCTACAAAACTGGATGATGATATCCTTTTCATACCTCTGATCAGCAAGTTTATGTTGTAAATAGAATAATGTTGTCTACCAAAAGACTGGATGATGATATCTTTTCATACCTCTGATCAGCAAGTGTTATGTTGTAAATAGAATACTGTTGTCTACCAAAAGACTGGATGATGATATCCTTTTCATACCTCTGATCAGCAAGTGTTATGTTGTAAATAGAATATGTTGCTACAAAAGGATGATGATATCCTTTTCATACCTCTGATCAGCAAGTGTTATGTTGTAAATAGAATAATGTTGTCTACAAAAGACTGGATGATGATATCCTTTTCATACCTCTGATCAGCAAGTGTTATGTTTAAATAGAATAATGTTGTCTACCAAAACACTGGATGATGATATCCTTTTCATACCTCTGATCAGCAAGTGTTTGTGTAATAGAATAATGTTGTCTACCAAAAGACTGGATGATGATATCCTTTTCATACCTCTGATAGCAGAGCAAGTGTTATGTTGTAAATAGAATAATGTTGTCTACCAAAAGACTGGTGATGATATCCTTTTCATACCTCTGATCAGCAAGTGTTATGTTGTAAATAGAATAATGTTGTCTACAAAAACTGGATGATGATATCCTTTTCATACCTCTGATCAGCAAGTGTTATGTTGTAATAGAATACTGTTGTCTACAAAAACTGGATGATGATATCCTTTTCATACCTCTGATCAGCAAGTGTTATGTTGTAAATAGAATATGTTGTCTACAAAAACTGGATGATGATATCCTTTTCATACCTCTGATCAGCAAGTGTTATGTTGTAAATAGAATAATGTTGTCTACCAAAAACTGGATGATGATATCCTTTTCATACCTCTGATCAGCAAGTGTTATGTTGTAAATAGAATAATGTTGTCTACAAAAGACTGGATGATATATTCCTTTTCATACCTCTGATCAGCAAGTGTTATGTTGTAAATAGAATAATGTTGCTACTAAAAGCACTGGATGATGATATCCTTTTCATACCTCTGATCAGCAAGTGTTATGTTGTAAATAGAATATGTTGTCTACAAAAGACTGGATGATGATATCCTTTTCATATCCTCTGATCAGCAAGTGTTATGTTGTAAATAGATAATGTTGTCTACCAAACACTGGATGATGATATCCTTTTCATACCTCTGATCAGCAAGGTTATGTTGTAAATAGAATATGTTGTCTACCAAAACTGGATGATATATCCTTTTCATACCTCTGATCAGCAAGTGTTATGTTGTAAATAGAATACTGTTGTCTACCAAACACTGATGATATATCCTTTTCATACCTCTGATCAGCAAGTGTTATGTTGTAAATAGAATACTGTTGTTCTACAAAAGACTGGATGATGATATCCTTTCATACCTCTGATCAGCAAGTGTTATGTTGTAAATGAATAACTGTTGTCTACCAAAAGACTGGATGATGATATCCTTTTCATACCTCTGATCAGCAAGTGTTATGTTTAAATAGAATACTGTTGTCTACCAAACACTGGATGATGATATCCTTTTCATACCTCTGATCAGCAAGTGTTATGTTGTAAATAGAATAATGTTGTCTAGCAAAAGACTGGATGATGATATCCTTTCATACCTCTGATCAGCAAGTGTTATGTTTAAATAGAATAATGTTGTCTAACAAAACTGGATGATGATATCTTTTCATACCTCTGATCAGCAGTGTTATGTTGTAAATAGAATATGTTGTCTACAAAAGACTGGATGATGATATCCTTTCATCCTCTGATCAGCAAGTGTATGTTTAAATAGAATAATGTTGTCTACCAAAACTGGATGATGATATCCTTTTCATACCTCTGATCAGCAAGTGTTATGTTGTAAATAGAATATGTTGTCTACCAAAGAACTGATGATGATATCCTTTCATACCTCTGATCAGCAAGTGTTATGTTGTAAATAGAATACTGTTGTCTAACCAAAAATGGATGAAAATATCCTTTTCATACCTCTGATCAGCAAGTGTTATGTTGTAATAGAATAATGTTGTCTACAAAAGACTGGATGATGATATCCTTTTCAATACCTCTGATCAGCAAGTGTTATGTTGTAAATAGAATACATGTTGTCTACCAAAACACTGGATGATGATATCCTTTTCATACTCTGATCAGCAAGTGTTATGTTGTAAATAGAATACTGTTGTCTACAACACTGGATGATATATCTTTTCATACCTCTGATCAGCAATGTATGTTGTAAATAGAATATGTTGTCTACCAAACACTGGATATGATATCCTTTTCATACCTCTGATCAGCAAGTGTTATGTTGTAAATAGAATATGTTGTCTACACAAAGACTGGATGATGATATCCTTTTCATACCTCTGATCAGCAAGTGTTATGTGTGAATAGATAATGTTGTCTACAAAACACTGGATATGATATCTTTTCATACCTCTGATCAGCAAGTGTTATGTTGTAAATAGAATAATGTTGTCTACCAAAACTGGATGATGATATCCTTTTCATACCTCTGATCAGCAAGTGTTATGTTGTTAATAGAATAATGTTGTCTACCAAACACTGGATGATGATATCTTTTCATACCTCTGATCAGCAAGTGTTATGTTGTAATAGAATATGTTGTCTACCAAACGACTGGATGATGATATCCTTTTCATACCTCTGATCAGCAAGTGTTATGTTGTTTAATAGAATAATGTTGTTACCAAAACTGGATGATGATATCTTTTTATACCTCTGATCAGCAAGTGTTATGTTGTAATAGAATATGTTGTCTACCAAAACTGGATATGATATCCTTTTCATACCTCTGATCAGCAAGTGTTATGTTGTAAATAGAATATGTTGTCTACCAAACACTGGATGATGATATCCTTTTCATACCTCTGATCAGCAAGTGTTATGTTGAAATAGAATATGTTGTCTACACAAACACTGGATATGATATTCTTTTCATACCTCTGATCAGCAAGTGTTATGTTGTAAATAGAATAATGTTGTCTACCAAAACACTGGATGATGATATCTTTTCATACCTCTGATCAGCAAGTGTTATGTGTTAAATAGAATAATGTTGTCTAACAAAACTGGATGATGATATCTTTTCATACCTCTGATCAGCAAGTGTTATGTTGTAAATAGAATATGTTGTCTAACAAAAACTGGATGATGATATCTTTTCATACCTCTGATCAGCAAGTGTTATGTTGTTAATAGAATATGTTGTCTACCAAAGACTGGATGATGATATCTTTTCATACCTCTGATCAGCAAGTGTTATGTTGAAATAGAATAATGTTGTCTACACAAAACTGGATGATGATATCCTTTTCATACCTCTGATCAGCAAGTGTTATGTTGTTAATAGAATATGTTGTCTACAAAAACTGGATGATGATATCCTTTTCATACCTCTGATCAGCAAGTGTTATGTTGTAAATAGAATATGTTGTCTACAAAAGACTGGATGATGATATCCTTTTCATACCTCTGATCAGCAAGTGTTATGTTGTAAATAGAATAATGTTGTCTACCAAAAACTGGATGATGATATCTTTTCATACCTCTGATCAGCAAGTGTTATGTTGTAATAGAATATGTTGTCTACACAAAACTGGATGATGATATCCTTTTCATACCTCTGATCAGCAAGTGTTATGTTGTAATAGAATACTGTTGTCTACCAAACACTGGATGATGATATCCTTTTTCATACCTCTGATCAGCAAGTGTTATGTTGTAAATAGAATAATGTTGTCTAACAAAGACTGGATGATGATATCCTTTTCATACCTCTGATCAGCAAGTGTTATGTTGGAATAAGAATATGTTGTCTACAAAACTGGATGATGATATCTTTTTCATACCTCTGATCAGCAAGTGTTGTGTTGAATAGAAATATGTTGTCTACAAAACACTGGATGATGATATCCTTTTCATACCTCTGATCAGCAAGTGTTATGTTGTAAATAGAATAATGTTGTCTACAAACAGACTGGATGATGATATCCTTTTCATACCTCTGATCAGCAAGTGTATGTTGAATAGATATGTTGTCTACCAAAAGACTGGAGATGATATATCCTTTTCATACCTCTGATCAGCAAGTGTTATGTTGTAAATAGAATATGTTGTCTACAAAAGACTGGATGATGATATCCTTTTCATACCTCTGATCAGCAAGTGTTATGTTGTAAATAGAATATGTTGTCTACAAAAGACTGGATGATGATATCCTTTTCATACTCTGATCAGCAAGTGTTATGTTGTAAATAGAATAATGTTGTTCTACAAAAGACTGGAGATGATATCCTTTTCATACCTCTGATCAGCAAGTGTTATGTTGTTAATAGAATAATGTTGTCTACAAAAGACTGGATGATGAATTCCTTTCATACCTCTGATCAGCAAGTGTTATGTTGTAAAAAAATAATGTTGTCTACCAAAAGACTGGATGATGATATCCTTTTCATACCTCTGATCAGCAAGTGTTATGTTGTAAATAGAATACTGTTGTCTACCAAAAAACTGATGAATTGATATCCTTTTACATACCTCTGATCAGCAAGTGTTATGTTGTAAATAGAATACTGTTGTCTACCAAAAGACTAGATGATGATATCCTGTTTATACCTCTGATCAGCAAGTGTTATAATGTAAATAGAATACTGTTATCTATCACAACACTGGATGATGATATCCTTTTCATACCTCTGATCAGCAAGTGTTATGTTGTAAATAGAAATACTGTTGTCTACCAAACACTGGATGATAATATCCTTACATACCTCTGATCAGCAAGTGTTATGTTGTAAATAGATATATTGTTGTCTACCAAACACTGGATGATGATATCTTTTTCATACCTCTGATCAGCAAGTGTTATGTTGTAAATAGAATACTGTTGTCTTGTAAGAAAAATAACAATAGCGTCAGTACTCCTAGGTTTGACTGGAGTTAACCGCAAATGTGGCAGACGAGTTAAGAGTTAAAGAAGTAAAACAACGACAAGATAAGAATAAAAGACTGTATTAAATATAAAGTTGCAAACTTTAGTCTCGTTTGCAGACAAATATTAATATGTATATAATATGTATGCAATATGTATGCAATATGTATATAATATTTATATAAATGTCACTTAGCTGTTTATCCTGGGATATGGGGTATTAACGGAGCCCCTTGCTACGGCCTTCTGTTTATAATTCGGATATATTTGGACTTCTGAATGCGTCCGACTCCGATCTGTTGTAATATAGTAGGAGCGACCTTTGTACGGTCCGATTCCTTTCGTTGCTGTTGCAGAAGAGGTGGAATGAGTCTGCACTTTTGAGTTTGGCGCTAAAGTATGCTGACTCATGATTGGTTGGTTTGAAACAGAGGCTCGCAGACAAGGGACGATAACCCATACCCCAGAATTCTTAATATTCTCCCGACAAAGGAAAAAACATGCAATAATGCAATTATTGTATGTTTGCATGCATGTATAATTTGTTAAGAAATATTTTCGGGCTCAACTGCCCTGATATTTCGGCATTATTCTGGCCATACTAAAATTGTTTGAAATTTTGTTATTGTAATGGACCCATTTATTAGGGGGTATGTAAATGTATAAAAATGGTTCTGTATGTCAGAATGTAATTTTTAATAGAAATATCTACGAGTTCGAGACTCAGATATTTCGGGCATTATTGTAGCCATACTAATTGTTTTATAATATTTTGTAATTATAATGAACCCATTTATTAAGGGTATGTAAAAGTATAAGAAAATGGTGGAGATTTCGAGATTGTGTTATCTCATGCAAAATTGTTTGTATGTAATGGACCTATTCTGGTCCACAATGGAAGTGTGTAGTCCAGGAGTAATTATTTTTAGTTAATAATGATCCTGTTCTCCCTTTTAAAGAGAAAATCTATAATGGAGTCCTTGAAGTTTAATTTAATTTCAGGGGGTCATTTGCTCCATGACACAAATTATTTTGTGTGTATTAGACCCTATGGTAAGGTCAATAAATTGGTGTAGTTTTAAGTCATGCCCCAGGACTATTTATTTCATCCATGTTGGAGGTTGCCATTCTTTAATTGGTCCTGCATTTAAGAGATGTAGCCTTTCGTAGTGAATTGGAAGTCCATATTTCTTTTTTCTTTCTTTTCCAATTTGGCCTTTTATCTTATTTTGCTTGTGGAGAATTATAATTAAATTTCTCCTTTTTAGTTTGATGCTCTGCTTCTTCCTTTTTACTTTACGTAGAGTCTCCTTGCTTGGTTTCTTTTTGGATAGCTTAGTTCTATCAGACAATTCTGGAGCTACAAAGTGATTGGAGGTTACAGACATGATATTGTCCTCACTCCAAGGAAGTTTCACCACATAACCATTGAGTCTTTCCTCAACGGAGAAAGAAGTAGGTTCTACTGCGACCATCTTAGGATTTCTTCTGACTGCGACCAGTTTTCCATCTGGGAATCTTTCTGTGTCGACAGTTTTTTCTGTAATTCCTGGGACTTCTACTCTGTCTAGAAATTTTTCTGTGTCCATTGCGGTTTTCTCTGAGCTTCCCTTGACCTCTGGTTCTATGTCTGGAAATTTCTCTGCATCGACCACAGCTTTCTCAGTTACCACACTTTCTGTAAAGACTTCTTCCAGGTCAGATAGTCTGTTGTAAATGCCCATCCTAAAGTAGAACTCATTTTGTAGTTCCTTTAGGAATCCACATTCCGCCAAATCTAGCTTTTCCCTGCTGCAAATATTCCTGATTCCGTCATTACAGAAATTCACTTCTTTTTGTTTTCTTTTTATTATCTCCTCTTCTTCCATAAAGGCCCTTTTCTTCAAGCCAGTACTTTGTTCCAACATTTCTAAGATAAAAATGATATCGTTCTTCAGAGAATTTCTAACTTCTAAGAGAGGAGCGATCCCTTTAAATCCTGTGAAGTTAGTCATCTTCACTCTAATTCGTCCTTTTATTTATTTATTTAATCCTTTCCTCTTTCTATCCCTGTCAACTACAATTTTAGTAGTAAACCTTTATGAATTGGTTACAAGGGGCGAGGAAGGTGTTGACCCTTCTTAGCCGGAACAAAAACATCTAAGCAGCAGTGGTCGTAGGGGGTGAGGAAAGCTGAAATTTTAGTGTTTCTTAGACCTTCCTCTTTTGGTAGAAAAAGTGACAACTGAAATATTTTTTGTTTATTTTCTCGTAGCCTGATAATTTTTAGGCTTCGTTAATTTGATAAAGTTTTTTTTTAATAAGTTGTTCATTCAACAAATGAGGAATATTTGTTCGTTTTTTTTCCAATAGTTGTTCATTCAACAAAGTTACGAATGAATTTCCTTTTTTTTTTAATAAGTTGTTCATTCACAAAGTTACGAATGAATTTCCTTTTTTTTTTAATAAGTTGTTCATTCAACAAATGAGGAATATTTGTTCGTTTTTTTCCAATAGTTGTTCATTCAACAAAGTTACGAATGAATTTCTTTTTTTTTTTAATAAGTTGTTCATTCAACAAATGAGGAATATCTATTTTTTTTTTTAAATAAGTTTAGAACATCCCACAAGTTAAGGAATTTTTCGCTTTTTCCTAATTTTTACATTTGCTATGAATGTATAAGTGTCTTTCTCTGTGGGTATGAAGCTTTTATTTCTTCTTGTCTCCCATTTACGAAAAAGATGTCTTCGTTTGTTTTTTCTTTTCCAAATTGTTACGAACGAGGTATGTAAATAGAATACTGTTGTCTACCAAAACACTGGATGATGATATCTTATTCATACCTCTGATCAGCAAGTGTTATGTTGTAAATAGAATACTGTTGTCTAGCACAACACTGGATGATGATATCCTTTTCATACCTCTGATCAGCAAGTGTTATGTTGTAAATAGAATACTGTTGTCTAACAAAAGACTGGATGATAATATCCTTTTCATACCTTATAAATAACTTATATTGTGAATGTTTTGAAAGAATTTTTCTAAAACTTTTGCGTAGATAAGATAATTTTAAATTCAGTTTTTAATTGCTTGTTGATTTAGTAATAAATTGCTCCTAGAATGTATTCTTTTTTTAATCCTAAAAGTAACCAAGAAGCTAATAACTAAACATTGGCTTATTTTGCGTATTAATTCAAATGTCTTTATTTTATGAATAGTTTGTTTTGTTTTTTCAAAGAAGTTTTGAGTTTCACTGATTAATATGAATATATTTTATTCTAAGAAATATGAAGGTATTCGTAAAAAAAATTTTCTTTTAACTTTTGTCATATAATTTTATATTTCATATAATATAATTATATATTCATATAATTATATGTTTAAATTTTTTCATATCACAATTTCGTTATCTTTTGCATTTAAAAAGATATCTTGGTTTGAAATGTTAATTTTGTTTTTATTTCTCAAAAAAAATTCAACACTTCGTACTAAATTATAAAACAATTGCACTGAAAATAATGTTGGCTTTTAAGTAGAAATAGATCAGTGTTTTCAATTTTTAAGAAGGTCAAAATTGGAATAATAATTGTAGTGGACATTTTAAATCCCTACTGATATAACCAGCAGAAAGCTACTGCTGATATAGCCAGCAGCAGTCGCAGTCTGCGACACATACTGTAAATCATTTGATTTTTGTTTAATTAATTAATCATATCTGTTAATGACTAAAATTCAATAACCAAATTTAATGTTTTTTTAGTTATAAGGTTATTAAGGTGTATGCCAGATTTTTAATCTGAATAAATAATGATTTATAACTCAACACATACATACCAAATCATTCTTATATACATATATATATATATATATATATATATATATATATATACAAACAAAAGTCCCCGGTTCATGATGGGACAAAAACATTTTTAGGAACACCAAGGGGTGTTCCTAAAAATAACATTTTTTAAATATCACCGAAAATTTAAGTATTACAGTGTTTATATTGCGGAATTTTTTTAAACATTGAAAATATTTGTAAAAAATGCAATTCTAAATTTTGAGTGTTTTGAAATAATTTTATTTCATAATATTGACATTTTTTAGGTAGAATCCAGAATTCTTGTTGTTTTTTTTACTAAAATTAAAAAAAACTTCCCCAGCCAACTACATAAAGATTGACTACCAACCCGCTTCATCTCGTTTCTTCCCCCCCTCCACTCGCAAAGAATCAAAATTTCCATCCTTACCCACCATAAAACTGACGGCCTAATTTAATGACACCCAACACCACCTTCCTCCATATCATTCCCTTGCAATAAATCAAACTCTTCCCTAACCAAGAATTTTACCCACTTCTCCCCCCCCCCCCTTCCCAACTAGCACCTAGCAACCTCCTCTTATCTTCCCACACAAACCACCATTCTCTGAACTCCCCCTCCACTATATATGATGTTATCCTCTTTCAATCAAATCCCTCCTACCCCTTAATTCCACCACTAACTCACTTTCTCTTTTATAAACGCATATGTACGTATTTTGCTTGACAAGATCATCAATAAAATCGTTAAATCGTTAAACATTCGTTTTATTTAATTCTACATGTATAAATGAAAGAATGCTGCCCAAATACACACACACACACACACACACACACACACACACACACACATATATTATATATATATATATAATATATATATATATATATATATATATATATATATATTTCAAACTTGCATAGAGGTAATTTCCGTAACTACTACAGTTTACATTTAAAGGTTAAACTAAGGACTACAAAAAATAAATTGTAAAGATAAATGGACTTTCGGCAAATATATGTATGTACCTATCTAGATATTTCTTTTATTTCTTTCTTAACGTTTTTAAGTTTTGAAGTTACTTTATTTCATTTCTATTAGTGGCGTCTCGTATTCTTAACGTTTTTTTTACGGTTTATTCATTAAAGTTGTTTTGTTTATTTATTATTAGTTGATCTTTTAACAGTTTTAATAATAATAATAATAATAATAATAATAATAATAATAATAATAATAATAATAATAATAATAATATCCCAGCAAGAAGACCAGACCTAGTGTTGATAAACAAAAAAGAAAGAACTTGTCAACTGGTGGATTTTGCAGTGCCAGCAGATCACAGGGTGAAGCTAAAGGAAAATGAAAAAAATAGACAAATATCTGGACCTTGCCAGAGAACTAAAAAAGTTATGGAATATGAAAGTGAAGGTGATACCAATTGTAGTTGGTGCACTTGGAACAGTTCCAAAAGGATTAGAAAAGGGCTTGGAAAGTTTGGAAATCAGAGGAAGGATTGAAACCATTCAGAACACTGCACTGCTGCAATCTGCCAGAATACTCAGAAGAGTCCTGGAGACCTGAGGAGACTTGCTGTCACTCAGACTCCAGTGGAAGACCATCAGCTGATGCTGATGTGAAAACTCAAAAGGAGCAAATAATAATAATAATAATAATAATAATAATAATAATAATAATAATAAAACCTTAAGAGAGAAACTGAATCACTAATAATTGCTGCACAAAATAATGCCATAAGGACAATAATTTTTAATAAAGATATAAACGTCAATGGCAATAAGGACTCTGGCCCGGGAGGTGTCTCAGGTCCCCACAGCCTGGACCCGTTCGTCATCCTGCTACTGCGAGGAAATGTATGCCAATGAACATTGGCTGTTGGAATGTACGTCGACAATCACACGCCCGGAACGTAGATCTGCTCTTGTATCAAAGGAGCTTCAACGTTATGGTTTGGATATAGTTGCATTATCTGAGACGATGAAGGTCAGTTTTCGGAGTTGTCTGGGGGCTACAGCTTTTTCTGGAGTGTTAAGGCAGAGAGATGTAGAAAGGAATCTGGTGTGGCATTCACTGTGAAGACTACACTTCTCTCAACCCTGGAAGGACTTCAGTGATCGGATCATAACTATGAGGTTACCTCTGATAAATGGTCGCTTTGTGACCCTTGTGAGCGTGTATGCATCTACTATGGAGGGAGCAGGAAAAAAAAGTTTATTTCTACCTTGCGTTACGGGAAGTAGTTAGATGGATACCCCTTGCTGACAAGGTCGTCATTATTGGCGACTTTAATGCTAGGGTAGGAAGGGATCTTGAAACCTGGACAGTAATGGGTAAACACGGAGTGGGAAAATGTAACAGCAATGGTTTAATGTTATTGCAGTTCTGCTCGGAGATGGGTTTTTGTTGGTAACACCATGTTTCAACAGAACAAATTCAAAACAACTTGGATGCGTGCAATGTATGAACCATCAAGCTCACCTATCACCCCACTGCGCTCAAAGGATGGTCTGGAACTTAGAGATCCTTCCAATATTCTTCATAGATGGAGGGAGCATTTTGACGAGCTTCTGAATAGGCATTCAGAGGTTGAACAGTTCATTCAGTCTGTCCCGTGTAACCTGGTTAATGATATCTTTGCAGATGTTCCCTCCCTCTCGGAGGTTAAAGCAGCTGTCTATAAACTGAACTCTGGAAAGTCACCTGGCATCGATCGGCTATATGCAGAGATCATCAAGTGTGCAGGCCGCAATATGATGCAGCTCTTGACGGACTTGTTGCAGACTGCCTGGCGTGATGAGTGTGTTCCACGGGATTGGCGGAATGCATTAATGGTGGTGTTATACAAGGGAAAGGGAACAAAAGATGATTGTGGAAATTATCGGGGCATCTCATTGCTTTCAGTTGTTGACAAGGCGCTATGCCGAATCATGCTTGACAGAATGCTGAAACACATTGCTAATGATGTTTTACCTGAGTCACAGTGCGGTTTTAGAAGTGGTCATGGGACGGTAGATATGATCTTTACAGTCAGGCAATTACAAGAGAAATGTATAGAACAGTGCATGGGATTGTATCAGGTGTTCATTGATTTAACAAAAGCATTTGATACCGTAAATTGGAAAGCTCTTTGGGAGATTCTGAAAAAGCTTGGTTGTCCTGACAAGTTTATATCTATTCTAAAGCTCTTCCATGATGATATGAAAGCTGTGGTCAACATTGGAGGGAAACTGGCAGATCCTATTTCAGTGGAAAATGGTGTTAAACAAACGGATATTGCAGCACCCACACTCTTTGCTTTGTACTTCGCCACGGTGTTTAGAATGGCATTCCAGGATTGTTCTGATGTTGTGTATGTTCGATATAGAATTACTGGGAAGCTTTTCAACATCAGACGTCTTAGTGCACACAACAAGGTATTCACTAACACGGTTCGTCACTTGCTCTATGCAGATGATTGTGATCTTGTGGCTCATACACGGACTGATATGCAGCGCCTCATGGACGCCTTTGAAGTTGCTTGTAGTTCATTGGGACTTACAATTAGTTTGAAAAAGATTGTCCTAATATATCAACCGGCACCAGGTGAATCATACTGTGAACCGGCAATCTATGCCTATGTTAGCGGTTGTATAGTGGTTGTGTGAATCTGATGAAATATGAAAATTAACGGTTAATAGCATCAGATTCACACAACCACTATACACTTACCATCTTTCATTTTGTTCCTCACCTAACAGTGTCCTGAAGATGGTATAAAATACCGAAATACTTAAGTATTGACACTAAAAATTGTTTCCTGATCGTAACATCCTGTGTTTGTTATATTTTTAAAATATTTTCTTTTCATATATATATATATATATATATATATATATATATATATATATATACTGTCGGATCTACTAATCCGCATTCTTCAGTCCTTTCACACTAACATGCAAGGCACCATCCAGTTTGATGGGTCCACCTCAGACCCTTTCAGCATCCGTTGTGGTGTCAAGCAGGGATGCGTGTTGGTGCCCACTCTGTTTGGGATCTTCTTTTCCCTCCTTCTGCGCCAAGCTTTTGGTAAAACAACAGAAGTCAACCTTCACACAAGGACGGATGGTAATTTGTTCAATCTCAGCTGTCTAAAAGCCAAAACAAAGATCAAGCAATTTGTCATTCGGGACATCATATAGTTATAATTAATTAATTAACAAAATTAGGTATGACTTTAATTAAGCACATATTCTTCCACATACACACACACACACACATACACACACATATATATATATATATATATATATATATATATATATATATATATATATATGATAAAATGGTTTTATAATTTGCTTGAAGCATTGTGTATATATTGGTTTGGTGTTTGGTTTTGAAGTCTATCACAATGCAGGTGTAAAGAAAAAATAAGTTAACAATGGTGTTGTTTGTTAACCTGTGATTTATTTTTTTCTGCGTTGTGATAGCCTTCAAAACCAACCTTTAAACCAATATATATATATATATATATATATATATATATATTATATATATAGTGAGAGAGAGGGGGGATGATGCAGCAGTGGTAGCACACTCTCGGGAGCACCTGCAAACACTCATGGACCAGTTCACCCAAGCCTGCCAGGACTTCAGCATGACCATTAGTATAAAGAAAATCAAGACGATGGGTCAGGGAACTGTAAATCCTCCTTCCATCACCATCAACAACTATACTCTGGAAGCCGTAAACACCTTCACCTACATTGGGTCCACCATTACCGACAATCTGTCACTTGATACTGAACTCAGTTACCGGATCAGAAAAGATGCCTCAACTTTTGGGAAGCTCACAGCAAGAGTGTGTGACAACAGCAAGCTCACTATCCGTACAAAGGTACAAGTGTATAGGGCATGTGTTATCAGCACCCTCGTGTATGGAAGTGAAACATGGACCTTATACTCCCAACAAGAGCGGCGGCTAAATAGCGTCTACCTTCGCTGCCTTAGATCTATACTAGGCATCACCTGGAGGGACAGGATCACTAACACAATAGTTCTAGATAGAGCCCAACTCCCCAGCTTGAGTTCTCTACTGAGGCAACCTCGTCTCCGATGGCTGGGTCATGTACATCGGATGGATGATAGACGAATCCCGAAAGACATTCTTTATGCAGATATGCTGGTAAAAGACAGATTGGCCGTCCCCAGCTGCGATTCAAGGATGTCTGCAAGAATGATCTCAGGTGCTTTGGCATTGCCCCTTCCAGCTGGGAAAATTTGGCTCAGGACCGCTATCGGTAAAGGCACGAGCATGGTCAATAAAAATGTTCCTTGCTGTGACCGATAGTAAGAAAGTCAAGGCATCGATATATATATTTATCTACATTCGCTTCAGTTGTTATTTGATTTTTGGTTTGTTTTGTTTTACGGCATATCAACCTCAGTGGGTCATTTAATGCCGATAAAGTTTTGAAATAAATCAATTCTTAATGGATAATACAATTTTTTTATAAATTCATTTTTCTATTTAACCCATAGATGGGACCCTAACAGGTACTACCACTCCGGGTCAGAGTGGACCAGGGAGCAATGGTGATGAAGGGGTGCTCCACATTCCCCAAACCTCCAGAACTGGAACCTCACCATCACATAGTTTAACGTCATTCCCAGGACATGTAGACCCGCATGATAAAAAGGGGTTGGGGCTTGTCATAAGGGCAATAAGGATGGGAAAATCATATAGTTGTTATTTGAAACCCAAATAATTCAACAAGGAAGTCCTTTGCTCATATGCACGGGCATGGTCAATAAAAATGTTACTTGCTGTGACCGATAGTCAGAAAGCCAAGGACCATGACCGGACTAAAAAACCTGTGACCATGACCGGACTAAAAAAAATAATCAGTATTTAATTTTTTTTCGTATGTACAAAGGAGTTTTAGAAAAAAAAAGCCTTTTACTAAAATCTAGACATGAGTTAAAAAATACGAGGTAGTTAAATTATAATTTATTTGAAGAAACTTAACTTACATTTCGTAAATAAGTAAACACTGTTTGTTTGCTTATTTACGAAAGTCTTTTACTGTTTGTCAAACACTTAAAGAATAAGGAAATATCTAAATAAATACATAGATATAGTTGTCGAAAGTTTATTTATCTTTACATTTTTTAGTAACACTTAGCTTAACATTTAAATGTGAAATACAATGTACTGTAATTGTTTTCAATGTCTTAATGCTAAACAAACATCTTTCTATATAAAAGTTTTTAAAAAAATACAATAACAAGTAAATGTATAACAATAATAACAATAACAAAATTTTAAAAGTAAAAATACGAGGTAGTTGAATAACTTATATGAAGTTTAGTGTTTAAACACAACACAAACATAAAATAAACATGATTCTAATGTATGTGACTTGAATAAGAAAATGTGTTATTTAATAGAGAATATAATTCTAATAATAAATAAATTGGCAGATTTTTAAAAAATTGAAAACAATAGATTCAGCCTACACAACACCCCAAACAGAAACGGTAATCTCCTAGCCGAGTTCTCCCTTGAGAACAGGCTTGTCTGCCTGAACACCAAATTCCAAAAACGGAAGGGCAAACTATGGACATACACGTACCCAAATAGCACAAAAGCGCAACTAGACTACATCCTAATAAACAAAAAATGGATAAATAGTGCAATGAACTGCGAAGCGTATTCTTCCTTTGATGGAGTATCCTCCGATCACAGAATAGTCACAGCAAAATTACGACTAAGCCTACGTAGAAACAAAAAACAAACCAGTAAAACTGAACGATACGACTGGTCGACACTTGCCAACAGCGATATTTGCAATCGCTACGCTGTTACAGTAAGAAATAAATTCGATATACTCCAGGAGACACCCGAAAGCTCCACACCAAACGAGGAATACGAAAACTTTGTCAGTGCTCACTTAGAAGCAGCAGCCGAGTGCGTACCAACCAAATTAAAAGCCGAACACTCTGTTCCCTGGGAAACAGAAGCAGTTAGAGAAAAAGAAACGATATAAAAAAAAAGCAGCCCAACTTGATAAAACAAACCCAACTAACACCAATTTACACAACATTAGAAAAGCCCAGATAGAACTAACCAAAACATACAAAAAAGAACAAACAGAATATATACAAGCACAAATAAATAATATCAGATTATCGGTAGAAGACAGACAGTCGCGATTAGCATGGCAAACAGTAAATGAAATTAGTGGTAGGAAAAGTACCTCTAGATCAAAACTAAAGGCAAACAGCCAAAAAAAAGACTTCAAAAATGGAAAGACCACTTCCAGAAACTTCTGGGGAACACACCTAAAATCATGGTAAATAACACCCAAAAGATCATAGATAGACAACTAGACATAAAACTGGGGTATTTTACAACAGAAGAACTCCACGTAGTCTTAAATAAACTAAAAGGTAGAAGGGCGGCGGGTCTTGACGAAATACCCCCGGAGGTATGGAAAACGGGCAAGTTCAGTGACATACTGCTTAGGCTATGCAATGCAGTATATAGACAAAATAGAATAGATAAATGGACAAAAGGATGCATCCTCCCGTTCCCCAAAAAGGGAGACCTAGGAATAGCTAAAAAAAACTACAGAGGCATAACTCTTACGGCTATCGCAGCCAAGATCTATAATGCCCTTCTTCATCCGACCCGAAATAGAAAAAATTCTTAGGAAAAACCAAAACGGATTCCGTAGAAACCGATCCACAACCTCTCAGATCCTGACTATACGACGAATTATAGAAGGGATTCGAGCAAAGAATCTAGAGGCAACGCTACTATTCGTAGATTTTTCCAAGGCATTTGATTCCATACACAGAGGAAAAATGGAACAAATACTACTAGCATACGGGCTCCCAGAAGAAACTGTTGCTGCTATAATGATGCTCTACAAAGACACACAAGCAATGGTATGCACACCCGATGGCGACACAGATTTCTTCGACATCGGAACTGGAGTCCTACAAGGAGATACACTAGCACCATATATATTTATCATATGCTTAGACTATGTACTCCGAACATCATTAGATACCATAAAAGAAGAAGGCTTCATACTAAAAAAGGCAAGAAGCAGGCGATATCCCGCGCAGAAAGTCACAGATGCAGACTACGCTGATAACCTTGCACTCCTTGCAGATACACCACCACGGGACGAGTCACTACTGCATAGCCTAGAGAAGGCAGCAAATAATATTGGCCTTTATGTAAACTCCGATAAAACCGAGTACATATGTTTCAAAAGAAAAGGAGACATAACCACACTCAACGGTAAGCCCCTTAAGCCATTAGAACAATTCACATACCTAGGTAGTAATATCTCATCCACAGAAACCGATGTAAATACACGAATAGGAAAGGCGTGGATGGCCACAAACAAATTATCAGTAATATGGAAATCCGATCTCACTGACAAGCTAAAGCGACATTTCTTCCAAGCAGTGGTTGTATCAGTGTTGCTGTACGGATGCACCACTTGGACCCTAACGAGGCGCCTTGAGAATAAGCTGGACGGGGGCTGCATAAGAATGCTGCGTGCAGTCCTGAACAAATCGTGGAAGCAGCACCCCACGAGGAAACAGCTATATGGCCACCTGCCCCCCATCTCGCAAACCATTCGAGTGAGACGGACAAGGCATGCCGGGCACTGCTGGAGAAGCAGGGATGAGCTCATAAGTGACGTTCTCCTGTGGAAGCCAACACATGCTAGTGTGTGCCTGCCCATCAAGGACATACACGGACCAACTAAGCAAAGATGCAGGTTGCTGCGCAGAGGACTTCCCTGGGAAAATGAATGATAGGAAAGGTTGGCGAGAGATTGTCATGGATATCCGTGCTAATCGCGCGACATGATTATGATGATTATATATATATCTTTGACAGGAAGGAAAAACTCAAAAAACCGTCATTCTGTAATAAATTTATTTCGACCAAAACTTAAAAGGCTTTTAGAAATTTAAATAAATTACTAAAACTCCCTGAAATATCAGTCTCATCAGATAAGCGGTAAAGTTTTATCTGTGCCACCTGTCTGATGTGACTGAAATTTTAGGGAGTTTTAAGAATTTATTTATTCAAATTTCTAAAAGCCTTTTAAGTTTTGGTCGAAATAAATTTATTACAGAATGACAGTTTATTGAGTTTTTCATTCCTTTCAAAGGTAAATATTTCACTATATTTAATCTAAAATATATTATTATACATTGAACTCTCTTTAGGGATTTATAAAAATTATTTATTTGCACCTACTAAAACATGCAATATAATTATACAGTGAGATTTTGAAGATCCCATGTAGAATCATCCCTTACTCCTAGTTTTGGATACCTTACACACACACACACACACAACACACACACACACACATATATATATATATATATATATATATATATATATACATACATACATACACACACACACACACATATATATATATATATATATATATAAATGCATTAATAAAATGGTGTCCTTTAATATATATATATATATATATGTGTGTGTGTGTGTGTGTGTCCAAAATAAATACCAGCTCACTGAATTAATCGTAATGAACAAAAGAACTTGATTTTACAAAATGTAAAGCCTATGTATTTATCCTCCTTGTTATTTGAAACCCAAATAATTTAACAAGGATATCCAATGCTCATATGTACGGACATGGTGTGTGTGTGTGTGTGTGTGTGTGTGTGTGTGTGTGTGGTGTGTGTGTTGTCCAAAATCCCACCCCATCCTTAAGTTGTAAGCATCAAAGTTATAAAAATGAAAACTTTTTTAAAAATAACCTGTTCAAGGTGAACTTGACTATTAAGAAAAGAATTTGATTTTATAACAGGTAAACCAATTGTATGTATCTAATTTCACATCAGTTGTTATTTGAAATCCAAATAATTCAACAAGGAAGTCTTATGCACGGTCATGCTCAATAAAAATAGTCCTTGCTTTGATCAATGTCAAGGCACCGATATATATATATATATATATATATATATATATATTTGGGAGAATATGTGTTTAAATGAAGTCGAACCTAATTTATGAAAGTTAATTAATTAATAATTAATTAATTAGGCGGGATTACCTATTAAATTTTTAAGGCTAAACAAATCGAGAAAAATCAATCTCTGTATGTACATTTTGGCCTATTAGGCCTCATCAGCAGAGCTCCGAAATGTACATACAGAGATTGATTTTTCTCGATTTGTTTAGCCTTAAAAATTTAATAGGTAATCCCGCCTAATTAATTAATTATTAATTAATTAACTTTCATAAATTAGGTTCGACTTCATTTAAACACATATTCTCCCAAATATTGTCGGCTGAAAATAGCCATATCACAAACATCGTCTGTTTGTTTACTTCATATATATATATATATATATATATATATATATATATATATATATATATATATATATCCGCCTCAGTTATTATTTGAAAGTCAAACAATTCAATAATGAAGTCTCGTTCTCATATGCACAGGTATAACCAATAAAAATCTTTGTTGCTGTATGTTTTGATACATATCACTGAATATGACACAATATTCCACTTTCATTTATTTAGATTATCAACAGCTACCCTGTCCTTCTAAAATCATAAAACTAATAACTTTAATTTATTAATATATCAACACTGAATATATCATTAAATAATGTTGGTTAATTCGCTGATTTTAAGTAATTTTTTCTTTCGGTGGGTGGGAGTGGGGATGAAAAAATACTATCAAATTTGGCTTGGGTGTTTTAATTGGTGGAACCTATTTTTTTTTTAATTTCAATTCGTCATTAAAGACATTTTCAAAATTTATTTTGATAAAAAAAAAGTTAATTCATTGTTTAAAAAAGTTAACTGAGGCATATTTATTGGAAAATGCACCAAATACTTTAATTGATACGTATTTATTTAAAAATGGTCAACATGATTAATTGACAGTAATATGATAAGGATATATCATCATGGTTTAAATGGTTAGTAAGCCTGACAAATTCTAGCAAAATTTGGAGTACCCCTTCGTTGCCATTACTCCCAGGTCAACTGTGATCCAGAGTGGTATTACCTGTTAGTGTCCCATCTATTGGTCCAATAGATCTGTTTGAAAATTATCTATATTTGATAAGAATATGTGAAACCAACAGTGTGCAAAAATTATTATTATTACAGATAATAAATGATGTTAGATATGAGAATAGTTAAGCATATCATTTATTATCTAGATGTAGATATAATATAAATAATCTATTTATATATCTATTAATAATGGAGATTGTCTGTATTTCTGTATGTAACAAAAACTACGTCATAGCTCTACGTCGTGTCTAGTTTTGTATTCCCATTGTGCTAGTTTGCTACATTCGCAAAGTACATGGTCTCATCTCTATTACCGCAAAGTCTACATTTACTATTTGTTGGGTCTTATCAATTTTCGCTTTGATACAGTTTGTCCTTATGGCATTATTTTGTGCAGCAATTATAAGTGATTAAGTTTCTCTTTTGAAGTTTCCTTTTCTTAACCATGTCCAAGTCTTTTCATGTGCAACCTCTTCGATTTGTCGTTTGAAGTGTCCATATAATTGTTTTTCTTCCCATTTTTTGTTTTCTAGTCTTTGTTGTTTTTCTGTTTGTCCATCTGTCACTTCTACTATTGTTAGCCGCCATAAGTAATTTGTCTTTGCTCTTTCTTGTGTAATCTTCAAGTTGTTGGATAGTGGTTTCTACGCAGTCCTCTATGTTGGCAAGACCTCTTTCCCCTTCTTTCTTGACACATATAATCTATCTCTATCATCTCTAGGATGGAGAGCCTTGTGCATGGTCATTAATTTTCTCGTCCTTTGGTCAATCTGTCTGAGTTCTTCTTTTGTCCATTTTAAGAATGGTCCTGAGTATCTTATAATGGGGACAGCCCAGGTATTGATTCCTTTGATCAGATTTCTGCTGTTAAGTTTGGTTTCTAGAAGTGTTCTAGTTCTCCTGAGATATTCTTTTTTAACTTTTCCTGTTATTTCTGCTTGCATGATATTGTCCGCTTCTAAAATCCCTAAGTATTTGTAGCTTTCATTTTTATCAAGTGATTTTATAGTTTCCTGATTTGGCAGTTGTATTCCATCCATTAATTTTCTTTCGCCCCGTTTTATTATAAGCATAGCACATTTTTCAATTCCAAGTTCCAACCCTATATCCTGGCTATATATTTTAATAGTTTGTATTAGGCTCTCCAATTCTTTTTGATTTTTTGCAAATTTTTTTATGTCATCCATGTACATAAGGTGGTTTATCTTTTCTTGTGAGTTAGTGAATTTGTATCCCACTGTACATTTTTTAAGTATATGATTGAGCGGCATCATTGCTATATTATATTATTATTATTATTATTATTATTATTATTATTATTACTCGTGTCTCTTAATTGTGCTCCGTTATCAGCTTGGAATACCCTCTGGTTAAAAATGAGACCGTCCAAATCGTCTAAGATGAAATGCAAAACTGTGAATCCTGATTATCTGGTGTTCCTTATCCACCGAATTCGTATTTCTTATGAGTGTCGTCACCTCAGATAAATAATGAATCATTCTGGTTTTATTATAAAGAAAGAAGGGGAAGAAAAGGGACATGCTACACAGAAAGAAAGAAAGAAAGAAAGAAAGAAGAAAGAAAGAAAGAAAGAAAGAAAGAGAAATATAGGGAAAGGGGGCGAGTGCAATAAAAGACGCAAATGATAATTTTAGAGAAAAAAAGAGGTGCGTTTTTAAAATAATCGAGGCGGGTACAGAAAACTAAATTTATACAACAGGGAAATAAATTAAGAAGAAAAGTCGATTTGAAGTAAGTCAAATAGAAAAAATAAATTTGAAATTGTGCAGTAAGAAAAACGTAGTGACGTCAGTGGATAATTTGCATATCCGGATTCTTTCAGCTATAAAACGGCAAGTGAGTCTCCACTTGTCACCCATTTTTCAAGCAGTACGAAGATACATCGACCCGATACCTCTACCATTCATCGTTGACGCAAGCAGTTTCTACGATGCCTTTGATCATTTATGGTATACCTTTGAAACAGGTTCCTGAAAATTTAGCAGTTCTTTGGGAATATCCCGAATTAAAGGTAATTTTTTAAATCTATTTATCTTATATTTTTATGATTATATCTCTCACCAACCGTCCCTGTTATTCCTTGTTCTTGGAAGGTCCTTTGCGCCGCATCAAGTATCCGCGCAGAGCTGCTTAATGTAGTGCTGGGTGGCCCACACTGGTGTGCCCATGTGCTGGTTTCCATAGAACGTCACTTGTGAGTTCGTCTTTGTTTCTACAGCAGTGTCCAGCATGTCTTGTTCGTCTCACTCGGATTGTCTGTGTGATAGATGACAGTTGCTTTCTTCTAGGGCGCTGTCTCGACGATTTGCTTAATATCACGCGCAGCATCCTTGTGAAGTTCCCATCTAGCTTACTCGTTAGGGTCCAAGTGTTGCAGCCATACAGTAGCACTGATAGAACTATGACTTGGAAGAATTGTCGCTTTAACTTGTCAGTGAGATCGGATTTCAATATGACTGACAATCTATCAATGGCAGACCATGCCTTCCCCATACGAGCATTAACGTCGCTTTCTGTGGATGAGATATAACTACTAAGAGCATTTACGGGGTTTCATTGGAGCCCTTATTCTCCGTAGCAGTGGTTATTATTCGGACGAAAGAAGGAAACAAACACGAATATAAAATACAGACACATTATACGAAAACTCGTAAATTCTCCCCCACCATGTCAGTGAGCCTTCCTATCGGCTGGGGCTGTATAATACGCCGACTGCACTCATCAGATGCGAAAGATGAATTCTTTATTACTTTTAAGGCATTTGAAAAAAATCTGTTTTCAAATGCTTTAAAAGTAATAAAGAATTCACCATTCGCATCTGATGAGTTGGGAGAATTAGACACTTTGTCTAAGCTCCCCGAAATAGACTATAATGCAAAATCTCTAAGTCTTTTGTGATTTCTTTACTTATAAATTTGCTCTGTTACTCTTACAATAAGAGCACACATTGAGCTCTCAAACTGCGACAGGTTGTTTGGAAAAAAAACTCCTATATCGTAAGGAAGATTTCTTTTCTGGACTTTTGGATTATATATATATATATATATATATATATATATATATATTATATTATGTTATATTATGTTATATTATATTATATACTAGCTAATATATGCATCTTCCAGGTGCAAGTATTTAAGTTTTAATGTAATAAAATATCATATTAAATTAGAAAGGCTAATGAAACTAAATAAGAATGCAGATAAAAGGATTTGATACAGAGGGAGGTATAATGGAAAAATAAAATAATTAAAACTTACTCTTTCATCACTCCTGTCTTTCATTGTTAAATTTTCCTAATTTAACTATTTAGTTAAAATAGGAAGTAAAGAATAAAATTAGTTATTTCTTCTTGTTAATCCCCAAGATTTTTTGCTCATATTCATTAAGATAAAACCAAACAATTAGAAATCAATAATACTAAACACATTTATTAAAATCAAATTTTTAATATCTATATGCAAATTAGACTTCTCGTTCACACTGTAAACTGCTATTTTGTTGTATATATAAATACAATTGCATGCTATTAGCATGTAGAAAGGCCAACAGTATTAATGATGTACAATCTTTTTTATTAATAATTGAGGTTTAGATAAAAATAAAATCCTGGAGAATGTGACGTAAATAACAAGGGAACTGTGACTTGAGTTTTTCTTCATTTTTTCTTCTTTTCTTTCTTTTTAATTTTTTTTCTTTTTCTTCTTTCTTTTTGTAATTATTTTCCATTTTTCCATCTTTTATTTTTTCTATTTTGTTTTACTTTTTTTTTTTTTTTGTTTTGTTTTTGTTTGTTTTTTCCTTTAATATTCCTTTATTCTTTTATTCTTAATCTCTTGGGTTTTTATATTTTTTTTTATATCTCTGTTAAATTTTTCTTTTGCTGCTTTTTGTTCCTTCATTATTTCTATTTTATTTTTTATTTTATTTTTGTATTTTTTCTTTTTTTTTCTTTATTTTGTATTTTTTGAATTCTTAATCTCTTTCACATCAGGACATAAAGACTTCATATGCTAAAAAGGGTTGGGGCTTGCCATAAGGGCAATAGGGTTGGGACAATCATATAGGTGCTAGGGCTTGGCATGACCAGCCGATTGATCGAAGGGGGCCTCTCTGACTGCCCGTTTAGCCTAAGTAAGGCCCCACAAGGTTTCAGGCTTAAGCATCAGGCGTCGCCACTCACGGCCAACAGGTGGCCCCATTAGAAATGCTTAAGGACGGAATCCTGAACAATCGGCTGGTCATGTCAAGCCCTAGTACCTATATGATTGTCCGAAGCCTATTGCCCTCATGGCAAACCCCAACCCTTTTTATCATATGGGTCTTTATGTCCTGGGAATGACGTTAAACTCTGATGGTGTGGTTCCAATTCTGGAGATATGGGCAATGTGGAGCACACCTTCATCGCCATCACTCTCAGTCTTTCTTTCTCTCAAGTTCTCTTTCTTTCTCTCTCTTTCTCTTTCTCTTTCTCTCTCTCTCTCTCTCTCTCTCTCTTCTCTCTTTCTTTCTCTCTCTCTTCTTTTCTTTCTTCTCTCTCTCTTTCTTTCTCTTTCCCTCTCTCTTTCTTTATCTCTCTTTCTTTCTCTCACTCTCTTTCTCTCTTTCTCTCTCAGCTCTCCGTGGTGTAGTGACTAACACACTGGAATGGCTGTCTGTTGTTCCTCTCTCTCTTCTCTCTCTCTCTCTCTCTCTCTCTCTCTCTCTCTCTCTCTCTTCTCTCTCTTTCTCTCTCTCTCTCTTTCTTTCTCTCTCAGCTCCCCGTGGTATAGTGACTAACAAACTGGAATGTAATAAACGAGTTCGAACCCCAGTTGTGCCATTGCCTTTAAAAATCAGTGTTGTAGCAATATAAAACACTTGTTTTTCAATGGCCATTATATAGTTATTTATTAAGCTTAGCTTAGTTGTGACAGAATACCAGAAGTATGGGGCGCCCAGTGATAATCGAACTCACTAACAATTGTCTGCAAATCTAATTTGCTAACCGTTATACCACGTGAGGTGTTCCAATGGCCGTTATATATGAGTGAATGTACCAAAAATCTGCATTCGGGATTCATAATTCACCTCTCTCTCTCTCTCTCTTTGTGTACAGGAAGCATCTAAAAAACTCTTAAGCGTTTCTACCAAAGAATTCAGATCAGAACATCTCATTTTTGTTGGTCAGAATGAATATGCTGCTACTTCTCCAAAGGATGGTAAGTAAGCTTTATTATTCTATTTATGTTATCTTTTTTATTTAAAGTTTCAATCTTATATAGTTGATATTCTCTATCATAAAGTATTGGATCTCTATTAAGTAATCAGTTCAAAATTAACCTTAAACAGATCATGTCCTGGGTATGACACTAAATTGCATTAGGTGGTGAGGCTCCAGTTCTGGAGGGTGTGGAGTAACCCTTTTTTGCCATTACTTTTTGGTTCACTCTGACTTAAAATGATAGTATATGTTAGAGTACCATCTATTGGTCAAATAGATCGGTTTGAGATTAAGTTTAAAATCATTTTTAACTACATTAATACATTGGCTCTTAAAACATTGATATTACAACTATTCTTTCTTTCTTTCAATTTTTTTAATTCTTTCTTTCTTTCAATTTTTTAAATTCTTTCTTCCTTTCATTTTTTTTATTCTTTCTTTCTATCAATTTTTTTTTCTTTCTTTCTTTCTTTCTTTCAATTTTTTTATTCTTTTTTTCTTTCAATTTTTTAATTCTTTCTTTTTTTCAATTTTTAATTCTTTCTTTCTTTCAATTTTTTAAAAATTCTTTCTTTCTTTCAATTTTTTTTATTCTTTCTTTCTATCAATTTTTTTTCTTTCTTTCTTTCTTTCAATTTTTTTTATTCTTTCTTTCTTTCAATTTTTTAATTATTTCTTTTTTTCAATTTTTTAATTCTTTCTTTCTTTCAATTTTTTTTCTTTCATTTTTTAAATTCTTTCTTTCTTTCAATTTTTTAAAAATTCTTTCTTTCTTTCAATTTTTTTTATTCTTTCTTTCTTTCAACTTTTTTTTATTCTTTCTTTCTTTCAAATTTTTTTTATCCTTTCTTTCTTTCAATTTTTATTCTTTTTTTTCTTTCAATTTTTTTAATTCTTTCTTTTTTTCAATTTTTAAAAATTCTTTTTTCTTTCAACTTTTTTATTCTTTCTTTCTTTTCAATTTTTTTTAATTCGTTCTTTCTTTCAATTTTTTATTCTTTCTTTTTCAATTTTTTTATTCTTTCTTTCTTTCAATTTTTTTTTCTTTCTTTCTTTCAAATTTTTTTATTCTTTCTTTCTTTCAATTTTTTTATTCTTTCTTCCTTTCAATTTTTTAAATTCTTTCTTTCGTTTTTGTTTTAATTCTTTCTTTCAATTTTCAATTCTTTCTTTCGTTTGTTTTGTTTTTTTTATCAATTCTTTCTTTTTTACTATAACAGTTTCATTATTTCGTTCGTTTTCTTTTTTCTTTCATACAAAAACATCTTTCATTGACTTTTCTTTCTTTTCACTATCTCCTTTACTATCTCATTCTAGCAATACCATTTTCCTTTCATTTCTTTTTTTTACTCTTTCATTTTTTCTTTTTCTTTCCTGGAATGACTTTTGTCATTCTTGATTCTCTTCCTTTTTAGAATTACATTTTCCATTCTTTCTCCTTTTTTTGTCTTAATTATTTTTTATTTTCTCTTTCTTTTCCCTATTTTCTTCAGCGAAACAGTCTCATTCCAACAATACATTTTTTCCTTTAATTTCTTATTTTTCAGAATCCGTTTCTTTTCTCGGAACAGACAGTGCTACAACATGTCACATTGCCGTACTGAGAGAAAAATGTAGGTTCTTTGAAA
>CM042163.1:60282832-60322832 GCA_023376005.1 Doryteuthis pealeii
TGAATTTGAAAATTTAAATGAAACCATGTGTAATAATTAATTGAGAGTTACCTCCCCTATTTTATTATTACCTTTCCTTTGGAGAACTCTTTGGTGTCTACAAAAGTATATAAACTCTCAGTAAAGTGTATCAATTATTATAAGTAGAATAAAGCTTTCTTAAGCTTGTCCGTGTTATCGTTTATCATTACATCATGTGAACAGCTGAGTAACTTTATAAACTGATGATGTTGAGACTTCATTTACATAATTTACATAATTTAGTGCGTCTTATACACAAATAATTACGGTACTGTATAGAATTTTGTGAGTAGAGGCGTACTTATTTTTGGACTGCTGCATATTCATATTTTTGGTTATAGTTTTAATGACTATAGATAGAACTGTACCTGAGGTGAAGTGGATGCTGTTTTTGAAAAAAATATGCTTATAAGGAAGGGTTAAAATCTTGTAAATTGTGTTTAGAGAAACAGATATACAGGTACTAAAATAAATGTTTGCTTTGCCATCTATTCCTAGATTAATATATGTCGAATAAATTCACTTTCATACCTTCAGAAGAGTGTGGGTCTAGCATTTTTAATTGCCATAGGATTGCTGAAGAGCATAGAATTTATAATTTAATTTTTAATGTAATAAAATATTATATTAAATTAGAAAGTAGATAAGAATGCCGATAAAAAGATTTGAAACAGAGCAGAGTAAGATAAAAAAAAATAGAACGACTGAAACTTATTCTTCCATCACTCCCGTCTTCCACTGCTAAATTTTAGTTAAAATAGGAAGTAAAGAATAAAACGTGTTTATTTTTCCATTCCAGGTTTGAGCTGACCCTTGCAGGTGGATTCAAAGATTCCAGGCACATTTCTGTGAACGTTTCAAAGAATCTGCTAAGTAAGTCTTACTATAGGCTCAGCTGATTATACAGCGTTCGATGGGAAAATTGTCATCTAAATTCCACAATTAGATAAAAATTGTCGTCTAAATTACATTACCAAGAATCATGAAAAATGTCATCTAAATTGTCGTCTAAATTGCACAATCATGACAATAACACTGACATCTACCTTCGTCAGATATTTTTACCAAAATAGCATGAAAATATCTTGAAATACTATAGATCAAATGTATTCAAAGAAATCATCATGTTGAAATACTATAGATCAAATGTATTCAAAGAAATCATCATGTTGAAATACTATAGATCAAATGTATTCAAAGAAATCATCATGTTGAAATACTATAGATCAAATGTATTCAAAGAAATCATCATGTTCAAATACTATAGATCAAATGTATTCAAAGAAATCATCATGTTGAAATACTATAGATCAAATGTATTCAAAGAAATCATCATGTTGAAATACTATAGATCAATGTATTCAAAGAAATCATCATGTTCAAATACTATAGATCAAATGTATTCAAAGAAATCATCATGTTGAAATACTATAGATCAAATGTATTCAAAGAATCATCATGTTCAAATACTATAGATCAAATGTATTCAAAGAAATCATCATGTTCAAATACTATAGATCAAATGTATTCAAGAAATCATCATGTTGAAATACTATAGATCAAATGTATTCAAAGAAATCATCATGTTCAAATACTATAGATCAATGTATTCAAAGAAATCATCATGTTGAAATACTATAGATCAAATGTATTCAAAGAAATCATCATGTTCAAATACTATAGATCAAATGTATTCAAAGAAATCATCATGTTCAAATACTATAGATCAAATGTATTCAAAGAAATCATCATGTTCAAATACTATAGATCAAATGTATTCAAAGAAATCATCATGTTCAAATACTATAGATCAAATGTATTCAAAAAATCATCATGTTCAAATACTATAGATCATCATCAAATGTATTCAAAGAAATCATCATGTTCAAATACTATAGATCAAATGTATTCAAAGAAATCATCATGTTCAAATACTATAGATCAAATGTATTCAAAGAAATCATCATGTTCAAATACTATAGATCAAATGTATTCAAAGAAATCATCATGTTCAAATACTATAGATCAAATGTATTCAAAGAAATCATCATGTTCAAATACTATAGATCAAATGTATTCAAAGAAATCATCATGTTCAAATACTATAGATCAAATGTATTCAAAGAAATCATCATGTTCAAATACTATAGATCAAATGTATTCAAAGATAGATCAAATGTATTCAAGAAATCATCATGTTCAAATACTATAGATCAAATGTATTCAAAGAAATCATCATGTTCAAATACTATAGATCAAATGTATTCAAAGAAATCATCATCATGTTCAAATACTATAGATCAAATGTATTCAAAGAAATCATCATGTTCAAATACTATAGATCAAATGTATTCAAAGAAATCATCATGTTCAAATACTATAGATCAAATGTATTCAAGAAATCATCATGTTCAAATACTATAGATCAAATGTATTCAAAGAAATCATCATGTTCAAATACTATAGATCAAATGTATTCAAAGAAATCATCATGTTCAAATACTATAGATCAAATGTATTCAAAGAAATCATCATGTTCAAATACTATAGATCAAATGTATTCAAAGAAATCATCATGTTCAAATACTATAGATCAAATGTATTCAAATCATCATGTTCAAATACTATAGATCAAATGTATTCAAAGAAATCATCATGTTCAAATACTATAGATCAAATGTATTCAAAGAAATCATCATGTTCAAATACTATAGATCAAATGTATTCAAAGAAATCATCATGTTCAAATACTATAGATCAAATGTATTCAAAGAAATCATCATGTTCAAATACTATAGATCAAATGTATTCAAAGAAATCATCATGAAATCATCATGTTCAAATACTATAGATCAAATGTATTCAAAGAAATCATCATGTTCAAATACTATAGATCAAATGTATTCAAAGAAATCATCATGTTCAAATACTATAGATCAAATGTATTCAAAGAAATCATCATGTTGAAATACTATAGATCAATGTATTCAAAGAAATCATCATGTTCAAATACTATAGATCAAATGTATTCAAAGAAATCATCATGTTCAAATACTATAGATCAAATGTATTCAAGAAATCATCATGTTCAAATACTATAGATCAAATGTATTCAAAGAAATCATCATGTTCAAATACTATAGATCAAATGTATTCAAAGAAATCATCATGTTCAAATACTATAGATCAAATGTATTCAAAGAAATCATCATGTTCAAATACTATAGATCAAATGTATTCAAAGAAATCATCATGTTCAAATACTATAGATCAAATTCAAAGAAATCATCATGTTCAAATACTATAGATCAAATGTATTCAAAAATCATCATGTTCAAATACTATAGATCAAATGTATTCAAAGAAATCATCATGTTCAAATACTATAGATCAAATGTATTCAAAGAAATCATCATGTTCAAATACTATAGATCAAATGTATTCAAAGAAATCATCATGTTCAAATACTATAGATCAAATGTATTCAAAGAAATCATCATGTTCAAATACTATAGATCAAATGTATTCAAAGAAATCATCATGTTCAAATACTATAGATCAAATGTATTCAAAGAAATCATCATGTTCAAATACTATAGATCAAATGTATTCAAAGAAATCATCATGTTCAAATACTATAGATCAAATGTATTCATCATCATGTTCAAATACTATAGATCAAATGTATTCAAAGAAATCATCATGTTCAAATACTATAGATCAAATGTATTCAAAGAAATCATCATGTTCAAATACTATAGATCAAATGTATTCAAAGAAATCATCATGTTCAAATACTATAGATCAAATGTATTCAAAGAAATCATCATGTTCAAATACTATAGATCAATGTATTCAAAGAAATCATCATGAAATACTATAGATCAAATGTATTCAAAGAAATCATCATGTTCAAATACTATAGATCAAATGTATTCAAAGAAATCATCATGTTCAAATACTATAGATCAAATGATCTATAGATCAAATGTATTCAAAGAAATCATCATGTTCAAATACTATAGATCAAAATTCAAAGAAATCATCATGTTCAAATACTATAGATCAAATGTATTCAAAGTAATCATCATGTTCAAATACTATAGATCAAATGTATTCAAAGAAATCATCATGTTGTTTCCACGACTTGTTTAATATCGTGCGAAGCATTCTTGTGCATCTCCCATTTGATCTAGTCCAGATCAAATGGGAGATGCACAAGAATGCTTCGCACGATATTAAACAAGTCGTGGAAACAACACTCTACAAGAAAGCAGCAGTACAGCCACTTGTTCGCTATCGCACAAACCGAGTGTGATGAACAAGACATGCTGGGCACTACTGGAGAAGCAAGGACAAACTCATTAGGGACATACTCCCGTTGAAACCAGTGAGGGTCGCTTAGCTAGGCCTACATTAACTAGCTCTGCACGGATACTGGATGCTGTGTGGAGGAACTCCTCAGAGCAATGAATAAAATGGAGGGTTTGTGAGAGATTATCATGGATATCTGTACTACTAGCATAATATGATGATGAAGAAATATATTCAAAGAAATAACCATTCGTATTTTAATCACAGCCTCAAGGCGACTTGGGCATCTTCTGTAATACTTTCCGATGGTCTTCTTGTTTAAATTGGCAAATGCTGTTATCATTGTGAGCGAGGCTTCTGGGCTGACGTATCTTCGTAATCACCATTAGACTAATTGAATTCTGTTGTGGGTGGCAGTGATAGATAAAGGGTTAAATGTTATTTATATGCAGTGAAGGAGAATAACAATGACAACCTTTTCAGCACCTCAGTAAATACTGTATAAATAATGAATTTTTCTTTTCTTTTTTTACAGAGGGGTTTCATGAACTCCCTTTGGACATTCACCTAATGTGTGCTGCAATTACAGGTAAAAAAAATGATATCTTTCTTATAATAAGGAAATTTAGTTATTTCCTATGACTCCAACCTAAAAAAGGGGAACCACTCTGAATGAATTTTATCTGTTAATTAATTTTCCCATGAAACAAACCCTAACTTCTTTTTTCCTAGATCAATATATAAATAAATAATTTATCAGTCAATCAGATTTGTTCCCCTTTTTTAGTTTGGAATTATAGGAAATAACCTGAAATTTAGTTATTCTTATTGTGATAACTTTATTTAACTATGTCCTTTATTTAATCACATACTTTTGGCTGTAGTATGTAACACTTTGTCTTTTAAATGAGGGATCATATGTATGTATTCATAGGCAATGTTAAAAACAAAACCCTGATCCATGTGACCACTGTAATCCTCCCCATTTAGTTGGTGCGTTGGGGGAGGTGCTGATTGAAACTCCCAGGGCCAGGATTACCTCTTTTTTGTTTGTTTGCCACATCCTGTCCAAAGAAAAGAAAATGGTTGATAGAGAAGAACATGTACTATATTTTGATCCCAGCTCAAAGGCCGGCTGGAGGAGATCTGAATCATGATACCAATTTGTGATGAATAATATGATATTTGATATTCATATTAAAGTTTTATTGATTTTTTTTTGTTTATTTTTTTAGATCTCAATACCAGGTTGGAAAACGGTGTTCCTTATCCGATCATTGGTGGATTGAGTAAGTTCTCCATAGAAATGGAACTTTTTTTTTTTTCAAATATGGCAGTAAATTCTTCAAGTTTATCGAAGAGGATGAATTTACTGAGAGGCTTTTATTATTTATCGTCAAAAACTGATTGTATATTGATACGCACACACACACACACACACACACACAAACGCGCGCGCGCGCATACATAAGAGAACAGACACCCTTATCCACACACATCTATACAGATAATCTGATTGTATATTGATATACACACGTACGTATTGTATGTAATTAGTTTTGAGTTGTAAAACAAGTGTGTCGAAAAGTTATTTTTGTATTGGAGAGCTCCTTATCATAACTCCTTTGTTTCTTTTCTAGGGGTGGACATGAAAACGAATGAGATTGTTCCAGCTAGATTCACAAATCGAGGTCCAGACTATCCACTTCGGAATGCTGAAAGGATGTGCGCTGGCGGAGTCTTTGTAAGTTGATCTAAACTTTACACATTTACATTCTAAGGAGTTGCGCTTAGCATAACGGTTACCGTCATAGGAAATGGAATCAGCGACCCGAGTTCAATTCCTCGACAAGGCTGTGTTATTGGTCTGATTTTTTTAGAAGTGTCTTGTTATGTATTGTTTTGATTTTTTTTATTGTTGTCCTCATTTTTACTGCGAAATATACATACTAACGTTTTGGCCGATATATCCTCTGGCGTTCTTCATTTCACTATTTAAAACAGAAAAGCTTGATAATCTTTCTGTTGTCTTGAGTAAATATTTTTTTTTTAATTATTTCTTTCAGTTTTCCTGCCTTTATGACTTCAAAATCAAAAGATTGGTGATCAACTATTTTGACTACTCATATCTGAATATGGAAACAGTAAAGAAAATGACAAAACTTTCCGATGAAGAGATTCGTAAGGTAAACTTAACCCAAATCTTGATTCACAATTATTTTTATTTAATAAACCACCAAGACGTTTTGGTTAACCTAGTACTTTATATGCTATTTATATCAGTTTCAGTTTATTTAGAGTTAAGAAACTGGGTGCTTATATAGAATCTTTTTTAAAAAAAGTCCATTATTTCTGCTGTAATGTATAAAAAAAAAGAAATGTAATACACCAATTAAAATAATAATCCAGATAAAAGTAAGTTTCAGTGATCTGCCTTTTTTTTTTTTTACTGAACAGTTCCATCTAAGTCTCAAAACTGCTATATTGCTATAAGTTGACATCTTAGTGGTTGGGTAAGGGAAAGACTTGTAATGGTTGAAACAATGGCATTTGGCTAGTGTTCTAAAAATAGAAAAATGTAGACACACTGGCACCAAGAATTTAAATTTGGGCGGTAAAATAAGGACCGTTTCTTTTAAATGGGAATATGAGAGGTAGCAGTAAGAGGTAGATAATAATAGGAGTAGGAGGTAGATATAGTAGTAATTGTAAGGAGTCACTGAAAGGGACACGTGGAGAAGTGAGTTGACGACTAGAACCCAGGAGAGACAGACCAGCTTCCACGAGAGTCAGCCTTCAGCTCCTGGATCCACACAAAAGTTTAAGAGGTTACAACCAATCTTAGTACAACTTGATGTAAAAGCCTAATTTTCTCAAACCAAAAATAAAACCTCATTAAATCAACATTTTGTATTTTCTTTTAATAATTCCACAAAGAAGAAATACAACAGACTAAAGAAATATGGCAGATTGTTGAGTTGAAGATGTCATTTTTAAATGAAGGAAATCACGCGCACACACACACACACATATATATATATATATATATATATATATATATATATATATATATGTATGGCAAGTTTAGCTCAGTCGGTAGGATCACAAGGTTCCTGCCACGATACCGACCCTTGCCATCTCAACGTATGAGTAGCACAGGAATATGTGCGATAAAGTGGGGAACTAATGGTAAGTGTGGCGTTCCAACTCAGACGTTAAAGTAATCTCCTTGGTCTAGCGCTAGTTAAAAGGGGATAGACTCCTTCGCAGTCTGGCTGATACCGACATTAGGCCGCCCCGACGATTTACTTACTAAATATATATATATATATATATATATATATATATATATATACTAGCTAAATTACCCGGTCAATGACCGGACTAAATAATTAGGAACACCAGAGAGTGTTTTCAGACATTTACATCCAAGGGTAAATAGTTATGGAAATTTTCATGAAAATCGGACCATTAATTGATTTTTCATAGAATTTTTTTTTTAAACTTCTTGTCGTAACTTGTTTTTGGCTACGTTAAATTTTAGTTGAATTTACTTTTATTTTTCAGTCATAATTTCCATTATTTCCGTAAGCTTATTTTTTTTAAATCATCATAGTTTGTTTAATGTTTCTTCTTTCGAATGGAAAGTTTTTTCAAGATAATATTAATTTTTATGAAAGTTTCATTGTGTTGAATATAGGGGGCGGGGGGTAAATTTCATAGGGAAAATTTTATCTTAACGGTTTTTAGAAAAAAAAATGGAAGTCTATTCATTTATTATGAAAATTATATTTTCAAGTTACATACATTAGAATAAGATGTTTATTTTATGTTTGTTTAATGTTTAGTGTTTAAACACTAAACTTCATATTTCTGTCAGATATTAGTTAGGATCATGTCTAGGACCAGCGCACACAACGTATTTGCATCTAGCTAATTACTGTCAGATGTTTGTGGATGCACATAGTGTAATGGTTATCATGGCAAGACGAACTAATAAGAAGTAATGAATCTACACTTAGTAACCTCATTGACAGGACAGGCAATTTGATAGGGGTGTCCAGAAGATTGGCCGCCCTGTCGGTGGGACGTTGGAATATACTGACTGCACCTCTGCAGAGGGGTAAAACACCCCCAAATCGAGCCACCTATTGACTGTGGGTGGCTCAGCAGTTCATGGCACGTAACACTCCACTTTGGTCCATACTTAAGCTAGACGCACGGTCGAAGAGGCTCCCTCCAATCAATTGGCTGGTCACGTCAAGCCCTAGCACCTATATGATTGTCCCAACCCTATTGCCCTTATGGAAAGCCTGAACCCGTTTTAAATGTGCTAGATAGAGGTAGTTGAGGGTCTTCGTGTCCTGGGAATGGCGCTAAAACCTATCTTATGGTGAGGTTCCAGTCCTGGTATTTTGAGGGATATGGAGAGCCCCTTCATCACTATTGCTCCCTTGTTCACTCTGACTCGGAGGTACAGTCTGCATATTCTACTGCTCCACCCAACAGGGTGTACATGTGTGGATATGTTCTTGTCTTCTTCTTGTCTTGTGGCAGAATTTACTCAGGCTGGGTTGAGCCGGCTTCATCCATTGAATAATAAGAGGAGTTTAATTGGTGTAACTGGTTTAAATTCAGAGTTTTCCTTCTCCTAGACTGGTTACCTAGCCTAGGTAAAATAGCTCAGTCTGATCTACTTTTTACCCATAGCTGGAGGGAGAGTAGCTGGATATATACCTTTCGCAAGGGTATTATCGCTATGTGAAATGCAAACAGTCTCATCGTGACCCGGAGGTACAGTCTGTATATTCTACTGCTCCACCCAACAGGGTGTACATGTGTGGATATGTTCTTGTCTTCTTCTTGTCTTGTGGCAGAATTTACTCAGGCTGAGTTGAGCTGGCTTCATCCATTGAATTCACTGAGTCATATAAAAAGTCAAAGATGGAGTGTCAGGGGAATAGGAATTATGCAAGTGGTCCCCCAAAAATACCTCATGCAAACACTCTTGTTTGCCGCAAATTATCCAGCAGACGCAGGGACAAGAGGACTAAATTAACCGCCGGTTTCCTGTATAGACGCCTCTTGGAATTTTCAACAAAGCCCCTTTGGCCGGGTTGTGGCCCTAATACTACTGGGTGCCAGACCTGTCTGCTTTGGATGGCCCAACCAGGAACTTAAGTTCCCGACTGCATAGCTCTGACACTACTGCCGCCAGGAGGGGTTGGACTTTACGGTAGATGCGGAGGGGTTGGTAAAATTTATATATAAACAAAGTAGCCAGTCTGTAGTGGGCACATATAAAATGGTTAGTGAGTAATATGTGAGGGGGAAGGTTAGGAACGTTTGTTTGATAATCTTATTATAATGGAGATTCAGTGTCTGTCGGTAACTTAAACTACATCCCTGCTTACGTCACAATACTCTCAGGAATCGATATGATTGCCTGTGAGGGGGAAGATTAGGGACATTTGTTTTATAATGTTTATAATTTAAACTTCTTTTGCATTTCAGGAATACTCCACATCACCTGAACAAGAACCTCCAAACTTTGCTACAGACTTTCGAAACACATATATATATATATTAGAGAATCCCGACCCTGTGTATACCGTCTTCGCGAATGGCTGCTCTCGTTACTACAAAATGTCTGAAGATGGTCACTGGGAGTTTGAAGGATTTACACCTCCCGGTGCTTCTTAGAGTCGGGTTACACAACATTTTGCGGATTTTTTTCTTTGTGTTTACTTATTCTGTTTCTCATTTCACTTTTCTTGATCTTTTTTTACAAGCTGGATGCGACACAATGTCAATTTCTTAAGCGGGGTTTAATTGGTGTAACTGGTTTGAATTCAGAGTTTTCCTTCTCCTAGACTGGTTGCCTAGCCTAGGTAAAATAGCTCAGTCTGCTCAACTATTTACCCATAGCAGGAGGGAGAGTAGCTGAATACATACCTTTCGCATATCGCTATGTGAAATGCAAACAGTCTCATCCTGGATCTGAACTCTGAATTCAAGCCTGTTTAAACCTGTTGATGAAATTGACCATGTGTCATATCCTACTCATGTTGGAAGGGTTGGTATATATATATATATATATATATATATATATATATATATATATATATATATATATATATATATATAAATACTAGGACGAGTCAAAAGTTTTGCAATATTTTGGTAATATGAGGCACAATTCGGCAGTTCCAGATGCTTTTACTGAGGTTGTGAAGATAACGAAAATTTTGGACTATGAGATGTAAATTTTGCCTGATACTCTCCAAGTGTTACTTGTTGGATTTGCCGGTATGACTTGGAGCACGACCTCAGTTTTAGGCTTGCTCTTTGAAGTTCTTGCAACCCAAGCAAAATTTCTTGAACCATCTGGCAACTGCACCCTCACTTTTTTCATAGTAAATGTTTTTAGTTGTTTCTGAAGCATTATGGTCCAATTTGAACTCATAAAACATAAAGTCCCAAATTAGATTATTTATTTGTGCAGCTTTCAAGTCACTCACAGAGTGAAGCAATGCACAATGTGTCAGTGCACCAAATACCATGATACTAACAATCACAACAGGTACCAACCATAACTTGAACTGCTTCAGTCATGTGATATACGCATCAAAAACTAGCACGTACCAAAATATTGGAAATCTTTGACTCACCATAGTAATGAGATTATATATATATATATATATATATATATATATATATATATATATATATATATATAATCTTATGAAAATCAAATATGTGCAGATCTCTAAATGATCCATGTTTCCTATATCTTCACGAAAAATTAGCTATAATTAAATTCCCAGATAAGAAAAATCTTTTTTGAAAAATAGAATTGAATCAATCTGAAATTGTAGACAGAGATTGAGCCAGTCACTAAAATATTATTAGAATTACAATATTTATGTTTAACTAAATAAATTAGAAATTTTTTTGGGAGGATAGTTATTAATTTTGAATAGGAGAGATACTTAAAAGAACAGTCTAAAACTATAAATTAGTAATATTAAACAACGGAAATTTAATTAGAATTAAATTTTAACTGTTTTTACTAGCCATTATTTATAATTAGAATTATGTTAATAAAAATACAGAAATGAGAACTAAGGAATAAATAAAGCAATAGAATAATCCGCAATAATTGGAAACGAATATTAACAAATATTCACTAACTTTGAACGGAAAATACATTTATTGGAAGTTTGGGTTAAAACCATGGTAGACGCTTAACTTTTTTTCCTCTACTACAAATACTAACATTTTTAAAGTGAAAATGGTTGCTTACTTTATTGATACTTAATATATATATATATATATATATATATATATATATATATATATATGCATATGCTTCTAAAAAACAATGCTTCTAAAAAACAAACATCCAAAAATCTTATATATATATATATATATATATATATATATATATATATATATAAGATTTTTGGATGTTTGTTTTTTAGAAGCATTGTTGAATAAAGTATATATTATATTTTTGCTTGAAGGCAATTACAATGCATGTATCGCATAAAATTCGATAGTTTTTTTTTTTGCTTTTTTTTCTATAGAAAATGAACTTGACAAGTGTAATCCCGGCAAAGGATCGCTCGGTGTGTAGAACATCGTACAGACTGTTTCGACTTTAAAAATTTTATGCGATACATGCATTGTAATTGCCTTCAAGTAAAAATATAACATATATATATATATTATTGAAATAATATTATAGTTTGAAAGCTACTAACATAGGTTAAAGACACCTTTATAATATATATGATATAAAAAATAAACTACTAAGGCCTGCCTTACATAAAAACAAAAAGATAGGCAAAATCTGGAATGATACTAAGACATTATTGGACAGACAGACAGACACACATAAACACACACACGCACACTTACACATATACACACAGAGAGATAATTTGAAGGAAGATATCACAAGGAATACAACAGAATGGACGTATCCTAGCAACAAGGGAACATTTCCAGTACTTAGCTTTCAGAAATCTTCTGACGAAGGGATCTGTATCCCGAAATATAAAAAATAGATCAAAGTTAAACGAATAACATCATAGTTTCCTCATTTTTCTTTATACTTGCATTGTGATAGCCTTCAAAACCAACCACCAAACCAATATAAAAACAATATTTCAAGTAAATTATAAAACTCTTTTATATCATATTACTAACATAGATTAACGACACCTCTATAATATATATCATATGATATCATATGATATCACTTTAATAATTTCCTGAAATTAACAAGCATTTTGCCTTGATGTATTTTTTGTTTTCTTGTTACTTTGAAATTTAATGAAATAAAATCTTTCTTTTAAAAGAATGTTTTTCTTTATTTTTATTATATATATATATATATATATATATATATATATATATATATAGTTGTAAATAAAGTTGTTTCCCGACCGCGGTTTCGGTGTTATTCCAACATCTTCATCATGGGGATTGAGTGTAATTTTTTTCCCGTTACTTTATATGGTTCTATATTCACAATATATTGAGCCCTATTGGATTAACTACTTACGCTATGTTCACATAGTAGTACCCATAAATAAATAAATAAATAAATAATATATATATATATATATATATATATATATATATATATATAATGTGTGTGTGTGTGTGTGAGGAAAAGAGTGAGATAAAAATTAATGGAAAAGTGAATAACCAACACAAATAATAAAATTCAATTAATATTTCGCCTCTGTTTGTCTGAGGCGCTTCATCAGAAATGTTAATTGAATTTAATTGTTTCTGTTCTTTATTCACTTTTCCATCGCTTTTCTTCAAATTTTGTCGATTTTTTCCAAATCTGTTATTTTCTTCACACACACACACACACACACACACACACACACACACACACAGATATATCATCATCATCATGTCGCGCAGGCAGCACGGATATCCATGACAATCTCTCGCCAACGTTCCGTATCACTCATTGCCCCTAGAATGTCTTCTATGCAGCAACCAGCCTCCTCGCATCGTTGGTCAATGTAGGTCCTTGCTGGGCGACCAACATTAGCATATCTATGTCTTAGCTTCCACAGGAGAACGCCACTTACAAGCTCGTCCTTACTTCTCCAACAGTGTCCTGCATGTCTAGTCCGTCTCATTCGGATGGATTGTAAGATGGGAAACAAGTGGCCATACAGTTGTTTCCCCGTGGAATTAACAAGCATTTTGTCTTGATATATTTTTCGTTTTCTTGTTACTTTGAACTTGAATGAAATAAAATCTTTCTTTTAAAATAATGTTTTTCTTTATTTCTTTTGTGTAAATATATATATATATATATATATAATATATATATATGTGTGTGTGTGTGTGTGTGTGTGTGTGTGTGTGTGAGAGAGAGAGAGAGAGAGAGAGAGTGATAGATAGATAGAGGAAATAATGTAAAAGTGAATAACAAACACAAATAATAAAATTCAATTAATATTTCGCCTCTGTTTGTCTGAGGCGCTTCATCAGAAATGTTAATTGAATTTAATTGTTTCTGTTCTTTATTCACTTTTCCATAGCTTTTCTTCAAATTTTGTCGATTTTTTTCAAATCTGTTATTTTCTTCACACACACACACACACACATATATATATAGGGTCTTCACTTTATTTTTATTTTTTGTATAGATAAATATCACTCACAACACCTATGGATATACCACAGTATGATAATTTAATTATTACGACGTTTGATATGTTTACTTAAGAGATATTGCTAAATACTTCAATATGTAAAAAGTATAATAATCTCTCTCTCTCTCTCTCTCTCTCTCTCTCTCTCTCTCTCTCTCTCTCTTTTCATTACGTTCAATTCAAACAGATTAACATTATCGCTTCAATACACTCACCCTCTCTCTATATCTTTCATTTACTCTTTCTTTTTTATATGTTTCTGTGTAAAAAAAAGTCGTCGGGGCGGCTTAATGTCGGTATCAGCCAGACAGCGAGGGAGTCTATCCCCTTTTCACTAGCGCTAGACCAAGGAGATTATTTTAGCATCTGAGGTGGAGCGCCACACCTACCATCAGCTCCTCGCTTTACCGCACAGATCATACGCTGAGTTGGCGAGGACCGGTATCGAACTAGGAACCTTGTGGTTTCTAGCCGAACGCTCTACCGACTGAGCTAACCCGGCCCATGTTTCTGTGTAATATGTCTTATTTCTTCCCTTTCTTTCTTTATAATACAAACAGAATCGTCTATTATTTACCTGATGTAACCCACACTCATAAGAAATAAGAATTCAGCGATTAAGCGACACCAAAAAAATCAGGATTTACATTTTTGCATTTCATCTTGGAGGATTTGAATGGTTATTAAGAATTCTGGGGTATGGGGTTATCGTCCTTTGTCTGCGAGCCTCTGTTTCAAACCAACCAATCATGAGCCAGCATACTTTGGCGGCAAACCCAAAGTGTGAAACTCATCCTCTTCTGAATCAACACTCACCGGAGATAGACCGAACAAAAGGTCGCTCCTACTATTCTTCAACAGACAACCAGAATCGGAGTCGGGCGCTAACTGAAGTCCATCATATCCGAACTATATCAGAAGGCCATAGCAAGGGGCTTCGATAATACCCTAACCCAGGATAAACCAGCTAAGTGACAATTATATACGTATTATATATTTGTGCAAACAAAACTAAAGTTTGCAAGTTCTTTATATGTAATACAAGTCTTTTATTCTTATTCTTGTCGTTCGTTTTACTTCTTAGACTCTTAACCTGTCTTCCACATTTGCGGTTAACTCCATACACAAACCTCGGAGTACTGCCGCTAGTGTTATTTTCTTTATATGGTCTCATTTTTAGCCAGAGGGTGTTACAAGACGATAACAGTCTAAATATTAAGAAACAAGAGTATTAATATAGAGATGAATTTGCTACAGACCTCTGTTGACTTAACGTCAATCCTAGTTTTTCTATTATCTTAGAAGAGAAGAAGTAATACTCGCCAGATTGCGTATTAGGCACACCCACATTACCCATTCATACCTATTAAAAGGGGAGGGTGCCCCAGTGTGCCCAACATGCAAAGTACAACTTACAACCAAGCATATCCTTCTGAATTGTAACAGACCTAAACATATCCGCGCCAATTACTATCAAGCAAGAAACCTGAGGGACATCTTTAAGAATACAAACCCTGAAAACATTTTAAATTTTATAAAAAAAGCAACCTTTTCAACAAAATATAACAGAATATAACCAATTATCTTCATAGAACCACTACTTTAAAGTCTGAAATCCAAAATAACCTTTTTGGCATTAAATGACCCACAAAGGTTGATATGCCGTTAAACAAAACTCAAACTCAAACAAACTCTATTATCTAGTAGAAATAGTATTTCTATTATGTAGTAGATTTATTTACAACCATTTGTGTATGTTTAATATAAACGGCCTCCTCTATTAGACTTGGTACACATCATATCTAATTTTGTACAATATGTTAAAACATTTTGACAGCATATGTCCTATGTATTCACTTTCCTTACACTAGGAGTGGGCAAATCGAGGTTGAATTTTTGGGACAAGTGTTTTCTATGGCCGTTTTTGCTGCTGAATACAAATTCAATGATTTTTTTTGGAATATGACGTCATTTTAGGTTGGTTCCGTGACGATTTTCAAAGGAAATTAATGACACCTGACGATCGGGCATTTATGAAGAGAACAGTTTTCAGAGTTTACAAGGCAGTTGGCACCAACACAGTTCCTAAAGATTGAACTTTATCATCAGAGACATTTTCTGAAATAGACGCGTTCTTGTCGTTTTTTTGGGTTTTTTGTACGTTATAACATGAGCCTATAAATTCGTCGTTTGGTCCAGTGTTTGTCAGAATTCCCAGCTTCTCCAAATGAAGGTTGCAGAATATTTGCCAATGTAGCCAATATGATATTTGGTTAACGGTGGACATTCATT
This sequence comes from Doryteuthis pealeii, assembly GCA_023376005.1. Lineage (NCBI taxonomy): Eukaryota > Metazoa > Mollusca > Cephalopoda > Myopsida > Loliginidae > Doryteuthis > Doryteuthis pealeii. The sequence goes on from CM042163.1 coordinate 60,299,152, forward strand.
TACGATAACATAAAAATTAGACAGTGTATCAGATTACAAGAAGAAATAAGAAATTTATTAATCAATAGTAGTACAAATTATTAAAAAAAAAGAAATAGAAATAAGAAATTTATTAATCAATAGTAGTACAAATTATTAAAAAATATATATAAGTAAAAGAAAAACTTTATTGGTTTAAACTACTATTGAAGGGAGGCCATGCCTAATAGCGTGAAGCTAATCCCATGGACATGACCACCCTCACAGGAAACGATACATGAAACACACAACGTAAACATATACATATATATCATGAGACAAATTAGCCGTGTGAGAATCTAAATGCAAATCTGTTGTTTATAAGAGGCAATAAAATGATTTTTCAAAAGTGTTTTAAGGACAAAATAATTTACTGAAACAAGCTTCATCTTTTCTTTATCAGAAAATAACGACTGAACAGTATTCCAAGAATTAATTGCATTAAAACGAATCGAATTATGCCCAAAACTAACAGTGTTGATGATAGGGAAATTAAACAAACCAGATTGGTCAGCACGAGTGACATGAGCATGGGTGAAGTCAACTGCAAAAGCATTCTGAACAGAAACAGGCATTTTATTGTGGAATAGTTTATGTAAAAACAAAATATTTTCACAATGGACCATATCAGAAAATTTGAGAATCTCCAAATTTGCATACAGGTTGTTAGATGATGTCCTAGGAGGCACAAAGGACATAAGTCTCACAGCAAAGTTTTGAAGAACAGTTATACGATTAATCAGAGTACCGCCATTAGGCTGACCCCAAATTTTATTACAGTATTGGAGATGGGAATGGAAAATGGCATAATAAACTTGGATCAGAACATTTAGTGGCACAAAATGACGAAGTTTAGCTAGAGCTGCATTAGCCCTTTTGAGCTTGAGCTATGTAGAAGTGGCAGTAGGGATGAAGAATTTGAGATCTATGGCCTTGATGTTCATAGAGGACTGATCTATATGATTCCCAGTTGTCAAAAAATCATGTGTTATCTGGAAGATGTATCTTACCTGAATGTTGAACATGTTGCACAACAATTGTGCAAGAAGCTGGTCGAAGTCATTACATCCAGGCTTGATAACACCACAAAGGCGGTTGTCCATCATCACTATGATGTCAAAATGGATCATATAGAAATAACACAAAATTCTGATGCAAGAACATCACTCACAACTGGCTATGGAAAGAATCTAAGCCACTCAGGGGAGGACAAAGCAAAAGTTTATGATTAAAAACTCAAGTGGTACTTGCTAATTGCTCTGTTGATGACCTTAAAAGTCAAATTGAATTTTGGATGTCTGATCAAGCAGCTGACTTTTTTCATAATGTGGGAGTAGACCCTGATAAGCAAGTAAAATTTTGTGCTCATATTGTGTGTGGACCATGGCTTAGGTAAAATTTACAAAAACACTGAGCAGAAAATTAGGATTAAAAAGTTGTTATTGGTCGTTGCTGGAGAGAAAGCCTTCAGTTCCCCTGGAACCTATGTTTGTTGGACTTATTGCTATTGCTAAATTACTTTCCCCAAGTCATGCAACACCCTGTTTCATTATACAATGATTATAGGTAGAAGATGGAAAGAAACAATGTTCAACCTGTGGGATTCAAAAGCTTTGTATCAAACAGATTTGGGCATATTGTAGACTTGGCATGTCAGAAGCATATACAAGTTTTCTTTGATGAAATAATTGGTATCAACAGCAACAAGTTATTGCTTATCGTATATATATATACATTCAGAATAAGTGGTTTGTCCTGTGCCCAGAAATCTACAGGACGGTGGGACATACTCATATTCCCTCTGATGCACTTTCTGGAGATTGATGAAATAGCCACCAGTGATGTGGCACTTGACAGAAATTTGAACCCAAATTTGATTCTGTTATAGTATGTGGTCTACCCGGTCTGATTCTGTTATAGTATGTGGCCTCCCTTTTTGATTCTGTTATAGTATGTGGCCTACCCAGTTTGAATGTATCCTACCTCAGTAATGTACTTTCTGGGGATTGATGAAATAGCCACCAGTGATGTGGCACTTGACAGAAATTGGACTGCGATGAAAGTTTTCTTTGAACCCAAATTGATTTTTCTCAAATAATTAAAGGATGTAAAACAAGAGGGTGGACCCAATGGGATTGAAAAGCTGAAAGTTGCAGTAATGGAGAAAGTTATTGATGTTGTTAAGAAGAAACTTTTGGAGGTAGAACACTTCTAGCAAGATGATAATGGTGACAGAGAGGTACTACAGTATGCACCTCTCACAAATTTAAGATGTGAATTCCAGTTTGCTAGATTTATGAGGGGCATTCAATAAGTAATGCCCCTGACCCACTTCCCATAGCAGTAGAGCAATGAAACTTGGCAGTTATTAGTTTTTTTTTTTCTAGATAGGAACTACCCAGAGTTATGCATTTATCCCATCGTTTGATGCAGCTCTTTTGTAGAACACCCCAGGTTGGTCCTCCAGCCACGACGTGACTTCAGAAATCAAGGCTACATTATCTGGGAAACGCTCTCCTTTTGACCAGATCTGGGCGCTGTTTCCACAGAGTTCCGACCATGTTTGAATTCACAATGCCAGTGTTTTACAAGGTCATATGATGGGGCCTCATCATCATCAGTTACTTTCATTTTATCAAAAGTCTCCCGTGGTGTGCATCCTTTCAAATACAAAAACTGGATCACTGCTCGACACTCAACAGGCTCCATTTTACACTTGACTCAGTTCAAACACCTGTAAATCAGAAACCACAATTATTTCAGAGCTGTAATTTGCCGTTTAATCTATAGGAATATTAATAATTGCACATGCAAAATTTCAGCTAAATCAAACAACTGGAAGTGGGTCAGGGGCATTAATTATTGAACGCCCCTCGTAATAACCAAAACAGGACAAATCTGTGTGTCAAGTGACTAACTTATATGGAAAATTCTAATGTGTCGAAGTTCATGTGTAATTGGTGATATCTCTGCACAAAAACATCAGTAATCTTATAATTTTCATTTGTTTTACAGGATAAAGAAATTAGAGCTGGTTAAATCAATAAAATGAATGTATTTTTATATTCTGCGACTAAGAAAACCTATGAGTAGACATATTACACCATTATTAAGCCATATTTTGTCCTTTTCTTCAACAAAAACAATGATTTCCAGCTGCCATTTTGAAAATCCTCACGGAACCAACCTAAAATGTCATCCTAGGACAATGATCTCAACAGAATCATAATCAGCAGCAATAATGGCCATAGAAAACACCTGTCTTATTCATTTTCCCACCCCTACTTACACATAGGGTAGGGTGTCAGATATAATAGGGCAGAGAAAATTATACAATACAGACTGTCCTATTCTCTATATATGGTTATGTGTATATAGGTTGTAATAGCCATTAGGAATCAATTTGAATATGTGACATGGTGTCCAATTGAACGAGTATGTAATTTCTATACTTATCTGGTAAGCTTTAACACTAATAAGACTTTGTAAAAAGTTGTATATAGGTTGTAATAGCCATTAGGAATCAATTTGAATATGTGACATGGTGTCCAATTGAACGAGTATATAATTTTTATACTTATCTGGATCTGTGGTATCTATGTAGTTTCTATACTTATGTGACATGGTGTCCAATTGAAGGAGTATATAATTTCTATACTTATCTGGATCTATTCTTCATATCTGATATTCAAGATCTGTTGTTGGGCTGGAATTTTCTTTGTTTTCAAATTATCTCTTTCTTCAGTGCCCCATGGGTTTTATTCCTTAATTCACTTTTACTCAGTCTTCCTAATAAAAGAGACCCTTGGGTGTGTATTTATTTGTTTAATAAACAAAATGCTTAAGTATAAGTCATGTTAACAGTTATAAATAGCGTACTGGATAACGGCGTTTGGTTAAGACACTTCTAAATGACAATTATCTCTAGGCTGCAAGTTCAATCCTGGTCAAGGGCGACAGTAACATAGAATAATAATTAATGCTGCTTAACACTTATACCCCAGCTATGGTTAGTGGAATTAGAAAACAATACCCCCATGGATTGAATAAATGATTGTGTTCAAAGTTCCGTGATGGTTCCCGATTATGACAAGAAAGTTTCTGAGTTTGAGAAGGCTTCCGAGTCCGACAAGAAATACCTGAAGAAGGCCAGAAGGCACTCTGGCCGAAACGTTGTACAGATAGCAATGAAAATGAGGACAATAGTCCAAATAATAAAAAATATTACTAGTTATAAATTCATTTTCAATGATATCTTTATTCTAGAGAAAAGACTTCCTCAGACTGCTTCATTAATTAGAAGTGGACAATTCCATGTCAAATCATCCAGAAAAAAGTAAAATTGTCACCCACCCACTTCAGTTTTTCTGAAATTTTGTACAGATGTGGACTGTGTTACAGTTAGACATTCCCCAAAATTTGAAACTTCCAATTCCAAAAATCAGTGGAGTTATGTCGATTTTTAGCTCTCCAAATTTGGTTGGGTTGGCGAAAAATCTAATCTATTTTTGTTTGTAAAATGAGTTCTAGAACTTCCCTACTCTTAAAATTGGTTTTCATCAGCATTTTTGCCAAGGAATCCAAAAATGCAATGAAAGTTAACCAATTTTAAGTTATTGATGATTTCTGATTTTTTCATAGCAAGATCAATATCCCAATGTGGCACTGCATTTATGATAAAGATTTTTTTCTATTATTATTTCGTATCTATTGAACATTATTTGTACCAAAGAGATAGTTTGATTTTTGCTCAGAAGCGAAGCTACAAAATTGTTAAAATTTCTTACGTAAAATTTCAACATAACTCCGCCAATTCTTTGAATTGGAAGCTCAAATTTTGGGGATTGTCTAACCTTAACAGTCCATACCTGTACAAAATTTCAGAAAAATTGAAGGAGGTGGGTGACAATTTTACTTTTTTCTGGATGATTTGACATGGAATTACCCAAATGGAAAATATTCATTTACGAATTTAGGGCCGGTTTAGCTCAATCCTTAGAGCATTCGCCTAAGAACCACAAGGTTACTGGTTCGATATCAACCCTCACCAACTCAGCACACAAGTAGCACAGGGATCTTTACAGTAAAGTATGAGCTGATGGTAGGTATGGCACTCCGCCTCAGATGCTAAAAAAAAAAACTATCTCCTTGGTCTAGCGCTAGTGAAGAGGGGATAGACTCCCTCGCTGTCTGGCTGATACCAACTTTTAGGCCACCCCAACGACTTTAGAAAAATGAATGTCTCCTATTCAAATTCCTAATTGCAAAAAAAATTTTGAACAAAAATAATGAAGTCCTCTTCACTAGCGCTAGACCAAGGAGATAGTTTTTTTTAGCATCTGAGGCGGAGTGCCATACCTACCATCAGCTCATACTTTACTGTAAAGATCCCTGTGCTACTCGTATGCTGAGTTGGTGAGGGTTGATAATTTAAATTCTATTTTCTAGTTATCTTCATGAATATAAATCAAATCATTATTTTTGTTCAAAAACCAAGATGTAGTGATAGTGAATGTGTATATATGTATATTTACTTTTTCATTAATTGTTTTATTTTCTTAGTTTCCTCCGGACATACATACATACATACAAACTTCCCTTTATATATGTACTAGAAGCGGCCATCCGGCATCGCCAGGGTAGAGGGGGATTTTTTTTTTTTTTAGTTAGTCCTGTGGATCCATTATTACTCAATCGTGAGTTGGATCCTCGTCAGATGCCCCATTAAAATCCCCATGTAAAAAAAAAGACCTTACATTGATCCAGCCACTCTGAAAATAAATGTTAATGTCTACTATTTAAAATATCAAATGCAAAAAAATATTATTACATTCTGTTATCATCTAAATTTTATTTTTTAATCCTTTTCACAAATATAAATCAAATGGTGGTGTCAAAAGCCAAGCCCTGGTGATATTTAATGTGTATATATATTTACTTTGTTGTTAAGTGTTTTATTTTCAAAGTTTCCTCCAGTAATACAAATACACACAAATGCTCTTTATGTATAGATAGATAGATAGATGGTTTAATAAATAATTATTTGCTGTTACTGATTTCTAATACTATCATGTTATTCTCAAACATATTAAAATTAATCTTATATATAATTTTATATAGAAATAAAATAAAATAACATTTAAATAAGTGTATATATTTTCATATTCGTTCTTATTTAGTTTCATTAGTCTTTCTAATTTAATATATTCTATCACATTACATGTGCATACTTTTCAAAGTAATGTTTTTTATGAAAAGCAACTAAAATTAAGATGAAAGAAATACTTGTTAAAAAAATTGATAATAATAATCAGATTTTAAAACAAACAAAACAGAAAAATAAAACATTAAAAAAAAAAAAAAAAAAGAAAAGAAATCCCAAAGAAAAATTAATTAAAAAAGATAATTTATTCAAAAATTTATGAAAATGATATTTTTGAAGCAGATTGTTACAAACTTCAAAAAGAAGAAAGTTGATGAGAGTGTTTTAAAAAACATATATACAATAGATATATAATGTGGTAAAATAAGGAATGAAAGAACAAAACTCAGACAAAAATGTGTAGTATTTTTCGCTGGAGTGTGGAACTCAGCTTCTTCTGTTTTTATCTTTTTTACTCCCATTTTCTACTTCCTCTACTCAAATCTCTCGCCAAGAAATGGCTACTCCCCTCCCCTATCAGGTATTTCTCACCGTTCATTTTTTCTACCTACCTCCCTCAACTCTCCTCCCATCCGATTCCCTTCTTATCTTCCCCAAAGATGTCTCCTATAACCAATCAAATCTTTCCCTCAACACAAAACTTACCCACCTACCTACTCCCTCCTTCTATAAAACACTTGTATGATCCTAATAATTCAATAAAAGCAGAAGAAGCTGAGTTCAAAACTCCAGCGAAATATACTACACATTTTTGTTTGAGTTTTTTTCTTTCATTCCTTATTCTGTCAGATTCATTCCAACCTCCTTTTCCTCATATATATATATATATATATATATATATATATATATATGTATGTGTGTGTGTGTGTGTGATGATACAAATTCTATAAGCCAATAATTTCAATACGGCTGGAATTTTTTGGTCCCTTTTTTCATCTTCAGTTTCTTCTGAAAAACAAAAAAATAATACATTCATTAGTTGAAGCTTTACAGCCCCAGATGTGTGTGCATATATATACATACATATTATATATACATACACATTATATACACATACATACATATACATACATATATATACATACACCATACATATATATACAGGGAGTTTGTGAGAAATTTGTCAGTTTCATAAGGAAAAAAATTAATGGATTGTAAAGAAATTCAACAGACAGAGAAATTACACTACTGTCAACAAGTTTCACTTAAAATAACCGCCATTAGCATTGATCATAGCCTCAATCCTGCTCTGGAACAAGCTGATGTTACAATTTCCCAGGGAAAGGTCTCAAAAACTACCTTAATTCTGTTAATTAACTGGGCTTTTGTAGTACTGGCACGGCGATTGGTGCCTTTCTTAACAGGGCACCATACATAATAATCCATTGGGTTAAGATCTGGGGAGTTTGAAGGCCAAACATTGGGACTGGTGTAGTCATAAAAATTTGCCAACAACCATTTTTTACTTTTCCCAGAAGTGTGGCAGGGGGGCAAATCCTGCTGCCATACATATGGCCTACCATTGACTACCCTTGTTATCCAAGGCTTGGCTACAGTGTCTAGCAACTTCATGTAGGCATCTGAGGGTTCTCCAACACTTTTTCTGCAGATTTTTGAGAAATTCTGCTGTATGAACACAATCAGATTGTTATGTTGCTTTCTTCTAGCCACAGCCTTGTAGTCTCGATTTCAATTCTCCAGTTCATGCCTGATTGTTTTTACAGTGTTCAGGGAGCATTGGGCAGCAACCATAATCTCCTTATTTTGACAGACGACACAGATCATCATGATACAAGATATTCTCTTCCATGATTCAGGTGGGTTCCAGTCATCCATTCTATCTGTCATCACGTATATGAATGAAGAAGTTATTAAATGCTGCGTAGTGTGCATCAATACTTCCAACCTACAGAGAAAAATAAACCAAATATAAATATGTCAAATTTATTTCAAACACCATATATATCATCATCATGTCGCGCTTTCAGCGCGGATATCCATGACAATCTCTCTCCATCCGTCACTATCGCTCATCATTCTCAGGAGGTCCTCTATGCAGCATCCTGCATCCGCACAGAGCTGATCAACGTACGTTTTTGCTGGGTGGCTCACACTGGCTTGTCCATGTGCTGGCTTCCACAGTAGGATGTCACTTATGAGTTCGTCCTTGCTTCTCCAGCAGTCTTACTTGTGTAATATTATAAATATATATATATATATATATATATATAAGTTTTGTATGTCTGTTTGTACAACAACCATGCTCACATCCTTTTATAAAGGCAAATTTGTGGAGAGCAGTAAATTATCCACACCATATATTATACCAAACAGGCCATATTACCTTTAGGCACCCCTTTTTGATCTCGATTAAGAAAGGACATGTTTTTCATTTACACTGTCAATATCCGGTTGTTTGTTAGGGGTTAGTTTTATAATAAAAAATTTTTAAAATCTAAAATTCATCTGTTAAAACAACTGGATATTGATAGTGTAAATGAAAAACATGTCCTTTTTTAATCAAGATCAAAAAGGGGTGCCTAAAGGTCATATGGTCCTACCAATCTTTATTTCGTAGTGATATATAATAAATTATATAATAATAGTGATATATAATAAATTCAGGAGCCGGAGTCCCTAAGGTGGTGTGATGCTGAAATCCAGTATTACCCATCAACTCCTGCGACACTACCGTTGCCAAACTGCATTGATTCCTTACCTTTCTTTTGGATCACAGTGGCAGTGTGGAGAGGGGGGGGATTTGCTGCATGAGTAACAGCTCATCCTCCATATGAACCCGCCCAGGCTATGTAGTTCAAGTTAACAAAAAAAAAAAAAAAAAAAAAAAAAATGAATAAAAACCTTGACACTACTCCATCGTCTCTTGTAGACGGAAGGATGCCAACCATATAATAAATATTGCAATATTTTATATACATTAATAACATAGGCTCTTCTAAAGCAAATCATAACTAGCCAGAAATTAATAAACATTAATAAATAAAATGTAAAGTAAGTTTTGTGTCATGGGTAACAATGAATCCAATTCTCCTTCCAGCTATGTGTAAATAACAAGGCAGACTGGGCTCTTTAACCATGGTGAGGTAACCAGTCTAGGAGAAGGAAAACTGAATTCAAATCTGTTAAACTTCACTTAAGAAATTGACCTTGTGTAACATCCTGCACGTGCAGAGGATTTGGTAAATCTATTAATAATGGAGAATGTATTTCTGTCTGTAACAAAAACTACGTCATAGCTCTACATCACAACTTACATCACAATATTCTTATGCTATATACACCCAAAATTTGAGTAAGCAATTTTAAAAATTGTTTTTTTACTCTCATTCTTTTTTTCTTTTTACAGTAACAAGAAGTTAACTAAAAAGTTTACAAATAAATAAATACCTACGATTTTGTGGAAAAATATTCAAAATAATTGTTTGATTATTACATGCACGCAACATTTTATTTGAGAGGGACGGGGCTCAGTTTTCATTTCAAATTGTTTTTTTTTTTGTTTTTTTTTTACTCCTTTGATAAATATGAGGATTTGTCTTACTTATGATACAAACCCTCTGACATTGAATTTTTAATTCCCACCCTCTCAGGCAATGTCTTTCAAAAATTAATTTTTATGACGCCCGGAGGGTGTTTACTGTTGCTAGTATATATATATACAACATTAAACAATATAATACAATTTACTTACTGCTATTTTGAGTTCTTCTGTAGCAGACCCCGGCTTATTAGACCAAAGACACATCATTGAGTCTTCACCTCCAGTCACCAAACTGTTGCTCTGAAAATATAAAACCAAATGCCAACCACTGTAATGATGATAGATTTTATACAGAAGAACAAAAAGGAAACTTGAATCCTATTACATAAAAGAAATTAAAATCTCTACTAAAAATGATTAGCAAGAATATGCACCCTCCGGGCATAAGAATTTAAGTTTTAACGTAATGAAATATATTAAATTAGAAAGACCTACAAAATTAGATAGTCGGGAACCTTCTTGACATAATTGGGAGCCATTATGGAACTTTGAACCGAACCCTTTATTCAGTATCCTGTTTTCATTCCACTAACCATAGCTGGGGAACAGGGGTTAAGCTGTGTTAATTATTATTCTATGTTATTGCTGCCCCTCTCCAGGATTGAACCAGTAGTCTAGAGATAACTGTCACTTAGACCAAAAGGTAGAAAGAAAGAAAAATGATATGAATTGAAGAAAAAGAAAAGAAAAGAATAAATCAAATGAACTGGGAAGAATATTAAGCAAATTGGTAAGAAGAAAGATACAAAGAAAGAAAAGGAGAAAATAAATAAATAAAAATTAAGAATAAAGAAGGTGCAAGTAAATTTTTTTTTTTAAATCGAAGGAAAAGAAGAATAAATAAAATCTGCAAGAATCCTAAATCAAAATGAAAACAAAAAAAAAAAAAAAGGCTATACTTATTTTAATCATATTCTAATTTAATTTTAACAGTTCAATGATGCCCGCAAGACGGCCATCATTGACAAAGAACTCTCCCAGATAAACATTGACGTGGCGTGCCTTCAGGAAACCCACCTGGCTGAAAGTGGCCAAATCAAGGAGACAAACTTCACCTTCTTCCGGCAGGGAAAACCCTCAAATGAAACCCGATGGCACGGAGTCGGGTTCACTTTAAAAAAATTTAAAAAATAGCCTTATCCCTCGTGTTGATCCCCCATCAACTGGTAGCGATAAAATCATCACCCTTCAGATGGGAACGCATGCAGGACCAGCAACTATCATCAGCACATATGCCCCAACCCTCTACACTGCTCCTGAAGAAAAAGAGGAGTTCTTCGAGAACCTGAGCACGGTGATAACTGGGATCCCATCTACCAAGGACCTTTACCTGCTCAGGGATTTCAATGCAACAGTAGGAGCAGACCACGAGGCCTGGCCCACTTGCCTTGGCATTCATGGACGGGACAAGACAAATGAGAACGGCAAGAGATTGCTAAAAACTGTGCTGCTACTAAGCCCTATAACCCGTCGGTCGCTACCGAGCCAAAGGGCTCACAGAATCTCCGAAATTGGCCATCAAGATCGGATTATCTGCATCAACCAAGGATTGCAGGGTCTCTATATTTGCTGGAAGTCTAGCCGAATTCCCACGCTGTGTTAAGATCTCAAACGACTAGAAATCTGCTATAGAAACTGATGTCCAAGGTTAATGGCGGCCTAGTGGTCACATAAAAAACACAACGACTCTTTTTCTTCAAACTTAATAAACTTTATATTCAAATAACAAAAGAATACAAACAATTATTTCTCAAGGCTTGTGGGAGTGATGTTCCTGTAATTAAATACTTCTGGTCTTCTGCAAAGTATCGTGCAAAACAGTTCGTAAGTTGACTAAGTTTTCAAAATGGTCTTAGCTGAAGTCAGTTACTCTCGGCTTTCAGTATTGCGTTAATCTTGTCAGCTAGCCTGGTCAGCTCATGTGATCCTCAAGCAATCACAACGTCCTCTTTCAAGCCCAGCATGGCTTCATCTGCCCGTTCGGCCTCGTCTGTTTTCAAACCAAAAACGTCTGAGTTAAATAATATTTCAATCGGAACAATTTTATTTCCGGCCAGCATGAAGATATCAGGAATTTTTTTCTGCTCCTCCTACTCTAGCAGGGTAACCGCCTCCCTCTTGTTTCAACCAGCTAATCGAATTCACTTCCGCCAAATCGACAGTGGCCTCTGTTCTTCTGGCTACTTTGAGTGTTTTTTAAATACATTTGACTTTCTTTTAATTTCGATTTTCAACAAGAGTTATCTCCATTCTTAAATAGTAAGGAAACAATAAAACAAAAGATTCTCTTTAATTCCGGTTTTTCATTTTCCGGTAATCTATAAAACAGGATTTATCTTTTTCCGTGCGACCCAAGTCTGGTCAAATCAAAGACTGGTCTACGACCGCCGCTGATTCTGGGAGTTCTCCTGACCTACTTGAGATCTCACCTCCTGATATGGTTATTTCCGGATCGCCCATCTGTTTTGAATCTACGGCCGAGGTCAGCCGGCGAATTATATTTCCGTTTTCTTTTCTTTCTTTCTTCTAATTTCAAAACCTAAATCGGTCACAGCCCTATGCATGACCAACACCTACTTTAGGTGCAAGGACATCCACCAAGTGTCATAGAGACACCCGCGCTCTCACCTCTGGCATCAACTAGACCTCATCATCACCAGGCACGCGAATCTTGCAAGCATCCTTCACACTCGCACGTACCATAGTGCAGACTACAACTCTGATTACTCCCTGGTTGCCAACAGAGTACGAATGACACCCAGAAAGATTCCCTGCACAAAAATGAGGGGGCGAGCACGCATCAATATGTGCTGCATAGGCAACTAGGAAAAGACAGCAATTCTTAGGTGGTCACCAAGAAGTTCTCACAAACAAGACGCCGTCAAAAGAAGAAGCCCCCATTTACGCAAAGTGGTCTCACCTTAGAGATGCCACCTACAACACTGCTATTACCGCCTATGAAAAAAAGGAGCAGCAAAATGAGGACTGGTTCTAGGCTCACTGGGAAAAAATGAAGTCTGTGGTTGAAGCCAAGAGGACAGCCCTCCTGGCACACAAGGTAGCGCCTAGCCAAAACACACTTGATGCCTGGAGGAGTGCCAGAAACAAAGCTAAGAGGATTGCCCGACACTGCGCCAACACCTACTGGCTAAACCTGTTCCGCAGTATAGAGACAGCTACTAACACGGGAGATGTAAGGGACATGTATGAGGTGGGGTTGGTATATATATATATATATATATATATATATATATATATATATAAGAAAATTTGGTACTATTCGCAGAGTTCCATCCCGGCCTCCTGCCTTAAAAACAACCAGTGCTTAGGGAATTTTTCCCAAAAAGTTCATGAGATATTTTACCCCCTCCATTGTTGATAAAAATGCCTTCAATGAAATATGAAAAAAAATCAACCAACAAAAAACATTTTTTAATTTTTTTCTAGAGATAAGTTTGTATCTTTATATCAGAAGATTTTTATTAGTTTCAATGCGAGAGATTTTTAGTAAAAGAACCATGAATACAGAATTCTGCTAAAAAATATCAACAAAGAAAGTGAACCTGTGGTTAAAAAAAAATTTTTTTTTAAAACAGACTGTTTTACCATGAAATAAAAGTTTTTTTTTTTTTTAATTAAAAATGACCTGACATTTTTTTATTAAAATATAAAAGAATATCTAAATATACAGATTTTCTTTTATTTATGACTTGTTTTTAGTTTAAGTATACAAGAATATCTAAAAATTTTGATTTTTTTTTTAAATTTGTAATTGATTGTTGGAAATAAATATATTAAAACCAAATAAAAATACTGAAAAAAATGTTTTGATTTTTTATTTGTAATTGATTGTCGAAAAAAAATTAGAATAAAATGAAAATAAGAAAAAAGAAAAAAAAAAAGAAAAAAAAAGATATTTTTTTGCGGGTTGAAGGCATTTTTATCAACAATTCTTTTTTTTTTAGTGGTTTAAAGGCATCAAAAGTAAGCCATATTTGCCCCCACCCCCTTGAAATATTTTAAAGAGTAGGAAGGTTAAAATATTTAGATTTACTTGTCGAAAATATACTGGAGGGGTAAAATATTGCATTAAGTTTTTGGGAAAAATTCCTTAAGCACTTGTTGTTTTGTTTTTTTTTCAACTGACACTGCTACAGCTAGGGACTTCAATTGTAGGTGGTACTGTTTTTAAGCTAACACCGTCTAGCGTTTTTTAAGGCAGGAGGCTAGGACGGAACTCTGCGAATAGTACCAAAATTTTTTATTTTTTCTTGTTTCTGGGCAGAAAATATTATTACAGAAAGGAACCTTGAATCATATTACATAAAAGAAGTGGTTAAGTCTATCCCGTTTTTGGGAGCACTAGACCAGAGAGATTGTGCTGAGGTGAAGTGCCACACCAACTGTCAGCTCCCCACTTTACCACACAGCTCGAATTACCCAAGCTATACTACTCCTACACTGAGTTGGCGGGGACCAGTATTGAACCCAAATCCTTGTGGTTCCTACGCAGATGCTCTACTGTCTGAGCTAAACTATTTTCTTTTCTGCTTCTTTGAGACATCTTTTCCAAAAGTATACAAAAACGAGACAAGCTGCTTATTGAAAGTAAGACTAGAGGAACATTGAAAAGCAGTGGTACAAGAGCAAATAGAAAAGTCAGGTATAGCTGACCATATATGAAATGAAAAGGTAAACCATCTACTCTTGCAGGATAATGTTAAGATAATAAATAGAGAAGAACATTTCAAGATGAAGATGTGTCAAAGAAGCAGTGCATATGTTAACCTATAGGGATCTCTTAGTTAGTTGAATTTCTGGCATGTCAACACTTGTTGGGTTAATTTATGCCAAAGATGTTTTGTTTTACTCATTCTTGATGGGTACTCAATTTTTTTTAAACTCATTTATTTTAAGCAGAGTTTAACAAGTTTTCCTTCTCCTAGACTGGTTGCCTAACCAAGGTTAAGAGCCCAGTCTGCCCTATTATTTACCCACAGCAGTAGGGAGAATATTTGGATTCTTCCTTTCCCAAAGGTTTTAGCACTATGTGAAATGTAAACAGCCTCATACATGATTTGAACTTGTCCATTTCCTATAGCATTAACCATAACACCATAATGAACACTTATTATTTATAGTGGTAATTTATGAGGAAGTGCGTCCCGGTCTCCTGCCTCAAAATTGCTACCCGGTGACTATTAAAATAACGACCCATCTCAGTCTATTCAAAACTATCCATCTTCATATCTATCTATCTATCTCAATTTGTTCATATTTATCTTTTTTTTTTATTCGTGTTTGTTTAATGTCTTGTTTTTAGTTTAAATAAACAAGAATTATGACAAAACAAGAATTACGACAAAAAAAAGAAGCTACCCCCCACCACCAAATACATTTACTTGTCGAAAATATCTATCTATCTTCATATCTATCTATATTATTTTGTTTGTTTATCTATCTATCTCAGTCTATTCCAAACTATATACCATCTTCATATCTAAACAAGAATTACGACAAATTACGATAAATAAACAAGAATTACGATGAGCTGGGGTTGTTATTTTGATAGTCACCGGGTAGCAATTTTTGAGGCAGGAGACCAGGATGCACTTCCTCATAAATTACCTTTATAGTCTCTCTGCAACAATATTTTTTTTCCTTCTCCTAAACTGGTTGCCTAACCAAGGCTAAAGAGCCCAGTCTGCCCAACTATTTACCCATAGCTGGGGGGTAGAATACTTGGATTTATACCTCTCCCTGCAACAATATTTAAATCAAAATTTAGAAATCTCATGAGATCATAAAAAATTAGAAATGAAGAGGAGAATATTACTTATGAGATCATAAAAAATTAGAAATGAAGAGGAGAATATTACTTATGAGATCATAAAAAATTAGAAATGAAGAGGAGAATATTACTTATGAGATCATAAAAAATTAGAAATGAAGAGGAGAATATTACTTACATGATCGTCCCATTTAAGACATCGTACTGTGGCTTTGTGTCCCCCAGACAAAGACGAAAGAGTTTCCACTTCATTTTTATTGAATAACTGCAAAATACTCAAATCTCCCTAAAGATAAAATAAAGAAAAGACTTTTTTTTTAAAATTCAAAACACAATGTCTATCTTTAAAATCCTTTATCTACCACTCAACTTGCCACAATGGCTTGTAAAACAAAACCATGGGTAGCAGTATGGTGGATGTGAGACGCGGCGGAAGAACCTTCATAGGTCAACGGCGTATATCACAAGATGCTGGGCGGAGGAACCCAGTATGGGTCAACGGCCAGGATCAACCAGTTCAGTCAGGTAACTACTGCTCCTCATCTCTAAGACTAGTGCCTATTGATGAGTTAACTCCATAGCTACCGATAGATATCTATAACCTCGACCACTACCATCCGCAATTGTCATCGAATTTTCTACAAAATGAAGGGAAGTAACTATTTAAAAGTTGCCTCCCCTGAAGTAGACTTTTTTTTTTAGTTAAAATCTCTTTTATATTCTTGTAGATGATGACAACCTGGTGCCTGACTGACACTGAACCGATCGGATTTCAATCCCAGCTGTAGGTAGCTTACAAATGTCTAGCCACACTGAAGAGCCTTGATAAGTCGAAACACGTGTCTGTGGATGACACATGTATATATATATTTATTTACACCGTCAATATCCAGTTGTTTGTTAGGGGTTAGAGTTTAGTTTTATAATTTATTTCTTTTTAAATCTAAAAATCATCTGTTAAAACAACTGGATATTGACGGTGTAAATGAAAAACATGTCCTTTTTTAATCGAGATCAAAAAGGGGTGCCTAAAGGTCATATGGTCCAAGATTTGTTATGTGCGTGTGTGTTCTTGTTCATTATTCTTGTTATTAATATTATTATTATATTTATTTATCTTTTATTCATTTATTTATTATTATTAATTTTTTTTTTTTTTGCTAAGAATCTTCTTGTCTTATGAATGTGTATTTATCTTTTTACCTATGTACTTTGTATCTCGTCATATCCATGTGCTGTCCATATTAAATGTTTTGTCTGTCAACCTTTGTCGGAGTCATGTATCCAATATATATAACTTTGAACCATTTCTTACAGTACAAAAAAACAAACTACTGAACATGGTACTCACTTGTGTGTTCCAGCCAGAATCAACCAATGGTCAGGATCTGTACTACCAATATAATCAACAATGTATTCAATATTATCCTACAAAAGACAAATTTATTTCAATAAAACAAACTAAAATAAAACATTTATTACAAAGAAAGGGAAGTAAAAAGGAATGTTACAAAGAAAAATATGAAAAGTGGAAAGAGGAAAATCAAATATTCATACAACTAAATGCACAAGCCGAAATCAGTCCTGGAGAATGAGACGCATAAAATTCTCTGGGACTTTGAGATACGGATGGATCAACTAATCTCTGCCAATAGAAGAGACCTAGTCTTAATCAACAAGAAAACTTGTCATCTCGTGAATTTTGCAATCCCAGTGGATTACAGAGTGAAGATTAAGTTTTTAAGGTACACTGCTAGGTCTTAAAGCAGAAGTGCTTATCCAGTGGAATTAGATTATGGTGATAGGTAGGGCAGTTTGATGTCAATATTCAATAAAAGTGTTCAAACATTTAAAGACCTTAAATAAATCAAGCAAAATGGCATAGAAGACAAAATACTTGATTAAAC
Source organism: Doryteuthis pealeii (assembly GCA_023376005.1). Taxonomy (NCBI): domain Eukaryota; kingdom Metazoa; phylum Mollusca; class Cephalopoda; order Myopsida; family Loliginidae; genus Doryteuthis; species Doryteuthis pealeii. The sequence continues at coordinate 60,316,593 of CM042163.1, forward strand.
AAACAAAATTGTATTAACAGAAGTTTACAAAAGGTAGCATTGAATACTGGGCGAGGTTCCGCCAAAGTTCTTTTTTTAAAGTTCAAATGTAAAATGTAAGCTGGTATTTCACAGTTCAAAAGTGAGAAAGAAAAGATGAAAGTTTAAAGTCAACTCAAAAGCAGTCAAGCATAAGTTGAATGAATATAAGGTTTATCTCCGAAAGCATAGGTTATTCAAAGAGAGAGAGAGATAGATACCTTCAGCGTGTAAGCGAAATGTTCTTAAAAAGGGTGACGTGAATTCCCTTAGGCAAATGAGATCTTTCTGGTTAGGATCCGAAAGGCTGGCTTTATTTATAGTCCAGCATAGGCTCCAAAAGGGGTCTAGTTGATAAATTTTCTTATTAGGCGGGAACGCCTCTGATTGGTTGAATTTTACGAATTTTTATTTTAAATTTTATTTTTACTAAGGTTGCGCGATCACATGCGCAAACTACTTATTTTTGTCATTCGACCTCTGTCTGTTGAAGCGATAACTTCCGGCTTCACCACAAGATCCTTGATAAAGAGTCCCTCGATAATGTGAATTCTTTGGTCATTAAAGCGTTCCGAGTTATTCGTATAAAGTCCTTCGATAATGTGAATCTCTTTGGTAAAGATCCCGGCAATCCTATGTGTGTCCTCCAAGAGATCAATTTGAATTATGACAAATATGGGGGGTTTAAGTATTTTATCAGGCCAGTAGTATTGCTAGTGATTGGTTACAAGAGTCAATCACATGACCTTGGCTAGTCTATAAATCTAGGTGGGTATTTAGAGCAGATCTTATATCAAAATAATCCCAACAAAGGTGAAAGAAAACAAAAAGATAGACAAATACTTAGACCTGGCGAGAGAGCTGAAAAACACTGTGGAAGATAAAGGTTAAGGTCATACCAATTGTAATTGGGGCCCTTGAAACGGTCTCCAGGTGTTTTGGAAAAGTGTCTGGAGGAATTGGAAATTGAAGAATAGAGACCATCGAAACAACAGTACTGTTAAGATCAGCTAGAATACTCAGATGAGTCCTGGAGACTTGTTGTCACTCAGCCTTCAATGAAAGACCATCAGCTTGCGCTGGTGGGAAAAACTCACAAGGAGTAAAATAATAATTCTATCCTAGAGACCATCGAAACAACTGTACTGTTAAGGTCAGCTAGAATACTCAGAAGAGTCCTGGAGACCTGAGGAGACTTGCTGTCACTCAGACTCTAGTAAATAACCCGAAAAGTTAGACAAATACTTGGACCTAGCCAGAGAGCTGAAAAAAAAAAACTGTGGAACATAAAGGTAAAGGTCATACCAATAGTAATTGGGGCCCTTGGAATGGTCTCCAGGTGTTTGGAAAGGTGTCTGGAGGAATTGGAACTCCAAAGAAAAATAAAGACCATCTAAAATATTAATTCTTTAATAGAGTGCAAGCGTGCTGAAGCAATAATGCTAATCTGTTTCAATTGAATATAATGCAAAGAAGGAAAGAAGAGAGAGAGAGTTAAATCAAGATTATTATACTTTTTACATATTGAACTATTTAGCAATAGCTCTTAATTAAACACATCAAACATTTATTACAGAGAAAGAAAGGGAAGTAAAAGGAATGTTACACAGAAAAATATAGAACAAACCAGAAAGATTTACAATAATTAGTTTCAAAACAAGCTTTAGCATCTATATGTGAATACTCATGTTCCTTAAAAGTATGACTGTTATCATCTAGCAACAACCCCTGGTTGAAAATGATGAAACGCAAAAATGAAAGTCCTGATTATCTGCTGTTGCTTATCTGCCAAATTCTTATGAGTGTCATCACCTCAGCTAAATAATGGACCATTCCATTTTTATTACAAAAAAAGAAAGGGAAGAAAAAAGACATCTTACACAGAAAAAAATAAAAAAGAAAGAAAGTAAAGAGAGAGGGTGAGCGCGTGGAAGCAATAGCGCTAATCTGTTTCAATCGAACAAAATGAAAAGAAGGAAAGAAGAAAAAAAACAAAGTATGAGAGAGTTAAATCAAGATTATTATACTTTTTACATATTGAACTATAATGCAATAGCTCTTAAGTAAACATATCAAATGTTGTAATAATTAAATTATCATACTGTAGTATCTCCACAGGTCCTGCTTATGATAATTAATTTATTAGACACTGGACATTATTTTATTTTTTTATACGCATTGTAATTGCCTTCTTAATATAAATAAATAATAATAAGTAGTAAAATGAAATTATTCCCATATGATCTTCACTTCATTTGATGTTCTTTGAAAAAATTCAGGAAATAAATAAGAAATGTCTCAAGTAAAAATAATGAAACTTCTTGTTGAAAAAAAAAAAATAATAATAATCTTACTGATGCCAAAAGGACGAAAAAAAAAAAAAATAGAATTGTAAACTTTGAAGTAACAACTTATATAAAAGAGTAGGATGAAAAAAAAAAAAATACTTGCATTTAATTTTTCCTTTAAATCTGTGAACTGCAGAATGGTATCACCCTAAAATAAAAGAAATGGAATTTATTTTTAAATATAAGAATTGTAATATTTTCAAAAGTATTCTTGATTTTAGTACAAAATTATAGTATGTAGTCATTGTACTAATTTCTATTCACACTAAGAATTGTAATAGTTAGCAAGCTGGCTTCACAGACCATTGGTAGTGGGTTCGATTCTCACTGGGCGCTCCATAATCTGGCCCTGTGCTACATCTAAGCTAACCTTAGTAAATATGTATATCCAAATAATCCCAACAGTAACAAAGTCTGTAAGTCAGCTTCTGGTCTTAAGAGACATATGGTGGTGCATAAGCATCAAATTTTATCATTTGATCCATCTGATACAATGGGAAGGACGTCCTTCCTATGTCATATTTGCATCAAACTTTGTGGATCTGCAGCGGGTTTGATGAGTCATTTGAGGGCTCATGAGAGGAAAAGTTCTGGTGATATAGTTATAAGGGACAGCAATGATCTGTAAAGATTATGCTATTGCTGCTAATCATTATAACAATCATACAATAGGCAGTGTTCACTTCCGCCACTGTCTTTGAGATAAATATATATTCAGATTATAATTCTAGGATACTACATCCATCGTTAAACTTTTAACTCAGAAAAGTAGATTGGTTGGTTGGATTTTATGGCATGTCAACCCTTGTTGGGTTATTTCATACCAAAGATATTTTTATTCTATGCATTCTTGTTGGGTATTCAAACACATTTTTTTAAACTCATTGAACTCATAATCTATTTAACCCATAGTTGGTATCCTAACAGGCACTACCACTCTGGGTTAAGGTGGACCTGGGAGTAATGGCAATAAAGGAGTACTCCACATTCACCAGAGCTCCAGAAATGGAACCTCACCACTAGATGAAATTTAATGTCATAACCAGGACACTAAGACCTTCAGCTACTGCCTTCTAGCACATATATGATAAAAGGATTGGGGGGGGGTGCTATAAGGGGAATATGGTCGGGACAATCATATAGGTGCAATGGCTTGATGTGACCAGCCAATTGATCGGAGTAGAGTGGAGTGCTGCATGTCAGGGACTGTTCCATCCTTAAGCATTATGTGTCACCATACACAGCCAACGGGTGGCACTACTGGTAGTGGGGTTTGGTTTGGTGGCATATCAACCCCGTGGGTTATTTAATGCCAACTATATAATATTTATAAAATAAACATAATATATATAACAATGAATAATATAATGAGTATTATAATAAATAAATATATAATATAACAATATCTAGCATAACACACACACACATATATATATATATATGTGTGTGTGTGTGTGTGTGTGGTGGAGATGTGAGGAATGAAAATACAAAACTCACATCTCCACCACATTCTGTTGGCTTCATTCCAATCCTCTTTCCATATATATATATATATATATGTGTGTGAATAAAAAGGTCTTAAATACCAGGGGTATCACGATTATGAACCTCTGGTATTTAAGGCCTTTTTATTCACAAATAAATTTGCTCTGTTTATTAAAATTAAACACTGAGCTCTCATACATGACCTGAACTCTGCAACAAAGTACAGTTAGAAAATAGGACCAGCTTAGAATCACCCTTATACTAAGAAACTTGGTACCCCACCAAAGAATATATATATATATATATATATATATATATATGGAGAAAGGTAGACAAACACAGGATGTTATATGAAATGGATGTTTATTGTAGGTAGTAGTGTCGACGATGCAACGTTTCGATCTATTAGACCTTCTTCAGGACTTGGATATAGTTCTTGCTTCAATGATGGACATTTTCAAAATGGTGAAACAGGAGGTCATCAGTAAGGAGGGGGTGGAGGTGGATAGTGGATTTTCCTTTTCTCAAGATAGGGAGAGGGGTTCCGGTAATGGTACCGCAATTGTTAGAAACATCCATTTTCTATAACATTCCGTGTTTGTCTACCTTTCTCCACATACTGTCAGATTAACCTCCTCACATTTCTTATATATATATATATATATATATATATGTATGTATGTATGTGTGTACGTTTGTTTTGTTATGGGAATATTTTGTGGTACTCTTTTTTTTTCAAAACAAATTATCAGGGTTACAGTTATCTATTTTACCTTACAGTTGTGTTACCGTAAGTGGTATTGTGGACATATTTCATATCAGAATCATAATATATTTTTTATTTCTCGCAAGAAGGACAAAATGCAGAGGTGCAATGAGCATATTCCATGGCCCTAGAAGATGGGGCATGCTGTCTTTGGAATAAACGTCTATCCAGAATATAATTCCAGTGTGCCTTGAAGTTAGCCCGAACAAAAAAACTTAACAGTTACTAAGAGTCACTGATTTATTTTGCCAAAAATAAAACAGCAAATGACAAGTTAAAATACAGTAAAACAAAGAATTCGTTACAACCTGCGTCTGTCTCTTTTATCCTTGTATTCCTTCTTCTGAGCTTCTGTATGTGTTCTTTCTTTCGTTCGTTTCTCTCCTTCTTCTCTTCCTTATCCTTTTCAGTTTTCTCTTTTATCGCTCCTTCACTCTTATTCACTTCGTTTCCGTTCACTCGTTCGGACACCCCTTTTTCGCGTTCTCCTCTCGCCGCTGCTTGTTTACCTTTCTGCTCGCTCACTTCCTTTTTCTGAGCGCGTGCGCGACATCAACGTAAAAGGGATCTACGAAAACACAGACGCAGCCCTGCAAAACGAAGCTGGGCCTTTTTCCTTTATGGGTTTTCGAGTGCTAGAATCACTTTTCACCACATCCAGGATACTACATCAATCATTAATCACCCGAACAGATTTATGATTGATTTTTATGTGAATGAGCATAAAATAAAGAAAATATAACTTAATTTTATGTTTCATTTTAACATTTGGGAGAGCTCTGTTCTAGGAGACAAGGTGCCGTTATAGTATGTGGCCTACCTTTTTGATTCTGTTATAGTATGTGGCCTACCCGGTTTGAATGTGTCCTACCTCAGTAAGAGTATATTTATTGATATAAGTAGTAGGCAATTTATTGAAACTAATTATTTTTCACATATATTCAATTTCAAGAAATGCAATTCAGCCATAAGGTGTATATAGTAATTAAGAATAATTAAAAAAGAATTTATCCATAATTTACATTAATCAGAGATCTAGTTAATTCTAAAATTCTGAAATAGGGTTAGGAGTTATTATTATAAACTTATAATATGCTTTTTATGGTAGGCCACATATTATAAGAGAGACATGATTTCATAGGCCACATTCAAAAGGTAAGTCACATACTATAATGGTACCCCTTTTAAGAAGGTTGGTTGGATTTTATGGCATGTCAACCCTTGTTGGGTTATTTTATGCAGAAGACATTTTGTTTTATTTATTCTTGATTAGGTATTAAACATTTTTTTTTTCAAACTATTTTTTTTAACACAATTTTTTAAACTCATTTTTTTTATTTAACACATAGATCAAACCCTAACAGGTACTACTATTCCAGGTCAGAGTGGACCTGGGAGTCATGGCAATGAAGGGGGTAGTCCACACTCCCAAGAGTGGGAATTTCACCACTAGAGGCAGTTTAACATCATACCCAGGACTCTAAGACCCTCAGCCACCGCCTTCTAACACTCATATGATAAAAAGGTTTGGGGGTTTGCCTTAAGGACAATAGCATCAGAACAATCATATAGGTGCTAGGGCTTGACGTGGCCAGCCAATTGATCAGCCTAAGTAAGAGCCAA
>CM042163.1:60327832-60380332 GCA_023376005.1 Doryteuthis pealeii
CCACCATTTGCTAGTTTCAGTGCTTGTATTCAATTTCTCATGGATTTGTTTAAGTTATCAACAATCATCTAATCCATATTTTACCAAGGTTTCTTTAAGGGTTGCTACTTACATGACTTTGGTCGTACACCCAAGGTTTTCGGTCAAGGTGCTCTATTGAATTCATGTCAGGACTTTAGGCTATCCATGATAGAGACTTGATTCCTTTAAGATTCCTTCCAGGCTTTAGGTTTGTTTTACGGCATATCAACCTCAGTGGGTCATTTAATGCCGATAAAGTTTTTAAATAAAGTAATCATTAAATGGATACTCAATTTTGTTTATAAACTCATATTTTCTATTTAATCCATAGATGGCACCCTAACAGGTATTACCACTCCAGGTCAGAGTGGACCAGGGAGCAATGGTGATGAAGGGATGCTCTACATCCCCCAGACCTCCAAAACTGGAACCTCACCATCAGATAGAGTATAACATCATTCCCAGGACATGCAGACCCTGAGCCACCTCCTTCTAGCACCCATATGATAAAAAGGGTTGGGAGTTTGCCATAAGGGCAATAGGATTGGGGCAATCATATAGGTGCTGGGGCTTGACGTGACCAGCCGATTGACCGGAGGGGGCTTTATCCGACTGCCCGTCTAGCCTAAGTAAGGGCCAAAGTGGAGTATTGCAAGTCATGGACTGCTCAACCACCAGGGTTCTATCCTTAAGCATCACGGGTCACCACCCACTGCCAACAGGTAGCCCCGTTGGGGGAGTCTTACCCCTTTGCAAAGGTGCAGTCGGTGCATTTTAACAGCCCAGCCGACAGGGCGGTCCAGGCCTTATAACACAAGTCAAAATTGCTGTAATCAAAAGGTGGCTAAAAACTTATAGGCCACTATATATTTTGATACACTGGTACCTACCTACGTGTGTCATGCCCTGTCATCACCTCAGATAAATAATGGACCATATCCTTGTAATTTGTCTCATGATATATATCTATATGTTTGTGTTGTCTGGTGTGTCTTGTATCGTTTCCTGTGAGCGTCCAAGGGTGGTCATGTCCATGGGCTTAGCTTCACGCTATTAGGCATGGCCTTCCTTCAATAGTAGTTTAACAAAAATAAAGTTTTTCTTTTACTTATTCTTTATAACTTGTACCTACTATTGATAAATAAATTTCTTATTTCTCTTATTTCTATTTATTAATCATAAGGAAAGAAAGGGAAGAAAAAAAAATGTGCTACACTTCAGAGGGAAAAGAAGGCAAATAAATAAATAAAGGGGAGGGATATGAAGCAATAGCACTTGTCGTCTGTTTCAATGAAAGAGAAAGAAAAAGAAGGTTAGAAAAAAATAAGGGAAAAAGCTATTGAGTTGTGTTCTTACTTGCATTATGTCATCCTGATGGGAATCTGTGTAATTAACTAATATAGAGGATTTCCTTCTATCCCTGAAAATAAAATAAAAATGGATCCTAAAATTATTCTATTACAATAAAAAAAAAAATTTTTAAGTAAAATAAAAAGGTATACAAGAAAGAATTGATTTTTTGACAGTGAGAGCTATAGAGAGAATGAGTGAGAGCAAGACAGTGACAGAGAGACAGTGAGAGAGAGAGAGTGAGTGAGAGTGAGACAGAGAGAGAGCATGAGTGAGAGTGAGACAGAGAGAGAGAGAGAGAGAGAGAGAGAGAGTGAGACAGTGACAGAGAGAGAGAGAGTGAGACAGTGACAGAGAGAGAGTGAGAGTGAGAGTGAGAGAGAGAGAGTGAGAGTGAGAGTGAGAGAGAGAGAGTGAGAGTGAGAGTGAAAGTGAGACAGAGACAGAGCATGAGTGAGAGTGAGACAGTGACAGAGAGAGAGAGAGAGAGTGGGACAGTGACAGAGAGAGAGAGTGAGAGTGGGACAGTGACAGAGTGAGAGTGGGACAGTGACAGAGAGAGAGAGTGAGAGTGGGACTGAGAGTGAGAGTGAGACAGTGACAGAGAGTGAGAGTGACAGAGAGTGAGAGTGAGAGTGAGTGACAGAGAGTGAGAGTGAGACAGACAGAGACAGAGACAGAGAGAGAGAGAGAGACAGAGAGTGAGAGTGAGACAGAGACAGAGAGTGAGAGTGAGAGAGAGAGCTATAAAGAGTGAGAGCTAGAGCTATAAGAGAGAGAGTGAGAGCATGGCAGCAAGTGTTAGAGAGGTTTGAACAATGCTGTTTTGATTACTGCGCAAAAATAAATTGTGACCATCCTCTGCTATGTGTGGTTTATTTGTTTGTTTGGTTTTACGGCATATCAAACCTTGGTGTGTCATTTAATTCTGGCAAAGTTTTGAAAAATTCATAGCAATAGTTTGATAGAAAATTTTTTAAACTCAGTTTTTTTTATAAACAAATTTTTCTATTTAACCAATAGATGGGACCCTAACAAGTACTACCACTCCGGGTCAGAGTGGACCAGGGAGCAATGGTGATTAAGAGGTGCTCCACATTCCCCAGACCTCAAGAACTGGTACCTCACCATCAGATAAAATTCAACGTCATACCCAGGACATGAAGACCTTCAGCCACCGCCTTCTAGCACATATACGATAAGGGTAATAGGATTGGGACAATGATATAGGTGCTAGGGCTTGACGTGACCTGTCGATTGATCAGGGGCCTTCTCCAACCACCCATCTAGCCTAAGTAAGAGCCAAAGTGGAGTGTTGCATGTTATGGACTGCTCAGCCACCAGGAATCCGTCCTTAAGCATCACAGGTCGCCACCCACAGCCAACAGGTGGTCCCATGCGGGGGGGGGGGGATAACCCCACTGCAGAGGTGTAGGTATTTTTTGTCGGACTCGGGAATGTTCCCGAGTCCGACAAGAATCACCGGAGAAGGCCGGAGGGCATATCGGCCGAAACGTGGTACAGATAACAATGAAGATGAGGACAATAGTCCAAATAACACAAATAATAGTAATCATCAAATAACAAAACTGATATTTACCAAATGAACAAATCAACATCATTCGTATCTGAAGCTTCAGTTCCAGCAGCCAGCTTTAAATCAGAAGAATTAATATCAAGGCACAAGAGATTTTTGTCAGAGCCTGCATAAAAATGGAGGTATATTATTATTATTGGATAATATTAATGAGTAAACAAAAAAAAATTTCAATAAAGAGACACAATTACTCCTTCTGAGAGTAAGAATAATGAATAATAATAATGAATAATCTTATTATAATGGAGATTGTGTGGTATTCTGTCTGTAACCGAAACTATATCACTACACAAATCACAATTCCCTTAGTTATTTACGTCACATTTTCCATGATTTTATTTCTATTTAAAACTCAATTATTAATAAAATTGTTTTACATTATTAATACTGTTGACCATATCTACAAACTAATAGCATGCAGTTGTATTTATATATACAGCAAAATAGAGGTTTACAGTGTGAACAGGAAGGCTAATTCACATATTGATCTTAAACATTTAATTTTAATAAATATGTGCTTAGTATTATTGATTTCTATTTGTTTGGTTTTATTTTAACGAATATGAGCAAAGATCTCTTCAATAAATCTCTTAATAACTAAATAGTTAAAATATGAAAATTTAGCAATGAAAGGCTGGAGTGATGGAAGAGTAAGTTTCAGTTGTTCTGTTTTTCGATTATATCCCCCTATGTTTCAAATTGTTTTATCTGCATTCTTATTTAGTTTCATTAGTCTTTCTAATTTAATATATTTTATTGCATGAAAACTTAAATATGTGCACCATAGGGTGCGTATATTAGCTAGTATATGATAATAATCAGAAGAATTAATATCAAGGCACAAGAGATTTTTGTCAGAGCTTGCACAAAAAAAGTTGAGAAAAAAAAAAAAAATGGAGGTATATTATTATTGGATAATATTAATGAGTGAACAAAAAAAAAAAAAAATTTCAATAAAGAGACACAAATACCGTAATGACACGGAACTCCGCGAATATTACCGGATATTTCAAAGTTCATAATCTAAGAACTCATTCTATTCAATTAAAGTTCTATTATTAGTATAATCTTAGTCCGTCTGTTCAATTATAATGAACTAAGTATCAGTTTTTGTACTTTTCTTACGGTTGGATCGCGGTGTTGTAAGAGCAATTGCAAGTGGTTTAAAGTAGACAAAGTGTTAAACAATAAAGAGTCTAACAATTGTAGACAAAACAATATATGTCTTTTTTTTTTTCATGTCATATATTTACATTTCTATTGGTGGGGTAGTGGCTAACGTGCTTGTGAATCCCAGCCTGATGAACTATGAAAGGACTGAACCCCCCATCCTCCCTCCAGCTATGGGTTAAATAGTACCACTATTGTTCTTCTACAAGGACGGCTTTAGCATTAAATAACCCATGAAGATTGATATAATATGTGCGTGAGAGATTGGTCTGTTTTTCACTTAATTGCAAATTACAACTCACAAGAACTAATTAAAATGGATTTCAATCCTAGATCTAAGGAATAATTTAGTATAATTTTTGTGTCTTTAAACTAAACAGTAAAAAGCCTTTAGGAGACAAATATTGATCCGCTCGGCATATATATATATATATATATATATATATATAATAGTCCAGATAGGTTGTTGGTGGGAATGTTTCTATTTAGGACCTCCTTTATCCTCCATACACATACAATACATACACACAATATATATATATATATATATATATATATATATATATATATATATACGCATGCTCACACAGACATATAGGTAGATTCTTTCAAATCCTCTGGAGAGCTTAATGCATGATAATTATATCATTTCATATAGAGCAAGATTTACGATTCCATATAAAGGAAAAACATAAATAAGCCAAATTACTGTTTTTAAGTTATTCCTTAATATGGAATTATGTGTGTGTAAGTTGGATTTGTGGGCCATCTGCGTGCTCACAACTGAACTACTTGTAGAAATGGCCTTATTCTGTGAGGTAGTGGCAATCACCACCATATATAAGTAAAGTCGTCGAGGTGTCCTAAAGTCGGTATCAGTCAATCAGCAAGGGAGTCTATCCCCTTTTCACTAGCGCAAGATCAAGGATATTGTTTTGCGTCTGGGATGGAGCGCCACACCTACCATCAGCTCCTTTACCGCACAGATCCCTGTGCTACTCATACACTGAGTTTGCGAGGGCCGGTATCGAACTAGGAACATTGTGATTTCTAGCCGAACGCTCTACCGACTGAGCTAAACCGGCCCATATATATATATAAGCTGGAATAAGTTTAAGAGTGATTGATTTAAAATGTCATGTCAAACCCTCTAGGGTTATGCTAAGAGATGAGGGAATCGCATTTGTATCTTTTATGTAGATGTTTCTTAAGAGTTTTTTCTGTTTTTGTTTTTGCACAATACAAATAATTTTTAAACAGATCTAATTTGACCCATAGATAAGACCTTATCAGGTACAACTACTCTGGGTCAGAGTGGACCTGGGAGTAATGAAAGAACTCCAGACTCCCAAGATCTTCAGAAGTGGAGCCTCACCATCAAATACTGTTTAGTTTCATAGAAACAAAAAGAAAAAAAAAGTAACCTGAAAACTGCTGAACTGGTTTATTTGTGTCTGTCCGTGTGTCCCAACATCTGCAAAAAAAATAAAATAAAATAAAATTTTAAAGCATGTCTTCCACTATCATTTTTGTTTTTTTTCTTTAGATACATTCTTATATACATATATATGGTTGTACCAGTTTTGAGAGTGAAAGAATTGAGCATGAAAAGCTCAAGCGTCAACTTCGAAAGGGATACACTTGTCATATTGGTGAGAACATGGAGAGATGGAAATGTCAAACATGTGGTCACATCCTACTTTCTAAGGCTGAATATGTCAATCATAGAAAAGGGTTTGACGTAACCAGCCGATTGATCTCCGATCGCCCGTCTAGCCTAAGTAAGGACTAAAGTGGAGTGTTGCAAGTCATGGACTGCTCAACCACCAGGTTTCCATCCTATACATCACATCACGGGTTGCCACCTACTGTCAACAAGTGGCCCCATTGGTGTGCGGGGATGGTCTAACCCCTCTACAGAGATGCTAGGGCTTGACGTGACCAGCTGATTGATTACAAGAGGCCTCACTGACTGGCCGTCTAGCCTAAGTAAGGGCTAAATGGGTGTGTTGCATTTCATGGATTGCTCAGCCACCAGGGTCCCGGTTATTTCCTATAAGTCTAACATGATCAAAGGGGAACCACTCTTGATGGATAAATTATTTATTGATCTACTAGGAAAAAAGAAGACGGGGTTAGGGTTAATTTTATGAGAAAATAAATATATAATTTATCAGTCAAGAGTGGTTCCCCTTTGATCACGTTAGACTTATAGGAAATAACCAGGGTTTGGTTATTGATTTTTACTGATTAAGGGATATAATTAATTAATTAAACCAAAATCAACCAATTTGTGAAACTGGACATATACCAGCTGCTGCTGATAATAAAATATTACTCGCTGCCTGTTTAGCGATCCCAGAAGTTTAGTTTAATTTTAGTAAACAAAATCGCAGTTCAGCTCAAAATTACTCGCGCCAATATTTTAAATATTTATTTGGTTCGAAGGAAAATAAAATAATCTTTCTAAATACATAATTTGTATGTTATCCATTGAATTATTTTTTACAGCGAATTAAAAAAACAAAATAACAAATTAAACGAAAACATTTAACAATAACCTTTTAGTCCGTTCATGGACCGGGTACTTTTGCTAGTATATACTATAATTAAATATATTATCATATAATTAATTATATATATTATATTAATAAAACACAAAAATAATGAAAGATAAATGATTAATCTTGTCACCCTTACATATTGATTTATCATAAAATCAATATGTAAGGGGTGACAAGATTTTCGGATTACCCTGTACAATCCAGTAAGTTTCAGTCATTTTTTTTTTTTTACTTTTACGCACTCAAAAATTTTTGGACCATATGACCTTTAGGCACCACTTTTTGATCTTGATTAAGAAAGGACATGTTTTTCATTTACATTGTCAATATCCAGTTGTTTGTTAAGGGTTAGGGTTAGTTTTATAATTCTAAAAAAAAAAATTTTTTAAATCTAAAAATCATTTGTCAAAACAACCGGTTAAATGAAAAACATGTCCTTTCTTAATTGAGATCAAAAAGGGGTGCCTAAAGGTCATATGGTCCAAATTATTTTTAAATGTTGAAAGGTGGTCATCTTAATTTTTCAAGAGACCTCAAGTGGTTATTTTTTTATGGTGAAAAAAAAAAAAAAAAAAAAAAAATGACTAAAGTTATGTCTAAAAAGATTTTTTTAACTTTTAAAATTTTTTTTAATCCCTTTGATGGTGAGATTTCATCGTGTGTTGTGGGGTCAATATGATCGCCTTTTAAGACTGGACGAAAATTATCTAAGCAAGAAGAAATGGTAATTTTCACCTTTAGTTGTCAAAATTCCTAGCAAATAAAGCAATTAGAGTAACCTCCCTTGACTTTCACTTTAAACTAAGCCTGTAGCTATTTTGAAAGTCTCCATGCGAAATAAATAAATCTTAGAAACTTTTTCGAAAACAATGCAACTGCATGCTTTAACACAAAAATATCATAAAACATGTTCTTAATAACAATCAAGTTCAGATAATGCGCACGCACAATTTTATGCTAGGAATTTTAACAACTAATAACCTCCATCAGGTACCTACCATTCTCTGAACGTCTCGCTGCCCTGGGAATGGATTCGTCGAAACTTCGGCGTCTGGCAACTGACCTGGTAAACGCTCATAAGGTCATTAATCATCTTAACAACAGCAACCTTGAGCCCCTTTTTTATCTCCATCTTTCTAACACACATGGGCATGCCTACAAACTCAGAAAACAGCACTGTTCACGTGACTTTCGGAAACATTTCTTCACGCTCAGAATTGCGGAGGCATGGAATAAGCTGCCCACGTCTGTTGTAGGCTGCTGAAACATTGAATCTTTTAAAGCCTCCATGCTTCCTGTAGTCCGACACTATACCTGATGCCCCTCTCCACACATATACATGCATATTACTACTGTAAACTGTTCATGTTCTGACACTAATACATTATTCTGTGTACTTGACATGAGACTTTGAGGAGTTGTGGTGCACCTGAGAACTGTACACAATAAATTTCATTATTCATTATCAAAAGGTGAAAATTACCTAAGAAATTACCTGATCGACTTGTCCCATGATGAAGAGAAAAGCAAATGTTTTTCCGTACGTGAAAATTTGATCCCAGAGATGACACTGTCATGAGCTGAAATCACAAGAATAAAAAGAAATATAGTTTTGCCAATAAAATGGCCGTGTTGGATATTTTGGACCAAGTTATCTTTAAGCACCCCAGGGGCAACCTGGATTCAGAGGGACATGTTTCGCTTTGCACTGTCAACATCTGGTTGTTTGGTTACCAGACAATTTTTAGACGCATTTTTTTTTTTTAAATTATAAAACTAAGTGCTAACCCTAACCCCAGCAAACAACCGGATGTTGATGGTGCAAAGCGAAATATGCCCCTCTGAATCCAGCTAGCCCCTGGGGTGCTTAAAAGTAACTTGGTCTGATATTTTTGTGAGGATGATCATTCAATGTTTTTTACCAGACGATTTTTAGACGGATTTTTTTTTTTTCATTATAAAACTAAGTGCTAACCCTAACCCCTAACCCTAACAAACAACTGGATGTTGACGGTGCAAAGTGAAACATGTCCTTAATCCAGGTTGCCCCTGGGGTGCTTAAAGGTAACTTGGTCCGATATTTTTGTCAGGGTGATCGTTCAATGTAAATTTCAACTGAGGTTCCTCAATGACATGGCGGCAAGCTGGTATGACAGGGGCACACAAAAACTACCACAGTGCCTACAAAACTGCCTCCCCACCCACCTGTTGGCTAGGAGTGGTAACCTGTAATGCCTGAGAACAGGAGGGTAGTGGCTGAGCAGTCTGTGATCTGGGTACTAAGTGATCCGTGATATACAATACTCCCCTTTGGCCCTTACAGGGAAAACAGGTGGCTGGAGAGGACCCATCTGATCAATCGGATAGTCATATTAAGCCCTAGCACCTATATGATTGCCCCGACCATATTCAAAACAGACAGAGCATACAGCAGAGTTTTTCAACCTTTTTCATCTCACGGCACAGTTAGCTGGGCAATAAATTGATCGAGGTACACCATCAGTATATAAACATAAAATTATTTTATCATTTAAATTTTAAAAGAAAAGGAATAGTGAAAATGTGCCACAAGTGTAGCATAATTAAAATTAGCACTAAACTACATACATTACCTCCTCTGGTGGTATAAAAGAGCCTGGTCTTTAGAGCAGAGTTTTTCAACCTTTTTCATCTCACGGCATAGTGAGCTGGCACACCATCAGTATATAAACATAATTATTTTATCATTTTAATTTTAAAAAAGGAATAGTTAAAATGTGCTACATGTGTAGCATAATGAAAACAAAAAATATTAAAGTAATAAAATAAAAATACAAGAGGATGATCAACCGTCCTCAACACTCATGGCACACCCAAGCATTCGACTCAGCACCTTTCTATAAATGCTTGTTTGTCCGATTATACAGATGAGTGTTTCTCTATCCTGCACAGAGCTAGGTCTAAGCAACATCTAGCAGTCCTTGAGGCTGTTAGTATTTCTTTCCTTAGACCTACTCTGTGCAGACAAACACCGAGACACTCCATTTATCTGTTGGGAGGCATAACATAACATAACCCCGGTTTAACATAGGGCACATATACATACCCTTCTTTCCCCAATTTTTTTTTTGTCCCCCCCCCCACTCTCTGGTTTACCCCATTTGTTCTTAACAAATTCTTTACATTTCTAACTTTTAATTGTCAACCGGTGTAAATACTTGAAAAAGTACCAGTCGAAAAGGCCTTCGTATCCCCTTTTATTTTATTATTTTAATTCATAATAAAATATTACCTCCCCATTTTACATATGATTTCTCTACTTTTAGTAGTTATATATATATATATATATATATATATATATATATATATATATATATGACATAAAGCCACTTTTCTATTATATTTTGTTGGGTTAATCAAATACACAAACAAAACATAGGAAACAATGAAGTTAAACAAAAATTAATAAAGAAATAATACTTACCATTAATTTGCTTTAAGGTAGCCATATTGGACATTGAAAAAAGGCGAATACTGTAGCTGCTGCTGCTGCTAGCAAGTAATAGATCATCACTTCCAGTTGAGGGAGTTTCGGAACTGGAATAATAATAAATAATTTAAAAGTATTTGGTAATTTGCTTGAAGCATTGTTAGGTATGTTATTATATATTTAAGTTCAGAAAGCAATTACAATGCGTGTAATAATAAAAAGAAAAATGATGTTTAGTCTTATCGATTTCAAAGTAACTTTATCGTCAGAGACATTTTTTAAACTGTAACTTTACAGTTTTTTGCAACCAGCCACCCAAATTTGGAAAGTTAAATATCGACATAATTCCGACGATTTTTGAAATTGGAAGCTCAAATTTTGGGGATTGTCTAACTTTACACACCTGGACTAAATTTCAGAAAAATTGAAGTGAGAAATTCCAACAAAATTTTGTTGTTTTGGTTCTGGGGCAAAAACCAATCTATGTTTTTGGTACAACTAATGTTCAATAGATATGAAATAATAACAGAAAAAAAAATCTTTCTTATAATTGGTGGGTTTTGCAAAAAATGGTGACATCGGGATATTGATCTTGCTATGAAAAATGAAAAAAAAAAAAAAAAAATCATCAATAACTTAAAATTTCAGACTTTTTTTGATAGCATTTTCAGTTTCCTTTGGCATAAATGCTTTTATAAACCAATTTTTAGGAGTAGGGAAGTTCTAGAACTCATTTTACAGACAAAAATGGATTACAAAAGGTCACGACCCCCCTCAAATTTGGTGAGCTAAAAAAAAAAAAAAAAAAAAAGACTTCTCTTGTAATTGGAAGCTCAAATTTTGGGGATTGTCTAACTTTAACACAGTCCACACATGTACAAAATTTCAGAAAAATTAAAGGGGGTGGGTGACATGGCCTGAATGATTTGACATGGAATTGCCCATATACAAATGTATTTACTTTTTATACACAAATGTATTTATATCTAATAAATTAGCATATCTACCTGGCATTAACTAGAATTTAAAAAGTTAAATCTCTTATCTATATCTACTATTACACGAAAATTATACTAAATTATTCCTTGCTTTTAGAATTGAATTATGTTTGAAAAAATTCTGTTTTAATTAGTCATAAACCGACCAATCTCTTACTTTACTGTGTCTATTTCTTTCTTCCCCTCTATGTATCTCTTGACAACCTCCTCATTATATAATGTTAGTTCTTCTGGAGAGTAGAGAGAGAGCGAGAGCCGGGAGAATTTGAAATGTATTTCTATGTTCAATTTCACAACCAGCAACCCTTAGCTTAAATGAGGTCAAAAATTTACTTTCTTAGCTTACAAAATAATTTTAATTCTGTCGGTATTTATCATTTTTTAAGTCTATTTGCTTTGCTAATACCTTTTTCCTAATCTCAATTATCTACCCAGAGCTGAATGGGTGACCCAATGGGTCACGTTTTGTCTAGTTCATATATAGATTAATAAACACAATTTTTCTATATATTCGTTTTGACTTATTTTTTATATATTCTTTTTTTTAAGCCTTTTATTTTTCATACTTATATGTAGGCATGTGCAGAGATGTGCAAAGGGAGGTAATTTTTTTTTTTTTTAATTTCTTAATTTTAAAACAATTACCAAAAATCAGGGAATTGTCCAATTTTAATGAAATTTTCAAATTATTTTCCCACAACTTAATTTTATAAGGATTAATTTATTTTATGGAAGAAACTTGAAAAAATACTTTTTTTTATCAATTCAGAATATGGGCATTTGAAGAAGAAAAAAAATCCCGGTCCCTAATTTTTACATTTCTTGAAAGATCATATCCTGAAAAAAATATTAATAAAAAAATAAATAAATAAATAAATAAATTCAATAACCTAAAAAAGTGATTTTAAAATTTAAAATCTATTTTCTTAAAACTCAAAAAAATAAATAATGTAGCAAGTTTTTTTTTTTTTTCATAGTATTAAAAAATATAGTTTTCTTTAAATTGATGCAAAAAAAAATTATTCTATCTAAGTTAAACTGAGTTTTTAACTACCTTAAAAATTTCAAGGTCAATTATATATGTGCAGGATTATGATTGACTAAGTAGCAACTTTAACCAAAGATAGCCCAGAATTTTATCTTTGAAAAAATCTAAGTTAAAAACATCGCAAAACATGCTAACATATTTTAAAAGAATTAAAACAATTTTTTTTAAATCGTCAATTTAAAGTATGGAAGCCTAAAAGAGCCAATTATATTACTCTCTGACCATGTGATTTGTGAACAAATTCAATGCATCTCACTAAATATATTTTACCTGAATATTTTTATTGTAAATATTGTTATACTAACACTAACTAGTAAACATTTTTGTAGTTATATTAAAAAAAAAAAAATTTTTTTTAAATTTAAAAAAAAAAAAACAAGTTTTTAAATGAAATAAATAATGCATTATAATATATTTTATTAATTAATATATCAACACTGAAAATTTTATTAAATTCGGTTAATTCCTTGACTTTTGGCAGGGTGACATACGATGATGGAAACTTGTTTTCAAGTCGCGTGTTTAAATTTGCACTTTCCCATCTAGCTGGATATTTATTGTTTTTTTAAGAGAAGGTTTCTCCTTGGCAAATGAAGAAATATATTTTTGGTTAAAATTTATATTTTTATGAAAAATTAAAATTAAAATAACTTGCGAAAATTGTTAAGTGGTAAAAAGTGCTAAAAAATTTCATTTTTTTTGGTCAAATCTAACAAATAACTACCTTTTTAAATTTAGCGAATAATTTAATTTCATTGTAAAATTTACTTAAAAGAAGTTTTAAGTTAGATTTTTGTTTTTGTTTGGGACAAATTTATAACATAACAACCAGTTCTGAACGATGCTTTTCCGCTAAATATGATGACCGTGATTTATGTAGAAATTAAGAAATATCTTTTAATTTAAGATTTTTGGATGTTTGTTTTTATAGAAGCATTGTTGAATAAATTATTTATTAATATCTTTTAATTTGTCATAAATATACCTTTTGACCTGGTCAACCATTGTAATAATTCCCTTAGAGAAAATAGTTCGTTGATTTAAAAAAAAACTAAAAGTAGGTCTGAGACAGACGACAAGAATCAGACAACAAAAAAAAAAAAAATGAAAACAAAAAAAATGATTTTATGTGTTTGTTTTTTTAACACTTAGCGCTTCTTTCTTAAACTAAAAATTAACCTTTTTTTTATCATAATTGACGCAATACTTTTAAAATTCATTATTTAACAATGTTTAACCAAAGTTCAAATCTGGGTATTTGAAACATACGAAATAGAATTATGTCACTATAAATAACATTGGGCCTCCATATCTTTTTTCACCTATCGTAAAAAAAAAAAACAGGAGAATTATCATCTTTATGGGTAGCGTTCATCTCAATTCTGCACATCCCTACTTATATGTATTTATAAGATGAGATTTGATATGAATGATTTTGATATTTTGGACTGTTGTCCTCATCTTTATTGTATATAAACACAATGTTCAGGCCACAGTAACCTCAGACATTGTTCAGATGTTCTTTTGTTTGTTTTTGTTCAATTACCTTAAAATAAGTCATCTTCAGACGATTTCCCAAGAATTCAAACATGGTTTCAAAGCTCAAAACATGACCTTGGACTGTTTTTAAATTACCTTAAAATATGTTCAGACAATTTACAAGGGTACTCCAAGCAGACTTATTAAAAAAATTTTTTTTTCATTTTTTAAAATAAAAAAAATTGGGGGGAGGGTCAACAAAGGGTTAAGGGATGTCACTCACAAATCCCTGTATCCTCTGTTAACTGTTATTTCAAATTCAAATAAACTGTGCATAATTGATAGGATACCCATCAATTATGCAACATATTTACCTTTGTTGCATATCAAGGTGAAGAATATATTCTTCTTCAACTGGAGTCAAAGAAATTGCAGATTTTTCACACAAATTCAGTTTTTTCATCATAGATTCCATTTCTGCCAATATTTCCATGTAAAAATTTCACTAAAACCTGAAATAGTAAAAATATTTTCATTCATTTTCTTTCTTCACTTCCTGTTCGACTAATATTTCATTCATATTTCTTTTTCACCTTTTTCACTCATTTTGTTTCTACATTGTTATTCATTCATTTTTCTTTTCTTTTTTTTTTTTTGGTTTGTTTTGTTTTACGGCATATCAACATCAGTGGGTCATTTAATGCCAATAAAGTTTTGAAATAAATCAATTCTTAATGGATAATACAATTTTTTTATGAATACGTTTTTCTATTTAACCCATAGATGGGACTCATTTTTCTTTATGATTTCTTTCCTATACTTCTGTTGTCTTTTCATATATATATATATATATATATATATATATTTGCTTGAAGGCAATTACAATGCGCATATCGCATAAAATAGAAGATAATAATGACAAGTGAATTTTGCAAAGAATTACTCGGCATGTAGAATATCGTACAAACTGTTTCAACTTTATTAAGTCTCATCAGCGATATATACTAACGATTTCCATCCGACAGAAATCGAAAACTGTCACTTCAACAGGATAGTCAGATGTGTGTGTTAATAGAAAGTAAATGAATCGCACGGTATGAAAACAACACAATATGCTGTTAAAGTGAAAATATTTTATATCATATTCATAGCTAATATTGAACAATATTTCGATTTATAAAAATCATCTTCAGAACTTGTTTTACTCCGGACTCAACAAGAGCGTAGACGAAAATAATATGAATTCAAAACAAAAACATTGATGTTGCAAAAAGTTATGCGGTAGTTTCAAATATAAGCACATCCGCCACGCTGACCAAGAAACGTTGTCTTTATATATATATATATATATATAAAAAGTGTTGTTCTGGTTCCAACGGGAGAAAATTCAATATTTTATAAAAAAGGAAGGTCCGCAAAATGTATTTTGTTCTCAGAAAAAAAATTTTTATTCTTTTTGTTTTACATGTGCAACACGTGTTTCAGATCTTCTGGTATCTTCTTCAGGCTTTGGTTGATAATATGAAAATATTCATATTATCAAATATTCATATTATCAAAATATTCATATTATCAACCAAAGCCTGAAGAAGATACCAGAAGATCTGAAACACGTGTTGCACATGTAAAACAAAAAGAATAAAAAATTTTTTTCTGAGAACAAAATACATTTTGCGGACCTTCCTTTTTTATATATATATATATATAGATGCTAAATACTAGATATACCCAAAAATTCGGTTTGAAGGCCTTAAAAGTAAGCCATATCTTTATCGACAAGGAAATGTAAATATTTAGCCCACACCCCTTAAAATATTTTAAAGAGGGGGAAGGTTAAAACATTTACATTTACTTGTCAAAAAAAAATACTGGAGGGGGTAAAATATCACTTTAACTTTTCAGGAAAAACACCTTAAGCGCTGGTTGTTTTTTGTTTTTTTCAATATTTTCAAAAATATGGCTTACTTTTAACGCCTTCAAAACCACTAAAAAAAAAAAAAAAAAAAAAAAAAAAAAAAAAAATAATAATAATTTGTCGATACAAACGCCTTCAATCGACAAATTATTTTTTCATATACAGCAGGCACCGCTTCAGCTAGGGTCTTCATTTGTAGGTGGTGTTGTTTTTTCAGCTATTACTGCCTAGCGTTTTTTAAGGCAGGAGGCCAGGACACAATTCTGCGAATATCACTGAACAAAGTATCAATCACATATACCACACCAATATTTTACACCCCAAAAATAAGGGCGGTCAAAGTTAAGTGACCTGGAAAAAAAAAGAAAAAAGTTTTGAAATAAAATAACCGATACATTATAAAATTCATTCATTGATAAATAAATGAACACTGAAAATTTCATTAAAATCGGATCATTCCCGGATTTTTGATAATTTTTTTCAAATTGGGGGGGGGGGTCAAAATTATATTTAGAAAAAACAAAAAAACACTGATTTTTCGACAAATTGGGTATATAAATGGCTACAGTGTAGGTATACCCAATTTGTCGAAAATTATTATATATATATATATATATATATATATATGTAGGTATACCCAATTATTATATAATATATATATATATATATATATATATATATATATATATATATGTAGGTATACCCAATTATTATATAATATATATATATATATATATATATATATGTATATATTATATATATATATATATATATATATGTATATATCAAGTGTAGGTCCTACACAATACTTTTGTAATTCTCATTTCTTGGTTTAGACCTTGCAATTGCAAAAAAAGATTTAAAATTGTTGCATAGTCATTTAGTTACACCCTTTTTTGACCTCAGGGTGTTATTTTAAGGGGATTATTAAGTCCTATACTGAAATAAACTGAAAATTACTATTTACTGGTAATTTTGCCAAGTATTTAACGATATTTCTATTTTAGGGTGGCCCAAAATGCGTTTTTGACAAAATGAATTTAGCCACCCCCCTCCCAGAAAATAATTTACCAAAAATCAGGGAATTATCGTTTTTTAATGAAATTTTCAGTGTTTATGTATCAATGAATGATCTTTATAATGCATTATTTATTTTATTTCAAAACTTTCTCATTTTTTTCAGGTCACTTAATTTTGACCCCCCCCCCCTTATGTTGGGGGTGTAACATTTTTGCAAGTTGGTCATTTTCTGTACTAATAACAGTATAAATATCAAGATACAAGACCAAAGTTATGAATAGAAAAAAAAATTTTTACCGTGGCTTTTCTATGAGAAAATAAGTACCAAAAATCGAAAAATAAAATGTAAAAAAATAAATAATTAATTTTTTGGAGATTTCTTTTTTTACTCATTTCGATAATTATTTAATTGGCTATTATCTTATAAAAGAAAAAATTATACATCGATATTTTTTCTGATTAAAAAGGGGGGGTATATTTTCAATAGAGTTTTTCTTTAAAACTTATTACTTTTTTGCACCTAAAATAAGATTTGCATTAAATAGATATTTATTTCTAGAATCTAAAAACATAACATTTTAAAATTAACATCAGGCTTTTCATATTTTAAATGTATTTTATATATTAATTTTCCATAGCAAAAATACTAAATTAAAGTTTTGAAACAAAATAACTGATGCATTTTCACTTCTCTTCTGGCCCCTATCTGGCCACCTTCGACTCCGGTTCGATCCTGCACCTAGGCTCTGCCTGGGTCTCTCGGTACCCACTCGTAGCTACCTCTGTTCCGGCCCTTTCATTCGGCTTTGTCTCGGTCCACACTCCCCGCCGACCGCACACGGTATCACCGACCCGCAGGTGAACCACGCACACACATTCCTACGGTATCCCAACGTACCGGCAAACCGTACACATTCCGACCGACCATCGACCGGTCCGCTGCCATCGCTTGACTACGCCTTGGTACCCCGTTCCTCGCCCTTCACTGCCGACGCATCCTGCAGTATCCCACGTATTAGCAAACTGCACACGTCCCAGCTAACCGATGACCAGACCTGCATCGACTCGGCCCCACCATTTTTCTACTTCTCGCTACCGACGACCCTGACTACTGCCGATCCAGCCTCGAACCAGCTTCTCATTCGATTCTTCCTTCAGCGACCAGCTACTACCTTCGTCTACCAGCATTACTTCACATTGGTCCATCGACGCATATCCAGCCTCCGGAAGACCCATCACGTTCAGCCATGATCTACATCGACCTTCAACCCGCAGTGCCCATCGCGAACATTCCTGATCGTCTACACAACCGATCATCTGACGCAACCGACCTCTTCCCGGACTAAGATACCAACGACCCAACCAATATCCTTCAACTTTCATCCTTCATACTTCAGTAAATAAAGATTCCTGTTTCTTGTTAACCAAATCCCCTACAGAAAATAATTAAGCAAAAATCAGGGAATTATCGGATTTAATGAAATTTTCAGTGTTTATGTATCAATGAATGATCTTTATAATGCATTATTTATTTTATTTCAAAACTTTCTCATTTTTTCAGGTCACTTAATTTTGACCCCCCTTATGCTGGGGGCGTAAAATTGTTTCGAATTGATCCTACTAATTACAGTATAAATAATGAGATAAAAGACCAAAGTTATGAATAGAAACAAAAAAAAAAAAAATTTTTACGGTTGCTCTTCTATGAGAAAATAAGTACCGATTATCAAAAAATAAAATGTAAAAAAAAAATTATAAAATAATTTTTTAGATATCTTTTTTACTCATTTCCATAATTATTTAATTGGCTATTATCTTATTAAAAAAAATTTTTCATCGATATTTTTTCTGCTGAAAAAGGGGAGGGGCTAAATTTTTAATAGAGTTTTTCTTCCAAACTTATTACTTTGGGACTATAAAATAAGGTTTGCATTAAATAGATATTTATTTCTAGAAACTAAAAATATAACATTTTAAACCTAATATCAAGATTCACATATTTTAAAACAATTAAATTGATTTTCAATATAATTCACATAATGTTAGAAGATTAATTGTATGGAAGACAATTAAGACCAAATACGTAAAATGTGAAATTTCCTCCTCTATGTTAGAAGATTTAATCTTTGCGTCAGTAATTTAACCGAAAGAATTCAATATCTAATAAAGGTAAGTTCATTTCATTATTACTATTTTTAATTCAATTATTCATTTTTAATTATTTTTAATTAAAAATGAATAAATTCAAATTGATGTTCTCACTTTTTATCTTTAAATTAACAATTTTTTTTTTTCACTAAAATAAAAAAAATTCCACTTCCACTTATTATTTTCTGTGCGGACATGACTATCTGGAACTAAAATTTTTGTTTTTAATTTTTTTTTTTTTTCCTTCAATGGATTATTATCGATTGCACACCAATCTGTCCGACTGTAAAAAAAATTCTAAAAAGTTCTTTATTTTTCGAGTTTTCAGGGGTGCTCAGTTCCCGCTATAAGTTTATCGTAAACCGATCCCCCATATCAGAACCGCTTAAAAATTTTTTTTTTTTCTTCAATGGATTATTATCGTTTACACACCAATCTATCAGATTAAAAAAAAATCTTAAAAGTTCTGTCGCGGAGGTCGATTACGGGCATCGACTCCGCGGACTTTTGTTTAAAAGCGATTGAATGACACAAACCAGGTAAAGGAGGACAAACGAGGAGATTTGGTTAACAAGAAACAGAAATCTTTATTACCGAAGTACACAAAGATGAAGGTTGAAAGTTAAAGGATATTGGTCGGGTCGTTGGTATCTTAGTCCGGGAAGAGGTCGGTTGCGTCAGATGGTCGGTTGCGTAGACGATCGGGGATGTGCGCGATGGGCACTGCGGGTCGAAGGTCGATGTAGATCAGAGCTGAACGTGATGGGTCTTCCGGAGGCTGGAGATGCGTCGATGAACCAATGTGAAGTAATGCTGGTAGACGAAGGTAGTAGCTGGTCGCTGAAGGAAAAGTCGAATGAGAAGGCTGGTTCGAAGCTGGATCGGCGGTAGTCAGGTCGTCGGTAGCGAGAAGTAGAAACTGGCGGGGCCGAGTCGAGGCAGGTCTGGTCGTCGGTATGCTGGGACATGTGCAGTTTGCCAGTACGTGGGATACTACGGGATCAGTACGTGGGGTACTGCAGGATGCGTCGGCAGCGAGGGTCGAGGAACCAAGGCGTAGCCGGGCCGAGGTAGGTCGGTAAACTCGATACTGCGGGAATCGTCGGCGGAGAGGGTCGGAAATCGGAGCCAAGGCATAGTCGAGCGATGGCAGCGGACTGGTCGGTGGTCAGTCGGAACGTGTACGGTTTGCCGGTATGTTGGGATACCGTAGGCACGTGTGTGTGGTTCACCAGCGGGTCGGTGATACCGTGTGAGGTCGGCGGGGGGCGTGGACCGAGACGAAACCGAACGAAAGGGCCGAGACTGAGGTAGCTACGAGCGGGTACCGAGAGACCTAGGCAGGGCCTAGGTACAGGATCGAACCGGAGCCGAAGGTGGCCAGAGGAGAGGCCAGAGGAGAAGAGAAGTGAAACGACTAAGTTGGTCCTGAAAAGGACCGTTGAAGAAAGAGAGGCTGGCGCATGGAGCTGGTCGAGCGGGTCGCACTGGAAAGGCAGGTATAGGTCGTCGGGACTGGAACGTCGTCGGGCAGGAACGGAGTAGTGACAGCTAGCTGGAGGCAGGAGACTGGAGGCGAAAACCGGGAGCCGAGATGTGTATGCGAGCCAAGCCGAGGCCGAGAAATGGCCGAAAGGAGA
Source organism: Doryteuthis pealeii (assembly GCA_023376005.1). Taxonomy (NCBI): domain Eukaryota; kingdom Metazoa; phylum Mollusca; class Cephalopoda; order Myopsida; family Loliginidae; genus Doryteuthis; species Doryteuthis pealeii. The sequence continues at coordinate 60,348,252 of CM042163.1, forward strand.
AGAGAGAGAGTGTTTTGCCAGGAATGGAATCTTGCCCTAAGGCTCACCAAACTGGACTTGCTCTTTAGCAACTGGAGGCAACTTAGGTCGGTTTGATCGAGTCACCGAGGTGACGACCGCTGCAGCGAGCCCAAGTGCGCATGCCCAGCGCAGGGAAGCCGGACAGAATCCGGTTAGCCCGACCCCGTAGGGTCGCTGTCGTTGCCCTGAAACCCATTTCTTAACTGGAAATTCTCGACGCTAACACGTCGAGTTTCGTGGTGGAAATGTGTTTGCCGGCAGAATTAATTATACGCAAGCAGTTAGAAACGGACCTTCGCAAGGCAGAAAGTCGTGACCATCTATAACCTCTCGTTGAGGTCGTTACAGCCTGGTGCAGGTCGTAATGCACAGAAAACGCACATTCGTGCAAGAATGTGGGTATTTTGGTCAGTTTAGCGACGGAAGTGGGAGAAAAAAGTCTGTGAGGCGAACTTGACCTTGCTTTGAAATGCGGCCGGCTGCTGACTGCCTGCTTTGACCCAGTTAAGTTGGAAGTCTGAGAGAGGAAGGAGGCGAGTAAGGAATCGAGTAATTTGGAGCGTAGTAGTGGACGCGACAGTTCTTTACTTTTTGAGTTTTTAGGGGTGCTCATTTTCCCGTACGGGGAAATTTTTTTAGCGCTTCTGGAATACCTCATAAGCCTCATAAATATGCAAATTTTATTTTCAAACGAAACTAATATATTTTTTATTTTTTTACATACAAAAAACGGATTTTACTTGGTTAAAACTTAAAACGACTGAGTAAAATTTCAGTAATATTTAATAAATATGTATTTAAAGTAACGCTTTACTTATTTCTAAAAATAAATGTTTATAAGTATTTTTAAAATATTTTAAAACCATTATTGAACACGATAAATCAAAATAAATTCAACGTAACTTCTTGTCAAAATTCGGATTATTTTTAATGTATAAAATGTATTAAAAATAAATTGCATATTGTAATAATATTTTTCTTTTTTAATGATGGTCAGTATGTTACTACTTATCGATTTAGACAAAGTTTGATCTTAAATAATAGATTTAATTATTTTTAATTCGCTTTTAAAACTCCTAGCAGAAGAAATTAATGCTACTCCCTAAAATATATCTAGTATTGTAAAATAACGGGTCCCAGAAAAATAAAACATTTATTGCAAAAACACGGATATAAAATGAGGGTTCAGTTTATTTCATGGTAGGAATTTACGAGGGACAAGTTAAGGATTAGCGGTTTTCCTTTGAGTTTCATTTTTATTAAAAGTATTATTAAAAATAATCCCATTCAGAAATTAAAAATACATTTGACTTCACTTCATATTCCACTAACATCCGACTTCAGATATCACATCTACACCCCGCTTTTTTTTGTGGTTACCCAAGTTCTTTGTAAGCCCATAGCTTCTTAACTTTCGGTGCTTCAAGTTTGATTTGTCCGCAACTAAGATAATCCTTAATCTTTAAGGATCACCTTGATTGTAACCAAATAAATGTTTATTTTCACAGCCAAGTAAACAACCCTGAACAGTACAACAACAAAAAAGTTGAAGTTACCTCCATTTTTTTTCTTTTTCTCAAACCTATCAAAAATTAAATAAGTAAAGTCTTAAAATCTTTGATACTTACAAATTGCAATCCCCGTTGAAAATATGCAAAAAATAGATAAAATTCCCGTTTTTAACTGTTGAAGCATTCAAAGAAACACGTGCACTTATTCGCAGTCGGCCATGTTCGGTGTTGTAGGAAAAAAGTTACTCGTATTTAAGGGAGATAAGTCTACATAACCGGGAACATCTGAAATATAAATATAGTCCATTTTACATCGTAAATTTGTCTTGCAGAGCTTTAAGTTAAGCTAAATCTGCCACATGGTCAAAATAGTTGAGCATGTAGTTCAAACTATTTGAAAAAGTAATGAATTTTCTTTCCTAATTTTGGTATTGAAAATATCTCTTTCTCACCAAATTTTGTTCTAAAAATGTTCATCAATTAGGAAGTTTTTCAGGTTGTCTCCCTTGGATTTTACTTCTTTACCATGGCAACGTGCTAATATATTTTAATCAGACCTGCTATTTGTGCGATTGAATATGTTTTATTAGTCTTGATACGAGGATCATTCAATAAATAAGGTGAATTTTGTCTAATGTGTGGCAATGGGAGGTACTGTTTACAACTACACCTTATTCAAGGAAATCAATAGTGATGAGTCCTCAGAATACTGTCAGCATGACCTTCTTTACTGGCACTGCGTCCTGATTCCTTTCTACTGGAGCGTTTTTCCACTCCAACAAGAATTGGATGCCAGGTCTCTGTTCAAACCTGGAACACTGTTTTATTTGCCGCTATTTTGAATAGCTATAAAGCAAATATTTTTGTGAGATTAAAATAAGTTTTGCAATAAATCAGTTCCAAAAAAAGGCAGAGTTTAAGTTTATGGAAAAAGATTCTAAGAAAAAAAATTATATTACTTTCTTTTTTTTTTTTTTTTTTTTTTCTTTTTTAAATCTCCTTCTTTATTGAAAATAAACCTGGGAAATCATTTTGAATAGTCAAAGGTGTCAAAGAACTTTTAAAGATTTTAATCAAATAATGATGCTGTGAGATTAAGGATCAATCAGTTTTAGATAATCTCCAACAAAAATGCAATCAAATGTTTTCAAACTTTTTCAGTGTGAATAAGGTTTTGTTTTTTTGTCTTATTCTTAAAATAACTTCAAAATTAATAAATAGAAAAGTTGTCATTAGTTTAGAAGTAATACAAGAAATAACAATGAAACTGTAATAGGTAACTGAGTTACCTCCCCTACCCTTCTAATTACTATATAAACTGGTCAAAAATCCACCACTGTATTCTATGTAGAATAAAGCTTCTGCAAGTCCGACCGTGTTTGTTTGCTTACTACCACAGAAACTCTAAGAATATCTTAATATATTTTCAAAAAAATCATAAATGTATAGATTTTTTTGTATTGCTTAGAATTTTTGGATTGTTGTTTTCATTTTTATTTGTTATATACACAATGTTTTAATCAATGTGCCCTCCATCCTTCTTCAGTTGTTTCTTGTTGAACTTGGGAATCTGTTAGGAATTTCAAACCAAACCCTTTATTTAATCTATTAGTATTGAGAATTCTGAGGTATGGGGGTTATCGTCCTTGCCTACGAGCCTCTGTTTCGAACCAACCAATCATGAGCCAGCATACTTTGGCACCAAAGCCAAAAAGGCACATTCTTGCCATCTCTTCTGATCCAGCTTTCAACGGGAACAGACCTAAAACTCCACAACTCTTCCTCAACTACCTGCATTGGAGTCGGACATCAAACAGAATGTTTATCATATCCGAACTACATCCTTGCCTACGAGCCTCTGTTTCGAACCAACCAATCATGAGCCAGCATACTTTGGCACCAAAGCCAAAAAGGCACATTCTTGCCATCTCTTCTGATCCAGCTTTCAATGGGAACAGACCTAAAACTCCACAACTCTTCCTCAACTACCTGCATTGGAGTCGGACATCAAACAGAATGTTTATCATATCCGAACTACATCCTTGCCTACGAGCCTCTGTTTCGAACCAACCAATCATGAGCCAGCATACTTTGGCACCAAAGCCAAAAAGGCACATTCTTGCCATCTCTTCTGATCCAGCTTTCAATGGGAACAGACCTAAAACTCCACAACTCTTCCTCAACTACCTGCATTGGAGTCGGACATCAAACAGAATGTTTATCATATCCGAACTACATCCTTGCCTACGAGCCTCTGTTTCGAACCAACCAATCATGAGCCAGCATACTTTGGCACCAAAGCCAAAAAGGCACATTCTTGCCATCTCTTCTGATCCAGATTTCAACGGGAACAGACCTAAAACTCCACAACTCTTCCTCAACTACCTGCATTGGAGTCGGACATCAAACAGAATGTTTATCATATCCGAACTACATCCTTGCCTACGAGCCTCTGTTTCGAACCAACCAATCATGAGCCAGCATACTTTGGCACCAAAGCCAAAAAGGCACATTCTTGCCATCTCTTCTGATCCAGATTTCAACGGGAACAGACCTAAAACTCCACAACTCTTCCTCAACTACCTGCATTGGAGTCGGACATCAAACAGAATGTTTATCATATCCGAACTACATCCTTGCCTACGAGCCTCTGTTTCGAACCAACCAATCATGAGCCAGCATACTTTGGCACCAAAGCCAAAAAGGCACATTCTTGCCATCTCTTCTGATCCAGCTTTCAATGGGAACAGACCTAAAACTCCACAACTCTTCCTCAACTACCTGCATTGGAGTCGGACATCAAACAGAATGTTTATCATATCCGAACTACATCCTTGCCTACGGGCCTCTGTTTCGAACCAACCAATCATGAGCCAGCATACTTTGGCACCAAAGCCAAAAAGGCACATTCTTGCCATCTCTTCTGATCCAGATTTCAATGGGAACAGACCTAAAACTCCACAACTCTTCCTCAACTACCTGCATTGGAGTCGGACATCAAACAGAATGTTTATCATATCCGAACTACATCCTTGCCTACGGGCCTCTGTTTCGAACCAACCAATCATGAGCCAGCATACTTTGGCACCAAAGCCAAAAAGGCACATTCTTGCCATCTCTTCTGATCCAGCTTTCAATGGGAACAGACCTAAAACTCCACAACTCTTCCTCAACTACCTGCATTGGAGTCGGACATCAAACAGAATGTTTATCATATCCGAACTACATCCTTGCCTACGGGCCTCTGTTTCGAACCAACCAATCATGAGCCAGCATACTTTGGCACCAAAGCCAAAAAGGCACATTCTTGCCATCTCTTCTGATCCAGATTTCAACGGGAACAGACCTAAAACTCCACAACTCTTCCTCAACTACCTGCATTGGAGTCGGACATCAAACAGAATGTTTATCATATCCGAACTACATCCTTGCCTACGAGCCTCTGTTTCGAACCAACCAATCATGAGCCAGCATACTTTGGCACCAAAGCCAAAAAGGCACATTCTTGCCATCTCTTCTGATCCAGATTTCAATGGGAACAGACCTAAAACTCCACAACTCTTCCTCAACTACCTGCATTGGAGTCGGACATCAAACAGAATGTTTATCATATCCGAACTACATCCTTGCCTACGGCCTCTGTTTCGAACCAACCAATCATGAGCCAGCATACTTTGGCACCAAAGCCAAAAAGGCACATTCTTGCCATCTCTTCTGATCCAGCTTTCAATGGGAACAGACCTAAAACTCCACAACTCTTCCTCAACTACCTGCATTGGAGTCGGACATCAAACAGAATGTTTATCATATCCGAACTACATCCTTGCCTACGAGCCTCTGTTTCGAACCAACCAATCATGAGCCAGCATACTTTGGCACCAAAGCCAAAAAGGCACATTCTTGCCATCTCTTCTGATCCAGATTTCAACGGGAACAGACCTAAAACTCCACAACTCTTCCTCAACTACCTGCATTGGAGTCGGACATCAAACAGAATGTTTATCATATCCGAACTACATCCTTGCCTACGAGCCTCTGTTTCGAACCAACCAATCATGAGCCAGCATACTTTGGCACCAAAGCCAAAAAGGCACATTCTTGCCATCTCTTCTGATCCAGATTTCAACGGGAACAGACCTAAAACTCCACAACTCTTCCTCAACTACCTGCATTGGAGTCGGACATCAAACAGAATGTTTATCATATCCGAACTACATCCTTGCCTACGAGCCTCTGTTTCGAACCAACCAATCATGAGCCAGCATACTTTGGCACCAAAGCCAAAAAGGCACATTCTTGCCATCTCTTCTGATCCAGCTTTCAACGGGAACAGACCTAAAACTCCACAACTCTTCCTCAACTACCTGCATTGGAGTCGGACATCAAACAGAATGTTTATCATATCCGAACTATATCAGAAGGCCGTAGCTAAGGGCTCCGATAATACCCTATCTCAGGATTCAGCTAAGTTTTTACAAATTATAAACATTTGTGCAGATGAACTAAAGTTTGCAACCTTATTGTTATATGTAATACATGTCTTTTATTCTAATTCTAGTTGTTTGGTTATTTCTTTAACTCTTGTCTGCCACAGTTGTGGTTAACTCCATACTTCAAACCTTGAAGTACTGTCGTTTCACTTGTCTTCTTATTTTTATATTAGAGTAAATTGTTTTCATTATTTTGTCTAATGAGCATTGCTGATCTCCCCAACGTAAGTGGCAAAGAATCACTTGTGCCTTGCACAAGAGACCCAAATGGGACGAGGTTTGGTTTGTTTGTTTTGTTTTACGGCATATCAACCTCGGTGGGTCATTTAATGCCAATAAAGTTTTGAAATAAATTAATTCTTAATGCATAATACAATTTTGTTTATAAACTCATGTTTTTCTATTCAACCCATAGATGGGACCCAAACAGGTACTACCACTCTGGGTCAGAGTGGACCAGGGAACAATGGTGATGAAGGGGTGCTCTACATTCCCCATTGTTTTCACAAGGAGAAGTCTCGATTACTATTCCTTGAATGTCTGTATCCATATTTGTATGTTTCTTTTTATATGTGATTTTTCAAAAAGCTAATAATGGTATGTATATTGTATATACTAGCAAATATATGCACACTTTGGTGCAAGTATTTAAGTTTTAATGTTATAAGATATCATATTAAACTAGAAAGGTTAATGAAACTAAATAAGAATGCAGATAAAAAGATTTGAAACAGATGGGGGTATAATCTAAAAATAGAACAACTGAAACTTACTCTTTCATCACTCCTGTCTTTCATTGCTAAATTTTCCTAATTTAACTATTTAGTTAAAATAGGAAGTAAAGAATAAAATTACAGTTATTTCTTCTTGTTAATAGATTTATTTTAAGATTTATCCTCAAAATTTTTGCACATATTCATTAAGATAAAACCAAACAATTAGAAATCAATAATACTAAGCACATATTTATCAAAATCAAATTTTTAATATCAATATGGAAATTAGCCTTCCTGTTAACACTGTAAACCACTGTTTTGTGGTATTTATATAAATACAATTGCATGTTATTATTTTGTAGTGTCATCTCATGCTGGGATGGACATGAGTCCAAAAGGTTTATCTTCCCTTGCTGCCAGGCTTTCGCCTATAGGTGGCTGGAGTATTTAAGTAGTCGCCCAGAAATTATTAACCTCGGTCTGGCAACCACTACAATTGGCTTAAACACATGTTGTCTATATCAGTAAATGACATTCCTTCAGGAACTCTTTATCACTTCTTTAGGACTTAGTCCTATATCCTTGGTGTATCTTTACGTATCTGTTTCTACATTTATACTGTACCTTGTCATGTATGTATTTTCTCTCCGTGCTCACAAAATAATTTGTTAGATTATTTTATGTACGTATATGTACCCACGTTGGAAGGTTACTTTGAGCTTATAAGAACATTCCCATCTTATAAGGCCAACATTGTTAATAATGTAAAACAATTTTAATAATAATTGAGGTTTAAATAAAAATAAAATCATGGAGAATGAGATGTAAATAATTAAGGGAATTGTGACTTGAATAGTAAAATAGTTTTGATTGTAGACAGACAAACACACAATTTTTATTATAATAAAATAAAAAATTAAATTTTCTTGTATGTGTAAATCAGCTTATCTGGTCTTTTCTTCTAATATTGGTCCTTAAAGAGTGAGGACTTGATTAAATATCTTCCCTACTACCAAAAATGCCAAGAAGTCTAAATCAGGAACTGATTGTTGTTTGTTTTGTTTTATGGCATAGCAACCTGGATGGGTCATTTAATGCCGACAAAGTTTTGGAATAGTAATTTGGGGGGAAAAAGCGACCTCAGCATTATGTAACCCAACAAGAGTTGACATGTTATAAAACTAACCAACCAATTAACCAACAAACCACCATTGTTTCATTTTTTTAACAGTTTTTTTTATTATTCTTTATTATTTTTTATTATTATTTTTTTAATCATTTTTTATTATTATTTTATCATTATTTTATCATTTTTTATTATTTTTTTTATTATTTCTATTATTTTTTTTATTTTTTTATTATTATTTTTTATCATTATTTTCATTATTTTTTTATTATCTTTTTTTCATTTTTTTTATTATTTTTTTAATTATTTTTATTATTTTTTTAAATTATTTTATTATTATTATTTTTTTTTTTTAATTATTTTTTTTTTTTAGATTATTTTTAATTATTTTTAATTATTTGTCTGAATTTTCAAGATGAGGCTTGATAATATGTATTTTGATTTTTTGGACTGTTGTCCTCATCTTTATTGAGAAATATACATACTCAAGTTTCAGCCAATGTATGCTCAAGCCTTCTTTTGGTGTTCCTTGTAATCCATTGGGTTTGGTTTGCTTTGCTTTGCTTTGCTTTATGGCATGTCAATCTCAGTGGGTCATTTAATGCCGACAAGTTTTGAAATAGTTTTGTAGCAATAATTTGGTAAAAAAACAAATATGTGTGTGTATGTGTGTACCTCTCAATAAAGTGGATTGAACACTCTCTGTGGTCTAGTATATCTATTACAGTAAAATTCTGTGTGTAGTTGTCGCAGTGGTAAAAATTCAGACTGATGACAAATCGGTCAGGTATCGATCATGGCCTGAAGCAGCCTGCTTGTCTAGTCACACTGATTAGCCATGAAATAGTGAAACAGGACTGTATATGGATGACAATATATATATATATATATATATATATATATATATATATATATTAACTATTTTTCAATTACTTATATTTTTGAGTACAATCCCACTTCTTTTAGGAAATGTAAAATCCTGGATGATCTTATTTTCATGAAAAGTTATTTCAAATTACATGCTTGGTAGTATTTTGTTCACACTAGATCAAAGTCTATACACTCTAGCAGTATATGTTTCACTGTAAATCTCTCTTGGATGGTAGTACATATGTTCAAAATATTAAACCTACCATTGGAGAATGGAACTTAAAATGCAACAAAAATAGAAGAGAACAGGTTGTTTTAACCCACCTTCACGTAGGCCAAATCTACATCACCCATCATCTTTTACTAGAGGGCACAGAATCCCCAATATGCACTACATGCCAAGAGAGAGTTACAGTGAAAAATATACTGTTAGAGTGTGTAGACTTTGATCTAAATACTACCAAACAAGTAATTTGAAAGAACTCTTCATAAAAATAAGACTATCCAGGATTTTACATTTCCTAGGATTGTACTCAAAAATATAAGTAATTCAACAATAGTACAAATATATATATATATATATATATTACATATATACATTTGTTTTCTACCAAACTTGGCATTAAACGTACTGAGGTTCATATGCCATAAAACTTTTATATAGCCAGATTCGTTTCAAAAGTACTATCGGAAATTCAACAGGGAACTATCTTCCCCTGCTGCTAGGGGATGAATTGCCAAAACCAAATTTCTTCACTTATCAGGGAGCAGTCAATGAGGGAAGTCACAAAAATAAACGATCCCTAGACTTTACTTATCACAGAACAGTTACCGAGGAAGGACGTGAAAATAAGCATCACTACAGAACTCTACCACCAGCAAACTTTCTAGGCATTGTATCAGCAAACATTCTAAGGCTGATACAATAGCATACTAACAGAAGGCTGAAGAACGAGAAATGACCTGACAAAGCGTCTTAACAACATTTCAACCAGCGACCAGAATAGCCCTGTTATAACCACTTCTCCAACGAACAGTATTTAACCTCACAGATAAGTCTTGTAGCAAATACCATTAAAATCTGCAACAACATTTCTGTACTTTTTGATAATACAAGTGTCTACATTTATATTTGTAATTGTTTCTTTCTTTCGTCCGAAATAGCCAACTACGGAGAATAAGGGCTCCAAGGAATCCCTGTAAATACTCTTAGTACTTCATATGATAACGTTCCTCCAACAATAATAAAATCTAATATTCTTTATTTGATTTAGAAGAAAATTTACCTTTTATTAAAAAACTGTTATATGTTTACTTGTTTATAGGCGATACCGCTGTACACATATTGATACAATTATGCATTAGCCATTGGTCGATTTAACTTGGAACGAACCACTCCCAAATGTTATAAAAAACTCATTAGCCAGGTGCCTTCACCGCAGAGACATGTATGTATTTGATATGCATCTGGTCTTCTCGGCATAAATAAATGTATGTTATATACCCTCGTTGGGTATATACTGTTACAATCTTATGGGCCATGCTGTAGGCCTTAAGCAAGAGTGCTTGTCCAGCGGAATTGGATCCTTGGTAATCCCTTGGTAAAGAGTCCTGAGTATTGGTAATTGTCTGGTAATCCTGAGTATTGTAAGTCCCTCCTCAATGAGTGCAATTAGAATTATGGCCAATATCAGTGTTTAAGTAGTGTATCAGCCACACAGTATGGTTGGTGATTGGCAAAGTAATAAACCACGTGACTTAGGCTAGTCTATAAATTCAGGTGGGCAATTGGGGCACACCTTATATATCACAAATATTACAACATATACATCAAGAGAGTTATAGTGTGATAGAGACAGAGAGAGGGGCATTAGAGAGAGACAGCATTGTGACTTACTTGCTTCCATTTCTTCTTTTTATCTTCTTCCTTTCGGCTATGATTGTCTAGTCGCCAAGTTTCATCTTTACTTCTTTGGCCGTGTTGTCTGGTCTCTTCTTTTCTAAGGGCTTCTTTCGGGGCTAGTTCTTTTAAAGTGATGCAAATAATCAACAGTCTTTGATCAAAGATTTTATTACTGCCCATCCTGTTTCACCGGGGCTAGTTCTTTTAAAGTGATGCAAATAATCAACAGTCTTTGATTTTCTTTGATCAAAGATTTTATTACTGCCCATCCAGATTCACCGGGGCTAGTTCTTTGAAAGTCATGCAAATAATCAACAGTCTTTGATTTTCTTTGATCAAAGATTTTATTACTGCCCATCCTGTTTCACCGGGGCTAGTTCTTTTTAAAGTGATGCAAATAATCAACAGTCTTTGATTTTCTTTGATCAAAGATTTTATTACTGCCCATCCAGATTCACCGGGGCTAGTTCTTTTAAAGTCATGCAAATAATCAACAGTCTTTGATTTTCTTTGATCAAAGATTTTATTACTGTCCATCCAGATTCACCGCGCAGTCTGAGTTACAACCTCAGCAGCACACATCTGTTCTGCTTCATCTCTAGTTGAAAACTGACTTCCTAACTAACTAAAACATGTGACGTGTGAGATTCCCGCCTTTGAAGGTCAAGGTTCCCAAACGGTCTGGTATTTTCCCCACTAGGGCCCTTTGCATTCTTGCTACAGGTTATTGTCAAAAAACCCATGCCACAATTATGCAACAATCAGTTAGACACGTTTAACACGGTAATAGTTAAAGCTATAAAAAGTATATTATAAGGTTATAATAATAACAGCTAACCCCTAACCCCTAACCCTAGCCCTAACCCTAACCCCTAACTCTAACCCTAGCAAAATCATTTTTTAAATAAATACTTTTTAATATTAACTATCGGTAGAGGCACATGGAAAATAAATAAACGTCTTTCGTTTTAAGTTTTTTTTTTTTTAATAACAATTTTAATTTATCTTTAGTGCAAAATTAATTTTTTCACATAGGCTAACAACAACGACATAAAATAATTATTTTTTTTATTAAAATCAAAAACTATTTTAATATAAAAATGTTACTGGTTTTTATCGGCCGGCTGTTTTGTTTACTAACAACCAGTGAAAAGCAAATTTCAGTTCCTTTCAAAACGAATTTGGTCGGGGATGTTTATTAGTGTCAAGGTCCAAAGTTCCTTTAGGGGACAAACATTGATTCACTGAGCTTTAGTATAATAATATATTAACTGATACAAGCTTAATTATGCAACACTTAAAATCACATTCATGCCCCCCCCCCCACACACTGATTACCAGAAAATTCTAACTGAAAACACACATATACTGCACAAAGAAAAAAAACAAAAACTTCAAATACTCAAAGCCCTATACATTAAACAAAAAATTCACCTTGAGCAAGATCAACTTCGAAACCAGCCAACATATTTTCAAATACCTATAATTTCCCAACAATTCTCCTCCCATCATTCCCCATAACATTCTTATAAATTGTGATCCCCTCCTCCTACTTATTCCTACTGCTACTGTTTGTTTAAAAAGAACCATGGAAACATCTCACCACTTCACACCTGATGATGGCACTAAATAGTGCAGAAAGTATTAGTGTAACAACATTCAATGGATTCATTCACTAAACCCTGATATAAGAAAGATGGCCGGACAATTGGAAAGGATAAAAAAGAAACTCATCAGACAAGCATTGTTCGTTGAGTTAAACAAAACATGAATAAAAGAAAAAATTCTGCCAAAATATACTTATATATATATGTGTGCATGTGTGCGTGTGTGTGTGTGTGTGTGTGTGTGTGTGTGTGTGTATCAATAAGTCTGTTGTTATAAGTTGAATATTAATATGAAATTTTCACTTTACAAAGTTTGATCTATGTCATGAATATTCACTATTGAATAAAGGGCATTGGGTTAGATCAAACTTAATGGACCATCATATTCCACCATCGTATGTTAACCTACCGAAAGAAAAAAAAAATGCCAAAAATTAGAGAATCAACCAAATTTAATAAAATTTTCAGTGTTGATATATTAATGAATAAAAGATATAATGCACCAGTTGTTTTATTTAAAAACTTTTACATTTTTTCAAGTCAGTTAACTTTGAACCACATATCTTTGAGAATCTGTGTTACGTCTCAAAGATACGTGGTTCAAAGTTAACTGACCTGAAAAAATGTAAAAGTTTTTAAATAAAACAACTGGTGCATTATATCTTTTATTCATATATCAACACTGAAAATTTCATTAAATTTGGTTAATTCCTTGATTTTTGATTTTTCCTTTCGGCGGGATGACATACAATGGTGGAATTTAGGTCTGTTAAGTTTGATTTAAGAGTGGTGGCTAAATAACTTCTACCTTCGCTGCCTTAGACATATACTGATGTGACCTGATCTAGGTTTTGAAATTAGAAGAAAGAAAGAAAAAAAAACGGAAATATAACTCGCTGGCCGACTTCGGCCGTAGATTCAAAACAGATGGGCGATCCGGAAATGACCTCGACCGGGGAGTCGAGGCGGATGGTGGCAGACGATATCAGTAGTAAAATCTCAAGTAGGTCGGAACTCCCAGAAGTGAGAGAAGCCGTTCCTAGACGAGTCTTTGATGTAATCAGACTTGAGTCTCATGGAAAAAGATAAATCTTGTTTTATAGATTACCGAAAAATGAAGACACCGGAATTAAAGAGAATCTATTGTTTTTATGTTTCCTTACTACTTGAGAATTGAGATAACTTGTTGAAAATCGAAATTAAAGAAAGTCGAATGTATTTAAAAAACATTCAAGTGGCCGGAAGAGATGGCACCCAGATTGGTGAGCGGAAGTAAATTTGATTGGCTGGTTGGAAACAAGAGGGGGGCGGTTACCCTTCTTGAGTGGGTGGAGCAGAAAAATTCCCAATGTCTTCATGCCGGCCGGAAATAAAGTTGTTCCGATCGGAATGTTACTTAACTCAGACGTTTTTGGCTTGAGAAGCAGAAGAGGCCGAATGGGCAGATGAGGCCAAACGGGCAGATGAAGTTGTGATCGCTTGAGAATCGGGCTAGCTGACAAGATTAACGCAATACTGAGAGCCGAGAGTAACTGACTTCAGCTAAGACCATTTTGAAAACTTAGTCAACTTACGAACTGTTTTGCACAATACTTTGCAGAAGACCAGGAGTATTTAATTACGGGCACATCACTCCCACAAACCTTGAGAAGTAATTATTTGTATTCCTGTATTTTTGAATATAAATGTTGTTGATTTTTGAAGAAGAAAAAGAGTCGTTATTCTTTTTTGTGTGTGACCAATCGGACGCCATTAAACCTCGGAGATCAGTTCTATAGCAGATTTCTAGTCGTTTGAGATCTTAGCACAACGTGGGGCATTCGGCTAGACTTCCAGTAAATATAGAGACCCTGCAATCCTTGGTTGATGCAGAAAATCCGATCTTGACGGCCAATTTCGGAGATTCTGTGAGCCCTTTAGCTCGGGAGCGACCGATGGGTTATACTGGGCATCACCTGGAGGGACAGGATCACTAACACAGAAGTTCTAGAAAGAGCTCAACTCCCCAGCTTGTGCTCTCTACTGAGACAACGTTGTCTCCGATGGTTGGGTCATGTATGTCGGATGGATGATGGACGAATCCCAAAAAACATCCTCTATGGAGAGCTTACGTCTGGTAAAAGACAGATTGGTCGCCCCCAGCTGCGATTCAAGGATGTTTGCAAGAATGATCTCAGGTGCTTTGGCATTGCCCCTTCCAGCTGGGAAAATTTGGCTCAGGACCGCCCTCGGTGGCGGGCAGAATCTCCGTAGAGGACTGTTCATGTCAGAAGTCACCCTGACACAACACCATGAAGCTAAGAGGTCTAGAATAAAGCAGCGGCAACAAAGCATTGGCACATCAACATCTTCAGGGACAGCCTTCAAATGCGAAACCTGTGATCGAAAATGTTTTTCAAACATCGGACTTCACAGTCACAGGAGGTGCTGTAACTTCAGGGGCACATAAAAACTTGATCATAGTCTTCCGAGACTGAAATGCCAATGATGAATGATAGGGATTGAAATAATGTAGAAAATAGATATATCCGGCTACGGACTTAATGATATACTTTGTAAGTACTGTAAGATTCAAAGTGATAATACTTGAAGATAAAACTCCGACAAAGGTTGATAGACAAAACATTTAATAGGTATACAGCACAAGAATAAACAGGGTACATAATACATAGGTGTACATAAACATACATACATAAGTAATATACAGAGTAGGGTTAATGACACATTCATGAATGGTAAAATACAAGATATTTAGGTATCAAAGAGATACCTAAATGTACATAAAAACGTAGTTACGGATACATGACTAGAGGATAGTGTGGTGAAGTCAACTCAGGTTTAACGTTTTATGAACAGGTTTTATTACGGGAATATATACATTCGAGGTCCTTGTGGCTGTACGTTCACGGATGTAGTGAAGTCCCTATTTTCGGGATCTCGCCCTATTGAGATTTCCCCTAATCTCGCCAAGTCGAGATGTTAGGATACTACAGATAGTCATACATCGTATAAGAGACTTACTAGCAGTGAGTGGCCAGTGTTAAGGGCCGAAGCCCCAACAAGAAAGGGGTAGACCGTGTCTAACCCATATGGTCTAGTAGCTAGGCAAAAAAAGAGAGAAGAAGTTCAAATCAGCCGCTTAAATAGACCAGGCCCCTAGCGGGAACCAGCAAAACCAAACCGGCAGACAACTCCCCTGGCAAATACGAAAATAACTCCCACAGTACCATTATGTAGACAAAAACAGAAAATATATAAGCAAGCACACACACACACACACACACACACCTAAACACACATAAGTATACATTCAAATAAATATGAGGGTAATCCCAAAAATAATGTTTCTGTAGCATAACTCCAGACCAATATATGTATCAGAACGATATGTGTTACAGAATGATGTATGCCACGTGGGCCAACTCAAGTTGTAGTAGTTTTCGTTGTTAGTAGTAGTAGTCATTAGTTTATAAATAACACATGCAGGTTGTATAGTCACAAGGGGATGTGTATTTATTTCTAGGTTCGTGGGTTCTTTTTAAGAGAGAAGGAAAGGTAGAGAGAAAGACAGAGAGTATCGTCACATTATTCTATCTTCTAACATAGTATCATGTTCTGTACTCCTGTCCCACACCCATACGAGGGACCAGGACCAACGTCTGACTCCCACCGAGCTAAGGGGTAAAGAGGACGATCTTCTTCTTCTTCCGTTTCTCGTCCCAGCGTCACATCTGTTTCCGGTCAAAACCCGGAACTTCCGTTTTTATTTGTTAAATCTATTTCTGGGGTCATACTTCAGACAAATTACTGGCACCCCGCTTAGTGTTTACTCTTCCAAATTTTAACCTTTGTTTATTCTTATTTCTTCTATTGACAATGTGACCATTGACAACATTGTTGTGTTTGTGGTGCATGCACCTGCAAGTGCATCACTGCTACACTCAGTCTTTGCTTGGTAGTCATTTCTGGTGGAGCTCCCAATTGACACTACCACCAAGTGTGAAGTTTGTGCAGTTATTTGGTTTTTGAAAGGCTGATTGAAATTCTTGCATGAAAGTCAAAAATATCTGCAAACAGTGTGGGGAGTTTGCAATGATAACAAGGTTCAACACTTCCTCAACAACATGGCTGCAAGCTGGTATGAAATGGGCATTAAAAAAAACTGCTACAGCACCCACAAAAATGCATCAACCTAAAGGACAATTATGTAAAAAAAAAAATAGATAAACGCACAAAGTTTAAAATGATGTAAAACGCATTGACAATAAACAATAAGCATTTCTGTGATTTCTAAATATTTTTTTTTAAGTACCGGGTTAGCTCAGTCTGTTCTTACTTCTATACTGACCTATTGAGAATTCTGGGGTATGGGCGTTATCGTCCTTTGTCTGCAAGCCTCTGTTTCAAACCAACCAATCACGAGCCAGCATACTTTGGCGGCAAAGCCGAATAAGCAAACTCACTCTCTTCTGATCCAGCTAGCACTGGGGACAGACCTAAAACATGATCGCTCCTCTTCCTCAACAACCAGAAACGGAGTCGGACATCAACAGAATGTCTATCATATCCGAACTATCAGAAGGCCGTAGCAAGGGCTCTGATAATACCCTATCTCAGGACTCAGATAAGTTAATTACAAATTATTATTTGTGCAAACGAACTAAAGTTTGCAACCTTATTGTTATTCTGTAATACAGTCTTTATTCATATTTCTAGTTGTTTGGTTATTTCTTTAACTTTCAACCTGTCTGCCACACTCGTAGTTATCTCCATACTTCAAACCTTAGAGTACTGTCGTTTGTGTCTTGTTTCTTTATACAGTGGGTTCCTAGTTCGATACTGGCTCTCGCCAACAAAGGGTATTGTTACGTATTACAAGTACATCGAAATCGATTACAGGCAAAAGGAACGAAACTCGACTGCTAGAGAGAGAACGTCCCGGAATGTTTTTTAAATTGCGTGACGTCAGAGCTGAGGTGCGAGTCCCAGTAAATGACCCCAACTACAAAGACGTTGAAATAACGTATTTTACCGGACGAATCGCGACCAGAATTTTACCCAGTTATCGTCACGTAGGCACTTTTCGGAGAGAAAGAAGGCCAAGTGATTGACTGAAACGTACATCATTACTTTTTAGGGGGAGGGGAAGAGATCTCTATTACTAGTTTAGTTTTTTTTTTTTTTTTACTCCAGACCCTTTTTGAGAGAACATAGTTGGACTCCTCGCCACGTTGAGGGTAGGCGATGACCGTCTTCATGCAGCCTAAAGAATAATTTTACTACTATGGACAGTTGGACTCTTGATCCGTTGAGGGTTAGGCGATAATCATCTTCATGCAGCCTAGGAGAAATTTTTACTACTATGGACAGTGTAACTCCAGATCCAGCCGAGGGCAGTCGATAATCATCCCCGGAGATATAGAAGAAAAACTTCAACTCTACGATGAGGAAGAAAATTTCATAAACGAATGAAGGATAACTACCAGATATAATTACACGGAATTGAACCAGTTACAACACAGATAAGTGCCTTATTCCATCATGGAATTTCTCTATAGACTGTCTCCCTTCTATTTCATTGAAGTTATATATATATGTGTGTTCGAATCGACTACGACTCACGGACAAAGGCTATAATACATCCTATTCGCCATCCTACTTAAACCACAAACAGACAATGTCAGGATGAATACCCCCATCGCGGATATATTATGAAGAAAATAGGACACAAACGGCAATACTCCGAGGTTCGAAGTATGGAGCTGACCACGAGTGTGGCAGACAGGTTGAGAGTTAAAGAAATAACCAAACAACTAGAAATATGAATAAAAGACTGTATTACAGAATAACAAAGGATTGCAAACTTTAGTTCGTTTGCGCAAATATAATTTGTCACTTATCTGGTGTATCCTGAGATATGGGGTATTAACGGAGACCTTGCTACGGCCCTCTGTTCCGTTCGGATATGATGGACTTCTGTTTTGCGTCCGACTCCGATTCTGGTTGTTGAGAAAGAGAGCTGGATCAGAAGAGAGCACGAGTCTGCCTATTCGGCTTTGCCGCCAAAGTATGCTGGTTCGTGATTGGTTGGTTTGAAACAGAGGCTCGCAGACAAAGGACGATAACCCCTATACTCCAGAATTCTCAATAATATATCATATATATATATATATATATGCCTGCAGACTTCCCCTCAATCCTCCTCCCATTTCTTTCTTCTCTCAAACCTCAACTTCCTGAATAAAATTGTTATGAAATAATATATATATGTCTTCTTGTTCTATTGCCAATTTTGCATGTGCTCCTCTCATCTTTTCTTTGGTCTCTCTGGTGGAACAGCGTGTAAACGTTGAAAGCGATAGGCGAACGTAACAGTATGAATAGCACAGGGATATGTGCAGTAAAGTAAGGAGCTAATGGTAGGTGTGGCACTCCACCTCAGATGCAAAAACAATCTCCTTGGTCTAGCACTAGTGAAAAGGGGATAGACTCCCTCGTTGATTGGCTGATACCGACTTTAGGCCACCCCGACGACTTTAATTTTTTTTTACTTTTGGAATTACCCTCATACATATATGTGCAATATAATTTTTTTTCAAAACTGACTAAAATTTAAATCTGTTACTTTAAATCTGGGAATTCCTTCCTTCCATTCATTTCAAGCAGATAATAAGCAGCTGATGTAGAGTGCCATTGATTCTTCTTCTCTCAGTTCTTTTTGTTTATTCATTCATTCATTTATTATTATATTTGCTTTATTTTTCTACCTGGTGTGTAGCATGTTCTTTTTCTACCCTTTCTTTCCTCACAAACAAAACTAAATGCTCCATTATAATTTATCTAGGGCGATGATAGGGTGTAGCATTCAAACACGTGTTCATGTGTTATTGATATTATAGATCATCATCACCTTAAAGCTATGCTGACGGCACGGATTCCCATGTCTCTGTCTTGGCACCGATCCCTATCGGCCATCGTTCCTAACAGGTCTTCCGCATGGCATCCAGTATATGCACAGAGTAGATTGGTGTAGGTTTTTGCTGGTCAGACTACGCTAGTGTATTCATATATGGGTGTCCACAAGAGAATGTCACTTATGAGTTTATCCTTGCTTCTCCAGCAGTGCCCAACTTGTCTTGTTCATCCTACTTTGATAGTTTGTGTGATGGGAGGTAAGTAACCATACAGCTTCTTTTTCTTTTAAGTATTTAATTAGTGTTGAAGTAGTGCAGCCATACAGTAGCACTGACATGGCTACCGCTTGGAAGAATTCTCGCTTTATCTTATCAGAGAGATCATATTTCCATATGATCGATAATCTGTCTATCGCGGTCCATGCCTTTCCAATGCATATATTGATATCGCTTTCTGTAGATGAGAGATCGTGTTGCATAATCTATGGTAGCATAGATTATTCACAACACTGTGTTGCGAGAATACAAAGAAACCAAATGGAAAGTTACAGACCATTTGGGAACTTTTAACCCCAAAGGCGGGAAAACTGCAAATCATGTGAAGTCACGTGAGATCTAGTTAGATCGTTAGTTCCAGCCAGGATGTTAGGCAAGAAAGATGTCTCTTGCTTTAGCTGGACTCCTCAACTGCACACGCACACATACATGTATATTGTTACTGTACACTGTTCATGTTCCTGACACTAATACATCATTCTGTTTCTCTGAATGTTTGAGATGAGGCTTGATGATTAGTATTATCTGCGTTATTTGGACTATTGTCCTCGTCTTTATTGTTATCTGTACAACGTTTCGGCCTTCTTCAGGTATTTATTCTCGGACTCAGGAACCTTCTTCTCGAACTCGGGAACTTTCTTGTCGTAGTTGGGAACCTTCTTGTTGTAATCGGGAGCCATCACGGAACTTTGAACTTAACCCTTTATTCAGTTCACGTGGGTATCCTGTTCTCATTCCGCTAACCATAGCTGGGGTAGGAGCTGTGTTAATTATTTTTCTATGTAACTGCCGCCTGTCCAGGTTCAATCCTCATAAATACATACAATTGAGCTAAGTCTTAAAGCAAAACTAGTCCCTAAATGATTATAAACAAATAAATGATTATAAAAATTATAAATTATTAAAAAAATTTTAAAAATTGCAATTAAAAAAAAATGTAATGAAACATTATTATGAAAAAAATATAATTATGATTATGATCAAACATTTAGAAATGCAGCCCTGTCGGCTGGGGCTTATGGGGCTAAGTTATGTTTGTGGACCATATGACCTTTAGGCACCCCTTTTTGATCTCGATTAAGAAAGGACATGTTTTTCATTTACACGTCAATATCCAGTTGTTTTAACGGATGATTTTTAGATTTTTTTTATTTATAAAACTAACCCCTAACCCTAACCCCTAACAAACAACCGGATATTGACGGTGTAAATGAAAAACATGTCCTTTCTTAATCGAAATCAAAAAGGGGTGCCTAAGGTAATATGGTCCTGTTCATTGGTGCTGGTATCTTAACCCCAATAAAAGCTTGGTTCTTTGGAATGAAAAGGCACGAGAAAGGAAAGAGACAAAGGCAGAAGTTGGCTTTATGACTTAGGCTTTATTGACCAGGTCATAGTGTCCTGTAGAGAGGGAAAATCTCCCTGGCTAATAGGACCAACTAGATCCAATTACAGCCTCAGTTCGAATGGCCAAGGTAATATTTTGGGGGAAGGGTGTCAGTCCTTTTTATCGGACATGCACAAAGGGGTTCTTCCGGTCAAGACTCCATGGGAGTCCGTTGCTTTTTTTATTTTGTTTTTATTTTATTTTTGTATGTTTTTAATCCTCACAGGCTTTAGAATACACCGACTGCAGCTCTGTAGAGGGGTAAGACTCCCTCCAATGAGGCCACCTGTTGGGTCACGACC
The DNA here is from genome assembly GCA_023376005.1 of Doryteuthis pealeii. NCBI lineage: Eukaryota > Metazoa > Mollusca > Cephalopoda > Myopsida > Loliginidae > Doryteuthis > Doryteuthis pealeii. The sequence continues at coordinate 60,369,375 of CM042163.1, forward strand.
CGTGATGCTTATGGAAGGAACCCTGGTGGCTGAGCAATCAATGACATGCAACACTCCTCTTTAGCCTTTAATTAGGCTAGACGACCAGTCAGAGAGGCCACCTGTGATCTATCAGCTGGTCATGTCAAACCTTAGCACTGATATGACTGTCCCGACCCTATTGCCCTTAAGGCAACCACCCAACCTTTTTTTTATCATATATGTGGTAGAATATGGTGGCTTAATGTCCTGGGTATGACGTTAAACTCTATCTGATGGTGAAGTTCCAATTCGTGGGGAATGTGGAGTACCCCTTCATTACCAATACTCTCAGGTTCCCTCCGATCCAAAGTGTTAGTAACTGTTAGGGTCCCATCTATGGGTTAAATAGAAAAAATGAGTTTAAAAGAAATGTGTTTTTGTTTTTTTAAATTGAGTTTTTAAAAATTGAGTTTGAATTAAGTGTCGAATACCCATCAAGAATGAATAAAACAAAACGTCTTCGTCATGAAATAACCCAACAAAGGTTGACACGCCGTAATATCCAATCAATCAACATTTAGAAATGAATCAAATTTCGGTATTAGATAACCCATAAGGGGTTGATATGCCGCTAAAGAAATACACCAATGCTAAAAAAAAAATCTATGGACGTGTTTGCTAGATGAGCCACTAACGGAGTTGAAACGAAGCAGACGACTGGATTATCTAGAGTAGCCTCCCTTTGCTGCGACCAGAGGCCATTTAAAAAGCTATTGTTGAATGGCACACACTACGACTAATGTCTGGGATCCTCTTTTCTCTGTATTGTCTGCCGCCCGTTGCCTGTTTGTTGTGGCAGTCGTCTCCAAAATCCCACTAGTTCAATTCCAGTGGTGTTTATGATAACAATGTCTTCGTCGAAATCTATAGGACACTCGACCAGTGTTACGTACGACGTTTTCGTTGGAAATCTACCCGCCGATGCTAACGAGGTGAAAAAAAAGAAAAAAAGAAATGTTTCTTTCTTTCTTTTATTTATTTATTCTTTCATTCAAAATGTGATAAAAATACTACGTCTATATTTGTATAAAAAAAGAGAAATAGAAGATAGAAAAAGGGGAAAGAATACGTGAAGTAAAAATAGCCTATTATTGTCATCATCAAGTATGTATGTTTATTTTGTTGCATGTGAAAATGGTGATATAATTTATTAAAAACCTTGACTAGTCTAGTATTTATTTTTGGTTAAAAACACTAAAAATGATTTTCTTTTCTTAACTAAACGAGAAGAAAAAAAACTATTTTTTAAATCTTTTTTTTTTTTTTTTAATAAACGTGGGGAATTTGGTTATAGTATATTTATTTTATTAATAGCTTCTTGTTAAGCTAAGCACGTGTGTGTACTTTATTATCATTGGAAATTTATATATAATCTCTTTCATCTTTTCCTGTCAAATTTGCCTGAAGTTTTATTTTTTTTTAAGTATTAAGGTCTTTTTAATTGTATGCTTTCTTTGAAAAAGCAATATTAATGTATGAAGAGGAAACCGAAATTAACAGGTACGAAATAAAAGGGAGGATTTTTCTTTAAAAATTTATAAAGGTGAATTTTAGAAAAAATTATTAATAAAAAAAAAAAGACGCATAATTATTAAATCTACAAACAAATGAATGAAACTAAACTGGAACAAAATGATAAACTATTTTTTTTTTTTTTTTTTAAATGCATAGAAAAATATTCATAGATAGAAATGAACTTAACAAGTGATATAATATATATCATATCGTGGGGTCCACGTATGCTTCTTTGTCGGTATATCTAATGAGTTTATATGTGTATTTAATATATACTATATATATATATATATATATATATATATATATATATCATTTATATTATATATTTATGCAAAAATAATTTTGGGGTTGTTTTTAGAAGCGTGAAATAAATGAAGAACTGAGTTGAATATTATGTTCTAAGTTCCATTTATTTACCAATATTTGAAATATATCCCCCTTCTTCTGGGGGTTTGTCTTAGACTCGTGTGTGTATATATATATATGTATATATATATATATAACCATGTGTAACTAGCGAAGAGTCATTTCCCTCTTTTTCTTTCCCATTATTTCGTTCTCCTTCTTTTTCTCCAGAATATCAACATGGCGCGCCTTTTTCAATTCTCCAGATAAATTTCCCTTAAATTTCTACTTGTCACAGGCTTTAAATTTGTCCTAACATGGATTTTCTTTCGTTAAAAATTACATCCTTCCTAAAAATTAAAAATACATTGAAACATTTATTAAATATAATTGTGTTCTACGCATTTTTCCCCTTTTTTTTCTTCTTCTTTAGACGAAAAATGTCTATTTGATACAGTTGTATTGGTTGTTTGTGCCAAAAATGACAATTCAAAATTCGTACCCATTTAATTAGATTTCTCATTTTTGTCTTGTAGAATTTAATTTAATAAGAACAAAACTCGATAATTTCTCTCTTCTGCCAACTTTTTTTCTTTACTTTTTGTAGACAAAATAGGAGTAATAATATATTTTTCCTAACGAAAAAAAAAAAGACCTATATTTCCCCATTATAATTTAAGTAATCCTCAATAAATATGAAGTGAAAAAAATATATATATAGATTGTCTTTTAATCATTTTTATACTTTAAATTAATTTTTTAAACCGATAATAATTGTAAGAAATTAACAGCAAATTTTCATATAATCCGGGGGAAAATCTCTGCAAAAATAATGCCCCCTTTCTGTTTGTTTATGCAATAAGAAATGTCTCAAATCCAATTATCAGATTATACGACCGTGTCGAAAGTGGTTCTGTTCAAAAGCTGCTTTCAAACTTTTTTACCATTTTTTTTTTTTTTTTAATTCAGACTTAGTTTTTGTGGGTTATTTATTTATTTTAAAGACTTTAACCTAAAAATAAGTAATTAAATTTTTAAAAATCCTGTTATCGATCTCTTTCTCTTAAAAATGGGTGTTCTCGTTTTCCACAAGAAAATTGTTTTTTTTTTTTTTTTTTTAACTCTTTCCGAAAATTTTGAGTCATTTTTTTTTTTTTTTTTTTTTTTTTTTTTATTTATAAATCCAAATCTATTATACATTTTGGATGTTTTTTTTTTTTTTTTTTTTTTAATATATTTTAATCCAGCTATATCCTTAAGAACGAGAAAAATGTTTTTAATCAAGATCTCTAAAATTTTGATAACGAAAAAAAAAAAATTGAATTAATTACATTTACTCCCCCTCAAAAAAACAAACTATTTAACTAAAAATTAGAATTTAGAAAAGTTTAAAAAGTAGACGTGTTAGTGCTTATATCTGCCCTCTTCTTTAGGAGTAAAACATTTTGGAAATATTGGAAAATGCTATTCAGAATTTAATTAATATTAACTTAATAAATTAACAAAAACAAATGGTGAACTTACTAGTTAATTTTGACCACTGACTTTTTGTACTACTTAGTATTTTTGGAGTATAAAAATATAGAACTGTCCACTCCAGAGATTCACTTAGAATTGTAGTGGGTGGGGAGGTCATCTCTATTGATAGCCAAAAAAACTTAAGTTTTGAGAAAAAGTTGTTAAAAAAAAGAAGAAAAAAAAGCTTTTTATCCGACTCCTTACAAGACCAGAATGTGACACAGTTGGTTTAATATGGGGGGTGGGGGTTGATCGGCTGGAAGCAAGCCTCCTGCAGGGTTGTTTTAAAAAATTGCTTAGATTCTCTCGGCATTCCTTATTCAGGGCCGCCTCAGGCACCGGACAATAAACCCAGGCCCTGCTCCTTTTTAGATGAGGGGCCAAGTACTGCCGGTTACTTCTATTTTAGAAGAGGGGGTTGAGGAAGAAAACTAACCTTTCCCAACTCGAATACTTTTTTTATTATTAATTTGGAATCTTAGGTACTATTAGCAGAGTTCCGTCCTGGCCTCCTGCCTTAAAAAACGCTAGGCGGTGATAGGTAAAAAAACAAACCCGCCTATGAATGAAGTCCCTAACTGCACAGTTTACCGCACAGATCGGTGCCTGCTGTATATGAAAAAATAATTTGTCGATTGAAAGCATATTTATCAACAAATTTTTTTAGTGGTTTGAAAGCGTTAAAAGTAAGCCATATTTTTTTAAAGTTTAAAATATTTACTTGTCGAAAGACTGGAGGTGGTAAAATATCACATTAACTTTTTGGGAAAAACACCTTAAGCGCTGGTTGTTGTTTCTTTTTTCCCTCAATATTTTCAAAAATATGGCTTGTTTTTAATGCTTTCAAATGACTAAAAAAATAATTTGTCGATAAAAACACTTTCAATCGACAAATTATTTTTTTATATACAGCAGGCACCACTTCAGCTAGGGACTTCATTCATAGGTGGGTTGAATTTTTTTCATTACCTCCCTAGGTAATTACCTTGCTAGATTCACTCACTGTCCAGTTGATACCAATGATGGGCCACTACACTAACTAATATGTTAGTTAACTTATTGGCCTATTGTCATCAGCTGGACAGTGAAGCAGTCTATCTCCTTTTTGCTAGTGCTAGACCAGGGAGATTGTTAGTTGCTGAGGTGGAGTGCCATACCTGCCATCAGCTCCCCAGTTTACCGCACAGATCAGATTTCTCAATTGGTGCTACTCGTGCGCTTAGTTGGCAGTGACTGGTATCGAACCAGGAACCATGTGATTTATATATATATATATATATATATATATATATATATATGTGTGTGTGTGTGTGTGTGTGTGTGAGGGAGTTCTCTATGTACTTGTATTCTTCTTCTAAGTGTTGAGGGTTACATATGCATAGTGCTCTTAGGTAGAAACCAATTATAAGACCTGATTTGTTCTTGTGATGGGAATATAAGTGTATGTAGTCGTTTTTGTTTGTGGGCTTACGGTAGACTTTGTAGGTGAGTTTGTCTTTGGATTTTATTAGTAGGGTGTTGAGGAAAGGTAAGGAGTTGTTAGATTCTGTTTCAAAGGTGAATTTTATGGTGGGTTCTATGGAATTTAGTTTGTACACTTCTATTCGCATCACAACAACAAAATCAAATCAGGTCTTATAATTGGCTTCTACCTAAGAGCTCTATGCATATGTAGCCCTCAACACTTAGAAGAAGAATACAAGTATATATAATGTATATATATGTGTATCGGCTTAAAGATCATGTGAATGTCTCATGGACTCTGTTTTTAAGCTTATACATTTTGATTATCTGAAAGCTTATAAAAGTGCCGTGGTTTAGCAATTTAAACCTCATAAGTAACTAGTGGTCATCTACTTCTAAGCTTTATTTCAAGATATTTATCTTTCCTAGGTAGTAATATCTCATCCACAGAAAGCGATGTTAATACACGAATAGGAAAGGTATGGGCGGCCACAAACAAATTATCAGTCATGGAAATCCGATCTCACTGACAAGTTAAAGCGACAATTCTTCCAGGCTGTGGTTATATCAGTACTGCTGTATGGCTGCACCACCTGGATCCTAACGAAGCGCCTTGAGAATAAACTAGATGGGACTTGCACAAGAATGCTGCATGTGGTCTTGAACATATTGTGGAAACTGCACCCCACAAGGAAGCAGCTGTATGACCACCTGCCACCCCCCTCTCACAAACCATCCGGGTGAGACGGACAAGGCATGCTGGACACTGCTAGAGAAGCAAGGATGAGCTCATAAGAGACGTTTTCCTGTGGAAGCCAACACATGGACATGCTAGTGTGAGCTGGCCACCAAGGACCTACATTGACCAACTATGCAAGGATACTGGATGCTGTGCAGAGGACCTCTCTGGCACAATGTATGATAGGGAGGGTTGGCGAGAGATTGTCATGGATATCCATGCTAATTGTGCGACATGATGATATATGCCACAAAGTTGGGTTAACAAAGCATGTCTTCCGATGTGTGTGAGGTGCGGCAAATATTAGCACCGACCAATCAACCCAGCTCTTACCCCCTTTTACGCTAGGTGGGCAGGTGCTGCTGGGGAAGGAGTCTTCCCCTGGAACTAAGCTGTTATTTTCATGAACTAACTGTTGGCAGAGATAGGGACAGATCACCACCCTTAAAATACTTAAATCACTTTTGGGTAGTACAGTCTTCATCAAGTTATACTTGCAGCACAGATTTTCCCAACTCTCTCTCACCACCTGTCCCTATTGCTCCTTGTAACATTATGGCCCTCATGTTGAAATGGACCGATGATGTGTCATAGAAATAATCGTTGTATACTTATCTTATTTTCTGTACTATGTGGAGAGGCTTGAATCTGGTTGCTTGGCTGATGTTGAGTTGACTGACAATTCTTTGATGTTTGGAGTCTGGAAACCAACTTGGGGTGCTCGGGGACATCTTGCCCTGTGCCATTTATCATTTTTAGAAATAACACAAGGCGACTTATCTTTTTCTCCTGAGATTTTTTTATTTTATCCCAAGCCCAAACTGCCCTGAGCAAGATCCATATCTCGCTCAGTCAGTGCATTGTCCCAAACTCACCCCACACGATCCCCTCTCACTCCTACTCTTCCGCACTTTGCCATGTGACACGTCTTGTCAAATAGAAAAATATCATGTGGCCTTGTACTGTCTCATCCTAAAACTTTTCCATTCTAATCTACACATAATTCTTATATTCCTCCTAAAAACTTTACATGTCACTGTTACATTCCTGGGCCCTCTCTCCCTCTCTCTCACTATTGTGTTCCATCCTGGCAAGTCTTCGGCTCGGCATCCAGTGTCCATACATTCCCGTGACACCTATAACTAAGAAAAGTACAATCGTGTTTCAATTCCTTCTATTCCCCAAATTCTTGGAGCAGCTTCAATGGTATCAAGGCCAAGTTTAAAATCGTGCCTCAAAATTTCTAAGTGTAACTGTCATCATCATACGAAATGGAATTGGCACTTAGAGTTCAAATCCTGAATGAAGCTGTTTGCATTTCACTTTGTGCTAATGCCCTTGGGAAAGGTATGAATCTCTGTTCTCCCTCTAACTATGGAAGACTGGGTTCTCAGCCCTGTTGGCTGGGGTGTTAGAATACACCAATTGCATTTCTGCAGAGGGGTAAGACCCCCCCCTCCAATGGGGTCACCTGTTGGCCATTGGTGGCAATCCGTGATGCTTAAAGACGGAATCCTGGTGAATGTGCAGTCCATGACATGCAGGCAGTCGGAGAAGGGCCCCCTCCGATCAATTGTCCGGTCACGTCATTCCCTAGCACCTATATGATTGTCCCAACTCTATTGCCCTTATGGTAAACCCAACCCTTTTTATCGTATGTGCAAGAAGGCAGTGGCTGAGGCTCTTAGTGTCTTGGGAATGACGTTAAACTCTCTGATTGAGATTTCAGTCCTAGAGGTCTGGGGAATGTAGAGCACCCTTTCGTTAACATTGCTCTCTGACCCGAACTGGTATTTCCTGTTAGGGTCCCATTTATGGGTTATATAGAAAAATCAGTTTAAAAAAATTATGTATCTATTAAGAATATATTTATTTTAAAAATTTATCGGCATTAAATGACCCACTAAGGTTTATATGCCGTAAAAACAAACCAAACTTAAAACACGACTGGGTTCTATAGTGTTGTTAAGGTAACAGGTCTAGGAGAAGAAAACACTCTGAAATCAAAGGAGCAGAATTCTGCTTAAAAATTGGCCTTGTGTCACATCCTGCTTTTGGTGGAGGGGTTGGGGAAATACATTTGAGATCTGGTTTTAGTGAGCTTTTGGATTTAAATAATATGGTTGTTGTTGTTTGTATGTATTTTTTAAAGGGACCGGTTTTTGAAAAGGGCCAGTTTAGCTCAGTCGGTAGAGTGTTTGGCTAGGAATCACAAGGTTCCTGGTTCGATACCGGCTCTCGCCAACTCAGTATATGAGTAGCACAGAGATCTGTGTGGTAAAGTGAGGAGCTGATGGTAGATGTGGCACTCCACCTCAGATGCTAAAATAATCTCCTTGGTCTAGTGCTATTGAAAAGGGGATAGACTCCATTGCTGATTGGCTGATACCGACATTAGGCCACCCCGACGACTTTACTTACTTATTGTCTGTATTTTTTTTAGATAAGGCTTGGTCTGAATAACCTTAATTCTTTGGACTATTGCCCTCCTCTTTATTTAAGACTAGAAGTGTGTACCCAGCATCACCTGGGTAGAGAGTGGAGGCAAAAATCGCTGGTGTATTGATTTGTTTACTTCTGAGATTTACAAATGCCAGACATTTTAAGTAGAATTTCAATGCTATTTCTATGTATCTTTTAATTTTTGAATATCTCCGTATATAAATCAAATCTTCATAATTTTTGCACAAAAAGCAAGAACTGGTGATATTTAATGTGTTTGTGTGTATATATATATATATATATATATATATATATATATATTTTTGTTGTTAATTGTTTTATTTTCATAGTTTCATCCGGACATGTATATACCCACCCATACATACACACAAATGCTCTTTATATATGTATAGATAGAAAGTTTTGTAGAAAAAACAAGATGTTAAAAGTTTTGCTGACAGAAATCTGTTTCGACATTATGAATATGTCTTTATCAAAGCAACATTGTAAACGGAAAAACAAAATAAATATAATGATATATTTATTTCGTTTTTCCATTTACAATGTTGCTTTGATAAAGACATATTCATAATGTTGAAACAGATTTCTGTCAGCAAAACTTTTAACATCTTGTTGTTTTTTCTATAAAACTTTCTACACATATTGTCGGATTCAATATCCATTTTACCTTTCATGTATAGATAGATAGACAGATGAAAAATGATTTCCCAGTTTCTCCTGCCCTGTCGGCTGGGGCGTTAGAATACACCGACTGTACCTCTGCAGAGGGGGTAAGACTCCCCCAATGGGGCCACCTGTTGGCTGTGGGTGGCAACCTGTGATGCTTAAGGATAGAGCCCAGGTGGATGAGCAGTTCAAGACATGCAATATTCTACTTTGGCCCTATCTTGGGCTAGACGGGCAGTCGGAGAGGCACCCTCCGATCAATCGGCTGGTCACGTGAAGCCCTAGCACCTATATGATTTTCCAAACCCTTTGCCCTTATGGCAAGCCCCAACCCCTTTTTATCATATGGGTGCTAGAAGGCGGTGGCTGCGGGTCTACATGTCCTGGGAATGACATTAAACTCTATCTGATGGTGAGGTTCCAGTTCTGGAGGTTTGGGGAATGTGGAGCACCCCTTCATCACCATTGCTCCCAGGTCCACTCTGACCCGGTGTGGTAGTACCTGTTAGGGTCCCATCTATGGGCTGAATAGAAAAACATTTTTGATAAACAAAATTGTATTATGCATTAAGAATTAATTTATTTCACGACTTTGTCGGCATTAAATGACCCACTGAGGTTGATATACCGCAAACCAAACCAGATTGTCTCATCACTATACTTGGATACACTGGAAACATTTGAGGAAGGTCGGAGGATACAGCGTCCGAAACGTTGTGTTGATAACTACCATGACAATAGTCCAAAGAATCAAGGTTATTATGATTGTTGTTGTTGTTGGAAACTCTGTTTAACAAGTATAAAAATATTAGATTAGACCTGAGAAAAGCTAGATAACTATACAAGGATGCTGTGTGCTGTCCTGAACAAATCAGGAGCAGCACTACACAAAAAATCAGCTGTATGGCTACTTATCTCACAACCTACCAAAACATGCTGGAGAAATAAGGATGAAACTTGCCAGTCATACTCAAAATCCCATGATATTACAGGGTGACCCAGAAAAAACAGAACCCAAATTATTTATTTATTTTCCCATTAAACTAACCCTAAACCCCCTAGTTAAAATTAAGTTTTATTACAAAATTTGTGAGTTCTGTTTTTTCTGGGTCATGGGATTTTGAGTATGATTTGCAATTTTTACCATATATATATATATATATATATATATGTATATGTATATGTATATATGTATACGAGTGCTACGTTTCTAAGTAAACAGTGTTCAATATCATGGATAGAGCATTTATGTCTGTTAAGGCAGTGTGGACATGGAATCAACCTGGTCTGAAAATCGCATAGATAAACTGTCAGTGACCAGGCACCGTTGACTCCATGTCCATGTTACCTTAAGTATATAATCTGCTTGTCTACTCTATCTATCTATCTATACTCAAAATCCCATATTACAGGGTGACCCAGAAAAAACAGAACCCAAATTATTTATTTTCCCATTAAATTAATCCTAAACACCCCCTCGTTAAAATTAAGTTTTATTACAAAATTTTTGGGTTCTGTTTTTTTTTGTTTTTTTTTTCTGGGTCATGGGATTTTGAGTATGATTTGCAAGTTTTACTAAAATAAGGACAAACTCATAAGCACATTTTCTTGTGGACTCCTACACATTGGCAAACCAGTTGTGGTAGCATTCCCCTGGGGTGGGGTGGGCTGACTCCATTCTAAGATGGAGTATCATGGAAATACACAAGCATCCTATCAGTGTTGGTTGACTTGCAAGAATTTATATTCAAAAGCTCTGGGTGGCATCTATAAGACTTAACAAGAGTGATGTCTGATAGGGATAGATGACGAGAGTGAGTCAAGGAAATCCATGCTGTCTGCATGACTTGATGGTGAAATGCAATGTTCCTTTTTTATTAGATGGTTAGCATCCTTTCTTTTTTCTTTTTTTTTCTTTGATATGTTGACGGGGCTGGGTCTCTCTCCCCCCAGTGTTCATGTGCCGTTGATGGGTTGGGGGTCTTCCCCCCTCCCCAGTGTTCATGTGCTGTTGATGGGGCAGGTCTCTCTATTTCTCTTCCCCCACTGTACATGTGCTGTTAATGGGGTGGGTTCTCTCTTCCTCCAGTGTTAATAGGACGGGGTCTTCCCCTCTCCTGTGTTCATGTGCTGTTGGAAGGCGTCTCTCTCTCCCTCGTTTATATATTCTTTCTTTACCCTTGCTTCTGTTGCCTGGGAAAAGTGTCAATCAGATGCTACCTGG
>CM042163.1:60385332-60600332 GCA_023376005.1 Doryteuthis pealeii
AATGGAAAAGTTTTTTTTTTCTTTGTTAATGCAATTCCCTAATCTCTAGGCATAAAATAACCTAGAAAGATTGACATGCTGTTAAAATCAAAATGTTTTTTGGGATATTGGGGGGGTGGGGGCAGTTGGTATTTTCCTGCCTATCAGGTAGTAGTTTAGTTTTTTGCAGGGCTTAAGCATCCACCTAGGAACCATAAGGTTCCAGGTTTGATACCAGCCTTCACCAACTCAGCACACATGTAGCACAGCTTGGATCTGTGTGGTAAAGTTGAGGAGCTGATTGTTGATGTGGCACTCCACCTCAGATGGAAAAAAGAATCTTCCTGGCCTAACACTAATGAAAAGGGGATAGACTCCCTTCACTGTCGGGCTGATAGTATTAGGGCCCTATTTATTATCCTATCTTTTTTACTTTTATTATTATTTCACGTCTTGTGAGTTTTTTACACCAGCTTTTGCTTGATGGTATTTCACTGGAGTCTGAGTAAAAAGTTTCCTTGGTCTCCAGGACTCTTCTGAGTATTCTAACTGATTTCAACAATGCTGTTGTCTGGATGGTTTGGGGACCATTCCAAGTGCACCAACTACAATTGCTTACAGGCAAGTCACATTTAAAACACCAGTCGTCACTAGATCACTAAAGTTACGCAGTGATGAGCCTGTTCAATACTTAGATGGGTAACCATTTAAGCAACAGCAGGTACTGTAAGCTAATTGATATCAAAATGACCTGAAAAGGGTTGACATGCCATTTAAAAAAAAAAAAAAAAAAAAAAAAAAAAAATGGTCAACTACAATTGGTACCATATTTGACCCTCATATTCTAGTGTTTTCAAATCTCTAGCAAGGTCTATTATTATTACTAGCAAATATATGCACCCTCCGGGTGCAAGTATTTAAGTTTTAATATAATAAGATAACATATTAAATTAGAAAGGCTAATGAAACTGAAATGAGAACTTTGCTCATATTCATTAAGATAAAACCAAACAATTAGAAATCAATAATACTAAGCATATATTTATTAAAATCAATTTTTTAATATCAATATGCAAATTAGCCTTCCCATTCATACTGTAAACCTCTATTTTGTTGTATATATAAATACAATTGCATGTTATTAGTATGTAGATATGGTCAACAGTGTAAGTAATGTAAAACAATTTTATTAATAATTGAGATTTAAATAAAAATAAATTCATGGAGAATATGATGTAAATAACTAAAGGAATTGTGACTTGTATACTAATATAGTTTCGGTTACAGACAGACAAACCCACAATCTCCATTATAATAAGATTATTATTTCACTTCTTGTGAGTTGTTCACACCACTGTTAGCTGATGGTATTTCACTGGAGTCTGAGTGACAACAAGTCTACTTGGGTCTCCAGGACTCTTCTGGGTATTCTAGCCGATTGCAGCAGTCTGGATGGTCTCAATTCTTCCTCTGATTTCCACATCCTCCAGTCATTCTTCAAAGTTTTTTTGGGACCATTCCAAGTGCACCAACTACAATTGGTATCACTTTGACCCTTATATTTCCCAGTTTTTTCAATTCTCTGGCAAGGTCCAGGTATTTGTCTATCTTTTCGTTTTCCTTCATCTTCACCCTGTGATCTGCTGGAACTGCCAAATCTACTAGTTGACATTTTTTTTTTTTTTAAATCAGTACTAGGTCTGGTCTCCAAGCTGGGATAAGGTGATCCATCTTTATCTTGAAGTCCCAGAGAATGTTATGCATTTCATCCTAGAGTACAGATTCTGTTTATGCATATACCATTTTGTTGTATGGTCAAAATTTAATTTTTTGCATAATTCCCAGTGGATCACCTTCCCAACCCACTCGTGCCTAGCTTTGTATTCCTGTTGTGCTAGTTTGCATTTGCTTAATTGGTTTATGGTCAATTAAATTTGGACCCTATGACATTTAGGCACCCCTTTTTCGATCTTGTTTCATCAGCCCCCCCCCTTTTTTTTTTTCTTTTTTTTTTTTCATTTACACTGTCAAAATCCGGTTGTTTGTTAACATATGATTTTTAGTTTTTTTTTGTTTTTGTTTTTAAATTATAAAACTAACCCTAACCCCTAACAAACATCCGGATTTTGACGGTGTAAATAAAAAATAAAAATGTCCTGATGAAACAAGATCGAAAAAGGGGTGCTTAAAGGTCATATGGTCCCTAAATTTTATTGAAAAATGAATATAGTTTGATTCATTAATAATGCAATGAAACCTAACTGAAGGTTATTTTTGAAGAAAAAAATATCGTAGTTGCTCAGTCTGCTTTAAACAAATCTATTTAAATTGAATATTAATAGAATTATATTAAGAGAAAATTACTATGTGATTTTTTAATAAAAAATCACTTGTAATATCTGAGCTGTACTCGCAAAACAGGTTATACAAATAATAATTAGAAGATCCGGGCCATATGACCTTTAGGCACCCCTTTTGCAATCTCGATTCATAAGCACGTTTTTCATTTACTCTATCAAAATTCGGTTGTTTATCAACAGACGATTTTTAGTTATAAAACTAACCCCTAACAACCAGATTTTGACGGTGTAGATGAAAAACATGCTTATGAATCGAGATCGCAAAAGGGGTGCCTAAAGGTCATATGGTCTAAAGATCCTATTATCAAAACTAAGCAAGAATATGCACCCTCCTTCAGGCATAAGAATTTAAGTTTTAATGTAATGAAATATATTAGAAAGATTAACAAAATCAAATAAGACGTATATCAAATTAATTTTCTCCCTTGAAATTATACTAAAATACCATTAATCCATTCCAACCTCTGCCCCCCCCCCAAAAAAAAAACTTTAAGCAACAGCAGGTACTGTATGCTAACTGATATCGAAATGACTTGATATGGCATTAAATGACACAAAAAGGGTTGGGATGCTGTAAATGTTGGATGCTGTAAAATTAGAAAAAATTACTGTAGAATTTTTTTTTTTTTTTTTTTTAAATACAAAATCACTTGTAATATCTGTGCTGTACAGGCAAAACAGGTTATACAAATATTAATTAAATCCTATTATTAAAACTAACAAGAATATGTGGCTAAACTTGCAAATTGGTCGGAAAATTAAAATGGAAAGTTTTTTGGTGGTCCCCCATGATGATTTAACTACAGTATGAATGAACTTTTTGCGAATTGGGTTACAGTTTAGGGGTTTGGTGATTAATTATTGAACCCAACGGTAGACCCTCCCTATCGGGTGGGGCGTTAGAATGCACCTCTGCAGAGGGGTAAGACTCCCCCCAATGGGGCCACCTGTTGGCTGTGGGTGGCGACCCGTGATGCTTAAGGATAGAACCCAGGTGGATGAGCAGTTCATGACTTGCAATACTCCACTTTGGCCCTATCTTGGGCTAGATAGGCGGTCGGAGAGGACCCCTTCGATCAATCGGCTGGTCACGTCAAGCCCTAGCACCTATATGATTTTCTCAACCCTATTGCCCTTATGGCAAGCCCCAACCCTTTTTATCATATAGGTGCTAGAAGGCGGTGACTGAGGAGTCTACATGTCCTAGGAATGACGTTAAACTTCATCTGATGGTGAGGTTCCAGTCCTGGAGGTTTGGGGATTGTGGAGCACCCCTTCATCACTATTGCTCTCTGGTCCACTCTGACCCGGAGTGGTAGTACCTGTTAGGGTCCCATCTATGGGTTAAATAGAAAAACATGAGTTGATAAACAAAATTGTATTATGCATTAAGAATGAATTTATTTCACAACTTTATCGGCATTAAATGATTGATATGCCCTAAAACCAAACCAACGGTAGACACATTAGTCTCAGTTGTTTGTGTTAGTATGGCAATGTATAATTTCAATTAAACTTGGTTTTAAAAAAATATTTTAAAACATTAAATGTATAGTCATTTTTTAAATTTTTTTTTAAGCAATTTGTAATAAAAAAAACAACCTTAATCCCCAAATCTCTAAACCATAACCCAATTCGCAAAAAAAGTTCATTCATAGATTGTAGTTAAACTGTCATGGGGGACCACCAAAAAACTTTCCGTTTTAATTTTCCAACCCATTTGCAAGTTTACCCGAATATGCACCCTCCTCCAGGCATAAGTATTTAAGTTTTAATGTAATAAAATATATTAAATTAAAAAGATTATGCACCCTCCTCCAGGCATAAGTATTTAAGTTTTAATGTAATAAAATATATTAAATTAAAAAGATTAACAAAATCAAATAAGAACACATAAAAATATTACACTTCCTATTGTATATCAAATCAATTTTCTCCATTGAAATTAAACCAAAATACCATTAATCCATTCCCCCCCCAAAAAAAAACCTCTAACATTATACATTTCCTGAGGGTATAGTGATGTGACATAGCTTCAGTTACAGCCCCCAAATCTCCATTATAAGATTTGATAGGACCATGTGCAAAAAAAGAATTTATTTAAATAGGAAAAAACTCTTAAACAGCTACTTAAAAATGTAAAATATTTGGCACTTTAACTTTGGTGTGGCAACTGGTCTAGAAGAAAAACTCTAAATTCAAACTTGACAAACTCCGCTTAACAAATTGACCTTGTGTCACATCCTGCTCGTGCGAAGGGGTTCGATAAATATTTATCTAGCATTACCAGTTGATTTTTTTTCATTTGAGGTTATTGTTATTTAATCACAAAGGGGCCGGTTTAGCTCAGTCGGTAGAGTGTTCGGCTAGAAACCACAAGGTTCCTAGTTCGATATCTGCCTCCGCCAACTTGGCGTATAAGTAGCACAGGAATCTGTGCGGTAAAGTAAGGAGTCGATGGTAGGTGTGGCGCTCCACCTCAGATGCTAATAATAAATAATCTCCTTCATCTAGCGCTAGTGGAAAGAGGATAGACTCCCTCGCTGTCTAGCTGATACCGACATTAGGCCGCCCCGACGACTTTGTTTGTTTACTTCTCATCAGTAAGTAGACGATGTGTTTTGATATGGCTTTTTTTTTTTTCTTTTTTTTTTTTTTCTTTTTTTTTTTTTTTTTTAGCTGACAATTTTTTGGGAGAATATGTACTTAATTGAATTCGTACCTAATTTTTGAAAATTAATTAATTAATAATTAATGAATTAGGCGGGAATACCTATTCAAATGTAAGGCTAAACAAACCGAGAAAAATCAATAGCTCTGTAAATGGAGTTCAAAACTGTTTGAATTATGAAAATATCACAAGTGGTTCAAAAGTTATGAAAATTTAAAATCCCAAAATTGGGGGTATGAAAGTTCATAAAATATGTCAAATCACAGACCAATTCAGAACAAGAAATTCAGTAATTTCTTCACCATTTCTTTATTTTTGGAGCAATTTTGATAAAACTTTGCATTCTTATGTAAAATTGAATGTTGTTTTTTCTTTTTGTTTGATTCTGCACTCAAATTGTACATGTCGTTATACTGGAACCCATTATTTTGGGAATAAGTGTGGATATAAAGGTTTTTTTTTTTTTTTTTTTTTGTTTTTTCTTCTTTCTAAGTTTACCACAAGATTATTCAACATTTTCATTTTAATACAGCATGTATACACATATGTAGTATTAATTTGAATAAATAACATCAATTTGGGCTTAAAAATACCTTTTTTAAATACCTGCTATGTTGTATTACATACAAGAAATGGAATAACTCTTCATATAATTTTATTTAACAAGGGCTGTCCTTTGTGCAGCTTTGTTTACGTAAGGTTTGACAAAAACCCTGATGGTATACAATCATTTAAATTTCACACATTATATATGAAAAATCATTCTAAGTCTTCTATGAGGAATCGGGTTAGCTCAGTCGGTAGAGCGTTCGGCTAGAAACCACAAGGTTCCTAGTTTGATACCGGTCCCCGCCAACTCAGCGTATGAGTAGCACAGGGATCTGTGTGGTAAAGTAAGGAGCTGATGGTAGGTGTGGCGCTCCACCTCAGATGCTAAAAAAACAATTTCCTTGGTCTAGCGCTAGTGAAAAGGGGATAGACTCCCTCGCTGACTGGCTGATACCGACTTTAGGCCGCCCCATCGACTTTACTTACTTATTTGAATTTTATTTTTTTCTTAGACTTTTGAAAGAAATCTGTCAACTTTGGTCTGTTGTGGTTTCGCTTCCAAAGGTCAGAAAAGAAAAAGTTTCTGCTTGTAAAAAAAGTGTCTTCTAATTAAGTATAAAATTTCAAGAATATTGATTTTTACAAAAAAATGTAACATGTAAAATTCAGCTCTAGATAAAAATTTGTATAACACATTTTCAGCTGTCTGAAGCAAAATGCTATTTTAACTCGCTGTAAAAAAAAAAAAAAAAAAAAAAAAAAAAATTCAATGGATATAAACACATACAAATTACATATTTAGAAATATTATTTTCTTTTCTTTCCAATGATATAAATATTTTAAAAATTGAACTAGAAATATGCAATAAATTGTGATTTGAACCGTATAAGATGCAAATTTGTCGATGTCCACCGATTTCACAAAAATGCTGGTAATGCTAATATATATCCTTTTCAAAGGAGTAAACTCCCTCCACCCACTAGACATGCTGTTAAAATCAATTGGATTGATTTAAACCATAGATGGAACCCTAACAAGATACTACCACTTTATGCTTGCCCCCTTGACTTAAAGGGGCAGGGCTAGGTTTATTGCCCAGCGCCTGAGGCGCCCTCCCTTGAGGAGGGAATGCCGACGGGATCAACGCAATTTTTATGCACCCGCATAAAAATAACACCTTGTGTCCAGCCCTCATAAGTGGGATGAGAGGCAAATACCTACTACCACTTTGGGTCAGAGTGGAACCAGGGGTGATATCAACAACAAAAACATGACCCCACGCTATCCAGAACTTGAGCCTCACCACCTGGATGTAGTTTAGTGTCATACTCAGTACATTTATTAATAGAAATACTATGAAGATCCATTCATCCTCTTTATTTTATTTATTTTTTTATCACCCAAAACAGTTTTAAATTTCTAACTTTTTCTTTAGTTGTATTCTAGAAATAGTTATGGTGATACAACTGACCTCTAATTCATCTTACTAAAAAAATCTTTGAAAATGCACTTCACAAAAATGCATGGCTGATCAATTGTTCCACATGCTTACCTCTCTCTCTCTCTCTATCTTTCCCTGTGCCCTGTCGGCTGGGGCGTTAGAATGCACCGACTGCACCTCTGCAGAGGGGTAAGACTCCCCCCAAATGGGGCCACCTGTTGGCCGTGGGTGGCGACCCGTGATGCTTAAGGATAGAACCCAAGTGGATGAGCAGTTCATGACTTGCAATACTTCACTTTGGCCCTATCTTGGGCTAGACGGGCGGTCGGAGAGGCCCCCTCTGATCAATTGGCTGGTCATGTCAAGCCCTAGCACCTATATGATTTTCCCAACCCTATGGCAAGCCCCAACCCTTTTTATCATGTGGATGCTAGAAGGCGGTGACTGAGGGTCTGCATGTTCTGGGAATGACGTTAAACTCTATCTGATGGTGAGGTTCCAGTTTTAAGGTTTGGGGAATGTGGAGCACCCTTTCATCACCATTGCTCCCTGGTCCACTCTGACCCAGAGTGGTAGTATCTGTTAGGGTCCCATCTATGGGTTGAATAGAAAAACATGAGTTTATAAACAAAATTGTATTATGCATTAAGAATCAATTTATTTCACAACTTTATTGGCATTAAATGACCCACCGAAGTTGATATGCCACAAACCAAACTAAACATTCTTTCCCCCCTACTTTCTTTCTTATATTTTCCTGTGTAGCATATCATTTTTTCCTTATGATATAAACAGAATGGTTCATTATTTTGCTGACAAGACACTCTTAAGAAATAAAAATTTGGCAGATAAGCAACACCAGATAATCATGATTTGCATTTCATTTTGTGTGATTTGGACAGTTTCATTTTTAACTAGAGGATGTTGCAAGATGTTAAGTCATACTATTAAAGAACACAAGTATTAATATATAGATTCTATTTTTTTATTTTTTTATTTTTATTTATTTTTTTACTATTTCTCTGAATGTTTGAGATGAGGCTGGATGATTACTATTATTTGTGTTATCTGGACTATTGTTCTCATCTTCATTGTTATCTGTACAACGTTCTTCAGGTATTTCTTGTTGGACTCTGGAACCTTCTTGTCGTAATCGGGAGCCATCACGGAACTTTGAACCTAACCCTTTATTCAGTCCATGTGGGTACCCTGTTCTCATTCCGCTAACCATAGCTGGGGTAGAGGCGTTAAACTGTGTTAATTATTATTCTATGTTACTGCCGCCCTTGATCAGGATTGAACCTGCAATCTAGAGATAACTGTCACTTAGAACTGTCTTAACCTAACTCCTTTATCCACTAGGCCGAAACGTTGTACAGATCACAATGAAGATGAGGACAATAGTCCGAATAACACAGATAATACTATTTTTATTTTTATTTTATTTATTTATTTTTTTTTTTTTTTAATCACCCAAAACAGTTTTAAATTTCCAACTTTCTTTTAGTTGTATGGTAGAATTGGGTATGGTAATAGATGGAGAGACAACTGACCTTTTTAATTCATCTTGTTAAAAATTCTTTGAAAATGCACTTTTGAGAAATGCATGGCTGATCAATTATTCTTACACCACTTGACACCTTAACACAGCCCAAAAATGGCTGCACCAAATTTCCACACTATTCAAACTAGACACGAGTGATCATAGTCTACTTTACTTTTTAACTAATATTTAAAAGAAAGAAAAAAAATCTAATTTTAGTCCTGGAAAAAAAAGATGAAGCAATTTTCTCCTGAAAGTTAAGTTCTTATTTCAATCTCCCATTCAGTATTTCTTTGTTGGTTCAATCCTTGAAGAAAGTGCGGACACAGAAGATTAGAAATAGTGAACAACAGTGTTGGTCAATCGGCGCTATCTGTCTGTCTTCATTAAGTTGCAATTCAGCCAATGTTGTAGAATTAATCAATAACTGAAAACAGGGTTGCCAAACAGCCTCTCCTGCCTCTGTCCAGTTTGTTTTGGTCACTCACCGATTCTATTGCAGGATAGTAAAAGAAGTCGTTTTTCTCACCTATCTTTTTTTTTTCTTCCTTTCTTTCTTCCTTTCTCCTTTCTTTCTTCTTTCTTTCCTTTCTTTCTTTCCTTTCTTTCTTCTTTCTCCTTCTTTCTTCCTTTCTCCTTTCTTCTTCCTTTCTCCTTTTCTTTCTTTCCCTTTCTCCTTTCTTTCTTCCTTTCTCCTTTCTTTCTTCCTTTCTCTTTCTTTCTCCTTTCCTTTCTTTCTTCCTTTCTCCTTCTTCTTCCTTTCTTCCTTTCTTCTTCCTTTCTCCTTTTCCTTTTTTCCTTTCCTTTCTTCCTTTCTCCTCCTTCTCTTCCTTTCTTCCTTCCTTCTCCTTTTCTCCTTTTCTCCTTTTCCTTTCTTCCTTTCTCCTTTCTCCTTTCTCCTTCTCCTTTCCTTTTCTCCTTTCTCCTTTCCTTTCTCCTTTCTCCTTTCCTTTCTCCTTTCTCCTTCCTTTTCTCCTTTCTCCTTTCCTTTCTCCTTTTCCTTTCTCCTTTCTCCTTTCTCTTTCCTTTCCTTCTTTCTTTCCTTTCTCCTTTTCCTTTCCTTTCTCCTTTCTCCTTTCTCCTTTCTCCTTCTTCCTTTCTCCTTTCCTTTCTCCTTTCTCCTTTCCTTTCTCCTTTCTTTCCTTTCTTTTTCTTTCCTTTCTCCTTTCTCCTTTCCTTTCTCCTTCTCTTCCTTTCTCCTTTCTCTTTCTTTCTCCTTTCTCTTCCTTTCTCCTTTCTCCTTTCCTTTTCCTTTCTCCTTTCCTTTCTCCTTTCTCCTTTCTCTTTTCTCCTTTCCTTTCTCCTTTCTCCTTTCCTTTTTCTCCTTCTCCTTTCTCTTTCCTTTCTCCTTCTCCTTTCCTTTCTCCTTTTCTCCTTTCCTTTCTCTTTCTTCTTTTCCTTTCTCCTCTTCTTTCTCTTCTCTTTCTCCTTTCTCCTTTCCTTTCTCCTCTTCTTTCTCCTTTCTCCTTTCCTTCTCCCTTCTTTCTCCTTTCTCCTCTTCTTTCTCTCTCTTTCTCCTTTCTCCTCCTCTCCTTTCTTTCCTCCTCATATCAAATTGGGGGGCCCTTCATTCTCCCTAGCCACATTAAAAAAAAAAAAAAGAATTCAATTTCTTCTAAAATTTAATTTTTTCACTTCACTTTATTTTATTTATAAAACCTGATAAATATTTCCCTTTTTCTAGCCCTGTCAACTGAGGGTTTAGAATACACGGACTGCACCTCTGCAGAGGGGTAAGGCCCCCCCTCTCAATGGAGCCACCTATTGGCCATGGGTGGTAACCTGTGATACTTCAGGACAGAATCCTGATGACTTAGCAGTATCAATCCTATAATCTACTAAGCGTATTTCTCTATAGGAAGTACTGCTCATAAGTATTTGAACAATCACATAATCTTTTATTATTACCTCAAATCAAATGGTCCATTAAAGATTTTGATCAGAATTTCTTATAGCTATTTATGAGAATTTCGCTAAAAGAAGTAGAGCTCATGAGTATTTGAACAATCACACAATCTGTAGTGGATTTTTATTGCTTCACATCGCCTGAGCCCCTAAGGATTTTGAACTGAGTATTTTCTAATAGTCCTTTATGAGCATTTCATATAGGAAGTACTGCTCATAAATATTTGAACAACCACATAATCTACTAAATGCATTTCTCTAGAAGTACTGGTCATAAGTATTTGAACAATTAAACAATTTGTTCTCGGAAAATATAATTAGCACTTTCTTCTTTATGAGCATTTCTCTAGAAGAAGTACTGCTCATAAGTATTTGAACAATCACAAAGTCTAGTATTATCTGCGTTATTCGGACTATTGTCCCCATCTTCATTGTTATTTGTATAACGTCTCGGCCGATATACCCTCCGTCCTTCTTCAGGTATTTCTTGTCGGACTCTGGAACCTTCTTGGACTCGGGAACCTTCTTTTCGAACGCAGATAATACTAATCTTCAAGCCTCATCTCAAACATTCAGAGAAATAATCACAAAGTCTGTTTTTTTTTTGGTTTTTTTTGTTTTATTGCCTCAAATCACATAGACCATTAAAGACTTTTTAATGTGCTATTTTTCAAATAGCCGTTTATGAGCATTTCTGCATAGGAAGTACTGCTCATAAGTATTTGAACAATTACCAAGTCTGATTTTATTTATTTTTTTTGTTTTAAAGATTACCAGAGCCATTAAGGATACTAATTTGGTGACTCTTCCAAACCAGAAATGTGATTTTTACCTTTTTGAATTTCTTTGATCCTTTCTGAAAAGGAAAATGTAAATATTCAGAAATTTACCATTCACAACTACAAAACATGGCTCGTGTCTTGTTAGGTTGATTCTAATAAAATTTGGTGCCCCCCCCCTCTCTCCTCTCTCTCTCTCTTTCCCCTACTTTTATTTGTCTGTATTTCTGATATTTGTTCTGTGTAGCATGTCCTTTTCCTTTCCTTTCTTTATAGTAGAAATTGTGTTGTTAGGTTGATTTTAATAAAATTTGGTGCATCTTGCATAATGTTTTAACATTCTAAACAAAGCGATTAGAAACAAATTATCAGTTAGAATATTTCTAGAGACTAGCAGGACCACAGCATGATAATTTGATTATTATAACGTTTGATATTTTTATTTAAGAGCTATTGCGAAATATTTCATTATGTAGAAAATATAATAATCTTGACTAGCAGGACCTGTGGAAATACCACAGCATGATAATTTGATTACAATGTTTGATATGTTTACTTAAGAGCTATTGCAAAATATCTCAACGGTATAGTAATCTGGATTTTACTCTATCACTTTTTTTCTTTCTTTCCTTCTTTCTTTTATGTTCAATTGAAACAGATTAGGTGTTATCACTTCCATGCGCTCAACACCACCTCCTCTCTCTCCTACTCTTTCTTATACTTTTTCTGTGTAGCATGTCCTTTTTCTTCCCTTTCATTATAATAAACAGAATGTTCCCTTATTTAGCTGAGGGGACGATACTCAAGAGAAATAAGTATTCTGCAGATTAACAACACCAGATAATCCAGATTTACATTTTTGTATTTCATCTTGGCCGGTCTCATTTTTAACCAGAGGGTGTTGCAAGAAGATAACGGATGTACAAATAAGGAACATGAGTATTAATATATAGATAGAAGTTTTTCTATGTATCTCTATCTCTGATCTTGCATTGTGTTTTATAAGTAGAAAATATGAATGCGTTGCTAAATGGTTATAGTATGAAAATGCGTTGCTAAATGGTTATAGTATGAAAATGCGTTGCTAAATGGTTATAGTATGAAAATGCGTTGCTAAATGGTTATAGTATGAAAATGCGTTGCTAAATGGTTATAGTATGAAATGCGTTGCTAAATGGTTATAGTATGAAAATGCGTTGCTAATGGTTATAGTATGAAAAAATGGTTATAGTATGAAAATGCGTTGCTAAATGGTTATAGTATGAAAATGCGTTGCTAAATGGTTATAGTATGAAAATGCGTTGCTAAATGGTTATAGTATGAAAATGCGTTGCTAAATGGTTATAGTATGAAATGCGTTGCTAAATGGTTATAGTATGAAAATGCGTTGCTAAATGGTTATAGTATGAAAATGCGTTGCTAAATGGTTATAGTATGAAAATGCGTTGCTAAATGGTTATAGTATGAAAATGCTTTGAAAATTTATTAAAGGGGTTGTTTATTGGCCTGTAGTTTCTGTGATGGTATTCACCTTGGGTTGGTTAAGCTGGTTCCGTCCAACAAATTCACCTTAGATAAACTAAGATAAACTTAGATGAGTAGGTATTTACCCAACCCATTCACCACTGGTAGGATGTGATGAAAGGTCACAAGTATTGGGCATCCAGTGAGGATTGAACTCGCTATTCACTTGTAATCAATCTGTGAGATTAGCTTGCTAATATTTCCCTGAATTTTTGAGATGAGGTTTGATAATTAGTATTATTTGTATTATTCTGACTATTGTTCTCATCTTCATTGTTATCTAAAAAAAAAACACATACCTAATATGAGTCTAGGAAAAAAATATCTTACATAAGTGAATAGGTAGATATTCTAGGCAAAACAGGACATTAGGTTTATAAGTTCCCAAAATTCACACTGGATTGGATAGATAGCATAGTGGATAAAGGAGTTAGGTTAAGACGGTTCTAAGTGATAGATTTGTCTAACTGCTCCCCCTCCTTTTTTTTTTTTTTTTGAAAAGGGATACTTGTAGAAATATCCTAACAATAAAGCTGAGATGTTCTATTTTACATTGGTACAAAGGCATGTTTTGGGGGGATGTTGGTTGGTTGTTAGTTAGTTTTATTGATTTTAATGGCATATCAACCTGTCTAGGGTTATGTCACACCTAATGGTTAGGAAGTAATATATGTTGTGTATTTATATTTATACTTTTTAGTAATTGGTTTTACAATATGTTAGCACCATTGGAGATACTCATGTTTTATTGATTAAGTTCATGTCTATATTCTATGGTATAATTTTATTTCCCTCAAAAAGGACAGAATGTCCTCCATGTTGACATTTTCAAATAGATCTTTCATATTGTTTGCAGTAAAATAACAGTTTCTGATGTGTGCAAAAAACTGCATTCTATGAATAAGTGTTTAACAGTCAAAGGTGTTTGACATGTTTCACATTGTGGTTGTTGTTCTTGTTTGAGTACATAGGAGTGCATTAGTCTTGTTTGGGGAGTAAGAATGAATATTGTTTTTAACTTTAACACCATACAGAGATGCTGATAGGTACTTGTCCTGTGTCCCTGACACATAAAAAGGACGCACTAAAATCATATCCATGTGTCCCAATATTTTTCTTTTTTCTTCCCTTACTATTTCAAGGTAACTATAAATACATTTCAATAGTTTCTTAGAAACAAATTACACAGGATAGGTTAGACGGCTTTAATTGTTTCCCCAGATCATTAAAAAAAAAACTACAATTCATTAAGAAACTTTAGTTAGGACCCATTAATTTTCCTGGGGACTCCTTCAAAGCAAATATCTGCATCTCAGGATGCACAAAATCAAAAAGCTATCACTGACGTATTATATTTACATAGGAAAATAGATACTCATATTATTTGGTAATGGTGTGAATGATTAAATGTGTTTTCTGACACTGTGACAATTTGTATGTAATCATTCAATATCAAACACTTGTGTGTTGTTTCTCGCTCTTGCTCTCTCTTGCTCTCTCCTCTCTTGCTCTCCTCTCGCTTGCGCTTGCTCTCCCTGCTCTTGCTCCCTCTCTTGCGCTGCTCTCTCTTGCTCTCCCTCTCTTGCGCTCCTCTCTTGCGCTCCCTCTCTTGCTCTCCTCTCTTGCTCTCCCTCTCTTGCTCCCTCTTCGCTCCCTCTCTTCTCTTCGCTCCCTCTCTCTCTTGCGCTCCCTCTCTCGCTCTCTGCGCTCTCCTCTCTTGCTCCCTCTCCCTCTCTCCCTCGCTTGCTTGCTCTCCCTCGCTTGCCTTCCCGCTCTCCCTCGCTTGCTTGCTTCTCCCGCTCTCCCTCGCTTGCTTGCTCTCTTTCTCATAATTTATAAAGTTTGCAGAGTGGTCTATTGTTGGTATCAGCCAGACTGCAAGGAAGTCCATTCCCTTTTCATTATTATTGTTCCCAGATCCACCCTAACCTAGGGTGGTAGTACCTGTTAGAATCCCATCTATGGGTTAACTAGAAATTTGTTTATAAAAAGTTTAAAACTTTCTTCCAAACTATTGCTACAAATCTTTAAAAACTTTGTATTAAATGACCCACCGATTACCCTATAAACTTATCCCTTAAAGTGACTTTCAATCCACTTAGCAACAAACAACTGCGAACAACCTACTGTCAAAATCCTTGAAAAAGACTTAACAATAAATTTGACCATACCTCACAACCTACTACTTGGCATAAAATAACCCTGGATGGGTTGACATGCCATTAAAATGAATGAATGAAGCAATCAATCTATTCCATTTTCGCTAGCGCCAGATCAGGGAGCTGGGGTGGAGCGCCACACTTAACCACACAGATCAGATTACCAGAGGTGTGTTACTCATATTATTGTAATGTGACTGGGGTTGTAATAACTCAAATCATAACTTACAATAAAAAAAAAGGGTTTGTTTTGATAAGATGTACAAGAATTGTGAACAGTTGTATGATATTAGCTAGTCTCACTAGGAAAGATGGGTGTATTTACCTCAATCTCCCACCAGGTAAGGATGTGACACAAGGTTTGTTTTTAACATGGGGGAAACCATGCACAAACCGAAGCTCATGCAATGGCTAGTGCAAAAATGTGTGAATCCCCTCAGCATTCCCCTTTTGGGGCACTTCAGGCACCAGGAAATAAATCCAGCCGTGCCCGTTTAAATTGAGGCAGGTGTTCCCTTGGTGGACAGCCCTCTGGGATCACGTGATTTATTTGCC
Organism: Doryteuthis pealeii; assembly: GCA_023376005.1. NCBI lineage: Eukaryota > Metazoa > Mollusca > Cephalopoda > Myopsida > Loliginidae > Doryteuthis > Doryteuthis pealeii. The sequence continues at coordinate 60,400,799 of CM042163.1, forward strand.
CAGCCACCAAGGACAGCAGGGGGAAATGGCTGTATTTATTGCCTGGGGGGGGACAGCCCCCTGGGATCACGCGATTTATTTGCCCAGCCATCGAGAGCAGTTAAGAAAGGCAGGCCACCAAGACTAACACAGTCAATGTTTATATTCAGATAGAATATTCCATTCTATTCTATTCAAGAGGGGTATCATCTTTTCTCTCCAACACAATGGCCAAGAATTTAATCTGGTAATTTCTACTTAGGATCAGTGTAGTATCTGTACTGGAATCAGACTTTTTTTTTTTTTTACTAAGGAACTATATGATGATCTTGCTTATTTGTATTAATACAAATCAAATATACAAAAAATAAGATTTGGCATTAAATAACCCATTGATATGCCATTAAACAATAACAAAACAAAAATTGATTTTTTTTTTTTTAAATTTTATTTTATTTATCCATAAATTTCTTCCTAGATAAGTAAAGTAGGCAGAGGTGGCCTATTGTCAGTATCAACCTGGCAGTGAGGGAGTCTATCTGCTCTTCACTAGCACTAGACCAGGGAGATCGTTTTTGCACCTGAGGTTGAATGCCACACCTACCATCTTCATAGATAATTAGTGTGAAATAATTTTCAAATAATGTTGCTGTAGAGATGAGGATTGAGTGACCAGTATTCAGCTGTGTTGCAAACTGAGTCTGATCTGAGAATCCAGATTTGGTAGGTGGTTTAAATAGCAGGTTGGGCTATTCCACTTGTGTATCTTGGCCAAGTCCATTCCTCAGATTCTCATTGGCTGCTGGGTTTAGTGTGGATACTTTTATCCATATACTGTGCTCTGGCAGTTTGTACAGTGTATTTGGTTACACTATTTTTGTCTGGTGACTGGACGCTTGTCACAGCCTTCCTGTGAAGGTTTGTATGATGCTGATTCTACAGTTGTATGTATGTGTATTTCAAGTTATAAATAACTTTTGGGAGAGGAAAAAAATTTTCTGTCCTGTTTGATCTCTCTTAATAATTAACATCCTTCTGATATTATTGACTGTAGATATTAATATTTTCCACAGCTCGAGGCTAACCACACCCAATTAAGAATTAATTAAGCAGCCAAACTCATTTGTTATTTGTGCCTGAAGCAACAAAGCCATATTGTTTGTTTGGCCTTTTTTTTTTTTTTCTTTCTCTTTTTCTTTTTTTTTTTTTTTCTTTTTTTATGCCAATATTTAGCTTTCTGTGTTTAAAGATAACTTGACCCATGACCTTTTTATTTGTCTTCTAGAGATAAATATATGCCTAAAAAAGATACTTGAACTAGTAGGTATTTACCCAACCCATTCACCACTGGTAGGATGTGATGAAAGGTCACAAGTATTGGGCATCCAGTGAGGATTGAACTCACTATTCACTTGTAATCAATCTGTGAGATTAGCTTGCTAATATTTCTCTGAACTTTTGAGATGAGGCTTGATAATTAGTGTTATTTGTATAATTCGGACTATTGTCCCCATTTTCATTATCTGTACAAAAAAACACCTACCTAACATGAGTCTAGGAAAAAAATCATACATGAGTGAATAGGTAGATATTCTAGACAAAACAGGACATTAGGTTTATAAGTTCCCAAAATTCACTCTGGATTGTCCAACTGGACACACAGCGTAGTGGATAAAGGAGTTAGGTTAAGACAGTTCTAAGTGACAGTTATTTCTAGACTGCAGGTTCAATCCTGGTCAGGGGCAGCAGTAACATAGAATGATAATTAACACGGCTTAACACCTATGGTTAGCAGAATGAGAACAGGATACCCCTGTGAACTGAATAAAGTGTTAAGTTCAAAGTTCCGTGATGGCTCCCGATTGCGACAATTCCAGAGTTCGAAAAGAAGCTTCCTGAGTCCGACAAGAAATACCTGGAGAAGGCTGGAGGGCACATCGGCTGAAACGTTGTACAGATAACGATGAAGATGAGCACAATAGTCTGAATAATACAAATAATGCTAGCTTGCTAATAATTACAGTTGTTAAACCCTGTCCTCAAAGCTTATAATACGCTGACTGTATCCCCTATGGGGGAGTAAGCCCCTCCTCCTAAAAAAGGAAAAATTTAATTTTTTAAAAAAAGTAATGTAAAAAGTAAAGTAAAAATTTTTGTCAAAATATTGTCTTTTCCTAGACTGGTTGTCATACCAAAATTAAAGAGCCCTGTCTGCTATACTATTTATCTTTATAAATAATAATCGGGTTAGCTCAGTCGGTAGAGCGTTTGGCTAGAAACCACAAGGTTCCTAGTTTGATACCGGCCCCTGCCAACTCAGCGTTATGAGTAGCACAGGGATCTGTGCGGTAAAGTAAGGAGCTGATGGTAGGTGTGGCGTTCCACCTCAGATGCAAAAACAATCTCCTTGGTCTAGCGCTAGTGAAAAGGGGATAGACTCCCTGGCTGATACCGACATTAGGCCGCCCTGACGACTTTACTTTTTACTTATATTTGAATAGAATGAGTTCTAATAATCCCATCATGCCAAGAAACTTTGGTACAAGAGAAAATTTGATAGGGAAACTATTACTATGGTACAAGAGAAAATTTAGTAGGGAAACTATTACTATGGTACAAGAGAAAATTTAGTAGGGAAAACTATTACTATGGTACAAGAGAAAATTTAGTAGGGAAACTATTACTATGGTACAAGAGAAAATTTAGTAGGGGAAACTATTACTATGGTACAAGAGAAAATTTAGTAGGGAAACTATTACTATGGTACAAGAGAAAAATTTTAGTAGGGAAACTATTACTATGGTACAAGAGAAAATTTAGTAGGGAAACTATTACTATGGTACAAAGAGAAATTTAGTAGGAAACTATTACTATGGTACAAGAGAAAATTTAGTAGGGAAACTATTACTATTACTATGGTACAAGAGAAAATTAATATGTAGCACTTCTATTTTACAAAGAAATAGCAACTGGAATGTGTTTGATTTGTCTTTTCTAATTGGACTTATATTTGCCGAAAGTTTGTTACATTTTTATGTGAACTTGTTCTTGCCTTTGCTCTAAATACTATAAATTCTTATTTTCAATCTATACAAACCATATAAAAAGTTTGAACACCTGTTAAATTTATGTATCTCTTATTATAATGGAGATTGTTTGTAACCAAAACTATATCACACTCAAGTCATAATTCCCTTAGTTATTTGTCACATCCTCCATAATTTTATTTTTATTTAAACCTCATTTATTAATAAAATTGTCTTATATTATTAATACTGTTGACCATATCTACATACTAATAACATGCAATTGTATTTATATATACAACAAAATAGCGGTTTACAGAATGAACGGGAAGGCTAATTTGCATATTGGTATTACAAATTTGATTTTAATAAATATGTGCTTGGTATTATTGATTTCTAATTATTTGGTTTTATCTTAATGAATACCAGCAAAAAATCTCAATTTTATTCTTTACTTCCTAATTTAACTAGATATATAAATTAGAAAAATTTTGCAATGAAAGACGAGTGATGGAAGAGTAAGTTTCAGTTGTATAATTTTTCGATTATACCCCCCCGTTATTTCAAGTCTTTATCTGCATTCTTATTTAGTTTCATTAGTCTTTCTAATTTAATGATATTTTATTACATTCAAAGGACCATACTACCTTTAGGCACCCCTTTTGTGATCTCGATTCATAAGCACGTTTTTCACTTACACCATCAAAATCCGGTTGTTTATTAAGACGATTTTTTTTTTTTTTTTTTTTTTTTTTTTTAATAAAAATTAACTCCTAACTCTAACAAACAAACCGGATTTTGACAATGTAAATGAAAAACATGTGCTTATTAATCGAGATCACAAAAGGGATGCCTAATATGGTCCCATTAAAATTTAAATACTTGCACCCAGCGGAGGGTGCATATATTTGCTAGTTATTTTAATTTTTCAAACTGATGTCATCTTTATTACAAGCCCCTCCCCATCCTCTTGGGCTTACAGCACTAGTTCCTGCTAGATCACCAAAGTTAAGCAGCAATGAGCCTGTTCAATACTTAGATGAGTGACCATTAAGGCAACAGCATGTACTGTAAGCAACTTAATATCAAGATGACTTGATTCGGCATTAAATGACTTGGACAGCCTTGTTGGCTGGGGCTTTACAATATACTGACTGTACATGTTAAACACAAATAATTAGGCTAACTAGCAAGCAAGTATTCAATTTTTAATGTAATGGAATCTATTAAATTAGAAAAACTAACAAAATTAATTAAGAACGCATATAAAGATTACTTTAATTAGATTTCAATTAGTTTCTATATAAAATCATTCATAGAATTGATATTAAACATTGAAGAATAAAAAAATATAGGTATATGGTTTGCATTGAGCCGTTTTTGTTGTATTCATCTGCGCAATACCCAATACCATATTGTTCAACATTGGCGCAAAGTAGTGCGTCATCTGACACTACGGACATACTCAAAATTAGTTATAGCACGTACTCAATAATAAATACAACTCTTACACCTGCAACCAACAATAATATTAGAGATCAATAACGTCAAATAATTATTGATTAAATCCAGTTTTGTTAAAACCAGTATGCAAATTAACCATACCATATATTATGTAAACCTTTATTTCTTAGTGATATATAAGACTAGCATTTTTTTTTTTTTTTTTTTTTTTTTTAAGGTTTTTTTTTTTTAGGTTTTTGTTATTTAATCACATTAGTTATATAGAGCTCTGTAAATGGAGTTCAGAAACTGTTTTGAATTATGCAAATATCCCCAGCGGTTTAAAAGTTATGAAAATTTAAAGCCCCGAAATTAGGGGTACAAAAGTGGACATGATTTTGTTAAAAAAAAAAAAAAAAAAAAAAGATAAAAAAATGTCAAATCATGGACCAATTTAAAATAAGAAATTCAGTAATTTCTTCTACTATTTCTTTATTTTTGGAGCAATTTTGATTAAACTTTGCATTATTATGTAAAATTGTATGTTCTTTCTGATCCAGCACTCAAAGTGTATGTATATCTATGCTGTAACCAATCATTTAGAGAATAAGCGGTACGGATATCAGCAGAGTTTTGTTTTTTAAAGCTTACAACAAGAATGTTCAACATTTTCATTTTAATAATGCACATGTGTTATATATTAGTATTAATTTAAATAACATCACTTTGAACTTAAAAATACCTTTTTTTAAACACCTATGTTGTATTACATACAAGAACTAGAATATCTCCTTACATATGTTTTTAAACAAAGCTAGTCATAATTTTTTTTTTTTCTTCTTCCAAAATTGAAGGTTTGACGTGTAAAATCAGCTTCTCCTTTTAACGCACAGAGCCCCGTGCTACTCATACGCTAAGTTGGTGAAGGCCAGTATCGAACTAGCAACCTAGCAGTTCCTAGCAACTGAGCTAAACCGACTCTTACTCAATTCCTGAGGGTATTGTGATGTAAGCAGTGACATAGTTACAGACAGACACTGAATCTCCATTATAATAAGAGATGTCTAGTTGCCTTGGTTATTGCAACTGATTTGGTTTGTCAATAATATTTCAAGTGGAAATAAAAGGATCAGCCTTATCAGCAGTGTTTCTGTTGTAGATTTGATAAGTGAGTTGTTGTTGTTATTTAGTTTTACTTAGTGAGTTACAGGTCTCGGGTTGCTTACTGTACTTGCTGTTACTAAGAGCTTACCTATATACATATTCAATAATACTGATAACCTTTTGATATAGTTTGTCCTGGGGATACACATGTTTGCTTTGAATGAGTCCCCGGGGAAAATTCCTACCTTGTAACTTAGCTTATGTAATTCATTTCTAGGAAACTATTGTAATATATTTACAGTTAGCTTGAAATGGTGAGGAAAGAAAAAAGAAAAACACTGGGACGCATGAATAATATTTTACTGCTCCTTTTTAGATATTTGTGCATCAGGGACAGAACGTGTACCTCTCTGTCTCTCTCTGTACTCTCTCTCTCTCTGTCTCTCTGTACCTCTCTCTGTCTCTCTCTGTACCTCTCTCTGTCTCTCTCTGTCTCTCTCTGTCTCTCTCTGTACCTCTCTCTGTCTCTCTCTGTACCTCTCTCTGTCTCTCTCTGTCTCTCTGTCTCTCTCTGTCCTCTCTGTCTCTCTCTGTTCCTCTCTGTTCTCTCTCTGTCTCTCTCTCTCTCTCTCTCTCTCTCTCTCTGTCTCTCTCTCTCAGACTCTCTCTCTCTCTCTCTCTCTCTCTCTCTCTCTCTCTCTCTCTCTCTCTCTCTCTCAGACTCTCTCTCTCTCTCTCTCTCTCTCAGACTCTCTCTCTCTCTCTCTCTCTCCCTCTCAGACTCTCTCTCTCTCTCTCTCTCTCCCTCTCAGACTCTCTCTCTCTCTCTGTGTCTCATTTTTTAATTCCAATCTTATAATCTGTATTTATTTTGGATTTCTTTGATCTATTTTCTTATTTTCTCTTACTATTTCACTCCTTGCAAGTTTTCCACACAAGTATAAGCTAATGGTCTTTCACTGGAGTCTGTGTGTCTCCTGAAGTCTCCAGGACTTTTCTGAGTATTCTAGTCAATATCAACAATGCTGTTGTCTGGATGATCTAAATTCTTCATCTGATTTCTGGTTCGTCTTGTCTGTTTTCTAAATTTTTGGGGACTGTCCAAAATGCACCAATTACATTTGGTATCCCTTTTTACCCTCATATTTCTTTTTAAATTTTTTTTTTTTTAATTCTCTAGTTAGATCCAGGTATTATTATTGGGGAATAATACAACTGACAAAGAAAAAATTTGTTTATTTCCTAGTTGAGTAACATGAATGACCCAGAAAAAACAGAACCCAAATTATTTATTTTCCCATTAAACTAACCCTAACCCTTGTTAAAAAAAAATTAAGATTACAAAATTTGTGGCTGTTTTTCTGGTTCACCCTGTAATATTATGTTACTCAACTGGGGGGGGGTTTAGTTTAATGGGAAAATAAATAATTTGGGTTCTGTTTTTTCTGGGTCAGCCTGTAATATCATGTTACTCAACTAAGAAATAACCAAAAATTCATTAAAATAATTTATGTACTTTAGGACAATGGATGACCTCTTAAAATTTCGAAGGATATTAATTAGCATCAACTGAAAATGTCTTGTCATGCATTTAATAGCAAATATAAGCACTTTCAGCTGTGATCTTGATAGGGACATTGGTAGAATAAAAATGAACTTATCTTATTACTAGAAGTGGCTACCTGGCGTTGCCTGGGTAGAGGAGGATTTTTTTAAAGTTAGTCTCGCAGATTCATTATTACTTATCGCGAGTGAGATCCTCGCTGGTTGCCTCCATAAAAATCTCCTCGGAAATATATAACAAAATTTGGAAGGGCATTCAGTAGCAAATATAAGTACTTTCAGCTGTGATCTTGATAGGGACATTGGCAGAAGGGTCATTCCATGTCAATTCACCAGGGCATTACACCCACTGACAACAAATTACTTGAAATTTGGCACAAATGTTCCCCTTCATGAGTTAGGAAAGTGTGCCAAATTATTTTGTGTTAGACATTACCGTTCTGATTTTAAATGGGGGGTGTATAATTTTCCTATTTTGCGTCGCAGAATTTCAGTTTTTTTTTTTTTTAATTCTTAAAAATACTTCCATACATTCAATATTTCTGAAATTTGGTATGTAGGACAAATAAGGACTGTAGAATCCAAATATCTAACTATTTTAATCCTATACCCAATGGAAAATTTTGCTCGCCCAAATGCACGACTCCAAAATCGACAACTTTTCCCCTATGTAGCTTATGGTCAGTCTGTAGAAAATTTGTCATCTTCAATTTTATTAATATTTTTCTTAACATCTACAATGCCTGCCTAAGTTCACCAAAGAATTTTGTTCATGAACTTATCTTATTATTTTTATAATTTTTGATGGCATGGAAATACAATAGGATTGAAATACAGAATATTGAGCAGATTATATCTTCAGTGATGCTAATAGCTTTTTGATTTAGTGTATCCTGGGACACCCGTTTACTTTGACGTGATGCAGGACACGTACCTATCGGCATCTTTGTATGTTTAATTTTAAGTGGATACTTTATAATCCAGACAAGGCTGGGGACATCCAACTAGTATTGCATGATTTCAGGATTATACCCTGGGTAGTCATAGTTAATATGGGGTGTCAAAGGTTATGCAATCTAAATGGTTTTTGCAAAGAGTATGTATTTTTATGCCCAGAGTAATGGGATGAAGGGAAATACTTAGTCTGAAACTACTTAATAGATTATACAAAACATTTACTCCTCCATATCTGTAGAGTGATGTATTTAGAATTAAAGAATTCAATCTTTTTTCCATCTTAACTTTATCACACAAACAAGACATGTTGGGCACTGCTGGAGAAGTAAGGACAAACTCATGTAACATTCTGTGGAAACCTGCACATGGGCACCCCAGTGTGGGCCGTTCAGCAAAGACTTGCATTGATCAGCTCTGCACAGATTCTGGAAGCGATGAATGATAGGGATGGTTGCCGAGAGATTGTCATGGATATTCATGCTGCTAGTACGACTTGATGATGATTTTAGAAATAAGAAACTAATATTTTAATTTCAGAATCAATTATACAGTGGTACCTTGACTTAAGTTGTCCTGGGTATGACATTTGGGAGGCTGCAGACCAACTTTAAGGAAGTCTAGAAAGGAACAAGTCATTATGTCCCGATTATGCATTGGTCATACAAAACTAACACACTCTTATATACTCAAACAAGAACAACAACCACAATGTGAAACATGTCAAACACCCCTGACAGTCAAACACTTAATGATGGAATGCAGATTTTTTGCTCACATCAGAAAACATTATTTTAAAGCAAACAATATGAAGGACCTATTTGAAAATGTTAACATAGAGGATATTTTCTCCTTTTTGAGGGAAATAAAATTATACCATAGAATATAGACATGAAACAAATCAATGTCATAGAGTATGATTCCCAATAATGCTAACACATTGTTAAAACCAATTAGTAAATGTATATATATGAATACACAATATGTATAACAACCCAACCGCTAGGCATGATATAACCCTGGACGGGTTGATATGCCGTTAAAATTAATAAACCAAACCAACCAAAATCTGTCTGATGGGAAAGTTCTAATTCTGGAGCTCTGGGGAATCATCACCATTATTCCCAGGTCCCTTCTGACCTGGAGTGGTAGTACCTGTTAGGGTCTCATCTATGGGTTGAATAGAAAAAAATGAGTTCTAAAAACAATTAAGTACCCATCAAGAATGAATAAAACAAAACATCTTCAGCATTAACTCTTAACGTTCTATACCACCTCATTCCACCCAGCTGGAAGTCACATTCATTTTCCTAATCTGCCCCAAACGATAGCCTTTGTTTAAATATAATATTAAACATATTTATCAGTCCTTGATTTATGGGAAATAACAGGTAACTTTAAATGAAATGGCCATTTTTAGCCATTTATTGATAAATCCTTATAGGAATGGGGTTCTGGACTGAGAAAATTCTCAACAGGATGTTAAGATTTAAATGACACAACAAGTTGATATGCTGTAAAATCCAACCAACCATTTTGGGTCTGAATTTTCAGTCCAAGAATAAAGTTTCTGTCATTATGTTTACATTTCTGGGGTACTCTTCACGGAGTTCCGTCCCGGCCTCCTGCCTCAAAAACCACTAGTCGGTGGCTGCTGAAAAAACCCCAGCTACGATTTAAGTCCATAGCCGAACTGGTTTCACTTGAAAAAGAACTAGGGTTAGTTTAATGGGAAAATATTTTGGGCTGTTTTTTTTCTCTCTGTGTACAGGGTGATCCAGAAAAAACAGAACCCACAAATTTGGTTATAAAACTGTTAATTTTAACTAGGGTTGGGGTTTTGGGGGAAACGCCCTAAGTTTGTTTTTTTTTTTTTTTTTTTTTTTTTTTTTTTCAAGTGAGAACGCTTCGGCTACGGACTTCAATCATAGCTGGTGTTTTTTTTCTCAGCGGCTAGCGATTTTTGGGACAGGGGGCAGGGATGGGACTCTGCGAAGAGTACCCATTTCTGTTATCTGTTATCTTGAACCTTCACTAACATTTTGTTTCTTCTTCTTCCAGAAAAATGTTGGCCGGTTGTTTTCTAAATTTGGAGAAATTCAATCAATCTCTGTCAGAGACAACAATAGCACACCTGGCACTAAAATTTCGTAAGCTATTTTACTTTTTGATTTATCCTGAACTGTCCTACACATTACCTTATTTATTTGTTATACTAGAAGTCACTACCTGGCATCACCTGGATACTGGAGGCATAAAAAAAAATGTTAGTCTCGCAGATCCATTGTTTTAGTCTCCCATAATTGATTTGTTTGTTTTAATCATGAATGCAAATTTGTCTTTTTCTTGGTGGTTGGTGAAGTCCACCATTGCTTCATCAGCTCTGTTGGCTGCACCTTTGCAGAGGGGTAAGATCCTCCCCCTCAATAGGGCCACCTGTTGGCCGTGGGTGGTGAACCGTGATGCTTAAGGGTGGAACCCTGGGGGGCTGAGCATTCCATTTTTGTCCTTACTTAGGCTAGACAGGCAGTCAAAGAGGCCTCCTTTGATCAATCAGCTGGTCATGTCAAGCCATAGCACCTATATGAAATATGTCACTCTGTCTGTCTCTCTCTGTCTGTCTCTGTCTCTGTCTGTGCCTGTCTCTGTCTCTCTCTGTCTGTGCCTGTCTCTCTCTGTCTCTGTCTATCAAGTTGAGATTTTCCTTCATTATCTTGCAGTTATGTGCGATACTATTGTGATGAGGATTCCAAAAAAGCTGTTGAAGAATGCAATGGCTGTGAAGTAGACGGCAACCGAATTGTAGTGAAAAAGACTGCCAAAAATGATAAAAGACAAAGGTCAGGGTTTTTTTTTTTTTTTTTTTGGTTTTTGTTTTTTGTTTGCTTTTTCTGCTTCTTCCTCCCAATTGGCTGGGGTAGAGTTTGTTTTTTTTGTTTTTTTTTTTTAATTCATTATGAAAAAAAAAAAACAGTTAAATAATATTTAATTTCTATTTTTTCCTATGGTGTAATGGTTATCATCATAGGAAATGGACATGACAACACAAGTTCAAATCCTGGATGAGACTGGTTGCATTTCACATAGTGCAGATATCCTTTGGGAAAAGTGTGAATCCAACTATTCACCCTCTATCCATGTTATGACTGTACGCTGTTCATTTTCCTGACATTGGTGTATTTATTCTATATACTATACATGAGACTTTGATGAGTTGTGGTGCACTTGAGCACTGTACACAATAGATTTCATTATTTATCTGAATTTTTTTTAGATGCGGCTTGATGATTTGTATTGATTTGGATTATTCGAAATATCGTTCTCATCTTTATTGTTATATACACAAAATTTTGCCTAATATGCCCTTCTCTGTTGGACACGTGGTGCAGCGAATAAAAGGGTTAATGCAGTTCTAAGTGACAATCATCATCTGAAGGTTGCATGTTCAATCCTGATCAATTGCGATAACATAGAATACTAAACATAGCATAATACTTGCACCGGGACATGGTTAACAGAATGAGAAGTCTACCCCTGTGGATTGAATAAAGGGTTCAGTTTGAAGTTTCATGAAGGCTCCCAATTATGACTGGAAGGTTTCCAAATCTGACTAGCAACACTTGAAGAAGGCCAGAGCACATATTGGCTGGAACATTCTGTAGATAACAAAGATTCGGACAATAGTCCGAATAATCCAAATAATACAAAATTTCATTATTATTACTAGCAAATATATGCACCCTCCAGGTACAAGTATTTAAATTTTAATTTAATGAAATATATTGAATTAGAAAGGCTAATGAAACTAAATAAGAATGCAGATAAAAAGATTTGAAACATAGTGGGGAAGAATAAAAAAATAGAACAATTGAAACTTGCTCTTCCATCACTCCCATCTTTCATTACTAAATTTTCCTAATTTAAATATTTAGTTAAATTAGGAAGTAAAGAATAAAATTAGTTATTTTTTTCTTGTTAATGGATTTCTTTTAAGATTTATCACTGAGATTTTTGTTCATATTCATTAAAAGAAAACCAAACAATTAGAAATCAATAATACTAAGCATATATTTATTAAAATCAAATTTTTACTATCAATATGCAAATTAGCCTTCCCATTCATACTGTAAACTATTATTTTGTAGTATATATGATTACAATTTCTTGTCATTAGTATATCTAACTCCGGTTTTGACCGAGGGGACAGGTTGCTTTGGCCCTGAACCCTATAAGCTAACATCATTGATCCCATGGTGGCATCGCCCTAGGCAACACCTGCCCCCTTGATTTAAAGGGGCGGGGCTGAGTTTATTGCCCAGTGCCTGAGGCACCCCCTTTGAGGAGGAATGCTGACGGGATCAACACATTTTTTGCACCGCCACCTGTGAGTCTCGGCTTGTGAGTGGTCCCGTATTAATAGGGCCTTGTGGTTAACCCGTACATGTGGGGTACTTGGTAAATATCCTACTATATAGGTAATGATCAACAGTATTAATCAGGGCTCGACATTAATGTCGTCCCGGTGACGATAAAAATTACATCTGGGACGATCAATACGTCATCCGGGGACGGTAAAAAATTTTCCTAAAAGTTAGTACTAACCCTTTCTTTCTCTTCCTTCCAAATCCTAAAACACTGTACGAGGACAAAATTCTTTCATTTACGATTCACAACCCAGTACGATAAAATTTACAAGTTAAAAAAAGGATTTTTTTTTTTAATTTTTTTTTTTTTTTTTTTTTTTTTTTTTTATAGCTCAAACATACTAGAAAATGGATATTTGTTCAAATATCCAGAATTATCTAATGTTTTATTACATGTTATATGCTACTGATGACTGACAAGTATAGATGATGCTAAAAATATTTTGATTTCGGGACGGTCTAAATTTTGTTCGGGACGGTCATGAAAAAAGTTAGCGTTGGCGCCTGGTATTAATAATGTAAAACAATTTTATTAATAACTGAGGTTTAAATAAAAAATAAAATCATGGTGGATGTAACATAAATAACTAAGGGAATTGTGACTTGAATAGTAATATAGTTTCAGTTACCGATGCACACAATCTCCATTATAATAAGATTATAAACTTTTTTTCTTTGTCTTTTTGTAGGCTCCCTGGAGACAAATTACAATCTACAGGAATTAAAACTGCTGATAAAAGAATGGACAAAATGAGCAACAGAGGACCAGACATTGGTTAGGATCTTTTCGATATTCTTTGAAAAATTAGGACCCCCCCCCCCCCACACACACACACACGCGCACACACTTTCCCCAGCCCTGTTGGCTGGAGCATTAGAATACACCAACTGCACTTTTGCAGAGGGGTAAGACCCCCACCCCATTGAGGCTACCTGTTGGCTGTATGTAGTGACCCATGGTATTGTGACGTCGTTAATGAATAAGATTTATTCTATTCTATGTGTTAACTATTTTGACTATAAATTAGATACTCATTGAGATAAACTTATGCAATTCTTGAAGGTATTGTGATGTAGTTTCCGTTACAGACAGCCACTGAATCTCCATTATAATAAATTGTCATGCTATCAAAATTAATTTCTTATATACTTGATTTATCTTTCTTATTGAATAATGCAGTGCCATTTGAGGACCGACCAAATCGCCATGGAGGAAACAACAAACAGGATGGCAAAAGTTCCCGTTCCAGTCAGTCTTCCTTAGAAGATTCTGGAGATGTAAAAATCCATTTCCATTCAATTTATTGTCTTCAGTTTGTTTGTTTTTTTTTTGGGGGGGGGGGATTTTTTAAAAACATTTTGACACAAATTGGAGTAATCTGAACATTAGCTACATGAACGAGTAACCTCCCCTTGTTTATTTCACTTTGAAGAAGCCATATGATTTCATCGGCCATTTTCATTTCACTGTAAATCTACACTGAAAATACAAATTTGTTTGAATCGATACAACTGCATGTTTTAACACGAAAATATGAAATGTTCTTAATTGTGCTTGTGCATTATTTGAAATGAACTTGATTGTTATTAAGAACACATTTTATATTTTCGTGTTAAAACATGCAGTTGTATTGATTACAATGAAAATATATTGCTTCCTCAAAGTGAAATAAACAAGGGGAGGTTACCCTCATTTATGTAGCTAATGTTCAGATTACCCAAATCAGTAACCAAATTTTTCAAAGAATCTATATATTAATACTCATGTTTCTGAATTTTTCAACCGTTATCATGTTGCAACACCCTCTGGTTAAAAATGAGACCATCCAAGATGAAATGCAAAAATGTAATTATCTGGTTTTGCTTATCCACCAAATTCTTATTTATTATAAGTGTCATCACCTCAGCTAAATAATGGACCATTCTGTTTTTATTATAAGAAAGATTAGCATTATCGCTTCTGCACATTCATCCCTTCTCTCTATCTTTCCCTATCTATCTTATATTTTTGTGTAGCAGAAGCGATACTGCTAATCTGTTTCAATTGAACAGAATGAAATGAAAAGAAAAAAAGTGAGATAATTAAATCAAGATTATTGTACTTTTTACATATTGAACTTTTTACATATTGAACTATTTACAATAGCTCTTAAGTCAACATACCAAACGTAATGATTAAATTATCATACTGTGGTATATCCACAAGTCCTGCTAGTTAGTATTTTAATTTCTCCCATGTAATTTGTTTTATTTGTGTATGGATCCCTTTGAAATGTTTGCCCTGTCAGTAGAGCTTAAAATAAACCTCCTGCATCCCTCTGAATATTGGTAAGACGATCCACTTCCCCTCCCACCTCCAAAAAGGAGTGTGTCCAGGGTACGACACTAAACTATATCCAATAATGAGGCTTCCATTCTGGATCTCTGACAAATATTGAGTGCCCCTTCATTGCCATTGCTAGCAGGTCCATTCTGCTCCAGCATGGTATTACCTGTTAGGGTTCTATCTATTGGTCAGATAAATCTGTTTGAAAATTATTCATATTCACTTGGAATACTTGATACCATATAACTGTGCAAATTATTTGGGTTAATAGCTATAATTGTTTAAGGATTATTGTTATTATTATTTACTTAGAACCATATAATTGCTTGCACATTATTGGTGTGAAATAAGAATACTTGAAACCACTTAATGTGTATAAATTATTAGTATATATTATAAGTACTAGCAAATATATGCACCCATACGGGTGCAAGTATTTAGGTTTTGATGTAATAAAATATTGTATCTAAATAGAAACTATTTAGAAAATGCGGGGGTATAATTGAAAAATAGAACAGCTTTAAATCTAACTCTTCCATCATTTTCCATCACTCCCATCTTTCATTTTTCCTAATTTATCTGTTTAGTTAGATTATGAGGTATTTAATAAAATTACAGTTCTTTCGTCTTGTTTATGGATTTCTTTTAAGATTTATCCCCGAGATTTTTGCTCAGATCCGTTAAGAAAAAAACCAATCAATTAGAAATCAATAATACTAAGCATATATTTATTAAAATCAAATTCTTAATATCAATTTGCAAATTAGCCTCATTCACACTGTAAACCGCTATTTTGTTGAATATATGAATATACTTGCATGTTATTAGTATGTAGATTAATCCAACAGTATTAATAAGATATAACAATTTTATCAATAATTAAGGTTTAAATAAAAATAAATTTGTGGTGAATGTGACGTCAATAACTAAGGGAATTGTGACTTGAGTAGTGATTTAGTTTCAGTTACAGACAGACAAACACACAATGTCCATTATAATAAGATTATTAGTATTTGATAGGAATACTTGATATCATATAAACAATCATGTGCAAATAATTATAAATCCTGTCAACTGGGACTGTAGAATACAAAGACACCAACCTACTGATGGGGTGGGGGTACCTATTGGTCAGGGGTGGCAAACCATGATGCTTAAGAACAGAATTCTGGGGGCTGAGCAGCCCATGACCTGCAACACCCTACTTTGGCCCTTACTTAGGGCCTCTCCAACCACCTGTCTAGCTGATCTGATCAATCAGCTGGTTACATCAAGTCCTAGCACCTATATGATTGTCCCTACCCTATTGCCCTTATGGCAACACCTCCCACTCTTTTTTTATCATACATGTGATAGGTGGTGGTGGATGATGGTCTTAGTGTCCTGGGTATGACGTTAAACTGCATCTAATTCTGGAGCTCTGTGGAGTACCCTTTCATCACCATTACTCCCAGGTCCACTCTGACCTGGAATGGTAGTACCTGTTATGGTTCCATCTATGGTTTAGATAAATCAAAATGAGTTTTTTTTTTTTTTTTTTTTTTTTTTTTTTTTTTAATGTATTAAAAAAATTTTTTTTTTTAAATTGAATAAGCTACAGTGTGAATAAAACAAATGTCTTTGGTATAAAATTACCCAACAAGGGATTGATATGCCGTAAAATCCAACCAACCATCCAATTT
Organism: Doryteuthis pealeii; assembly: GCA_023376005.1. Classification (NCBI taxonomy): domain Eukaryota; kingdom Metazoa; phylum Mollusca; class Cephalopoda; order Myopsida; family Loliginidae; genus Doryteuthis; species Doryteuthis pealeii. The sequence continues at coordinate 60,417,300 of CM042163.1, forward strand.
TGGAGCTCTGGTGAGTGTGTAGTACCTCTTCTTTGCCATTACTCCCACGTCTACACTGACCCTGAGTGGTAGTACCTGTTAGGGTCCCATCTGTGGGTTAAATAGATAAAAAATGAGTCTAAAGAAAACATTTGAATACCCTATCAAAATGTCTTTGGCATAAAATAACCCAACAAGAGTTAACATGCCGTAAAATCCAATGAATCAACCATACAGAATGATTATAAACAAACAAAAAGTGCTGCCAGAGAATGACTTCAAAATGGTATCACCATAAAAGGGACAAACTGTCATCTTGACAATTTCAGCAAAAGCATCAGGAGATGCCAAATTGTGCCTTACCAAAATATTACAAAACCTTTGACGTGCCCTACTATTAACTGAAAGAATGTTTTCTATTTATCAAAGTTGTGAGAAGACCTGTTCTGCACTCTGCTCTTTCGATGTACTTGTATGGACCCCAAGCGTTGTGAATTATGTGCTGGCCGAATTTAAGGCACGAGTCAGAAAAACAGGCTCACAAGGATTAAAACAAAAACAACAACAACAAACCACAAATGTGTGTAAACAGACGCGGATGGAAGAAGAGTGTGTGTGATGCTTTCGCTGTCTATCCAGCTGGCTATTACTGCTATCCCCTACTGGCGAACTTAACCCTTCGATCCCGGGTTCTAACTGCTTAGTGCTCGAGTTTAGCTGTATTTATGTCAAACCCCCTTCCCAAAACCATCTTCTCCGGACCACACAAATGCCAGCACTTAAATAAATCGCCGACTTCTAGTCGCCATTAACCCTTAAAATTAAAGTACTTAATATTTTTTCAGACAAATACGTCTTCAATACGTTGATCATTTTTTTTCAAAAGAGAATTCTCCTAAAAATCCCTTTGCTTTTAATACCTGGGTGCCTAAGATATTATCATCAAGTGGTCCCATTTCATGGTGGTCGTACAAGTCTCTTTAAACTTTACGACCTAATCTTTGGATTCGTAAAAAGGTCAGCCACCCACCCCTTTTACTTATGCCTGGCTTTAACCTATTCACTTTCTTATTTATTTATTTATTCTGACCATGTTCGTCTTCAACCATAGTATCACAAAGTGTTCAGTTATTGATGATAACTGTCATACTTTTAAGGAACTCGAGTATTATCTCTTAACATCCTGTTGAGAATTCTGGAGCCTATAAGATGTAACACCACTGGCAGGCTGCGAGACCCTTTGCACACTTCTGCATCTCTCCTGTGTTCACTGCATCCTTGCTGCACGACTCTTTCTGGCCATGATTTCATGTCGTCTGCTAGCTATTTCTAGGACCTGTCCACGTTGCACATATGTGCTCAAACAACAAGTATCACAAAGAGAAAGAGAGAATAAACAACAACAAAGACAAACCAGTCAGGTGAACTTCAGATGGCAGAGATGAGGTATATAGTACGTATGCTTCTATCTGCTGCTATCTCCCGTGGTTGTCGAGATGGGGGGTTCCCCCCTTTTCTTTGTAGACCTCTGCTAGGGCTGGTCTCTAGTACAAGGCTCCAAGGTTCATCTGCTCTCTTCAGCTCCCTAGATCCAACTCTAAACTCCTTTCAAATTTCCCAGAACCCCAATTCTCGCTATCAAATCTCGTCGAAATCTCATCCTCCGAGATTTTATCAACCCTGAGGGATTTGAAAGGGTTCTTTGTCTAAAAGACCACTCTCATGATGTTTTATGACCCATCTGACCAACTGGTCAACTATTAAGTGCCAAAGGACCAGACATGTTGTCTGCTTCTAACATTAACTGTTCACTATCACTCCTTTTTATCTAGCCTAAATTCTTTTTCTTATTTTTAAGATTTAGTTGATTTAGCCGTGACCCTACCTACACATATAATATATGTATGCACACACATTATCCACACTAGTTACTATTTACTGCTGGTCACACATACACACACATAAATGTGGTTTGACTTACTACTTATTCAATCTACACACATACACACACATATGTGGTTTGACTTCTACTTATGTATTCAATATCTACCTAGAATTATATATACACACCTACCCCCACATGCATAGTATTATAAAGAATTTATTTTTAAAAAAATGGCTAAAACTGATCTTTTTCATTCAAAATTACCCGAGATATTTCCCTTTAATTATAGACTTCTAAATATGTTTAATATTACATTTGAACAAAGTCTATCGTTTGGGGTGGATTAGGAAAACAAATGTGACTTCCGGCCAGGCGGACTGAGGCGGTATAGGACATTGAGTTAATATATAAAATAAAAAGTAAAGTCATCGGGGCAGCCTAATGTCAGTATGAGCCATACAGCGAGGGAGTCTGTCCCCTTTTCACTAGCGCTAGACCAAGGAGATTGTTTTTTGCGTCTAAGGTGGAGCACCACACCTACTATCAGCTCCTTACTTTACCACACGGGTCCCTGTGCTACTCATACGCTGAGTTGGCGAGGCTGGTATCGAACTAGGAACCTCATGGTTTCTAGCCGAACGCTCTACTGACTGAGCTATGGCACTAAATGAAAACAATACACCCAAAGGACGTCTAGAAAGGAACAAGTCATTGTGTCCCGATTATGCATTGGTCACACAAGACTAACGCACTCCTATATACTCAAACAAGAACAACAACTACAATGTGAAACCTGTCAAACACCTGTTCATGGAATGCAAGTGTTTTGCTCACATCAGAAACCGTTATTTTAAAGCACAACAATATGAAAGATCTATTTGAAAATGTCAACATGGAGGACATTCTGTCCTTTTTTAGAGAAATAAAATTATACCATAGAATATAAACATGGACTTAATCAACACCATACAACATGATCCCCAATGGTGCTAACACATTAAAACTAATTATTAAAAAGTATAAATATAAATACACAACATATATTACTTCCTATCCACTAGGCATGACATAACACCAGACAGGTTGGCATGACGTTAAAATCAATAAACCAATCAGTGTTGAGCTATTGCCACTTTTTTTTTTTTTTTTTTTTTTTTTAATATTTTTCTCATATTTTTGTTTTTTGTTTTTGTTTGGTTTGTTGTTTTTTGTTTTTTCTCTCTCTTTTTTTTTTTTTTTCTCTTCTCTTTTTTTTTCTCTTCTAAGTTCTCTATCATTTTTAGTTTCCATTTTGCTTTAATCTTTTTCAGGAAACAGTCTTAGTAAGTTATGTGGAAAGTTGCAATGTCATGTGGGTGCAGGTTGTGAATGAAGACGTACAAGAACGACTCCTTTTCGTATCCAACCAACTCGCAGAGATATGCTCTTCGGCCAAAAAGGCTGACAATTTCCAACTTAGTAAGGTAAATATAAAAAACAAATCTTTTGACAAATAAATATTGACATGCCATTAACAAATTTTCTTGGTATTTTTTTACCTTTATGATGGGATATTTCAAAGTTTATCTATTTACCTCGGAACTCATTCTATTCAAATAAAGTCTATTGTAATCTGAGTCCTGCTCAGTAATAATGAACTAACCATATGAGCGGTTTAATGTAGGCAAAGAGTTAAAATCAATCAATGGCTTGTTACAAATGTTACTTATGTCCTGGGGATATTAAACTGCATAATGGTGAAGTTCCAATCCTGGACCTCTGGGGAGTTACACACTCCTTCATTGTCATTACTTCCAGGTCCACTCTGACCCAGGGTGGTTGTACCTGTTAGGGTCCCATCTATGGGTTAAATAGAAAAAAATGAGTTTGAAAAAAAAGTTTTAAAAACATTTGAATACCAAACAAGAATGAATAAAATAAAACGTCTTAGAGCTCTGGGAGTGTTGAGTACCCCTTCATCGCGTTACTTCGGGTCATTGGAGTATCTCTTCCTGGGGTGTTTTTGTTCCCAGTTTCTGGGTTGATAGAAAAAATGAGTTTAAATAGAAAAAAATACCATTGAATACCCATTAAGAATGAAATAAATTAAAATGGGGCGTTAGATGCACTGACTGCACTTCTGCAGAGGGGTAAACTCCCCCAATGGGGCCACCTGTTGGCCATGGGTGGCGACCCATGATGCTTAAGGATAGAACCCAGGTAGTTGAGCAGTCCATGGCATGCAATATTCCACTTTGGTCCTTACTTGGGCCAGATGGGCGATCGGAGAGGCTCACTCTGATCAATTGGCTGGTCATGTCAAGCCCTAGCACCTATATGGTAACTCCAGCCCTATTGCCCTTATGGAAGCCCCAACCCCTTTTTATCATATGGGTGCTAGAAGGTGGTGGCTGCGGGTCTACATGTCCTGGGAATGACATTAAACTCTATCTGATGGTGAGGTTCCAGTTTTGGAGAATGTGGAGCACCCCTTCATTACCATTGCTTCAATGGTCCACTCTGACCCGGAGTGGTAGTATCTGTTAGGGTCCCATCTATGGGTTAAATAGAAAAATGTATTTATAAAAAAATTGTATTATCCATTAAGAATTGATTTATTTCAAACTTTATCGGCATTAAATGACCCACTGAGGTTGATATACAATAAAACTAACAAACCAAACGTCTTTGGCATAGAATAACACAATAAGGGTTGACATGCCGTAAAATCCAACCAAATAACCCTAACCAAGCTAACAACTATTCATTTTGTGAGATTTTGAATGAAATTTATTGTGTACAGTGCTCAGGTGCACACAACTCATCAAAGTCTCATGTCAAGTACACAGAATAATGTATTAGTGTCAGGAACATGAACAGTTTACAGTAGTAATATGCATGCATGTATGTGTGCTGAGAGTGGCATCCGGTATAGTGTCGGCAGACTACAGGAAGCATGGAGGCTTTGAAAGACTCAGTGCTTCGGCAGCCTACAACAGACGCGGGCAGTTTATTCCATGTCTCCGCAACTCTGAGCGTGAAAAAATGTTTCCTAAAGTCTCGTGAGCAGTGCTGTTTCTGACTTTGTAGGCATGCTATGTGTGTTAGAAAGATGGAGATCAAAAAGGTGCTCAAGGTTGCTGTTGTTAAGATTTTATATTAATGCAGTGTAAAAAAAAAAAAAAAGCACTAGTAATTTTGTCCATATCTAAATATTAATGTTTTATCTGATTTAGCATCCACCTAGGAATCACATGGTTTCAGGTTCAATACTTGGTAAAGTGGGGAGCTGATGATAGGTGTGGAATTCTACCACAGACAAAAAAAATAATCTCCCTTTTCTAGCACTGGTTGATATGACAATAGGCCACTCCTCCTACTTATTTTAGATTTTAGTTTTAATTAGCTCAGTAGTGATATAGATATTACTATAGATATTCTATTTATATAGAATTAGGATCAATTTGAAAATGTTACAAATGTTCCGGACAGCTGAAGAATCAAATCAGTAAGCAGGTTTCTTACTTTTCTGCAGGATTGTAACAATGCCTTTTGTTAACTTCCATTTTGTTCTTCATTAATTAAATCAATTCATCGCAGATAACACTGATGATCCGTATAAGGTGAAACTTGGGTAGGCTGACCATTTTACAAAATTTGCTTTACAAATGTATATTAAGCATCTTTATATTCTTTATAACCCGACTTATTTTATCGATGCAACTAACTTAATATTTTTTATATTCCACATTAAGTCACCATTTTTCACACACACACACACACACACACACACACACTATCTATTCACTGATAGAAAATTGAAAAATCCTATGGGGGTGAATGTACATGGGGGCCTGAGGTTTTGGAATTTTTTAATTAAAATTTTTTTTTTTTTTTTTTTTTTTTTTTCATTAAATTTGTTATGGTTTTATTGAAGGTTTTTAATTTCTTATTTTTCACTTTTATCTTCAGATTTATGCAGCAAAATTTTCTGAAGATCAACTGTGGTATCGATGCATTATCAGGGAACAACTTGGTTCCAGCAGGGTAAGCAACTTTTTTCTTTTTTTTTTTTTCTCTCTCTCTTTCTCTCCCTAATTCTCTTGAAATTTTTTTATACAGATACCAACAAAGCCTAGCCTGACATTATTTATTATATGCAATAATTTAAACTAATTTGTAATGTATTTACTTTGGTACTTTATACAATGACTTTGTAAGACCCTCCACAAAAAGTAGTTCTGGACATGACACTAAACTGTATCTGATGTTGAGTCTCTAATTTCTGGGGAGTATGGAGTACTCCATCATTGCCATTACACCCAGGTCCATTTTGACCCAGTGATAGTACTTGTTAGGGTCCCATCTCTAGGTTAAAAAATCTATTTAAAAACTAGCAGCGGCTACCTGGCGTCGCCTAGTTAGAGGGGATTTTTTAAGTTAGTCCCGCAGATCCATTATTACTGAACCCCATTTAAATCCTATCTAAAAAAAAAAAAAAAAATAGACCTTGCATTGATCCAGCTACTCTGAAAAGAAATGTTAATGTCTACTATCTAAAATATAAATGGAAAAAAAATATAAATCAAATCTCTAATATTTTTGCTCAAAGACCAAACCCTGGTGATATTTTAATGTGTAAATATATTTACTTTGTCATTATTGTTTATTTTCAAAATTTCTGCCGGACATATATATATACACACAACTGCCCTTTATATATGTATAGATTACTTGTACTAATAGGACTGTGACAAAGGAAACTCTTAACCCTTTATCTACGAGAGGTGCCCCAAACTGCCCAACACTCAAATGACGGACCCCCCACCCCTAAATGCCCATGATCATCAGCACTTAGAAAATGGTTTAGAGTTTAAAAAAAGAGGCAGAAATGAATTAAATGAATACATTTCTATTCATTAATAAAGGATCCGTGACACTATACTAGCTTGCCAACCATTTGGGACATGGCTATTGCTGATGGCAATGGTAGATAAAAGGTTAACTCTTAACATCCTATTCAGAATTTTCCAATTCCAGAGCCCCATTCCTATAAGGATTTATCAATAAATGGCTAAAAATGGCCTTTTCATTTAAAGTTACCTGTTATTTCCCCGTAAATCAAAGACTGCTAAATATGTGTAATATTATATTTAAACAAAGGCTATCGTTGGGATGGATTAGGAAAATTAAAAAATCTTCCGTCCAGGTGAAATAAGGGCTAATAGGATGTTAAGAAACTATAAAAAAAAATGTGAATGTAATGAATGTGATTCCCTAACCTCTAGGCATAAAATAACCTAACAGGTTAATTGCCTTTACAATTAGACGATTAATGTTTCAGTATTTAAAATGCTTTTAAAAGAAATTCTGAAGACTGCTGTCTTTAGATATTAGAAACTATGTTTCTAACAAATGTGGGCATGCCTACAAAGTCGAAAAACAGTATGCCACATGACTTTCAGAAACATTTTTGCTGATGTGGCATAGAATAAACTGCTGCATCCATTGTAGGTTGCCAAAACACTGCATCTTTCAAAACCTCCATGCTTTCTGTAATTCGACAAAACTATACCTGATACACCCTCCCACACACATGCACACACACACACATATTACTGTACACTATTCATGTTCCTGACATTAGTAATTATTCTATGTACTATACATGAGACTTTGATGAGTTATGGTGCACCTGTGCATAATAAATTTCATTATTTTATTTGAAGTGTGTTGCAAAAGTTCTTGGCACTTTTTTTTTTTCCACAAATCTTTAAAACATTAACATGTGGGGTCTACCTTTTTCCCCCCAAATCTTTAAAACATTAACATGTGGGGTTCACCCTTTTTTTTTTCTGTCTCTAGGTGCGGGTTCTATTTGTGGATTATGGCAATGAAGAAGAAATGTCTGCTGCTAATGTTGTTGAGGTTCCTCAATCTTTATGTGAATTCAAACCATTTGCAGAAAAGTAATTTTACACTTGACAAAAATAAAAAAGTTCAATGACGAAAAGGTAAGAATCTTACATTATTATTACTATAGCAAGAATATGCTATAAAATATTTGTATTAAGAATAGTTGTTTGAATTCTATATTGTTTATTAAAGATTATGGACCATATGACCTTTAGGCACCCCATCTGCATCTCAACTCAAAGGACACTTTTCTCATTTACACCATCAAATCCGTTAGGGTTAGTTTTATAATTTTAAAAAAAAACTCTAAAAATCGTCTGTTAACAATTAACGGATTTTGACGTGTAAATGGAAAAAATTCCCACAAATCGAGATTGCAAAAGGAGTCATAACGGTCATATGGTCCAAGATTATTATTAGTTAATTGGAATCATAACTGTATGGAAACAAATGATTATTATTATTAGGGACAAGTTACCTTTAAGCATCCAGGGGTGACCTGGATTCAGAGGGACATATTTCGCTTTGCACGTCAACATCCGGTTGTTTGTTAGGGTTAGTTTTGATAATAAAAAATTTTTAAAATGCGTCTAAAAATCATCTGGTAAACAACACCGGATGTTGAGGTGAAGTGAAACATGTCCTTCTGAATCCAGGTTGCCCCTGGGGTGCTTAAAGGTAACTTGGTCCTTAAATAGAAAAATATTTATTCTTGACTTTTCTACTTATCAGTTTCAAGAAGCGACAAGGAATTCACAACCAATCAAGAGACCTCAGTTCAAATGTTCTTCTCTTACTGTTACCTATCAAGGTTAAAGCCCAGTCTGCCCTACTATTTTACCCATAGGGAGGATGATTATAGGACAATCAGGGTAGCACATGTAAATGATATGTCCCTTATGGAGATAACGCTTATGTGTTGATTTTGTGTTGTGTGTGGGTTGGTTTTGGTTTTCCTATTTATGCCTATAATATTATGTTATATTGTTATTTGTTGTTTGACTTATGCTTTAGAAATTTGCCATGCTATTAACTCAAATTTATACAGAAATCATCATAGGTACTTGCAGGACCTATGTATATACACAGTATAATTTAATTATCATGATGTTTGATATGTTTACTTAAGAGACATTCAAAATAATTTCAATATGTAAAAGTTATAATCATGCTTGATTTAACTCTCTCACTCTTTTCTTCTTTTCTTTCCTTATGTTTGATTGAAACAGAATAACATTATCGCTTCCGTGCACTCACTTCCTCTCTTTCCCCTACTCTTTATATTTATTTCTGTGTAGCATTTCCTTTTTCTTCCTTTCTTTATAATAAAAATGGAATGGTCATTATTTAGCTGAGGTGATGAAACATAAGAAATAAGAATCTCAGATAAACAACACCAGATAATCAGGATTACGTCTTTTGCATTTCTTCTTGGAGAGTCTAATTTTTAACCAGAGGATTGTTGCAAGATAAGTGTACAAATAAGGAACATAAGTATTCATATATAGATTATATACTAAAGAGCCAGTTTAGCTCAGTCAGTAGATCATTCGACTAGGAACCACTGAGTTCTCTGGTTCAATGCATGCCCTTGCCAACTCGCCGTATGAGTAGCACAGGATCTGTACGGTAAAGTGAGGAGCTGATGTTAGGTGTGGCATTCCACCTCAGACACCATAAACAATCTCCTTGGTCTAGCGCTAGTGAAAAGTGGATAGATTCCCTTCGTGTCTGGCTGATACGACTTTAGTTTTTTACTTTAATTAACTTAAAATTCAGAGTACTTTTAAATTTTTTTTTTTTTTTTTTTTGAAATTTAAATTTTTTTTTTTTTTTTTTTTTTTTTTTTTTTTTTTATTAAAAATTTTTTTTTTTCTTTCCACTTTTCTCTTTTCAGGGAATTGCTTTTGTGAAGGAGTATAGAATGGTAAACTGCTAAAACTCCGACCTTCAAGTCATCTCAAGATGGCACTGGCATTTATTGGTGAATTATTCTATGAAGGCAGAAACTTGACTGATTTATTTGTGCAGGAGGGTTACATCATGAAGAAAATCCTTCACCAGAAGAATAATCAAACAATACCTGTACCTTCCAGTCTGTTAACTCTAAACTGTGCGCAACCACACTCTCATCTTCTCCCTCTTCCTTACCCTTCCAATATGGCAAACCTCAATCCTGGTCTCTTACATTCACCCTGTAGCAATATGGAACACCTGATTAATATGAATAAGGCAGTTATCAACCAGTAAGTCTTTTTTCTGGGATTTTTATTTATTCATATATACTAGTACAAATAAAAAACGCACTCCGGCTGTGTAAAATTAGATTTTTGTAACATATTGCCTGAGGGGTGGAGTAAAAATTCAGTGTCAGCGAGTTTGTACCCTAAGTAAGTAAAATCATCAATTCATTAAAGTATTAAAAATAAAACAATTTGAAATGTAAACTTTGAATATGTATTAAAATAAAACAAACTATATATAGATATATAATACCAGTCATGTATTTATTAAAACTTGAGAGACTGTCTAATGTTGCATGTTAAAATTTTGAGTGTATTCATTCTATGTTATGACGATTTTGGGTAATGTGACGTAAGCAGTGATGTTAATTTTTGTTAGACAAAAACCGGAAGCAAATCTCCATTATTAATAGATAGGATTGGCGCCCTCGTAATGGGAGGAACTAAAAAAATTTTAATTTTCAAATTATTACCATAAATCAGAAAATTGTCTGATTTTAATTAATTTTTCACTATTTTTTCATTGACTAGAAGCAGCTATCCGGTGGCACCTGGGTAGGGGGAGTGTAAAAAAAGGTAATCTCATAGATCCATTATTGTTGAATCATGAGTTCGGTCCTCACAGGATGCCCCATTAAAATCCATATAAAAAAGACGTTGCATTGATCCAGACAATTTGAAAATAAAAATTAATTGCAAAAAATTCTATGCATTATCATTTAGATTTTTTTTTCTAATTATCTTCACAAATGTAATCAATCTTCACTATCTTTGCTCAAAAACCAAACCTGGTGATATTTAATGTTTATATATATTTACTTTGTTGTTAATTGTGTTATTTTCATAGTTTCTCGCGGACATACATACATACCAACTGCCTTTTATATATAGATAATGGCTTGATTTTATAATGAATACTTATTCTATTAAAAAACTTTGTTAAAAAGTTCTTTTATCGATTAGAATACATGGGGAGTGAGGTGACCTTTGTTCATTTGAAAAATATTTTCCGGTCCTCAATTTTTACATTTCTAGAAAGATCAAATCCTGAAAAACATATAAAAATAAATTCAATACCTGAAAAAAAGTGATTTGAAAATTTAATTTTCTTAAAACTCAAAATAATTTATATAGCATTATTTATTTATTTGTTTGGTTTTGGTTTTGTTTATTTTACTTAGAATTGATTTGAAAAAAAAAAAAAAAAGGATTTTCTCCATTCAATTGATATATTTTTATTCACTTAAAAATTTAGTTGTGAATTTTTAAACATCTGGAAACATCCATGTTGAAGTTAATATTTCTATTTAAACCTATCTAAAGATGTAAGTTTTAAAATGCGTAATTTTGCTCAACATATTTTTTGAGTATTATGTGTTATTCAGACTATTGTCCTCATCTTCATTGTTTTCTGTACAACATTTCGGCTGATGTACCACTGGCCTTCTTCAGGTATTTCTTGTTTGGACTCTGGAACTTTCTCATACTCAGGAACTTTCTTGAGACAAGTAATACCCAAAGAGGGCTGGAGGGTACATCGGCCGAACGTACCGATAACAATGAAGATTCGAACAATAGTCCGAATAACACAAATAATACTAATCATCAAGCCTCATCTCAAACATTCAGAAATAATATTTTCTGAGATTTTGATATATTTAAAAAGTTATCACTAACGCGTAGTTTTCTTTACAGAAGACTACATAAGTTTCCTTTTTTTTTTTTTTTTTTTCAAAATATCTAGATTTTTAGTCTGGTGTCTGAACAACTATTCAGTGACATATCCTTGTTATTTTTTTTTTTCTTATATATCTTAAATATACTGGTTTTTTAATTTTTTTTTTATTAGGAATTTAATTTATAAAATAAGACATTCCTTTCTCCATGATTATTTTACAAATGTGTTAAAATCATTTTATAAAGTAAATTCTTAAAATTATCATTTGAAATTGTTTTTAGCGCCATGGTATTTAAATCTTTTTTTTTTTCTCTCTCTCTCTCTCTCCTCTTGTTTTCAGCGACAGAGAAGAAATGAATTCCACACCACAAACTGGAACTCTGATGAAAATGCAACTCTTGTCCATTAAGATCTGAATTAACTTCGTTAAACAAGATTGGTACAAACCAGGCAAGAAATAATGTGTTGTCTGTGGAATTGGCAAATACTCGCACCAAACTAAGGTAAATATTATCTTAAGTTATGAAACTTTTCTGGAAAAAAAAAATATGACCCCATCTAGAAACATTGGGTGGTTGAGATTTTATTTACTAAGTTTAGCTTAATCCTGTCTTTCAGGTTCATACCTTGCTTACAGGACTTGTTGCTTCTAAATGGTTACCCATTTAAATAATGAACAGATTCATTACTACTTAACTTTGGTGACCATAACCTACCCCCATCTTTCTTTATATTTCTTTATTTTTTCTCTCTTATTTCATTTTTTTTTATTTATTTATTTTTTGCATTTTAATTTTTTCTTTACTCTTTTTTTTTTTTTCTTTTTTTTGTTCTCTCTCTTAATATTTTTTTTTTTTTTTTTTTTCTCTCAATAGAATTTGCAAGTTGAATATAATAACAAATTAGCAGAGAATTCCCCCATTCACAGGCAGTAAAATTAGTTTTTTATTTTTATTTTTTTCTAAATGGTTTCTGAGATTCTTCTCTTTTTGCTTCTCATTAATTTTCTAATTTTCCTTTCTTCTGTCTTTTCTATTTCAGCTTAAAAAAAATTCTCAACTCAATAGAAAAGGTTAGAAATCTAAGGTACGTTTACATTCTTTTTTTTTTTTTTTTTTGTATTCTTGGTGTTATATACTAGTCTTTTTCACGTTACCGCAATCAGCATATAACGTTATATAACCTTTCTTATTTTCTTACTCTGTCGTCTATTCTTCTGGCCGGCTTTGTCTTCTGATCGTCTAATCATCTATCATCTACTTGGTCTGGTATATCTTCTAATGGTCTGGTCTTTCTGTATGGGGATTTCGGGTCTGGTTTCTGTGGGGATCATTCCTTATCAGAAGCCCTGTGTCATTGTTTGTTTTTAGTAATAACACAAGACTTCGATTTATGTTGATGTTACTTTATTCCAAATCCCACCAGACAATCTGCGCAGATGAGGCTTACATGTTGCTAGCTCGGCTTCTAAGTTCTAACTGACTCTTACTTACTTAGTATCCTTAAACCGCAGAGGGCCTTCTATGGGGTTCCGGTTCTCACGATTCTCCCAGAACGCAAGGTGAGTGAGGTCAAGCGCTGTCATCACCCTCAAGGCCATTAGCTATACTAATCGCCATTATGATTTCTACAATACCTTATAAATGTATTAGGGATCCAATAATTTGTAACATTGGGTGTTGCTGCAAAAACAAACATTACAAGTTCATGATTAGTGTATTAATTAGGACTCTTCTAAATATAATTAGGGGCCTCAAAACAATTTTATTAACTGAAACTTATGGGTAAAGAAGATTAAAATGAAAAATATTTTGAAAAGAAAAATCTGGTTGGAATGTATTTTTATTGTTTTAATTCTAGACAACAAAATTAGATTTGAGAAATAACCAATAAGCAGAAATAATTTGGTTAATTACGTCACAAAAGAATCGGCTGACATGTAGAAGATTAACCTTTATCATAAAATAGGGGGTCCAGTGTTCAAGGGCCGGTCGGAGTCTGCCAGAAGGAAGGAGGGAGTCACCAAGACGCACACCGCCCTGCTGGCTGGGGCATTAGATGTACCGACTGCATCTTCCAATGGGGACCTGTTAGCAGTGGGTGGCGACCCGTGATGCTTAAGGACAGTCTTGGTGGATAAGCAGTCCATGAACATGCAACACTCACTTAGGCTGGTCACATCAAGCCTCTAGCACTATATGATTGCCCCAACCCTATCGCCCTTATGGCAACGCACCAACCCTTTTTATCATATGGGTACTAGAAGGCAGTGCTGAGGGTCTACATGTTCTGGAAATGACGTTAAAGTATATCTGATGGTGAGGTTCAGGAGGTCTGGGGATGTGGAGCACCCCTTCATCACCATTGCTCCAGTCCACTTTGACCTGGAGTGGTAGTCTTGTTAGCGCCCATCTTATGGGATTACGACGTTTTTTACCGACATTAATGACTCGAGGATGATATGCCGTAAAACAACAAGAACTGTTAGTGCTAGATACACTGTCGGCGAGAATTAAGATTTTTGTTTACAACAGCAAAACAAATTGACTTGGCATTCGATTTTTTAAAATCAGTTACCAGGATTTTAATAAGGGGCATGCCCTTTCAGAGGACAATTTACATATTGACCTAATGTTATATTAGTAAAAACATTTAATGAGCAGTCCAAAATAAATACTTGTATAGTCAATTTGGACCATATGACCTTTAGGCACCCCTTTTTTGATCTCGATTCAGAAGGACATGTTTTTCATTTACCTGTCAACATCCGGTTGTTTGTTAAGACGATTTTTAGTTTTTTTTTTGTTTTTTGTTTTTTTTTTTTAATTATAAAACTAATCCCTAAGCCTAACAAACAACCGGATATGACAATGTAATGAAAAATGTCCTTCTGAATTGAGATTAAAAAGGGGTACCTAAAGGTCATATGGTCTGTCAATTTTATTTTTGGCTACTGTTTCAATAGCTGTAGAATTAGCTAGGATATCATGTTGGGAGACCAATAGAGTGGTCTCCTTGTCACAGTGTTTGAGGGACTCTCCACGTCCTTTTGGTCACCTGATAAAGCGAACCCTCGAATCACCCTCTTTTTTACGTGTTGGAATTATTTTCATATAATAATGCTCTAATTCCCGCCTAGATTTATAGACTGGCCAAGGTCACGTGATTACTCAAGCCAATCAACAAGCCATACTGCGTGGCTGATATATTACTCAAACATGGATATTTGCCACTGTTCACTTGCAATCATTGACAAGGAGCTAAGGCCTCTGACAGAGGATTCATTATCAAAGGGCTCTTTACCGGAACTGAGGGCTCTTTACAGAAGAACCAAGGGATTCATTATCGAAGGACTCTTTACCACAGGATCCAATTCCACTGGACAAGCGCTTTCTTTAAGGGATCCACGATGGCTCAGAAGATTCTAACATTACGAACACGACTTGGGAAGCAAAGTTGTTGGCTCTCACCCAGCGATGCACATGGTGTCTGTCTTTGTTGTTTAAACTTTTCTTTTGTGACTCTTTTATAGCTTGGGACGGGAACCATAGTTCCCTCCTTATATGTTGTAGAATTAATGTTATAATACTATTAATTGATATATAAATACATAATATGTATCACTTCTAACCGTTAGGCCATGACATAACCCAGACAGGTTGATATGCCTGTTAAATCAATAACAACAAACAAAAGAATATTTTAAAAATCAGACCAGACCAAACACAATGAATGGTATTTTTGAATTCAGTATTAAATGGCGATCATATTACTTGGTAAACCTTTAACTGTTGGAAAAAAATCTAAAAGCAGGGTAGTGTATTATTAAAAATGTCCTTTCTGAATAGACATTTTTTTTTTTGTTTTGTTGTTTTTGTTTTTAGGAGTCAATTTCCAAGCATGGTGAAGGAAGTTCCAGTACTTTGGCTAAGCTATTGAAATTAGCAACCAGTTGTGAATAGAATGCACAATTGTCTCCCGGTTCTCTTAATACAGTCACAGTTTGATTTCTGTATTCAACACTTTACAAAAAGAAATTCTCATAGTGATAGGACCAAGTAGAAACATTTTTTTTTTTTTTATCATTTTTTTTTATCCAATCTCTTTTTTTTCTTTTCATTCCCTCTCTCTTTTTTTCTTTTCATTCCTCTCTTTCTTTTTTTCTTTTCATTCCCTCTCTTTTTTTTCTTTCATTCCCTCTTCTTTTTTTCTTTTCATTCCCTCTCTCTTTTTTTCTTTATATTCCTCTCTCTTTTTTTTTTTCATTCCCTCTCTCTTTTTTCTTTTCATTCTCTCTCTTTTTTTCTTTTCATTCCCTCTCTTTTTTTTTCTTTTCATGCCCTCTCATCTTTTTCTTTTTTCATTCCTCTCTCTTTTTTTCTTTTCATTCCTCTCTCTTTTTTTTCTTTTTTCATTCCTCTCTCTTTTTTTTCTTTTCATTCCTCTTCTCTTTTTTTCTTTTCATTCCCTCTCTCTTTTTTTCTTTTATTCCTCTCTTTTTTTTCTTTCATTCCCTCTCTCTTTTTTCTTTTCTTCCTCTCTCTTTTTTTCTTTTCATTCCCCTCTCTCTTTTTTTCTTTCATTCTCTCTCTTTTTTTTTTTCATTCCCTCTCTCTTTTTTCTTTTCATTCTCTCTCTTTTTTCTTTCATTCCCTCTCTCTTTTTTTCTTTTCATTCCTCCTCTCTTTTTTCTTTTCATTCCCTCTCTCTTTTTTTTTTTTCATTCCCTCTCTCTTTTTTTCTTTTCATTCCCTCTCACTTTTTTCTTTTCTCATCATCTTCTTCTCTCTCTTTTTTTCTTTTTCATTCCCTCCTCTCTTTTTTTCTTTCATTCCTCTCTTCTCTTTTTTTCTTTGTCATTCCCTCTCTCTTTTTTTCTTTCATTCCATCTCTTTTTTTTCTTTTCATTCCCTCTCTCTTTTTTTTCGTTTCATCTTCCCTCTCTCTCTTTTTTTTTCGTTTCATTCCTCTCTTCTTTTTTTCGTTTCATTCCCTCCCTCTCTCTCTTTTTTTTTTTCGTTTCATTCCCTCTCTCTCTCTNGGGGAGAGATTAAACTTGTCATACAGCTCAATATTTCCGTAGTTGTGGTTCCTGGTTTTTCTATTATACTCTTTCCAGTTCATTCTGGGATTAGAAAGAGTAGAAAAAGTAAGAAATATAGGGAAAACGCAACTTCATTGAACATGAGTTCATATAAAACTGGCAGAAGTGGTCTGTTGCAAAGTAAGTAGATGGTGGTGCATAAATTATTGGGTCACACCGTTGGTACGAATGTTGTGGGAGGTAAATATGCATTAACGGTGTTGTTGTTAACTCAGCAGATGATAGTAAACCAGTGAATCACGCGAGAGCTGAGGTTGAGGGCTCTGTCGGGTGTTTACGCTTCTTTAGCTCCAGACGTCAGGGGTTCCAAGAAGCATGTTTCTATCAGCTGTTGTGCTCACGGGTTGCACTATGCAACTTGGGTTTGTAGTTAAGTAAATAAGAGTTAAAGAATAATATGGTGTGTTGATGATGCATCTCTTTGGCAAAGACTGACCAAGAAGAGGGTAAATATTATATTCAGATGAACAACCAAGCAAAATAGAAAGTAAATCGAGTACACATTCTTTGGTGTTGGTTGAGTTTGCGAGACGGTGACCTTGAGACGCGAAGAAACAAGAAAGTAAGTTTTGCATAGCATCTCTCCTGTCTTCTCTCTCCCCTCTCTAGTAAGTAGAACATTGTGTATATACCCGCGAACATGACCATGTGGGTATTGTACATGTTATGGTCTCAGTGGATAAGATGTGTAGGTATTTTACGTCAATGCTTCTTCTGCTTCGAGTCTAGGATGCGACACATTAGGTCGAGATTTTAAATGTCAAATTAGCGGATCTTCAAGGTGTCAACCAAGATAATTTCTATGTATTGTCTTTTACTATGATTTCTTTTTGGAGCAATTTTGATAAAATTAAAATTATGTTCACTCAATATTGTATTTATCGGAGAACTGAGATTTTAAGGTGAAATAGAGCAGATTATTGTCTTGCCCTGCTGGGATCGATACCTTGCGTTCTCACCAATAGTGCCATCTTTGTCTGGTTTCGTCTGGGTGGCCCGGTATTGGGAAAATGCTGCTGTATATTATTTAACCATGATGATTGTCAACGGCACTGGTCAGTTTATAGAATTTATCTTTCCAACCACAAAAAATATGTTTTGAAGAGTTTAGGACTAGAAATGCCATAAGATATCAAATTATATAAAAATAGATAAGTGTCTGGTGTGGTGGGAGCTATTGTTGAGTGGATATAAAAGTTTTGCTCATCAGTTATTACAAAACACAGCTGAAAGGCGGGGGAAAAAAAAAAATATAAAAATAAAAAAAAAAAAAAAAAAAAAGAGGGAGGAAAAGGAATGAAACGAAAAAAGAGAGAGAGAGGATGATAACGAAAAAAGAGAGAGAGAGACGGGAATGAAAACGAAAAAGAGAGAGGAGGGAATGAACGGAAAAAGAGAGAGAGAGGGATGAAACGAAAAAAGAGAGAGAGAGGGGAATGAAACGAAAAAAAGAGATGGTAGGAATGAAACGAAAAAAGAGCGGGTGTGGTTAATGTAGTAGAGAGAGGGATATGAATCACGAAAAAAATGAGAGAGAGAGGGAATGAAACGAAAAAAAGAGAGAGAGGGTATGATGAAACGAAAAAAAAAAGAGAGAGAGGGGAATGAAACGAAAAAAAAGAGAAGAGAGGGAATGAAACGAAAAATAATAGAGAGAGAGGAATGAACGTATTAATAAAAATGAGAGAGAGGGAATGAAACGAAAAAAAAGAGAGAGGGAATGAAACAAAATAGAGGAGAGGGAATGAAAGAAAAAAGAGAGAGGGAATGAAAAGAAAAAAAAGAGAGAGGGAAGAAAAGAAAAAAAAGAGAGGGAATGAAAGAAAAAAAGAGAGAGGGAATGAAAAGAAAAAAAGAGAGATGGAATGAAAAGAAAAGAGAGGGGAATGAAAGAAAAAAGAGAGGGAATGAAAGAAAACAGAGAGAGGGAATGAAAAGAAAAAAAGAGAGAGGGAATGAAAAGAAAAAAGAGAGAGGGAATGAAAAGAAAAAAGGAGAGGAATGAAAAGAAAAAAAGAGAGAGGGAATGAAAAGAAAAAAAGAGAGAGGGAATGAAAAGAAAAGAGAGAGGAATGAAAGAAAAAAAAGAGAGAGGGAATGAAAAGAAAAAAAGAGAGAGGGAATGAAAGAAAAAAAGAGAGAGGGAATGAAAAGAATAAAAAGAGAGAGGGAATGAAAAGAAAAAAGAGAGAGGGAATGAAAGAAAAAAAGAGAGAGAGGGAATGAAAAGAAAAAAAAGAGAGAGGGAATGAAAAGAAAAAAAAGAGAGAGGGAATGAAAAGAAAAAGAGAGAGGGAATTGAAAGAAAAAGAGAAGGGAATGAAAAGAAAAAAAGAGAGAGGGAATGAAAAGAAAAAAGAGAGGGAATGAAAAAAAAAAGAGAGAGGGAAAAAAGAGAGAGAGGAATGAAAAAGAAAAAAAAGAGAAAGAAAAAGAAAAGAAAAAAGAGAGGAATGAAAAGAAAAAAAGAGACTTGGATAAAAAATGTAAAAAAAAGTCTTACTTGGTCCTTATCACTATTGAGAATTTCTTTTTGTAAAGTGTTGAATACAGAAATCAAACTGTTGACTGTATTAAGAGAACCGGGAGACAATGTGTGCATTCTATCACAACTGGTTGCTAATTCAATAGCTTTAGCCAAAGTACTGGAACTTCCTTCACCATTGCTTGGAAATTGACTCCTAAAACAAAAACAACAAAACAAAAAAATAAATGTCTATTCAAAGGACATTTTTAATAATTACACTACCCTGCTTTTAGAATTTTTTTCCAACAGTTAAAGGTTACCAAGTAATATGATCGCCATTTAATGCTGAATTCAAAAAATACCATTCATTGTGTTTGGTCTGGTCTGATTTTTTAAAATATGCTTTTGTTTGTTTGTTTATTGATTTTAACAGCATATCAACCGTCTGGGGTTATGTCATGCCTAACGGTTAGGAAGTGATACATATTATGTATTTATATATCAATTAATAGTATATAACAATTTAATTCTACAACATATAAGGAGGGAACTAGGTTCCCGTCCCAAGCTATAAAAGAGTCACAAAAGAAAAGTTTAAACAAAGACAGACACCATGTGCATCGCTGGTGAGGAGCCAACAACTGTTGCTTCCCAAGTCGTGTTCGTAATGTTAGAATCTTCTGAGCCATCGTGGATCCCTTAAAGAAGAGCGCTTGTCCAGTGGAATTGGATCCTTGTAAAGAATCCTTCGATAATGAATCCCTTGGTTCTTCTGGTAAAGAGCCCTCAGTTCCTGGTAAAGAGCCTTTGATAATGAATCCTCTGGTTCAGAGGCCTTAGCTCCTTTGTCAATGATTGCAAGTGAACAGTGGCAAATATCCATGTTTGAGTAATATATCAGCCACGCAGTATGGCTTGTTGATTGGCTGAGTAAATCACGTGACTTGGCCAGTCTATAAATCTAGGCGGGGAATTAGAGCATATATTATATGAAAATAATTCCAACACGTAAAAAGAGGGTGATTCGAGGGTTCGCTTTATCAGGTGACCAAAAAGGACGTGGGAGAGTCCCTCAAACACTGTGACAAGGGAGACCACTCTATTTGGTCTCCCAACATTGATATTCCTAGCTAATTCTACAGCTTTGAAACAGTAGCCAAAATAAATTGACAGACCATATGACCTTTAGGTACCCCTTTTTTAATCTCAATTCAGAAGGACATTTTTCATTTACATTGTCAATATCCGGTTTGTTGTTAGGCTTAGGGATTAGTTTTATAATTAAAAAAAAAAAAACCAAAAACAAAAAAAAAACTAAAAATCGTCTGTTAACAACAACCGGATATTTGACAGGGTAAATGAAAAACATGTCCTTCTGAATCGAGATCAAAAAGGGGTGCCTAAAGGTCATATGGTCCAAATTGATTATACAAGTATTTATTTTGGACTGCTCATAAATGTTTTTACTAATATAACATTAGGTCAATATGTAAATTTGTCCTCTGAAAGGGCATGCCCCATTAAAATCCTGGTAACTGATTTTTAAAATCGAATGCCAAGTCAATTTGTTTTGCTGTTGTAAACAAAATCTTAATTCTCGCCGACAGTGTATCTAGCACTAAACAGTTTCTTGTTTGTTTTAACGGCATATCATCCTCGGAGTCATTTAATGTCGGTAATCCATAGATGGGGCCCTAACAGGTACTACCACTCCAGGTCAAAGTGGACCTGGAGCAATGGTGAGAAGGGGTGCTCCACATTCCCCAGACCTCCTGAACCTCACCATCAGATATACTTTAAACGTCATTTCCAGGAACATGTAGACCCTCAGCACCTGCCTTCTAGTACCCATATGATAAAAGGGTTGGTGGTTGCCATAAGGGCGATAGGGTTGGGGCAATCATATAGGTGCTAGGGCTTGATGTGACCAGCCTAAGTGGAGTGTTGCATGTTCATGGACTGCTTATCCACCAAGACTGTCCTTAAGCATCACGGTCGCCACCCACTGCTAACAGGTAGCCCCATTGGGAAGATGCAGTCGGTAACATTCTAATGCCCCAGCCAGCAGGGCGGTGTGCGTCTTGGTGACTCCCTCCTGCCTTCTGGCAGACTCCGACCGCCCTTGAACACTGGACCCCCTATTTTATGATAAAGGTTAAATCTTCTACATGTCAGCCGATTCTTTTGTGACGTAATTAACCAAATTATTTCTGCTTATTGTTTATTTCTCAAATCTAATTTTGTTGTCTAGAATTTAAAACAATAAAAATACATTCCAACCAGATTTTTCTTTTCAAAATATTTTTCATTTTAATCTTCTTTACCCATAAGTTTCAGTTAATAAAATTGTTTTGAGGCCCCTAATTATATTAGAAGAGTCCTAATTAAATTACACTAATCATGAACTTGTAATGTTTGTTTTTGCAGCAACACCCAATGTTACATAATTATTGGATCCCTAATACATTTATAAGGTATTGTAGAAATCATAATGGCGATTAGTATAGCTAATGGCCTTGAGGGTGAGTGACAGCGCTTGACCTCGATCTCACCTTGCGTTCTGGGGAGAATTGTGAGAACCGGAACCCCATAGAAAGGCCCTCTTGCCGGTTTAAGGATACTAAGTAAGTAAGAGTCAGTTAGAACTTAGAAGCCGAGCTAGCAACATGTAAGCCTCATCTGCGCAGATTGTCTGGGTGGGGATTTGGAATAAAGTAACATCAACATAAATCGAAGTCTTGTGTTTATTACTAAAACAAACAATGACACAGGGCTTCTGATAAGGAATGATCCCAACAGAAACCAGACCCGAAATCCCCATACAAGAAAGACCAGACCATTAGAAGATATACCAGACCAAGATAGATGATAGATGATAGACGATCAGAAGCAAAGCCGGCCAGAAGAATAGACGACAGAGTAGAAATAAGAAAGGTATATAAACGTTATATGCTGATTGGGTAACGTGAAAAGACTAGTATATAACACCAAGAATACAAAAAAAAAAAAAAAAAGAATGTTAAACGTACCTTAGATTTCTAACCTTTTCTATTGAGTTGAGAATTTTTTTAAGCTGAAAATAGAAAAGACAGAAGAAAGGAAAATTAGAAAATTAATGAGAAGCAAAAAAGAGAAGAAATCAGAAAACCATTTAGAAAAAAATAAAAATAAAAACTAATTTTTACTTGCCTGTGAATGGGGGAATTCTCTGCTAATTTGTTATTATATTCAACTTGCAAATTCTATGAGAGAAAAAAAAAAAAAAAATTTATTAGAGAGAGAACAAAAAAAGAAAAAAAAAAAAAGAGTAAAGAAAAAATAAAATGCAAAAATAAAATAAATAAAAAAATGAAATAAGAGAGAAAAAATAAGAAAATATAAAGAAAGATGGGGGTAGGTTATGGTCACCAAAGTTTAAGTAGTAATGAATCTGTTCATTATTTAAATGGGTAACCATTTAGAAGCAACAAGTCCTGTAAGCAAGGTATGAACCTGAAAGACAGATTAAGCTAAACTTAGTAAATAAAATCTCAACCACCCAATGTTTCTAGATGGGGTCATATTTTTTTTCTTTCCAGAAAAGTTTCATAACTTAAGATAATATTTACCTTTAGTTTGGTGCGAGTATTTGCCAATTCCACAGACAACACATTATTTTCTTGCCTGGTTTGTACCAATTCTTGTTTAACCGAAGTTAATTCAGATCTTAATTGGACAAGAGTTGCATTTTCATCAGAGTTCCAGTTTGGTGGTGTGGAATTCATTTCTCTTCTGTCGCTGAAAACAAGAGAGAGAGAGAGAGAGAGAAAAAAAAAAAGATTTAAATACCATGGCGCTAAAAACAATTTCAAATGATAATTTAAGAATTTACTTATAAAATGATTTTAACACATTTGTAAAATAATCATGGAGAAAGGAATGTCTTAGTTTTATAAATTAAATTTCCTAATAAAAAAAAAATTAAAAAACCAGTATATTTAAGATATATAAAAAAAAAAAATAACAAGGATATGTGCACTGAATAGTTGTTCAGACACCAGACTAAAAATCTAGATATTTTGAAAAAAAAAAAAAAAAAAAAAAAAAGGATAACTTATGTAGTCTTCTGTAAAGAAAACTATCGTTAGTGATAACTTTTTAAATATATCAAAATCTCAGAAAATATTATTTCTCTGAATGTTTGAGATGAGGCTTGATGATTAGTATTATTTGTGTTATTCGGACTATTGTTCGAATCTTCATTGTTATCGGTACGTTTCGGCCGATGTACCCTCCAGCCCTCTTGGGTATTACTTGTCCAAGAAAGTTCCTGAGTATGAGAAAGTTCCAGAGTCCAACAAGAAATACCTGAAGAAGGCCAGTGGGTACATCAGCCGAAATGTTGTACAGAAAACAATGAAGATGAGGACAATAGTCTGAATAACACATAATACTCAAAAAATATGTTGAGCAAAATTACGCATTTTAAAACTTACATCTTTAGATAGGTTTAAATAGAAATATTAACTTCAACATGGATGTTTCCAGATGTTTAAAAATTCACAACTAAATTTTTAAGTAAATAAAAATATATCAATTGAATTGGAGAAAATACTTTTTTTTTTCAAATCAATTCTAAGTAAAGTAAAACAAAACCAAAACCAAACAAATAAATAAATAATGCTACATAAATTATTTTTTGAGTTTTAAGAAAATTAAATTTTCAAATCACTTTTTTTCAGGTATTGAATTTTTATTTTTATTTATGTTTTTCAGGATTTGATCTTTCTAGAAATGTAAAAATTAGGGACTGGAAATATAAAATGAACAAAGGTCACCTCACTCCCCATGTATTCTGAATCGATAAAAGAACTTTTTAACAAAGTTTTTTTAATAGAATAAGTTATTCATTATAAAATCAAGCCATTTATCTATATATAAAGGGCAGTTGGTATGTATGTATGTCCGGAAGAAACTATGAAAATAACACAATTAACAACAAAGTAAATATATATAAACATTAAATATCACCAGGGTTTGGTTTTTGAGCAAAGATAGTGAAGATTTGATTTACATTTGTGAAGATAATTAGAAAAAAAATCTAAATGATAATGGCATAGAATTTTTTGCAATTAATTTTTATTTTCAAATTGTCTGGATCAATGCAACGTCTTTTTTACATATGGATTTTAATGGGGCATCCTGTGAGGACCGAACTCATGATTCAACAATAATGGATCTATGAGATTACCTTTTTTACACTCCCCCTACCCAGGTGCCACCGGATAGCTGCTTCTAGTCAATGAATAAAATAGTGAAAAATTAATTAAAATCAGACAATTTTCTGATTTATGGTAATAATTGAAAATTAAAATTTTTTTTAGTTCCTCCATTACGGAGGGCGCTGAATCCTATCTATTAATAATGGAGATTTGCTTCCGGTTTTTGTCTAACAAAAATTACATCACTGCTTACGTCACATTACCCAAAATCGTCATAACATAGAATGAATACACTCAAAATTTTAACATGCAACATTAGACAGTCCTCAAGTTTTAATAAATACATGACTGGTATTATATATCTATATATAGTTTGTTTTATTTTAATACATATTCAAAGTTTACATTTCAAATTGTTTTATTTTTTAATACTTTAATGAATTTGATGATTTTACTTACTTAGGGTACAAACTCGCTGACATTGAATTTTTTACTCCCACCCCTCAGGCAATATGTTTCAAAAATCTAATTTTACATCGCCTGGAGTGCGTTTTTTATTTTGTACTAGTATATATGAATAAATAAAAATCCCAGAAAAAAGACTTACTGGTTGATAACTGCCTTATTCATATTAATCAGGTGTTCCATATTGCTACAGGGTGAATGTAAGAGACCAGGATTGAGGTTTGCCATATTGGAAGGGGGTAAGGAAGAGGGAGAAGATGAGAGTGGTGGTTGCGCACAGTTTAGAGTTAACAGACTGGAAGGTACAGGTATTGTTTGATTATTCTTCTGGTGAAGGATTTTCTTCATGATGTAACCCTCCTGCACAAATAAATCAGTCAAGTTTCTGCCTTCATAGAATAATTCACCATAAATGCCAGTGCCATCTTTGAGATGACTTGAAGGTCGGAGTTTTAGCAGTTTACCATTCGTATACTCCTTCACAAAAGCAATTCCCTGAAAAGAGAAAGTGGAAAGAAAAAAAAAAATTTTTAAATTAAAAAAAAAAAAAAAAAAAAAAAAAAAAAAAAAAAAATTTCAAATTTCAAAAAAAAAAAAAAAAAAAAAATTTAAAGAGTACTCTGAATTTTTTAAGTTAATTAAAGTAAAAACTAAAGTCGGTATCAGCCAGACAGCGAGGGAATCTATCCACTTTTCACTAGCGCTAGACCAAGGAGATTGTTTATGGTGTCTGAGGTGGAATGCCACACCTAACATCAGCTCCTCACTTTACCGTACAGATCCCTGTGCTACTCATACGGCGAGTTGGCAAGGGCATGCATTGAACCATGAACTCAGTGGTTCCTAGTCGAATGATCTACTGACTGAGCTAAACTGGCTCTTTAGTATATAATCTATATATGAATACTCATGTTCCTTATTTGTACAACTTATCTTGCAACATCCTCTGGTTAAAAATTAGACTCTCCAAGAAGAAATGCAAAAGACGTAAATCCTGATTATCTGGTGTTGTTTATCTGAGGATTCTTATTTCTTATGAGTGTCATCACCTCAGCTAAATAATGGACCATTCCATTTTTATTATAAAGAAAGGGAAGAAAAAGGAAATGCTATACAGAAATAAATATAAAGAGTAGGGGAAAGAGAGAAAGTGAGTGCACGGAAGCGATAATGTTATTCTGTTTCAATCAAACATAAGGAAAGAAAGAAAGAAAAGAGTGAGAGAGTTAAATCAAGATTATTATACTTTTTACATATTGAATTATTTTGTAATGTCTCTTAAGTAAACATATCAAACATCATGATAATTAAATTATACTGTGGTATATCCATAGGTCCTGCAAGTACCTATGATGATTTCTGTATAAATTTGAGTTAATAGCATGGCAAATTGTCTTATTTAGCTTTAGGTAAGGCAAACAGTAAATATATAGGTGTGTGGCATAATGGTTAGAGTCATAGGAAATGGACCCGTCGACCCAAGTTCAAATCCTAGACAAGGCTGTTTGCATTTTCACATAGTGCTAATACCCTTGGTATGAATCCATATATTCTCCCTCCAGCTATGGGTAAAATAGTAGGGCAGACTGGGCTCTTTAACCTTGGATAGAAAAGTAATTATTTCTATTTAAGGACCAAGTTACCTTTAAGCACCCCAGGGGCAACCTGGATTCAGAGGGACATGTTTCACTTTTCACCATCAACATCTGGTTGTTTGTTACCAGACGATTTTTAGATGCATTTTAAAAAATTTTTTATTATCTAAAAACCTTAACAAACAACCGGATGTTGACGGTGCCAAGTGAAACATGTCCTTCTGAATCCAGGTTGCCCCTGGGGTGCTTAAAGGTAACTTGGTCCTTAAATAGAAATAAATACTTTTATTCTTTGACTTTTCTACTTTATTCAAGTTTCAAGAAGCGACAAGGAATACCACAAACCCAATCAACGAGACCTCAGGTTTCCAAATACAGTTTTCTTTCTCCTAGACTGGTTACCTATCCAAGGTTAAAGAGCCCAGTCTGCCCTACTATTTTACCCATAGCTGGAGGGAGAATATATGGATTCATACCAAGGGTATTAGCACTATGTGAAAATGCAAACAGCCTTGTCTAGGATTTGAACTTGGGTCGACGGGTCCATTTCCTATGACTCTAACCATTATGCCACACACCTATATATTTACTGTTTGCCTTACCTAAAGCTAAATAAGACAATTTGCCATGCTATTAACTCAAATTTATACAGAAATCATCATAGGTACTTGCAGGACCTATGGATATACCACAGTATAATTTAATTATCATGATGTTTGATATGTTTACTTAAGAGACATTACAAAATAATTCAATATGTAAAAAGTATAATAATCTTGATTTAACTCTCTCACTCTTTTCTTTCTTTCTTTCCTTATGTTTGATTGAAACAGAATAACATTATCGCTTCCGTGCACTCACTTCCTCTCTTTCCCCTACTCTTTATATTTATTTCTGTATAGCATTTCCTTTTTCTTCCCTTTCTTTATAATAAAAATGGAATGGTCCATTATTTAGCTGAGGTGATGACACTCATAAGAAATAAGAATCCTCAGATAAACAACACCAGATAATCAGGATTTACGTCTTTTGCATTTCTTCTTGGAGAGTCTAATTTTTAACCAGAGGATGTTGCAAGATAAGTCGTACAAATAAGGAACATAAGTATTCATATATAGATTATATACTAAAGAGCCAGTTTAGCTCAGTCAGTAGATCATTCGACTAGGAACCACTGAGTTCATGGTTCAATGCATGCCCTTGCCAACTCGCCGTATGAGTAGCACAGGGATCTGTACGGTAAAGTGAGGAGCTGATGTTAGGTGTGGCATTCCACCTCAGACACCATAAACAATCTCCTTGGTCTAGCGCTAGTGAAAAGTGGATAGATTCCCTCGCTGTCTGGCTGATACCGACTTTAGTTTTTACTTTAATTAACTTAAAAAATTCAGAGTACTTTAAATTTTTTTTTTTTTTTTTTTTTTTTTGAAATTTGAAATTTTTATTTATTTTTTTTTTTTTTTTTTTTTTTTTTTTTTTTTTTTTTTTAAAATTAAAAAATTTTTTTTTTTCTTTCCACTTTCTCTTTTCAGGGAATTGCTTTTGTGAAGGAGTATACGAATGGTAAACTGCTAAAACTCCGACCTTCAAGTCATCTCAAAGATGGCACTGGCATTTATGGTGAATTATTCTATGAAGGCAGAAACTTGACTGATTTATTTGTGCAGGAGGGTTACATCATGAAGAAAATCCTTCACCAGAAGAATAATCAAACAATACCTGTACCTTCCAGTCTGTTAACTCTAAACTGTGCGCAACCACCACTCTCATCTTCTCCCTCTTCCTTACCCCCTTCCAATATGGCAAACCTCAATCCTGGTCTCTTACATTCACCCTGTAGCAATATGGAACACCTGATTAATATGAATAAGGCAGTTATCAACCAGTAAGTCTTTTTTCTGGGATTTTTATTTATTCATATATACTAGTACAAAATAAAAAACGCACTCCGGGCATTGTAAAATTAGATTTTTGTAACATATTGCCTGAGGGGTGGGAGTAAAAAATTCAGTGTCAGCGAGTTTGTACCCTAAGTAAGTAAAATCATCAAATTCATTAAAGTATTAAAAAATAAAACAATTTGAAATGTAAACTTTGAATATGTATTAAAATAAAACAAACTATATATAGATATATAATACCAGTCATGTATTTATTAAAACTTGTTTTAAAAAACAATGAGGACTGTCTAATGTTGCATGTTAAAATTTTGAGTGTATTCATTCTATGTTATGACGATTTTGGGTAATGTGACGTAAGCAGTGATGTAATTTTTGTTAGACAAAAACCGGAAGCAAATCTCCATTATTAATAGATAGGATTGGGCCCTCTGTAATGGGAGGAACTAAAAAAAATTTTAATTTTCAAATTATTACCATAAATCAGAAAATTGTCTGATTTTAATTAATTTTTCACTATTTTATTCATTGACTAGAAGCAGCTATCCGGTGGCACCTGGGTAGGGGGAGTGTAAAAAAAGGTAATCTCATAGATCCATTATTGTTGAATCATGAGTTCGGTCCTCACAGGATGCCCCATTAAAATCCATATGTAAAAAAGACGTTGCATTGATCCAGACAATTTGAAAATAAAAATTAATTGCAAAAAATTCTATGCCATTATCATTTAGATTTTTTTTCTAATTATCTTCACAAATGTAAATCAAATCTTCACTATCTTTGCTCAAAAACCAAACCCTGGTGATATTTAATGTTTATATATATTTACTTTGTTGTTAATTGTGTTATTTTCATAGTTTCTCCGGACATACATACATACCAACTGCCTTTATATATAGATAAATGGCTTGATTTTATAATGAATAACTTATTCTATTAAAAAAACTTTGTTAAAAAGTTCTTTTATCGATTTAGAATACATGGGGAGTGAGGTGACCTTTGTTCATTTGAAGAAAATATTTTCCGGTCCCTAATTTTTACATTTCTAGAAAGATCAAATCCTGAAAAACATAAATAAAAATAAAAATTCAATACCTGAAAAAAAGTGATTTGAAAATTTAATTTTCTTAAAACTCAAAAAATAATTTATATAGCATTATTTATTTATTTGTTTGGTTTTGGTTTTGTTTTATTTTACTTAGAATTGATTTGAAAAAAAAAAGGATTTTCTCCAATTCAATTGATATATTTTTATTCACTTAAAAATTTAGTTGTGAATTTTTAAACATCTGGAAACATCCATGTTGAAGTTAATATTTCTATTTAAACCTATCTAAAGATGTAAGTTTTAAAATGCGTAATTTTGCTCAACATATTTTTTGAGTATTATGTGTTATTCAGACTATTGTCCTCATCTTCATTGTTTTCTGTACAACATTTCGGCTGATGTACCCACTGGCCTTCTTCAGGTATTTCTTGTTGGACTCTGGAACTTTCTCATACTCAGGAACTTTCTTGGACAAGTAATACCCGAAGAGGGCTGGAGGGTACATCGGCCGAAACGTACCGATAACAATGAAGATTCGAACAATAGTCCGAATAACACAAATAATACTAATCATCAAGCCTCATCTCAAACATTCAGAGAAATAATATTTTCTGAGATTTTGATATATTTAAAAAGTTATCACTAACGGTAGTTTTCTTTACAGAAGACTACATAAGTTATCCTTTTTTTTTTTTTTTTTTTCAAAATATCTAGATTTTTAGTCTGGTGTCTGAACAACTATTCAGTGCACATATCCTTGTTATTTTTTTTTTTCTTATATATCTTAAATATACTGGGTTTTTTTTAATTTTTTTTTATTAGGAAATTTAATTTATAAAACTAAGACATTCCTTTCTCCATGATTATTTTACAAATGTGTTAAAATCATTTTATAAGTAAATTCTTAAATTATCATTTGAAATTGTTTTTAGCGCCATGGTATTTAAATCTTTTTTTTTTTTCTCTCTCTCTCTTCCTCTTGTTTTCAGCGACAGAAGAGAAATGAATTCCACACCACCAAACTGGAACTCTGATGAAAATGCAACTCTTGTCCAATTAAGATCTGAATTAACTTCGGTTAAACAAGAATTGGTACAAACCAGGCAAGAAAATAATGTGTTGTCTGTGGAATTGGCAAATACTCGCACCAAACTAAAGGTAAATATTATCTTAAGTTATGAAACTTTTCTGGAAAGAAAAAAAATATGACCCCATCTAGAAACATTGGGGTGGTTGAGATTTTATTTACTAAGTTTAGCTTAATCTGTCTTTCAGGTTCATACCTTGCTTACAGGACTTGTTGCTTCTAAATGGTTACCCATTTAAATAATGAACAGATTCATTACTACTTAACTTTGGTGACCATAACCTACCCCCATCTTTCTTTATATTTCTTTATTTTTTTCTCTCTTATTTCATTTTTTTTATTTATTTATTTTTGCATTTTATTTTTTCTTTACTCTTTTTTTTTTTTTCTTTTTTTTTGTTCTCTCTCTAATAATTTTTTTTTTTTTTTTTTCTCTCATAGAATTTGCAAGTTGAATATAATAACAAATTAGCAGAGAATTCCCCCCATTCACAGGCAAGTAAAATTAGTTTTTTATTTTTATTTTTTCTAAATGGTTTTCTGATTTCTTCTCTTTTTTGCTTCTCATTAATTTTCTAATTTTCCTTTCTTCTGTCTTTTCTATTTTCAGCTTAAAAAAATTCTCAACTCAATAGAAAAGGTTAGAAATCTAAGGTACGTTTAACATTCTTTTTTTTTTTTTTTTTTTGTATTCTTGGTGTTATATACTAGTCTTTTCACGTTACCCAATCAGCATATAACGTTATATACCTTTCTTATTTCTTACTCTGTCGTCTATTCTTCTGGCCGGCTTTGCTTCTGATCGTCTATCATCTATCATCTATCTTGGTCTGGTATATCTTCTAATGGTCTGGTCTTTCTTGTATGGGGATTTCGGGTCTGGTTTCTGTTGGGGATCATTCCTTATCAGAAGCCCTGTGTCATTGTTTGTTTTTAGTAATAAACACAAGACTTCGATTTATGTTGATGTTACTTTATTCCAAATCCCCACCCAGACAATCTGCGCAGATGAGGCTTACATGTTGCTAGCTCGGCTTCTAAGTTCTAACTGACTCTTACTTACTTAGTATCCTTAAACCGGCAGAGGGCCTTCTATGGGGTTCCGGTTCTCACGATTCTCCCCAGAACGCAAGGTGAGATCGAGGTCAAGCGCTGTCACTCACCCTCAAGGCCATTAGCTATACTAATCGCCATTATGATTTCTACAATACCTTATAAATGTATTAGGGATCCAATAATTATGTAACATTGGGTGTTGCTGCAAAAACAAACATTACAAGTTCATGATTAGTGTAATTTAATTAGGACTCTTCTAATATAATTAGGGGCCTCAAAACAATTTTATTAACTGAAACTTATGGGTAAAGAAGATTAAAATGAAAAATATTTTGAAAAGAAAAATCTGGTTGGAATGTATTTTTATTGTTTTAAATTCTAGACAACAAAATTAGATTTGAGAAATAAACAATAAGCAGAAATAATTTGGTTAATTACGTCACAAAAGAATCGGCTGACATGTAGAAGATTAACCTTTATCATAAAATAGGGGGTCCAGTGTTCAAGGGGCGGTCGGAGTCTGCCAGAAGGCAGGAGGGAGTCACCAAGACGCACACCGCCCTGCTGGCTGGGGCATTAGAATGTACCGACTGCATCTTCCCAATGGGGCTACCTGTTAGCAGTGGGTGGCGACCCGTGATGCTTAAGGACAGTCTTGGTGGATAAGCAGTCCATGAACATGCAACACTCCACTTAGGCTGGTCACATCAAGCCCTAGCACCTATATGATTGCCCCAACCCTATCGCCCTTATGGCAACCACCAACCCTTTTTATCATATGGGTACTAGAAGGCAGGTGCTGAGGGTCTACATGTTCTGGAAATGACGTTAAAGTATATCTGATGGTGAGGTTCAGGAGGTCTGGGGAATGTGGAGCACCCCTTCATCACCATTGCTCCCAGGTCCACTTTGACCTGGAGTGGTAGTACCTGTTAGGGCCCCATCTATGGATTACCGACATTAAATGACTCCGAGGATGATATGCCGTAAAACAAACAAGAAACTGTTTAGTGCTAGATACACTGTCGGCGAGAATTAAGATTTTGTTTACAACAGCAAAACAAATTGACTTGGCATTCGATTTTTAAAAATCAGTTACCAGGATTTTAATAAGGGGCATGCCCTTTCAGAGGACAAATTTACATATTGACCTAATGTTATATTAGTAAAAACATTTATGAGCAGTCCAAAATAAATACTTGTATAGTCAATTTGGACCATATGACCTTTAGGCACCCCTTTTTGATCTCGATTCAGAAGGACATGTTTTTCATTTACCCTGTCAAAATCCGGTTGTTTGTTAACAGACGATTTTTAGTTTTTTTTTTTTTTTGTTTTTTTTTTTTTAATTATAAAACTAATCCCTAAGCCTAACAAACAACCGGATATTGACAATGTAAATGAAAAATGTCCTTCTGAATTGAGATTAAAAAAGGGGTACCTAAAGGTCATATGGTCTGTCAATTTTATTTTTGGCTACTGTTTCAAAGCTGTAGAATTAGCTAGGAATATCAATGTTGGGAGACCAAATAGAGTGGTCTCCCTTGTCACAGTGTTTGAGGGACTCTCCCACGTCCTTTTTGGTCACCTGATAAAGCGAACCCTCGAATCACCCTCTTTTTACGTGTTGGAATTATTTTCATATAATATATGCTCTAATTCCCCGCCTAGATTTATAGACTGGCCAAGGTCACGTGATTTACTCAGCCAATCAACAAGCCATACTGCGTGGCTGATATATTACTCAAACATGGATATTTGCCACTGTTCACTTGCAATCATTGACAAAGGAGCTAAGGCCTCTGAACCAGAGGATTCATTATCAAAGGGCTCTTTACCAGGAACTGAGGGCTCTTTACCAGAAGAACCAAGGGATTCATTATCGAAGGACTCTTTACCAAGGATCCAATTCCACTGGACAAGCGCTCTTCTTTAAGGGATCCACGATGGCTCAGAAGATTCTAACATTACGAACACGACTTGGGAAGCAACAGTTGTTGGCTCCTCACCAGCGATGCACATGGTGTCTGTCTTTGTTGTTTAAACTTTTCTTTTGTGACTCTTTTATAGCTTGGGACGGGAACCTAGTTCCCTCCTTATATGTTGTAGAATTAAATGTTATATACTATTAATTGATATATAAATACATAATATGTATCACTTCCTAACCGTTAGGCATGACATAACCCCAGACAGGTTGATATGCTGTTAAAATCAATAAACAAACAAACAAAAGCATATTTTTAAAAATCAGACCAGACCAAACACAATGAATGGTATTTTTGAATTCAGTATTAAATGGCGATCATATTACTTGGTAAACCTTTAACTGTTGGAAAAAAAATTCTAAAAGCAGGGTAGTGTAATTATTAAAAATGTCCTTTCTGAATAGACATTTATTTTTTTTTGTTTTGTTGTTTTTGTTTTTAGGAGTCAATTTCCAAGCAATGGTGAAGGAAGTTCCAGTACTTTGGCTAAAGCTATTGAATTAGCAACCAGTTGTGATAGAATGCACACATTGTCTCCCGGTTCTCTTAATACAGTCAACAGTTTGATTTCTGTATTCAACACTTTACAAAAAGAAATTCTCAATAGTGATAAGGACCAAGTAAGACTTTTTTTTTTACATTTTTTTTATCCAAGTCTTTTTTTCTTTTCATTCCTCTCTTTTTTTCTTTTCATTTCTCTTTTTTTCTTTTCATTCCCTCTCTCTTTTTCTCTCTTTCATTCCCTCTCTCTTTTTTCTTTCATTCCCTCTTCTTTTTCTTTTCATCCCTCTCTTTTTTCTTTTCATTCCCTCTCTCTTTTTTTCTTTTCATTCCTCTCTTTTTTTCTTTTCATTCCCTCTCTCTTTTTTTCTTTTCATTCCCTCTCTCTTTTTTCTTTTCATTCCTCTCTCTTTTTTTCTTTCATTCTCTCTTTTTTTTCTTTTCATTCCTCTCTCTTTTTTTCTTTTCATTCCCTCTCTCTTTTTTTCTTTTCATTCCTCTCTTTTTTTCTTTCATTCCCTCTCTCTTTTTTTCTTTTCATTCCTCTCTCTTTTTTTCTTTTCATTCTCTCTCTTTTTCTTTTCATTCCCTCTCTCTTTTTTCTTTTCATTCCCTCTCTCTTTTTTTCTTTTCATTCCCTCTCTCTTTTTTCTTTTCATTCCTCTCTCTTTTTTCTTTTCATTCCTCTCTCTTTTTTTCTTTCATTCCCTCTCTCTTTTTTCTTTTCTCTCTCTTTTTTTCTTTTCATTCCCTCTCTTTTTTTTCTTTTCATTCCCTCTCTCTTTTTTTCGTTTCATTCCTCTCTCTCTTTTTTTTCGTTTCATTCCCTCTCTCTCTTTTTTTTTTTTCATTCCTCTCTCTCTTTTTTTCGTTTCATCTTTTTTTTCGTTTCATTCCTCTCTCTCTTTTTTTTCGTTTCATTCCTCTCTCTCTTTTTTCGTTTCATTCCCTCTCTCTCTTTTTTTCGGTTTCTCTCTCTTTTTTCGTTTCATTCCCTCTCTCTCTCTTTTTCGTTTCATTTCCTCTCTCTCTCTTTTTTCGTTTCATTCCCTCTCTCTCTCTTTTTTCGTTTCATTCCTCTCTCTCTCTTTTTTCGTTTCATTCCCTCTCTCTCTCTTTTTTCGTTTCATTCCTTCATTCCCTCCCTCTTTTTTTTTTTTTTTTTTTTTTTTTTTTTTTTTTTTTTTTTCCCCCCCCCTTTCAAGCTGTGTTTTGTTAACTGATGATGCAAAACTTTATCACCAACAATAGTTCCACATAAA
Source organism: Doryteuthis pealeii (assembly GCA_023376005.1). Lineage (NCBI taxonomy): Eukaryota > Metazoa > Mollusca > Cephalopoda > Myopsida > Loliginidae > Doryteuthis > Doryteuthis pealeii. Next base: position 60,452,652 of record CM042163.1, read on the forward strand.
GCTTTACTAATCATATTTTATATAATTGATATCTTATGCATTTCTAGTCCAATCTTAAAAATATTTTTGTGGTTGGAAAGAAAATCAATACTGCCCAGTGCTTGACTCACTTGGTTATTTATCAGCACTTTTCCCAAATATCCGGGCACCTCAGTCGAACCGCAATTGTTCTTGCATATGGGAGGACGCAGGTTCGATCCCAGCAGGCAAGACAATATCTTGCTCTTTTTCCTTTCTCGTTCTCCGATAAATACAATTTGAGTGAACATAATTCTAATTTTTATCAAAATTGCTCCAAAAAGAAATTGTAAAGAAATTACTGAATTTCTTGGTTTGAATTGGTCCGCAATTTGACATTTAAAAATTGACCTTGTGTCGCATCCTACTCGATGCAGAGGGGTTGGGTAAATACATACATTTCTTGAGTATATGAACTGTTACATACCCACATGGTCATGTTGCGGGTATATACACAATGTTCTCTTACTAGAGAGGGAGAGAGATAGACAGAGAGATGCTATGCATAACTTACTTTCTGTTTCTTCGTCTGGCCGTTCGTGTGATGTCTAGTTTCTTTCTATTTTGTTGGTTGTTCATCTTTGATTTATTTCTTCTTCTTGGTCAGTCTTTTTGCCAAGACATGCATCAACCAACAACACCATATTATTTCTTTAAACTTTTATTTACTTAACTAAAAACAGTGTGCATGTGCAAGTGAGCCCCAGCTGAAGCAAGACATGCTTCTTGCCTGACGTCTGAGCTGGTACTGAAGAGTCAACTAGCTCTCGCGTGATTCACTGTTTTTCCTCTGTGGTTACCAACGGTTTGTATTTTTTCCATTCTACACGGTGTTGCCAATAATTTATGCCACCACATAGATTATGCAACAGAACTTCTGCAGTTTCTCTTGCTAAATGTTCATGAAGTTGAGTTTCTCCTAATTTCTTTTATTTTTCTCTTTCTTTCACCAGAATGAACTGGAAGAGTTAATAGAAACCAGGAACACAACTCGAGTTGAGCTGTATGAAAGTTTATCTGCCTGTTTGGCCGATCTGTCTAACATTCCCCTGGAAGATAAGTTAAATCAAATGCAGGTAAATAGAAATTGAGATATATATATGTAGTATATAAGAAAATTGAAAAAACACAGGTTTAAATAAGTTGAGTGGTAAGTTTATTAGGCAAAGCTGCAGTGTTTTGATCTATTAATTAGATCGAAACACTGCATTGTCGGCTAATAAACTTACACTCAACTTATTTAAACCTTTTTTTTTTTTTTTTTTTTTGTTTTTTGTTTTTGTTTTTTTCAATTTTCTTAATATACTACATACCGTCGGATTCACTTCTATCTCTTCACACACATACACACACACATATATTGTTGCAGACATCCTTCTGTCTGCAAAAGATGGAGTAGTGTCCTTTTTTTTTTTTTTTTTTTTTTTTTTCCAACTACATAGTGCTGGGCAAGTTGTTATAGAGGATGTGCTGTTGCCCAAACAGCAGATCCCCCCCCTCTCCACACTGTCACTGTGGTCCAAAGGAAAATTAAGAAACCTATGCAGTTTGCCAACAGCAGTGTCGCAGGAGTTGCTGTGTAGCACTGAAATTCAGCGTTACTCCACCTTAGGGACTCCGGATCCGGATTTGTTTTCGGGGTTTACCTATCTGCCCTTTTCACGGGATCATGTGAACCACTTAGCCACTCCCTGGTCCTAGATGGATTGACGACCAGTGGTTTATGTGTGTAGTGAGTATGCCAATCTTACTACTGTCAGGGTGGATGGTCATTGGCTTTCCTTGAGCTTGACCGGTCTTTTCCAGCTCTTTTTTTTTTTTTTTTTTTTTTTTTTTTTTTTTTTTTAGATGTTGGTTTTATTAGTAATAGTGGAAAAGAGTTATGGGTCTGTTATAATATGATAAGTTGCCTCCCTTTCACCGTGGACTGCACAGAACGCTAGTAAACATTACATAGAGAATTGAAGCCGACGTTAATAAGCCGAACGTATTATTATTTAATAAATTTCTTGTGATATGTTAATATTGGAGTCCGTTATCATTGGAAAAATACCACAACGTAATTACATAACAGATACTACAATAGGGTCTACCATAGTTTTGATCTAAATGATCTCGCCTTATACTTATCATTCATTAGTTAAACTGAGATAAACTTCCTTTTCAATAATAATAGTTGAACACTATGTTAATACATATTTTTTCCAATTGCCTTATTTTATTCGTTAATTCATTCCTTAGTTCTCACTTCTGTCTTATAATAATAAAATTTATTGTGTACAGTGCTCAGATGCACCACAACTCATCAAAGTCTCATGTATAGTACATAGAATAATGTATTAATGTCAGGAACATGAATAGTGTACAGTAATAATATACATGTATGTGTGTGAAGGGGGGCGGTATCAGGTATAGTGTTGGCGGATTACAGGAAGCCTGGAGGCTTTGAAAGATGCAGTGTTTCGGCAGCCTACAACGGATGCAGGCAGTAGAAGCAAGGAATTAGTGGGAGGTAATATCAATAGGTAGTGGGAGGTTTTTGGAATGTTAGTAGTTTGAACAAAGCAGTGGTGATTTTTTTTGGAGGGGGGGCACAGGTTGTGATAAGGGGTGGGGGGGAATAATGGAAGTAATGTAGGCAGAAAATTATAAGCATTTTAGGATATGTTGACTTACTTCAAAGTTTATTTTGTTTAGGGTAGGGTTTTTTTTGTTTTATATATAACCCACTACCTATTGATATTACCTCCCACTAATTCCTTGCTTCTACTCGTTCTCGTTAAAAACGAGACATGAAAACTATTCCATCGTTTCCACCTGAGGATGGCAAAGTGTATTGCCGAAAGCGCTAGTGACGAAACATTCGGTGGACTGGTATACCAGTTCCACCCTGACACCAGAAGGATGGCCCAAAGATTAGAACGGATCGGCGAAAGACTTGTCAGACAGGAATTGTCTGTTCAATTCAATGAAACATGTATAAAAGAGAAAAAGGCTGCCTAAATACACTTATTTTAAGATATATATATATTATTATATATATATATATATATATATATATATAATAATGAAAGTGTGTTTTCCGCCCATTCCTCTCTGTCTGTAGGGCTTAAAATACACTGACTGGGTGAGAATCCCCCCCCCTTCCAAAAAAGCAGGGATGTCCAGGTTATGACACTAAACTACCAGCCATATCGTCTGGGGTTGTAGAATAATCCCACTGCACCTCTGCCAAAAGGGAAGACTCCTTCCTCCAATGGGGGCCACTTATTGGCCATGAGTGGTGACCTGTGATGTTTAAAAATCTTAAAGTTGAGCAGTTCATGACATGCAACACTCTACTTTATGGCCCTTTGACAGGTGGCCTTCAATCAATCAGGTGGTCACATCAATCCCTAGCACCTATATGATTGTCTTGACTGTATTGCTCTCAGGGCAAATTACCACACTCTATTAGGTGATGGCGTGTTCTGGGTGTGACATTAAATTACATTTAGTGGTGAGGTTCCATTTCTGGAACTCTTGGGGGTATGATGTACCCTTTCATCGGCATTACTCCCAGATCCACACTGACCTTGTGTGGTAGTACCTGTTAGTGTCCCATCTATGGGTTAAATAGATCAAAATGAGTTTTTTAAAATTTTGGGCTACCCAACAAGTATGAATAAAACAAACGTTTTTGGCATAAAATAACCCACAGGTTGGGATGCCATAAAATCCAAACAACCTACAAAATATGATTTCATCCTATCTGTGGGACTTAAAATATACTAACTGCTGAGAGGTAAGACCCCCCCCCCCCCGGTGCTGCAGCCGTCTTGAAATGAGGCAGTCCTGAGAATGACACTAAACTACATCTGGTGTTGAGTACTCCAGTTGTTGAGTACTCTTTCATTGCTATTATTTCCAAGTCCACTCTGACCCAACCTGTTAGGGTCCTGTCTGTGGGTCAAATAGATCTGTTTGAAAATTATTTGATAGGAATATTTAATACCACATAACTGTAAGTTATTTGAATGGGTACGTAAAGCTATAATTATTTACTAAGCTTTATTATTAGTTGCTTGAAACAATGTAACTGTGTGCAAAAAAAATGACTATTATTAAAAAGAAGTAATTACTTAAATAATTGTGTATAAAGGATTTGTATTGGATAACACTTGATATCGTATAACTGTATACAAAAAAAAAAACTCTTAAGGAACATAAATTGTTACACATTAGCTTAAATTTCCTATTAGTTAACTCCCTTAGCAACCCCTTATTTATTAGGGTACATCCCAAAAATTGTAACCGGCTTAACTCTTAATATCCTGTTGAGAATTTCAGATTCCTATAAGGATTTATCAAAAAATGGCCTTTTCATTTAAAGTTACCTGTTATTTTCCTTAAATCAAAGACTTCTAAATATGTTTAATATTACACTTAAATAAAGGATATCGTTTGTGGTAGATTAGTAAAATGAATGTGATTTCCGGCCAGGTAGAATGAGGTGGTATAGGACATTAAGAGTTAAGATTTTTGCTATATGCACCTATATGATTGCCCCAACCCTATTGCCCTTATGGCAAGCCCCAAACCCTGGTTAATGTGGAGCCCCCCTTCATTCACAACTTTGTCGGCATTAAATGACCCACCGAGGTTGATATGCTGTAAAACAAACCAAACCAAACCAATCTATCCCTCAATGAGCATCCGTTTCTGCTGTAAACGCATGCATCGTCTCTTGACGGTAAGCAAAACATGTTTCTTAATTTCTACATATAGAGCCGGTTCAGCTCAGTCGGTACAGCACTCATCTAGGAATCGCATGGTTCTTGGGTCGTTACCAGCCCTCGCCAACTCAGCGAATGAGTTGCACAGGGATCTGTGCGGTAAAGTGTGGAGCTGACAGTAGGTGTGGCACACCCCGACTTTAGGCCACCCTGACTACTTTACTTTTTTACATATAAAATAACCTCAGCATGGTTGACATGCCATTAAAATCGATCGATCGTTAAATTTACCAAGAATTTTTTTAAAATCTTTATCTTTAGTGTAAAGATTTGTGTTGAGTGACCAGTATTCAGCTGTGTTGCAAGCTGAGTCAGTTCTGAGAATTCAGACTTGGTATGTTGTTTAAATAGCAGGTTGGGCTATTCCACTTGTGAATCTTGGCTAAGTCCATTCTTAGGATTCTCATTGGCTGCTGGTTTTAATGTGGGTGTTTTTATCCATATGTACTGAACATGAAGGTGAGTATGATGTTTATTCTACTTTTTGTGTGGAAGAAGAAAATTAAATTTAAAAAAAGCAATCAATATAAATTTTTGTTTTGTTTTTTCAGAATGTGGTTAATACATTAGGAATGGAATATAAAAATTTTCTCCATTTTTCGATTCATTCTGTTCCACCTTTAGCAGATCTTTTGCCGGCTTATTCAGAATGGAAGGTGAGTGTCAACAGGTGTAAATAATGGCTTGGACAAAAAAAAAACAATCATTCATCATTAGGAACACTAGCAAGAATACCCGCCCTCCGCCGGGCATAAGTATTTAAGTTTTAATGTAATGAAATATATTAAACTAGCAGAACCTGTGGGTATACCATAGTATGATAACTTAATTATTACAATGTTTGATATGTTTACTTAAGAGCTATTGCAAAATACTACAATATGTAAAAAGTATAATAATCTTGATTTAAATCTCTAACTCTTTTTCTTTCTTACCCCTTTTTTTTTTTTTTTTTTTTTTTCAATATGTTCAATTGAAACAGTTATATTACTTCCGCACGCTCACCCCCTTCTCTCTATCTTTCCCCTAGTCTTTCTTTCTTTCTTTCTTATTATATTTTGTTGTAGCATGTCCTTTTTTTCCCTTTCTTTATAATAAAAACAGAATGGTCTGTTATTTAGCTGAGGTGAAAACTCATAAGAAATAATTTGGCAGATAAGCAACACCAGATAATCAGGATTTACATTATTGTATTTCACCTTGTATGATTTGGACAGTCTCATTTTTAACCAGAGGGTGTTGCAAGGTAAGAGTTGTACAAATAAGGAACACGAGTATTGATTTTGTATTGAATAAAGATACTAACGAAATGTTAGTAAATAAGATTTATTCTATGTATTGATGATTTTTAATATAAATTAAATACTCATTGATAAACTTACACAATTCCTGAGGGTATTGTGACATAAGCAATGATGTAGTTTCGGTGACACAGACACCAAATATCCATTTATAATAGGATGTAAATCAAGAAAATTTACCTTTTTTTTCTTTTTTTTTTTTTTTTTTTTTTTTTTTTTTATAGTAAAATTTGGCTAATTTAAATATTTTATTTCTGGCAAAACATCACCAGGATTATGGCAACAAAATTTTATTAGTTAACTTGTGGATGACAATTAAGCTAGTATTTTTATATTTCAATCAACATTTACTGCCCTGTTGACTGGGGCATTAGAATGTACCTCTGCAGAGGGGTAAGATTCCCCCAAATGGAGCCACCTGTTGGCCGTGGGTGGCCACCCGTGATGCTTAAGGACTGAGTCTTGGTGGATGAGCAGTCCATGACCTGCAACACTCCACTTAGAACCTTACTTAGGCTAGACGGGCGGTCAGAGAGGCCCCCTTCAATCAATCAGTTGGCCACGTCAAGCCCTAGCACCTATATGATTGCCCCAACCCTATTACCTTTATGGCAACCCCCAATCCTTATCATATGGGTGATAGAAGGCAATGTCTGAGGGTCTACATGTCCTGGGAATGATGTTAAACTCTATCTGATGGTGAGGTTCCAGGTTTGGGGTATGTGAAGCACCCCTTCATCACCATTGCTCCCTGGTCCACTCTGACCCGGAATGGTAGTACCTGTTAGGGTCCCATCTATGGGTTGAATAGAAAAACCTGAGTTTATAAACAAAATTGCATTAAGAATGAATTTATTTCACAACTTTGTCGGCATTAAATGACCCACCGAGGTTGATATGCCGTAAAACAACCCAAACCAAACAATCAACATATAAGGAATATAAGGTTGATTTTTAGATTCAGTTGAGATAGTGAATTTGGATAAATCCTAAATAACTCCATTTTACCTGCAAGAAGGTAGGACTCTTTCTTGCTTTTTATTTTATTTTCATTTGTTCACTTAAATTTCATTAAAATGCAGTACTTTTAAATTAATTGAAAATCAAACATATTGCAAATTATTTAGTTTTTTCAAAGATCTTCAAATGCATTTTAAACAGAGAAAATTCTGCATTTATAAATAATGAAATTCAATCCTTTTTAATATTTTTTTTCTCTTGTTTTGTAGAGGAAAAAAGAGATAGAATTTGACAAAGTTCGAACAGAAACTGATTCCAGTCAAAAAGGTTTAAGTAAATCTTTATTAGTTATTGATGAGGTAAGTAAATATTTTGAGTTTTATCTTATTTCAAAGGTTGTGAACTAACTTTTCTTTTGGGGGTGAAGTTTTTTTGTTTTTTTTTTTTTCTCTTTGGTTGCTGTATTTTCTAGAATAAAACTCTGTGATTTTCGGATGCTGTTGTCCCGCCTACAGCCCCTGCCCTAAAATATGCTAGGCAGTGCCTGCTGAAAAAGTGTGCTGTGCTAGTTATGAACTGTATAGCAGTTTGAAGAGATTTTTAGCAAAAAGTTAATATGGGCTAAACTTGCAAATCGGCTGGAAAATTAGGGTGACCCAGAAAGAAAGAAAGAAAAAAATTTTGTAATAAAACTGAATATTAACGGGGGCGGGGGGGTAGTGTTAATTTAATGGGAAAATAAATAATTTGGGTTCTGTTTTTCTGGGTCACCTGTATATAAGGTGACCTAGAAAAAACAGAACCCACAAATTTTGTAATAAAATTGATTTTAACTAGGGGTTTTAGGTTTAGGGTTAGTTTAATGGGAAAATAAATAATTTGGGTTCTGTTTTTTTTCTGGGTCACCCTAATTTTCCGTCAAATTTGCAAGTTTCGCCTAAATGTGATATGAAAGCAATATTTTACGGCTTTCCCGCACCCCAGTTTTTTATCAACACTACATGTAACTGTAAATATTTATATAAAATAGAATAAAAAAACTGAGGTGGAAGACTAAAAAATTTTTGTTGTATTAACTTGTCAATAAATATGCCTTCAAATTGCTTTTTTAAAAAAAAATTTAAGAGGGGTGGGGCACTCAAATACTTACAATTATTTATCGGTAAAAAAACTGGGGGGAGGGGTGTAAAATATCGCTTTCATATCACATTAAGTTGTCGATAAAAACTCCTTCAAACCGCTACACAGTTCATAACTAGCACGGTTCACTTTTTCAGCGGGCGCCACCTAGCGTATTTTAGGACAGGAGGCGACAGCATCTGAAAATCACCTAAAACTGTTTAAAAAGTTATTTTTTAACCCTTTTGGTGCCTTGTATTTGGTAACAAATTTAATGGCTGGAATTAACTTTTGACTAATTTTATTTTGTTTCACAATTACAATACACTATTGCCATTTGTTATATCACCTGCTACTTTTATAAGAGAACTAGCAGGACTTGTAAATATACCACAGTATGTTAATTTAGTTATTGCAACCTTTGATATGCTTACTTAAGAGTTATTGCAAATAGTTCAGTATGTAAAAAGTATAGTAATCTTGATTTAGATATCTCACTCTTTTTTCTTTTTTTTTCTTTCCTTCTTTTCATTATGTTAATTCAAATATTAAATAAAATCAGATAGATATTAGATTTTTTAAAAAAATCAGATTTGAAGAGGCAAAAGTAGCCGAAATAAAATAAGTATATATATATTATCAAAAGGTACACGGTAATAACCTACTCGAGTTTCAACATAAGGATCTTCAGGGTTAAATCCTCTGGATTAATCAAGATATTGATTAATTGCAGTTAATAGCACGTGTGTATTTATTTATTTTTTTATTTTGTTTTTGTTGTTGCGATAAATGGTTGGTTACAGGACCAAGGTCAAAGAACGCTGATTCAAGAATCGAAAATTTAAAAAAAAACAGAAGTTGCATTTTCTTAAGATCAAAATATAAACTTGTTGGAAATCCTATTGTTTTACTGGTTTATGACAATGATGGGGTTTCACTATATTATTATAGTCTGTAGCGAATAAATGTGGTTTTATTAATATATTAAACGTTATTTATTTTAATTAAAGTCAATAGAATGTGTATATATGAATACGCACATGGAGGTGTATTTTTACATTTCAATGGTCTTGTTATTAAAAAAGATATAAATAAAATGAAATAAAAAATTTAAAAAATTATATAAATAAGATAAAAGTAGGTTATTACTGTGTACCATTTGATAATAAATTTGCTCTAACGTATTGAGCACTTTATGTTATATCACTGTCTTATCATTGTGAAACTTGATTGAACTGACCATTTTCACCGGTAAGTCTTTTTCCACAAATACCATACACACATTTTTTATATCTGTAAATTTAATTATTAATTGTGACTTGAGTAGTGATAGTTTCAGTTACAGACTCACAATCTCCATTATAATAAGATTATGTGCATTTCTTTTTTATGCTTTTTATATCTGTAAATTTAATTATTAATTCACTATTTTCTTGAAGCATCTGAACCTGAATTGTTCATTAACACCAAGTGAGGAAATTCCAGACCTTCAATATTGGCTGAAACAGTTCACCCAAGTTTTGCAACAAGAAATTGCAGTTACAGATTTGGTAAGAGAAACACATTGATTTTTATCTTTGTCTTGGGCTTCCTCATAAATCAGTGTTATAGTTATTTAATAAGCTTAGCTGTGGCACAGGGTCAGAAGTATGAGGCACCCAGTGAGACTCATACTCACTAGTAATGGTTTGCCAGTCTAGCTACGCCCTGTACGATGATGCTTAAGGATAGAACACTGGTGGATGAGCTGTCCATGACTTGGACCGTTCTTGAGCTAGATGGGCGGTTAGAGAGGCCCTCTCCAATCAATCGACTGGTCACATCAAGCCCTAGCACCTATATGATTGCCCCAACCCTATTGCCCTTCTGGCAAGCCCCAATCCCTTTTATCATATGGGTGATAGAAGGCGGTGGCTGAGGGTCTGCGTGTCCTGGGAATGATGTTAAACTCTATCTGATGGTGGGTTCCAGTTTTGGAGGTTTGGGGAATTTGGAGCACCCCTTCATCACCATTGCTCCCTGGTCCACTCTGACCCGGAGTGGTAGTACCTGTTAGGGTCCCATCTATGGGTTAAATAGAAAAATGTGTTTATAAAAAAAAAAAAATTGAGTATCCATTTAAGAATGAATACATTTCTAAACTTTTTCAGCATTAAATGACCCACCGAGGTTGATATGCCATAAAACAAACCAAACCAGTCTAGCTTATTAATCATTACACTACATGACGCTCTAAAAAAAAAAAATTTTTAAAAAGAGCTTGGTGTAATGGATATCACTGTAGGAAATGGACACAACAAGACTGGGTGAATCTGCATTTCACATAGCGCTAATACCCTTGGGAAACGTATGCATCCAACTATTCTAACTATGGGTAAATAGTAGGGTGGACTGGACTCTTTAACCTTGGTTAGGTAACCTGTCTAGAAGGAAAATTCTGAATTCAAACCCTGTTAAACTCTGCTTAAAAAAAGATGATCATGTATCACACCCTACTTGTGCAGAGGAGTTGGTAAATATATATATTTGACACAAGGCCAGAAGTATGAGACACCTAGTTAGACTCAAACTCACTATTAGTCTGTCAGTCCAGCTTGATAAACCTTACACAAAAGATAAGCCTGGCAAGGTTGGAAGTAAGAAGCACCTAGTGAGGCTCGAAAAAAAAATGTACCTCCACATCTTTCAGCTATGGGTTAAATAGTGTAGTATAATTAGATAGGAGCTAGGCAGGTGTTTCAAAGCCTGAAAAGATATCTGGGAGATAGGTTAAAACATGATAACGAGAAAAAAATTTTTGATTGAGAGAGATAATTAATTTCCCGTTACTAGCTAGAAATAAACAAAAACGAGATCCTGTTTTCTTTTATAAACAATTTCGCCAAAATATCAGACTTGATGGCAACTCGGAGGAATTGGATCTCTTTTGATCTCAGAAAACATGTCTTAGGAGTGACCAAGATATTTAAAGTATAAGAACACGTTTTCGGAGGTTTCAAGAATCTTCTCAAAACTTCTGAACGGAAAGGCATAAAAAAACAGCTGCCCTGAGGCGAGAGTGAGCTGGAAGCCAGACGTACGAGTGGGGTCAGAGTTGTAGTACTTGGGTCGGAAATAAGTTAATGAGAGCAAAAGACAGATTAGCTACAAGGATGGATTTGGCATTAAATAAACCATAATGGTTGATATGCCATTAAAGGAATCAAACTATCAAACTCACTAGTAATGGTCTGCAATTGTAGCTTGCTAACCATTGCACTATGCATGAGGGTTTTGATCAACAGCCGGTTTGGGTGCTCTTATAGATAATGGGTTAAGTCCCAGATCAACCATATTCTTCAGATTGCTTTTTATGACAAACACACACCCAAACTTGGCATCAAATAAATCACATTAAATAAAATAACCTCTCTCTCTCTCTCTCTCTCTCTCTCTCTCTCTCTCTCTCTCTCTCTCTCTCTCTCTCTCTCTCTCTCTCTCTCTCTCTCTCTCCTCTCTCTCCTCATCCCCCCTCTCTTTTTTTCTGTATCTCATCCACCTTTCTCTCTCTCTCTCATCCCCCCCTCTCTCTCTTCTCTCATCTCCCCTCTCTCTCTCTTCTCTCTCTCTCTCCTCTCTCTCTCTCTCTCATCCCCCTCTCTCTCTCTCTCATCCCCTCTCATCTCTCTCTCTCTCTTCTCTCTCATCCCCCTCTCTTCTCTCTCTCTCTCTCTCTCTCATCCCCCTCCTCTCTCTCTCTCTCTCTCTCTCTCTTCTCATCCCCTCTCTTTCTCTCTCTCTACTCTCTCATCCTTCTCTTCTCATCCCCTCTCTCACCCTCCCTCTCCTCTCTCTTCTTCATCCCCCTCCCTCTTTTTCGTACTCTCAATCCACCTTTCTCTCTCTCATCCACCTTATCTCTCTCTCAACCACCCCTCTCTCTCTCATCCCCCCCCTCTATTCCTCATCTCTTCAATCCCTCATCCTCTCTCACCCCCCTCCTATATATCCGTCCTACCTCTCACCTCCCACTCTCTCCATCTCTACTCCCCCCTCTACTCTGTCTCACTCTACTTCTCCTCTTCTATCATAAATCCCCCCGATCTCTCTCTCTCGTCCTCTCATCCATCCTCACCACTCTTGATCTCTCTCATCTCTCTCATCCCCCCGTCTCTTCCACCCTCTCTCTCACGTCCACATACCCATCTCTCTCTCATTCATCCTCTCTACTCTCTCGCTATGTACCTCTCCCTCTCTACTCTCTCATCACCCCACCTTTCCTCTCTCTCTAGCCTGACCTCCGCTCACTACTCATCTTCCTCCTCCGCCGCTCTCCTAGACTCACTCTTCATCATATCCCCCCCCCTCTCTCATCTCATCCCTACAAAGTGCCCACAGCCCAAGCCCCACACCCTCCTCATCCTTCGTCTCTCTTCACTCAGCCCCCCCTCTCTAACCAACCACATCCTCTCTGACTCAGTCAATCCCCATGAACCACCCACACGACTACACCATCCAACCCACCGACACCGGCCACTCCACCCCTCTATCCTCCTCTCTCAGTCCCCCCACAGACCGCAGCCCCTCTCTCTTCTCATCTCTCATCCCCCCCGATATACTCCCTTCGTCTCTCTCTCTCTGCATTCCCCCCCCCCCCTCTCTTCTACTCTTCTCTATCCTCCCCCACGCTCCTCGCTCTCTCTCATCCCCCCCTCTCGCTCTCTCTCATCCCCTCCCTACAATCCTTACCTCGCTCTCTCTCAATCCCCCCTCCTCGCATGCTCCTCCTCTCCTCAGTCCCCTCACGATCCTACTTCATTCTCTGCTCTCTCTCCTCCTACACGTCTCCTACTCGCTCGTGTGCTCTCCTCTCTCGATCCCCCACTATCTCTTCACGCCGTACTACTTCAATGGACCAATCTCTCATACCCCCATCACTCTATCTCTCTCTCATCCCCTCTCTCTCTCTCTCCATCCCCCTCTCTTCATCTTTCATAATCCTTCTCATCCCCATTCCCTCTGCCTCCCCTCTCATCTCTCTCATCCCCCTCCTCCCCTCTTCTCTCTCTCTCATCCCCCCTCCTCTACATTCTCTCTCACTCCCCTACTCCATCTCTTCTCTCTCATCCCTCTGCTCCCTCTCTTCATCCCCCTCGCCTTCTTATTTTTCTGTATCTCGATCCACTTCTCTCTGGCCCTTCTATCACCCTCTTCTCTCTCTCCTCTCATCCCCCTCTCATCATCCCCCCTCTCCTTTTCTGCTATCTCATCCACCTCTCTCTCCCCCAGCCCCCCTCCCTCCCTTCTCCCTCTCTCAATCCCTCGTCTCTCATCTCCCCTCCTACCTCTACATACTCTCCATACATATCATCCACCACCTGAGCCTCTCCTCTCCGTCATCTCCCTCCTCCATACCGTTGGATCTCCTCTCCTCTCCATCACCCATACATCGACGTCATCGTCTAGTCTCTCTCCCAACCGGGCCATTTCGATTCCTAAATACATACACATCATGACCTCGGACCTCTGCCATACATCGGCTCTAACATACCTGTGCAGCGCATTGCCTCACTCTTACCGCCTCCCACTCATGCCACGAGACTAGAGACTCCTGATAAGGCCACGCCTCGCGAACACTCGCGCTCGTCCCGCGGGAACTCTCCTCCATCCGCGCGCCACACATACTCACGCACATTATCCCTCGCTCTCCGACACCTCACAACACACGCTCTCTGCATTAGTATCCCCCTCTCTCTTCCTCTGGTACTCCCCTCGCGTGTGCGTGCGTCCTGCTTCGAGTGCCGCCTCGCTTTCACTACAATCACAGTGCGTGTCGTGGAGTCGCGTCAGATATCAGACTCCATCTTACTCTCGTCCCCAGACTCATCCCTCGCGTGCTGATCTTCTCTCTTACTAGCGTGGACAACTCCTCCTCTCCCCTCGCTCCGAAGCGGTCACACGCCTCATCGTGTGATGTGCTCTCACTCCTCTCATCCTCCCCAGCTCCGTGATGATATATACTCCATACTCTGTCAGCATTGCGCTCTTCTCTATACACACAATATCCCTATATCAGCACCTCTCTTCTCCTCCTTCTCTCCTCATCCCCTCTCTCTCTCCATCCTCTCTCTCCTCTTGTCCCCTCCCCTCTCTCAATTGTCTCCCCACCACCCCCCTCTCTCTCTCTCCTCTCTCTTCTCCTTGTTATTTTTTTATTTTCAACCCCACCTTCTCATTTCCAGGAACATAGTCGGAATGCAACGTTTGTTACTTCCATACTTCATGCTGTAAAGAGAGAACTTGACAGTGAACAGAAAACCTTTTCAGATTTTCATCGTTACATCACAGAATTCAGGAAACTAAAAGAAGATTTATATCCATGGTTAAACCAGAAACCCCAACTCAATGAACTGCAAGAGTCTCGAAAAAAAGTACGAGGGCTGAAATCTCAACTTCGCCATAAACTGGCCGACCTTCAAGATATTGAGGAGGTAATACTTTTTTTCACTTTTTTTTTTGTGTGTGTGTGTGTGGTCCACTCTGACCCAGAGTGGTAGTACCTGTTAGGGTCCCATCTATAGGTTAAATAGAAAAACATGAGTTGATAAACAAAATTGTATTATGCATTAGGAATGAATTTATTTCAAAACTTTATCGGCATTGAGGTTGATATGCTGTAAAACAAAACCAACAAAAACCCTGATGAAGGTCTATCTAAACGGACTGGAACACTGCAGCGTAGGCGTAATAAATTTCATTCGTTTATGAAACGTATTTTTTAATTTTTACAATATTATATATGTCGGATTCACTTCCATTTTAAGGTATTGAGGAGGTAATACTTTTTTTCACTTTTTACATATTCAAAACCTTCTTTTATCCTCCCCAGTGATTATGTTGTGAGTTTATGGTGAGAATCCAGGCTAACTTGTACAACTTCCAAACATTAGGGTGGTTTAATCTGCTTGCAATTTATTTATCTATTTTTCTTTATTGAAGTAGTAGGTATAGCTGGTATATACCATCTTCTTGACATAAATGGTATCTATTGTTGGCAATCTTCCATCTGCTACAGGCAATGGGGTAGTGTCCTTTTTTTTTTTTTTTTTTTTTTTTTTTTTTTTTTTAGCCAGTGGCTAATTAGTCCAATTTTTGAATGGCAATTTCTGGTGCAGTTACTGTAAACAAAAAGTGATGCTTCCTGGTGTTGCTGTCATCTCTCCTTCTTTCTGGTTCTCTTTTCTGTGGCAGCTTCTTTCCTCTTTTTCTTCCTCTTTTCTTTCTCTTTTTCTTTCCTCTTTTTCATTCCTCCTCTTTTCATTCCTCTCTTTTTCTTTCCTCTTTTTCCTCTCTCTTTTCTTCCTCTCTTTTCATTCTTTCATTCTTTTTTCATTCCTCTCTTTTTCATTCCTCTCTTTTTCATTCCTCTCTTTTCTCTCTTTTTCACTCTCTCTTTTCATTCCTTTTTGTGCCTTGTTTGATGGTATCCATAATATAAGCATATTCCTGTGGATATATTTCTCATACTCACTCATCTTAATCTCATAGCATACTTATCTCTCTGTAGGTTCCTTCTTACTTGTATTGCTTGGTATGAGTAGCAGCTTTCTTAATTGGCTGAGTGTTTCTTCTTCTTAGCTGTTTATTCTTAAGATCTTGGTAGAGATGCCCTGTGTTGTTGGTTTGTTTTTAGTTAACAACTAAAGACATTTCTGTAGTGAATTCAAATTTTATTAATCTTTTTGGATCCGGACCTTAACCGCACAACAAGAGTAAAGCTAACTGCGTCTTCATCATTCGGCAGCCAGCAAGAGACTGATTTGCTAACTAAACTATCTCTCACACTTCCTAGCAAAACAGTAAGAGAGGTCATAAAAGTGTTAAAAGCTGTCTATAAAAATCTCTTATTAACTGTTATGTTATTTTGAATTCAAATAAATTGTCTACACTAATCATGCACTATTGATAGTACACCCATCAATTATGCAACATAGCCATTATAGATTCTTTCAAAATATTTATAAAATCTGGCTGCTATTCCTGAAATTGTGTGTATGTGTGTGTGTATATATATATATTATATATATATTACTGTTAAATATGCAAATATTTTCAGAATGAAGGTTACAGTGATCACCACGTAGAAATGAAAAAAGAACTTGAAGAAGTTAGGGCCAATTTACATCAAGCAATTGTTGAAGAAGATGAACATATGGTAAGTTAAAAAAAAAATAATTTTTTTTTCCAGATTCAATGACACAGTGTTTTAAAAAAATAAAAAGATGTTGGACCAAGTATCCAATAGGCACCCCAAATCATCAACTTAATGAAAGGTTCATATTTTAATTAATCACCGGTAACTTCGAATTTCAAATATTTGAAAATAAACAAACGGATGATTTTTTTTTTTTTTTTTTTTTTTTTTTTTTTTTTTTTTTGAACTTCTATTGTATCTGACAAAAACAAATTTTGTGATACTATTTCTGAACAGCATCCTTTTATTTAAATGAACATAAAAGATATTTTGCAAATAAAACTGAATTTTTATTTAAATAAACCTAATTGCATTTCTCTTCTGATTAAGTAAAAAAAATATTTTTTTTTTTTTTTCTTTTTTTCTTTTTCTTTCTTTTTTTTTTCTTTTTTCTTTTTCTTTTCTTTCTTTTTATCTATCGTAAGTGCTGAAAAATTTTCACAAACTTCTGATTAAAAAGTATTTATTTAAAAAAAAAAAAAAAAATTTTGCTATTGAATTTTAATTTGATTACGTGTACCAACCATCTATTTATTTATCATAAGTTCAACATCTCCATAAACTGATTAAAATCATTTGTTTACAAAAATTTTGAAGCAGAAGTTACTGGTTACGAGTTAAAATATGAACCTTTCATTAAGTTGATTATTTGGGGTGCCTATTGGATACTTGGGTCAAGATGTTCTGTAGTTAAATTTAATATTTTGAAATCAAATTATAAATATTATCAAGATTATAATATAATCATATCAATATTGAACAATAATTTATATTTTTATATACAGTGGGAAAAAAAGATTGTTTTGATTATTGCTTGTTGTGAAACAAAACAAACATTTTTATTTTCATTTGACAATCCCCAAAAGAGAACCTTAAATATTTGAAGTAATTTGAATTTAACTGTTATGTGGAAAAATATATTGAGGGGGGGGGCCTCTACTCACGTGGATGGTGTTGGCTGGAGTGGCGGTGTCCATTACGAAGTACCGAAGGCGAGATCTGCGCATGACGGAGATTTTATACCTTGCTACCGGATGTGAGCGTGTATTCCCTTTGTATAAATAAATGACAGAGATTGCAGCTTCGTTTTTTCGAGCCATACTGTTCGTTTGTTACCTGACCAGTCTTCTTGAGATCGATTCTTTGTTACCCTCGAATCTTTGATACTTGGATAGTTAATCGACCCTTGATAGAGCCAGATGGTCGCGAAACAGGCATTGTTTCGCAAGAACCGGATAACAGACCACGGACTCCATGCCCTTGTCTCTTTTTCTTTCCTTACCCCTTCATGGTCGAAATATTTTCGACAGTTAAAAACTTGGTTTTATTAGAAAGAAAACATTTGAATTTTGATAGCAAAACTATTTTTTATGCTTATTAGTATAAAAAAAATTCAAAGATCTGTTTACATATTTTTATATAAGAGCATGGCCAAAAAATTATTTTACGTAATTTTGGAATTCATTTTTACACTGCACGAAAGGTTTTTTTTGTTAGTATAAGAAATTAGTTGAAACCATATTATTAGTATCATATTGAAAAACTTGAAACTATACAAATTAATTTGCATTAGATAGGAATACTTTATATTATAACTGTGTGAATAACTCCTTAAGAAAAAATTATGTAAAAATGTGCAATGAACACAATTTCCTAACTTCTAAGTATTAAAAAAAAATTGCCCTCATGTCAAGCCCCAACCCTTTTATCATATATATGCTAGAAGGTGCTGGCTGTGGGTCTTAATATCCTGGGTGTGATGTCAAATTCTATCTAATGGTAAAGTTCCAATTCTGAAGCTCTAGGGAATGTGGAAGTACCCCTTTATCACCATTACTCCCAGGCCCACTCTAACACAGTAGTAGTACCAGTTATTTCCTAGTTAACTAACATGATCAAAGGGGAACCACTCTTGATAAGTTATTTATTTATTGATCTACTAGGAAAAAAAGAAGACTATGTTTAGGGTTAGTTGAATGGGAAAATAAATAATTTATAAGTCAAGGGTGTTTCCCCTTTGATCATGTTAGTCAACTAGGAAATTACCAAAAAATTGAGTACCCATCAAGAATGAATAAAACAATGTGTTTGATATAAAATGACCCAACAAGGTGTTGACATGCCATTGAAATTCTTGTTGTTTGTCTTTTTGTTTTAGTTTTAGTTTCTTCTGATGTTTCTTTTTCAGGCTCAAATTGCCAGAATAGCTGAACAACACTTTCCTGAGTTAATGCTGCAAAATTCTGAACTGGGATTGAACAGTTATTTGGTGAGGATTTCTTTTTTATCTATTTGTTTCCCCAGTTGATATGTTGCATAATCTATGTGGTAGCATAGATTATTGGCAACACCCTGTAAGGAGAATTCTAAGGGGCCAGTGTTTTCAGATCATGGAACGGAAAATTACTGGACGGTTAGAATCTAGCAAGTTAAGTGAGACTTCCTCAAGTCAGTTCCAGCCAAGATGTTACGCAGTACAGATGTGTGAATGCAGTGTAACATAATGGCAGTGCCTGCCCGGGAACACCTATATTTATGGCCTTGTGCCAGGCTCAGAGAAGCCTTTTAAAAAGATGTAGTGCTGATTCTCTGATATTGCTGGGTGGCCTTTGAGGAATCTGCCGAAAAAGAAATAATATCTTTTAACGAGATGTTGGTGACACAATGACGGCTTTTAAGGAAAACCTAGTATTGCTGACGGCTAATGGTCCTTTTGATCCAAGCGACTGTTGACCTCTCTTTGACCATAATGATTTGGAACTTTTCGAAAGTTCTTTTCTTTCTAGAAAGTGTTAGATGGTTCCAGAAAAGATCTTTCTAGAAAATTATTTTGTGATACTATATAAGAAAACCGACTAGGAACCCATGAGTCAGTCAGTTAGAAGAGTCAGAGGAGATCAGAGCCAGTGGAACAGTCGGCCGGGGAGTTGATTGAGGGTTAGTCGAGGCAGTCGGAGTTTGGCAAACTGGTGTTGCTGAAGACGAAAAAAAAGAATGGCCTGTTATTGTTAAGAAAAGCTTGTCGCCAAGAAGTTTACTAAGGGCTGAAACCCTAAGTTGAAACCAGTTAAAGAACACTACTTATTAAGCACAGATATTATTAGGCTTGACCCTCTCTCTCAAAAAGTTGCAGTGAAGTTTTTATTCTAATAAACTTCTGAAAAATAAACACGGTATTATCATTCTTCTTTTACTACGACGAGAAAATACTAGGGGGATCTTTTTATGAATGAAATTCCCCTGACCTCTGGATATCCGTTGAAATAAAGTCAATTGGCCGTAACGAAGGGCACGCGGCGTGCGTAAAGCGATAATTCCTTGACCACATGAGGAAGTATTTTGGGCTTGAAGGCTGACTACTAGATCTGTGTGCGCTTGTAAACGAACGAGCGTAGTCAACCCCTGATACACGATCGTACGAGCCTTAATAGTACCGTGTGTTTTGAAGACGCGGTGGGCCCCACAACATAACGTCACATATACTATACGATTTAGTGTAGCGGTAAAAAGCCCGCTACGTTACAGCGTTACTCAGTGTGATGTGTTAGAAAAAGGGCTAAAATAAAACCATTGATCAAAGTAACAAGCCTTGTTGATTAATTACGCATGCCCTTGTTAAAAAAAGAAAAAGAACCTAGGCAATCACACAAATGGCCAAAAGTAAGGAGTTGGAGGGAGGTAGAGAGAAACCAGGGTTATCTCTTAGTTGAGTAACATATTATAGGGTCCCCAGAAAAAACATAACCCAAATTATTTATTTTCCCATTAAACTAACCCCAACCCTAAACACTAACCCTAACTCCCCCAGTTGAGTAACATAATATTACAGGGTGACCAAGAAAAAAAACAACCCACAAATTTTTTTTTTTTTTTTTTCTTTTTTTTTTTTTTTTTTTTTTTTTTTTAGTCCAACAAGGGTTGGGGTTTAGGGTTAGTTTAATGGGAAAATAAATAATTTGGGTTCTGTTTTTTCTGGGTCGTTCATGTTACTCAACTAGGAAATAACCGAAACCAGACTAGATGTTCACATCATGGCCGAAAGAGAACAAGTAAGTTACATAACTCTCTAAACGTCTATCTGTATCTGTATTTTCTCTCTATGCTAGTCCACTCTCTCTATGCTAGTCCACTCTCTCTATGCTAGTCCACTCTCTCTAATGCTAGTCCTCTCTCTCTCACAAGTATCAGCCTGACAGCGAGGGAGTCTATTCCCTTTTTACTAACACTAGATCAAGGAGATTATTTTAGCGTCTGAGGTGGGATGCCACACCTACCATCAGCTCCTCACTTTACTGCACAGATCTCTGTGCTACTCATACGCTGAGTTGGTGAGGGCCAGTATTGAACCAGGAAACTTGTGATTCCTAGCCGAACACTATACCAACTGACCGCCCTATCGACTGGGGCGTTAGAATGCACCTCTGCAGAGGGGTAATACTCCCCCAATGGGGCCCCCTGTTGGCCGTGGGTGGCGACCGGTGATACTTAAGGATATAGAGCCCAGGTGGATGAGCAGTTCATGACTTGCAATACTCAACTTTAGTCCTATCTTGAGCTAGACAGGCGGTCACATCAAGCCCTAGCACCTATATGATTTTCCCAACCCTATTGCCCTTATGGCAAGCCCCAACCCCCTTTTTATCATATGGTTGCTAGAAGGTGGTGGCTGAGGGTCTACATGTCCTGGGAATGACGTTAAACTCTATCTGATGGTGAGGTTTCAGTTTTGGAGGTTTGGGGAATGTGGAGCACCCCTTCACCATTGCTCCCTGTTCCGCTCTGACTCGGAGTGGTAGTACCTGTTAGGTCCCATCTATGGGTTAAATAGAAAAACATGAGTTGATAAACAAAATTGTATTATGCATTAAAAATGAATTTATTTCAAAACTTTGTCGGCATTAAATGACCCACCGAGGTTGATATGCCATAAAACAAAACAAGACAAACCAAACCAAACCAAACTATACCAACTAAGCTAAACCGGCCCTAATATAAAAGGGTGTAATGTAGTGGGTCTTTGTTCTTAAAAAATAATCTTCATACAATGGCTGCTATTTACACAGTAGCATTGCAACCAACAAAGCCTTCATCAGATGATGACTCTGGGTTCAGGCATGGTTCCGGGGCCAAAGCATCATTACCACTAACCCAGAGCGACCCAGCAGTATCTCACGATACCACCAGACTTTGTCGGTTTGATGTTACAATATAGGACTGCCATATCCACGCTGATGCGGTTAGAGCTTTCTCCTGAATCTTTTTTAAGTATTTCCTCTTGTCTGGTGGAGAAAGTCCAAGTTTAGACAAAAATGCCGAGATTGAGTTGGTAATAAATCCCCAGCATCCAACTTCAATGGGAAATACATCTGTTATCCATCCGTTTCAGATGCATTGTTCACGTAGGTCTTCATATTTTTCCAACTTCCGCTGATGGGCCCAATCAAGATTTTCTGGAAATGGAACTGTCAATTCATCGATAAAAACTTTCTTTTGATTAATATATGGGCTTATTTCTTTGTGTGTGAAAATGACCTGTAAATTAAGATCTGTGATAACCTGTGCTAATTAAAAACAAACTCTACTGCAACTCTTGTCAACAATATTTATTACAACCGTGGTTGGTCGTCTGTAGTAGTTGTCAACGCAAAGAGAGATAGTTTATAATAATAGAATTGGCATAATTAGATATAGTACATTTGTGACTTTCCTGCCTGTCAGTTAAATGTCAAATATGGGGAGAGGAAAGAAAAGAAAAAAAGGCAGACTTCTTTACTCAGATAGGCTAACAGGACTACCTTGTGCTTGCTTCTCCAGACCCTTTTTGGTCTTCACTCCTCCTTCTTCGACTATTCACCCCTTTTTTTTTTTTATAATTACCGTTAATCAGCTGATTATTTTCTTATGTCATTATTTCTGTATATTTTAATTCCATTGTATATTGTTATATTGTATTTTTATTTTTATCTTTTTATCTCCCCTGTTGACAGAATTATACTGGAATGGTGAAAACTGGCCGAGAACCTGACCACTACAGCATGGACAAGCAAATTGCCCCAGGAATTTACCAATCACACTTTAACACTCAAGACATTCTTATTCAGGTAAGTTGCTCTCCAAAACTGTCAATCTCAATATTTTTGAGAAAATAAAAAATATGTATTCCCCTACAAAAGTTAAAGAGTTAAAAAAATTTCTTAATCTCTCTCTCTCTCTCTCGATATATATATATGAAGGAAGGGTGGATGGGTTTAGGATCCGACGATATGCTGTAGATAGAAGGAAAGTGGTCAAGAAATGATCAACTCAAAACAAGTCACAGGTGGAACGTTTCGTCTGTATGCACAGACTTCTCAGCCGATCTGAGAAAGTCTGTGCATACAGACGAAACGTTCCACCCCTGTGACTTGTTTTGAGTTGATCATTTCTTTGACCACTTTCCTTCTATCTACAGCATGCATATATATATATATATATATAATATATATATATATATTATATATATTATATATATAATATATATATTATATATATTAATTGATAAAAAAAATTTTTCTGGATGTTTTTTTTATTTTTTTATACTGCTTTTTGCTTTCCATCTCTCTCTCTCCCCCCATCTCCTTCTCCCATCTCTCGCTCCACTCCCTCCTCCCATCTCTCGCTCCACTCCCCCCCTCCCATCTCTCGCTCCACTCCCCAACCCTCTTTTCCTATCTCTCTGATCAATAATTATGGCTATATTTTCTTTTTCTTCTAGGAATATTTAATAGGTGACAATGCTCCAGTTGGTAGAGAAGAATTCCTTCATCAAGCAAAATCTTTTTACAGTATTCAATCCCCAAATCTTGTTCCCATTGAAGCTGTATTCTTTTCAAAGGTAAATTACAAAACAAAACCTTCTGTCAATTCTTTGCATACTTCTTAAATGCTTCTCTATACATTTCACACACTCTCTTGTAAATTTCATATGGTTTGCACTTCTCATCCACCAAAAATTTGATGACAGACTTCTGTTTAAACTTGGAACAGTGTTTGAACATATTTTGGTGAGTTTAAAATAATTTTTGTGATGAACTAATTTCAGGCAATGCTAAGTTTATGTTTGTGGAAAAAAATTCTGGAAAAGATTTTTTTTTTTTTTTTTTTTTTTTTTTTTTTAAATTCCCCTTATTTATTGACTGACCCTTATAAATTCACTTGAAAAAAGTTTTACATAAAATAACCCTAGATTGGTTGACATGCCATAAAAATCAATGTGTTCTGATCATTTTAATAACAGTGGAGAATGTTAACTTTATCAAACTTATCTAAATCAAATGTGAATATCATTTTTGCCTGTTGTAATAAAAGATAAGTTATATCAATTCTTGTAATTCTGTTACAAAATGGATAGGTTGGCCTATTTATTTTGTAATGTAAGTGTAGTCTTTAAAAGTAAGAACTCCTGCAGGAGTTCATGCAAGTATGATAGACAATACCTGATCTCTGGCTGACCTATTAGCAGTTATCTCATTGGTTGGTTTGGTCAGGTGACCACCCAGTCATGAGAACTGATAGTTAATCAGATTAGGCCCAGGTGTCAAAGCAAACAGAAATAATGGTTTTTCACTAAACACACACATGAGTGGTACAGATTGGGTAATCTGATCTGTGCAATAAAGTATGGAGCTGTGATGGTAGGTGTGGCTCTCCACCTCAGCAAAAAAACTCGCTGGTCTAGCGTTGTCTGGCTGATACTGACAATAGGCCACTCCACCAACTTTTTTCCTTGTATAATAAGAGGTTAAAAATACATAGTCTTTATGCCCATTTCTTATCAATGGACATACATTAATTCCACAACCCAAGACAACACCCAAACCAACCCAAGAACACAAAAGACCTAGTTGAAGAACTCAACCCAATCCGGCCAGCAGAAAAGTTAGAAGATAAGAGAAAAGAAATGTGTAAAAGAATGTGTATGCACAAGACGGGGGGGAGAAAAGAATGTGTATGCACAAGACGGGGGGAGAAAAGAATGTGGCACAAGACGGGGGGAGAAAAGAATGTGTATGCACAAGACGGGGGGGGGGGAAAAGAATGTGTATGCACAAGACGGGGGGGAGAAAAGAATGTGTATGCACAAGACGGGGGGGGGAGAAAGAATGTGTATGCACAAGACGGGGGGGGAATGCACAAGACGGGGGGAACAGAATGCGTATGCACAAGACGGGGGGGAAGATGCGTATGCACAAGGGGGGGGGAGAAAAGAATGCGTATGCACAAGACGGGGGGGAGAAAAGGATGTGTATGCAAGATGCTAATAATAATAAAGAGGCTATGCAACAATTCAATTTAATAGACTGGAACATTTTTGTTGAAAAGCAGGCATACTTTTCCTCACCTCTTCAAAAATTATAGAAGATAATTTAACACGGGGGGGGGGGGGTATGATCTTTTGGATAGGATATGAAAAAAATTTATGGGGCTAATTACTTTTTGTAATTTTATATTTTTTCAATCTACAGAACCAAAGACAAATATATCTCCAAATGCCAGTCATTGGACAACCATTCAGTCAGAATTTAAAAGAAGAGTTCACAGACAAGGTAGGTAACTTTCTTTTTTTTCTTTCTTGTAATTTCAATTTTTTTTTTTTTTTTTTTTAAATCTCATTTTCCTGTTTATTATTTGTTTTTTTTTGTTTTTGTTATATATATATATATATAATATATATCTTGATAATTTGTATCATTTAGATTTTTATTATATAAACATTTCAGACAACTTGCTGTTAACATTTGTATTTGGTCAGGGTTAATGGAATGAGAACAATTTACCCCAATGAATAAAATAAAGGGTTAGATTCAAAGTTCTGTGAAATACCTAAAGAAAACCTGAGGGCAGATCAGATGAAACGTGTATAACAAAGATGAGAACAACAGTCTGAAAAATCTAAATGATACCAATTCATGTTTATCATTTTGTATTACTTACTTTTTTTGAAATATCTTGTTTTATAATTTTAGCCCTTTGTGACAATAGTGTATGGTGTGTAGACTTGGTATTAAGAAAACCGGACCATATGACTTTTAGGGACCCCTTTTTGATCTTGATTCAGGACATGTTTTTCATTTACACCGTCAATATCCAGTTGTTTGTTAGGGGTTAGTTTCATTTTTTTTTTTTTTTTTTTTTTTAAATCGTCTGTTAAACAACCGGATTACTGTCGGTGTAAATGAAAAACATGTCCTTCTGAATCAAGATCAAAAAGGGGTGCCTAGAGGTCATATGGTCCAGAAAACCCTATATAGAAAAATAAGTTCTATGAGAACAATGTCAGAAATAATTGGATAATGAATGTGTTTCCTATCAAAGTTGGATGTCAAAGATTCATTACCAACTCTGCGACCTTATTCTTAACTAAGCTTTTACTTTCTCCATCAAACAAGAGGAAATGCATAAAGATCCAAGATAAGACTCTAACTGCATCGGAATGGATATGGCAATCCCACAGTGACAACAAACCAACAAGTCTAGTGGTATCGGGAGATGCTGCCAGGGCGCTCTGGGTTAGTGGTAATGATGCTTCGAGTCTGAAACCATGCCCAAAGCCAGAGTCATCTGATGAAGGCTTTGTTGAATGCATTACTGCTGTTTCAACAGCAGTCATTGTATGAATTTTATTTATACTAGCAAATGTATGCACCCTCCGGGTGCAATTATTTAAGTTTTAATGTAATAAAATATTATATTAAATTAGAACGACTAATGAAGCTAAATAAGAAAAAATTAAAAAAAGATTAAAAAATTTGAAACAGAGGTGGGTATAATCGAAAAACAGAACAACTGAAACTTACTCTTCCATCACTCCCTTCTTTTATTACTAAATTTTCCTAATTTAACTATTTAGCTAAAATAGGAAGTAAAGAACAAAATTACAATTACAGTTATTTCTTCTTGTTAATATATTTAGTTTAAGATTTATACCCGAGATTTTTAGTCATAATCATTAAGATAAAACCAAACAATTAGAAATCAATAATACTAAACACATATTTTATAAAAATCAAATTTTTGATATCAATATGCAAATTAGCCTTCCTGTTAACACTGTAAACCACTATTTTGTTGTATATATAAATACAGTTGCATGGTATTACTATGTAGGTAAGGCCAACAGTATTAATGTAAAACAATTTTATTAGTACTTGAGTTTTAGATAAAAAGTCACGGCGAATGTAACGTAAATAACTAAGGGAATTGTGACTTGAGTAGTAATATAGTTTCGGTTACAGACAGAAAAACACACAATCTCCATTATAATAAAAGATGTATATATATATATATATTACTAGAAGTGGCTACCCGGCATCGCTGGGGGCGGGGTGCAAAAAATTTAGTTTCACAGATCCATTATTACTGAATTGGGGTTTAGATCCTAGCAAGATGCCCCTTTAAAATCCCTACATAAAAACAAAACCTTGCATTGGTGGGGCATCAGAAAAAAATGTGCACAGACACTCTGAAAAGAAAAATCAGTGTCTTCTATCTAAAATATCAAATGGAAAAAAGTTCCATGCTGTTACTATTTAAATTTTATTTCTTAATTATCTTCATGAATAAAGTGCCCGTGTTACACGTTTTGAACTAGTAAGCTTGATAATTAGGGCTGAGCAAAATAAATCCCATGTTGTTACTATTTAAATTTTATTTCTTAATTATCTTCATGAATAAAGTGCCCGTGTTACACGTTTTGAACTAGTAAGCTTGATAATTAGGGCTGAGCAAAATAAATCCCATGTTGTTACTATTTAAATTTTATTTCTTAATTATCTTCATGAATAAAGTGCCCGTGTTACACGTTTTGAACTAGTAAGCTTGAGAATTAGGGCTGAGCAACATTAGAGGCTAAATCTTTTACGTTTTGGGAGGATGGGGAATCACATCAAATATTACCAATAAAAGGTATGATATATAGCAACCATTCTACACCCTTGAGTGAAGATAATCTATTTTGTGCCAGATTGGGGGGGGGGTAATTTAAGGTTGGTTAGGGGGTATTTGAATGCCCATTGATTAAAGATTCAAATTGGTTTTTAGAAAAAAATTTTAAAAGTCAAACTTATCTATGCTGAATCAAAATTATGTTGCTTGGATACTCGGTAAACTGTTTTTTTATTTTATTTTGTTATAGGAACGCCAAGTTTTTGTCCATGGCTTATGTGAAGGTCTTCATAAATTACACAGCATAGGAATGGTGCATGGAGAAATTGATCCTTCAATGGTGCTATTAAAAGCGGACAGAACAATAGCCATTTGTATGCCTGATTTTTCAACTCCACTTGTAAGTAGTCGTCTCTACTTTTTTTTTTTCTTTTCTTTTTTTTTTTTTTTTTAATATAAATTTGAAGGCATTTTATAATGCAATGGAATAGGTGTTGAAAATGATGTTTATTTACCTTTTTATTCCTAAATATTTTCGGGATAAATCCCATCATCAGAGGTAATAGAAGTACTTGTGTTTTTTATTACTTATCCCACGGCGCTGGCGTAATCGTTTGTTGTTATTAAGTTGAAGGAATGCCAGATATTTGAAATGTTCAGGTTTTTCCGTGATGTCATATCGGCCCGTTTCTACGTGCGCTCATGCAGTTTTCTTCGAAATTCTTTTTAATTTTTTTTTTTTTTTTTTTTTTTTTTTTATTTGACTATAAATTAAGCCTTGCTCAGGCGTAGTGAAATAAGGGTTAAATTGTAAATTGTCAAATTTATATTTTACACTTACATACAATGCTTCAAACAAACTATAAAAAAAAAAAACCCTTATTTTATTTTTTTTATTTTTTTATTTGACAATAATGATTATCTTGGAGAATATCATAGCAGCGTCTCTTTCTCTCTTTCCCTGTCTCTCTTAATGAACCAAAATATTCTAATTTCAGATCTCCAGGGTACGTAAACGTTACATGTTACCAAATGGCTACTCTTTCTTGGCCCCTGAATGCCAGCAGCAGCAGCAACCACCAATTGACCCTTCCACGGCCACAGATGTTTATCATCTGGGACTCATGACTCTCTTGGCAAGTTTTCACATTTTCTTTATTTCTCACTTTAGCTTTTTTTTTCTCTCTCCAAATGTAGACAATCTGGGAGGCATAATTGTCTTTTTATGCAGATTCAGTATTAACCAATATTCTAAGATCTTTCCTCTCTAATTGTTTTTTCCTTCTTCTACTTAACTCTCCCTTGTCAACTTCTATAAAAAGGAAGATAAATCACAAGCACTTTTCATTTTTTTTCTATTGGGTCAAATATAAAGAAATGATGCAATAGCCAGAAAATTGCATCTTTTCAAAATTTCACCTATCTCTCTCCTATCTATCTATATCTATCTCTCTATCTATATCTATCTATCTATCTCTCTCTATCTATCTCTCTAATCTATCTCTCCTCTATCTATCTCTCTCTCTATCTATCTCTCTCTCTCTATCTCTCTCTCTATCTATCTATCTCTCTCTCTATCTATCTCTCTATATCTATCTCTCTATCTATCTATCTATCTCTCTATCTCTCTCTATCTCTCTATCTATCTATCTCTCTATCTATCTATCTCTCTATCTATCTATCTCTCTCTATCTATCTATCTATCTATCTCTCTATCTATCTATCTCTCTCTATCTATCTCTATCTCTCTATATCTCTATCTCTCTATATCTCTATCTCTATCTCTCTATCTCTCTATCTATCTATCTATCTCTCTATCTATCTCTATCTATCTATCTATCTCTCTATCTATCTCTCTCTATCTATCTCTCTATCTATCTATATCTCTATCTATCTATCTATCTCTCTATATCTCTCTATATCTCTCTATCTATCTCTCTATCTATCTCTCTATCTCTCTATATATCTCTCTATCTATCTATCTCTCTATCTATCTCTCTATCTCTCTATCTATCTATCTCTCTATCTATCTCTATCTATCTATCTATCTATCTCTCTATCTATCTATCTATCTATCTATCTATCTATCTATCTATCTATCTCTCTCTCTATCTATCTATCTATCTCTCTATCTATCTATCTCTCTCTATCTATCTATCTATCTATCTCTCTCTCTATCTATCTCTATCTCTCTATCTATCTATCTATCTATCTCTCTATCTATCTATCTATCTCTATCTATCTATCTATCTATCTCTATCTATATCTATCTATATCTATCTATATCTCTATCTATCTATATCTATATCTATCTATCTATCTATCTCTATCTATCTCTATCATCTTTTAGAAAAGTCATCAGTTGGGATCTTATTTTTCTTTTTGTTTCTACTCCTTTTTCTTCCTTTTCTGTTGGTTTTTTTTTCTCCTTTCTGTTTTTTCTTCCTTTGTTCCTTTGTTCTTTTTTTCCTTTTCTGTTTTTTTCTCTCGTTCCTTTTCATTCCCCACTTTTCTGGGTTCCTGTTTTTCTGGCGTTTTTTTCTTTCTATTTTCTATTTTTCCTTTTTTCCCTTCCTTTTCTGTTTTTTTTTACCTCTCTTCCTTTTCTATTTTTTCTCTCTTCCTTTTTTTTTTTCTCAAAATGATTTAGTTATCATTATCATCATTATCCCTAATTTCCGTCTCCTTTAATATTTTGTTTACAGTGGCACCAACCAGGTGATCAAGTTTCCAGTTTATCCCAATTATCAGAAGCAAATTTTGTAAGTATTTCTTTCTTATTCAAAACAATCATTACAACTGCTGATTAAATGGAACCTTTCAAATGTTTTTTTTTTTTTTTTTATTTATTTATTTTTTTTTTTTTATTCATTATTTACTAACAACCTCATCCTTTGTATTTGCACCAACATTTGGGTGGTGTACTCTCTGGTTTTGAGACGTACAATAAGATCTTTTTAATATCTATGTTTGATATGTAATAAAAAAAATAAAAAAATGATTCCAGTAATTGATTTCCTAACTGCAAAAATCTGCCAAGTCTTTCCGCTTGCAAGAATATTAAAGCAGTCTTCAACCATCTCACCTGTGAAGAATCAAAATTGTCTCCCATAATCTTCGTGGCATACCATGTTAATCAAGTAGGTGGTCATCCTTCATCCAGGTGCAGCTTTCAACCTCCTGGTTCTTCAAACGATGATTCAACCCAGCCGCCACCAATACTACATCTATTTTTTTTTTTTTTTTTTTTTTTTTTTTTTCAAAAAAAATTTATTTAAACATTCTTTTTTCTCTCTTTCTCTACAGATGTTGTTTTTTTTTTTTTTTTGTTTTTTCTTCTTTTTAGAAGAAACTTATACATTATATATATGTGTGTGTGTATCTGTCTGTTTTTTCTATAGAATTTATTTATAATGTAATGAACATTTTTGTATATTTTATTTTTTTGATTTTTATTAATTTTTAAAGTAAATCTTATTCTAATTCTCAAAATTTTCAAACTTAAAAAAGATGAATTGAAATACTTAAAAACAGATGAGTTGTTTTTTGGGTTATTTTTTAAATGGTTTAGCTGACTAAAAAGGAATATTTTCTTTTATAAATGTAATTTAAAATAAGTAAAAAGAGATTGCTTATTAGATAATAATTTTAAAAAAAAACAATCATCTTGGGATCGTTTAATTGAAAAGTTTTTTTGTTTTTTTTTTCTTGTGGATGGAGGGTTAAATTCTAATGTTTGTTTTTGTGAGGGTAATCTTTTAAGTATTTTTGTGTGTGTGTGTGTGAAAGAAAATATACATATCAGCCATTCCTCCTCATGTAAAACAGTTATGTTATTTGGACCAAGATATCTTTAAGCACCCCAGGGGCGACCTGGATTCAGAGGGACATGTTTCGCTTTGCACCATCAACATCCGTTTTTTTTTTTGTTTTTTTTTATTATAAAACTAACTGCTACCCCTAACCCTAACAAACAACCGGATGTTGACGGTGCAAAGCGAGACATGTCCTTCTAAATCCAGGTTGCCTCTGGGGTGCTTAAAGGTAACTTGGTCCTGTTATTTTATAAGCTTGCACATAAACAAATTTTAAATGTCATTCTTTATAATGTTATATTGCCAGCCAACGCCAGTGAAGCTATTTTTGCAACATTGTCTCCAAGAAGATCCTAGGATGAGAGTTTCGGTCAATCAGTTGTTGGCATCAGAATACCTAAACATCAATCTTGATTCTGCAACTTCTGTTTTAACAGAATCGCCAAACAATTGTGCAACAAATCCAAACAATCAACAACAGAATTGCATGTAAGTAAATTCCACATTTTTGGTTGTCATTATCAACATTTCTTTATATATATATATATATATATATATATATATATATATAATATATATATATATATATATATATATATATATATAAGAGCAAGAATATGAGGTAATTTTCACCTTTAGTTGTCAAAATTCCTAGCAAATAAGGCAATTAGAATAACCTCCCTTGACTTTCACTTTGAAACAAGCCGGTAGCCATTTTGAAAGACTCCGTGCGAAATAGACAAATCTTAGAAATTTTTTTGAAAACAATACAACTGCATGCTTTAACACAAAAATATCATAAAATGTGTCCTTAATAACAATTAAGTTCATTTCAGATAATGCGCACGCACAATTCTATACTAGGAATTTAGCCAACTAAAGGTGAAAATTACCGAATATGAGCCCTCTGGCGGGTACAAGTATTTAAGTTTTAATGTAATGGAATATATTGAATTAGAAAGACTAATAAAATTAAATAAGAACGCATATAATAAAAATTTTATTATATTAATTAGTTTCTATATGAAATCATTCATAGTGTTAATTATTATTCTGTTACTTTCACCCTTGACCAGGATTGAACCTGCAGCCTAGAAATAAGTCACTTAGAATTGTCCTAGATTGTTAACTATTGGTTAATGGAACAAGCAAACACCACCTCAACTTAGTGGATTGTTCCTGGCAGTAGTAGCAACACATATTTAATCTGTTGCAGTTTGTACATTAACACTGAATTTGTAAATGTCTGGAGAAACTATAACAGTGAACATTTTGACTTTTATTACATAGGATTGATTTTAATGTCTCTTTCTTTCTTTGTCTCTTCTTTCTTTCTTTCTTTGTCTTTTCTTTCTTTCTCTTTCTTTGTCTCTTTCTTTTCTTTCTTTGTCTCTTTCTTTCTTTCTTTCTTTGTCTCTTTCTTCTTTTTTTTCTTTCTTTGTCTCTTTCTTTCTTTTCTTTCTTTCTTTCTTCTGTCTCTTTCTTTCTTTCTTTCTTCTGTCTTCTCTTTCTTTTCTTTCTTTCTTTTTTTTCTGTCTTTCTCTTCTTTTCTTTCTTTCTTTCTTTTTGTCTGTCTCTTTCTTTTCTTTTCTTTCTTTTGTCTGTCTCTTTTCTTTTCTTTCTTTCTTTCTTTTGTCTGTCTCTTTCTTTTTCTTTCTTTCTTTTTTGTCTGTCTCTTTCTTCTTTTTTTCTTTTTGTCTGTCTCTTTCTTTTCTTTCTTTCTTTTTGTCTGTCTCTTTCTTTTCTCTCTTTCTTTCTGTCTCTTTCTTTTGTCTCTCTCTTTCTTTTCTCTCTTTCTTTGTCTCTTTCTTTCTTTTCTCTCTTTCTTTTGTCTGTCTCTTTCTTTCTCTCTTTCTTTTTTGTCTGTCTCTTTCTTTCTCTCTTTCTTTTGTCTGTCTCTTTCTTTTCTCTCTTTCTTTGTCTTCTTTCTTTCTCTTCTCTTTCTTTTCTTTCTCTGTCTCTTTTCTTTTCTCTCTTCTTTGTCTGTCTCTTTCTTTCTTCTTTCTTTTGTCTGTCTTTGTCTGTCTCTTTCTTTTCTTTCTCTTTCTTTGTCTGTCTCTTTCTTTTCTTTTCTTTCTTTCTTTGTCTGTCTCTTTCTTTCTTCTTTCTTTATTTCTTTTGTCTGTCTGTCTCTTTCTTTCTTTCTTTCTGTCTGTCTTTCTTTTCTTTCTTTCTTTTGTCTGTCTGTCTCTTTCTTTTCTTTTCTGTCTTCTTCTCTTTTCTTTCTTCTTTTGTCTGTCTGTCTCTTTCTTTTCTTTCTTTCTTTGTCTGTCTGTCTCTTTCTTTTCTTTCTTTCTTTTTTGTCTGTCTGTCTCTTTCTTTTCTTTCTTTCTTTTGTCTGTCTGTCTCTTTCTTTCTTTTTTCTTTTGTTGTCTGTCTCTTTCTTTTCTTTCTTGTCTGTCTTGTCTCTCTTTTCTTTTCTTTCTTTCTTTTGTCTGTCTGTCTCTTTCTTTTTTTCTTTCTTTTGTCTGTCTTCTCTTTCTTTTCTTTTGTCTTGTCTTTTCTTTCTTTCTTTCTTTTGTCTGTCTCTTTCTTTCTTTCTTTCTTTTGTCTGTCTCTTTCTTTCTTTCTTTTCTTTCTTTCTGTCTGTCTGTCTGTCTTTCTTTTCTTTCTTTCTTTTTTTTTCTGTCTGTCTGTCTCTTTCTTTTCTTCTTTCTTTTTTTGTCTGTCTGTCTGTCTCTTTCTTTTCTTTCTTTCTTTTTTTTTTTTGTCTGTCTGTCTGTCTCTTTCTTTTCTTTCTCTTTTTGTCTGTCTGTTCTTTCTGTCTTCTTTTGTCTTCTTTCTTTCTTTCTTTCTTTTTGTCTGTCTCTTTCTTTTTTCTTTCTTTCTTTCTTTCTTTCTTTCTTTCTTTCTTTCTTTCTTTCTTTTTGTATGTCTGTCTTTCTGTCTCTTTCTTTCTTTTGTCCAAATTATTACTTAAATATTTACCACTAACACAATCTTTTTTCTTTCCTAACAGCTCATCAACTTCCAGATCTTCTCCAAGTGACAACCCAGTTCCCCAATGCAACTCCCCTCTAACCTCCTTAGCTGGCAGCCACCCCAATAACTACACAACCAGCAATGGACCTACCTGTGAACCAGCCTCCCTCACATCCAACAGCTCCATGGTTACTAACCTGTATGACAACTTACACTCTCCCGTCTCAAACGTTGTACAGCAACTGTCCAAAATGATGCCGCTTTCGGATCTCTACCCCGGCCTCACTAGTCTGCAATTTGATAATAATCTTCAGGCCATATACGACCAGTCTGGCGGCGACCAGATGGACATACCCTCTTTGGCATTTCAACCAATGGACAAACCCGACGAGAACGGTGCTCCTGGACTGCTTACAACAAATTCAAATCACAAAGAATATTTTAACCCTCAGATGGGCGACTGCAGCCTGGACGCAACACCTCCCCTAACTCCTCTCCAGGCTGATTACCCACAGGCCAGTACATTTTCGACATCTGGTGGGGTGACCTGTAGTTACCCTGCCAGTGTGGGAAATGGAAATGGGTTGTGCACGGATGTTCACTGCAATGGTGAAAATGCACCTGTGCAGAACGGCAGAGATACAAGCCAGTTGCACTGTACGGAATCTATTTCACCTGCCTCACCCCTGCCTCACATGGACTCTTCCAATTCAGGTGGGTCTCCTGTATTAAATACCAGCTCATGAAAAAAAAAATGGCAGCAGGCCTCTATTTTCCTTTCTCTTATTTTACTGAGATACCATATATACTTGAGCAGTAATGCTGATAGGTTTTAATTTAGTGCGTCCTGGGATGCATGTATTTGATTTGAAGGAGTCCCAACTAAAGTTTCTTGATAAATTGTAGAGAACAACTAAAGCTGTCTAACCCCTACCTCGTACTCCATAGCGGGTAATTCATTTCCAAGAAAATGTTGAAATGTGTTTACAGTAAGCTTGAAATGATGGGGGGAAGAAGAAAAAAAAAAAAACACTGGGACACATGGATACGATTTTTTTGCTTTCTTTTAGATTTTTCTGTGTCAGTGACGCAGGACACATACCTATCAGCATTTCTGCTAGAGTATCACCCGAGAATATTGGATGACTTTTGTAGCTGGAAGCTGTAGGGATACCAGTTGGTCTAGGCCTAGCTTTTTTCGGTAATCTGAACATTAGCTACATAAATGAGAGTAACCACACCTTGTTTGTTTTACTTTGAGGAAGCCATATGTTTTGGTCAGCCATTTTCATTTCACCAGAAATCTACACTGAAAATACGAATTTGTTTGAATCAATACAATTGCATGTTTTAACACAAAAATATCATAAAATGTGTACTTAATTGTGCTTGCGCGTTATTTGAAATGAACTTAACTGTTATTAAGAACACATTTTATGATATTTTCATGTTAAAACCTGCAGTTGTATTGATTTGAACAAATTCGTATTTTCAGTGTAGATTTACGGTGAAATGAAAATGGCCAATTAAAACATACAGCTTCCTCAAAGTGAAACAACCAAGTGGAGGTTACTCTCATTTATGTAGTTAATGTTCAGATTACCCTTTTTTCTGTTTTCTTTTACAGTTTTTTTCTTTTTTTTTTTTCCCTTGTATAGTGTCTCTCTCTCTCTCTCTCTCTCTGTTTTTTCTTTTTCTTTTCTCCCTTGTATAGTCTTCTCTCTCTCTCTCTCTCTCTCTCTCTCTCTCTCTCTCTCTCTCTCTCTCTCTCTCTCTCTCTCTCTCTCTCTCTCTCTCTGGGTAAAATTTCGATCTCAGAAAGTCCCATGATATTTAAGTATATACGGTAACAAATCCCAAAATATTAGTTTTATTTATTTGAATTTCTTTTGAATACAGTTTCTTGTTTGTGTTCAAATTCTACCACCTTACATACACATTCCAAAATTTAATTTTTTTTATATATGTAGGGTACCTGGTGAGGTGTTATGGTTAAGTAGTTAGCTGACCATTAATAGTGAGTTCAATCCTCACTGGGCGCCCTATACTTCTGGCTTTGTGATACAGCTAAACTAAGCTTAATCACACACATCAATAAGTCTAAACTAAATTTTTTTATGTTTTTTATATGAAATCCCATCAACCTAATGTTATAGTGAAAATTACGGATTTATTGACTCTCACTCAAAAATTTAAAAGGCTTCATAACACAAACTCCAAAATTAAATAACGTGTGTGTACATATATATATGCATGTGTCTATTGTATGTATTGCTGTGTGTGTGTGCATGTGCATCTATTGGGTGTATTTAACGCATGTATTGTGTGTATTATATGTGTGTGTGTGTGTGTATGTTATGTTATGTGTGTGTATGTGTTAATGATCCAGGTTCTTAATACCAAAATTCAATTATACCAAATGTTTACTTCATTTAAATAATTGGACCATATGACCTTAAGGATCCCGACTCGTGGGGACACTTTTCTCATTTACACCATAAACTCTAAAAATCGTCTGTAAACAATTAACTGGATTTTGACAGTGTAAATGGAAAAAAATGTCCCTTCGAATCGAAATCGCAAAAGGGGTGCCTTAAGGTCATATGGTACAAATAATTTTGTTTCGCCAAAAATTCAAACACTCAGAAAATTAAAGGGAGATAACTTTAATATTTAACTAAAAAAATTTTCTTTTCTTTATTTTTTTATTTTACTCTTAATTCTGTATTACACCAGTTAATTCAATTGGAAAGTTGTAAATATATAATGTGTTTATATATGTGAATTTATCACTTAAAGGAAAAAAAAAACAAAAAAACACTTCCGTGAATTAACAAATATTTTTTTATTTTTAAAAATATTATCAAACAATTAAATATCTTTAAATATTTCCTTTTTGTTTTCTTTTCTTTTTGCTTTTTTTTTTTTTTTACTGAAATATTCTTAGAATGTTAACTTATGTGAATATATATATATATAATATATATATATATATATATATATAATACTAAATGTTTTTAATAAGTAAAATGTTGTGCTCTCTGTACACATATACACTGCAATATCACAATTTCAACTTTAAAATAGAATAAAAACTCCTGAGTTTCATCATTTTGCCAATCCTCAGGTGAATCAGTATCAATGTGTTGATGCTCACCTTAGCATGGGCAACTTTGTTTTTTTTTCTATTTCATAGTTATATAGTTATAAGATATGAAATTTAAAAGGGCGTTACTTTCCAGGCAATGTTTTTTTTTTTTCTAAATGATCGTGATTCTTCTCGTCACACATGTGAGAATGATAGGCATGCAAAAAAAACAATGACATCATTATTTGAATAAGATCTTCAAAAGTTCTTTCATGGCTTGGGTGAAGAGGAATGCCGCCAACTTGCGTTGTAGTTTATGGTCTTCTGGAACACAGGGAACATCCAAGGAAACCTGGGGGGAAACTGTGGCCAAAACGTTGTTTAGACATACCACAATAAAGTTCTTTGATGACTGTATGAACAAACAGTCGAACTATTAAAAACGATTTCCCAGGTTGGGTCATTACCGTGCTCGCATACACAGGGAACATCCAAGGAAAACTGGGGGGAAACAGTGACCAAAACATGGTTTATACATACCACAATAAAGATGAGGACAACAGTCTGAAACATCAAAATCATTCACATCCAGCCTAAACACTCTTGGCATAACTTTACCATCAGCCTGTTTTTTTTTTGTTTTTTTTAATTTTCATGGCTTGGGTGAAGAGGAATGCCGCCAACTTGCATTGTAGTTTATGGTCTTCAGGAAGCATTATTTGTTAGACCCATCTTGCACACACCTTCCAATATCGGAACTTTTCTCTCAAAACCCTATGAATGGAGCTCCTGAATAGATAAGACTCAATGTCTAACTCTAAGGAGATTATTATATGATGGATACCAAGCCATATAGGAGTGAGGGGGGAATGAAAGAGCTGACGCTGCAGCTAAATTGGCTCTAGATTTAATCCCTGACGAGTTCCAGATACCATATACTGACTTGAAACCTAAAATTAATAGATTCCTTCATACAAAATGGCAACAACACTGGAATAACTACATCCACAATAAACTCTTCCTAATCAAACCCACTTTGGGAGGCTGGAGACCAACTTTAAGGAAGTCTAGAAAGGAACAAGTCATTATGTCCTGATTGTGCATTGGTCATACAAAACTAACAGACTCTTATATACTCCAACAAGAACAACAACCACAATGTGAAACATGTCAAACGCCCCTAACAGTTAAACACTTATTGATGGAATGCAGATTTTTTGCTCACATCAGAAACAGTTATTTTTAAGCAAACAATATGAAAGATCTGATTGAAAATGTTAACATAGAGGATATTTTCTCCTTTTTGAGGGAAAAAAAAATTATACCATAGAATATAAACCTGAAACAAATCAATGCCATACAATATAATCCCCAATAATGCTAACAGATTGTTAAAACCAATTACTAAAAGTATATATATGAATACACAATATGTATTACACCCTAACTGTTAGGCATGACATAATCCCGGACGGATTGATATGCCGTTAAAATCAATAAACCAACCAACCTATGAATGGTTTTTCAGGAAAACTCGGAGACCAAAATTCCAAGATCACCCAGAGTGATCCACCAATTTTTTTCTTCCCCCCCCCCCCATTATGAATTTCAGTACTCTTCTAAATGTTTACTGGTGCTCTCTCTCTCTTGTGTGTGTGTGTGTATATATATATATACACACACATTTTTTATTATTATTTGCTGTCCTTCACAACAGATGATGACATCACATGATTCCGTTTCCTCCAATATGTTCAGTCTCTGGTTTTACCATGCCAACTGCCTATAGGGATGTTAATGTCCTCTAGGTTTCTCTTGATATTGTCTTTGTACCTGAGCTTTGGTTGACCAACTTCATATTATTCCTCTCTGAGAAACTCCAGACCTTTTTAGCATCCATTCACGACTTGCCATATAGGTTCATTAATTGGTGATGAAATTCAATTGGTTTAATGCCTTTTGTATTCAAAAATTAAATAACCATGCAAACTTCACATGAGGAGCATCAATTAGGAGCTCCACCAGGAACAACTGCTAAACCAATATAAGACTGAGTGTGGCAGGTCCATGCACAACAAACACAACAGTGTTGTTAATAGCCACACAAACATTTTCCCTTTAGCACCAGAGATCTTACTTTTTGGATAACTGTGTGTGTATGTGTATATATATATATGATATGATAAATATATAAAGGTTTTACATATCTATTTATTGGGTGACAAAGGAACATTCACAACATCTTCACCTGATGATTGCATCGCATGAAACCAATATGGTTGTGAATGTTCCTTTGTCACCCAATAAATAGATATGTAAAACCTTTATATATTTATCTTATTATATAACAGCTCTATTTTATATTGAGCACTCTACCAATAATACTGCCTTTGGTACACCATTCCAGCAAAAGCTGAAACAGTGACCATCTCACACTATAGTGTATATATATATATATATATATATATATATATGGACAAGAAAATCTTTAAATTTTTTTTTTCTTTTCAACTTCTCGTTTCCTTGTAAAAGAATATAGGGATCAGGGCAGTGTAAAAAAAAATGTTTTCCTACAGCCCAGGTAGTTTCCGACTATTCACTGGCCATTGTCAAGAACATTTATGAGATATGGGTGTTGTTGTCTTTGGACAAACTGTTATATATATATAATATATATATATATATATATATATATATATATATATATCAAAGTGCTTAATATTGGCGATAGAACACATAGCATAGATACAGAGTTGACAGTAATTGGTGATTGTCAGTTTATCGCCTATGCTATCATCAAACCAAGAAATGACAGTCACCAAGTGCTGTTGACCTTGTTTATGCTATCCTTTTATATATATATATATATATATATATATATATATATATATATATATATATATATATATATATAGAATTCCTTTTCTACTGTATTGATACTTTTCTTTACTCTCTTGTTTCTTTTAGGTACAGTGACTGCAAGAGAACACTGTAGACTGTCTGCCTCTAATGTAACCCAAACTATGCAATCAACTATAAATCAAGTGAATTCTCACCCTTCTTTACTAACACAATTGGATCCCAGTCAAACCAGTGGCTAAAAGTTAGACACATGGACATTTGGTATTCTCTTTTGAATTTTTTTTTCCTCTCTCTCTCTCTCTCTCTCTCTCTCTCTCCCTTCTCTCGCTCTCTTTTTATTTTTTCCTTCTTCTTCTATACTTCTCAACATTTTTTTTTTTTTTTTTTTTATAAAGAACTCTGTGGGATCTCATACCCAGTAATTCATTTGCTGGGACACTCCATATCATAGAAATTCATTTTTTTTTTTTTTTTTTTTTTTTTTTTTTTCCTAAATATAGGTTCTTAACAAATGTTTAATAACATTTTTCAAATCTGGCTTTAAGAAAAGCCAAAAAAAAAAGATTTTGTTTTTATTTTTTACTTGAAAATCTTAACTTTTGTTACTATTATTATTTTTATTTTCCAAAAAATAACAAAAAAAATAAAAAGTTTGTTTCATAAAAAATGAATTCATTTTCTTGCTTTTTTTCCCCCCCTCCCACAAGATGTAATTTTTGTAGACTTACAGTAACAACTATTTTGAGCACTGTATCAGAGTTCCTTAAATATAAGCTCAAGGAATAGACGGTTAACATGCTAAGTTTTCCTTCTCCTCGATTGGTTGCCTAATAAGGCTAAAGAACCCAGTCTGCACACTATTTTTTTTTTTTTTTTTTTTTTTTTTAGATATTAAGTCTTAAGTCAATTCCTCGAGCTTAACTCTTAACGTCCTATACCACCTCATTCCGCCCAGCCAGAAATTACATTCATTTTCCTAATCTGCCCCAAATGATAGCCTTTGTTTAAATGTAATATTAAACATTTAGACGTCTTTGATTTAAGGAAAATAACAGGTAACTTTAAATGAAAAGGCCATTTTTTGATAAATCCTTATAGGAATGGGGCTCTGGTCTTGGAAAATTCTCAACGGGATGTTAAGAGTTAGTCCTTTGCTGCAAGCACTTTTCTTTGGTCATTTTTTTTTAATCCAATTCATTTTTTCATCTCTAAATGATTTTTTCATTTACTCTATTGATAATATTTTGGATGGGACCAAATTTTCAAACGAGCAACTTTTGATCTTTTAAAAAAAAAAAAGTAAATTCATCAGGATGGCCTAAAGTCTATATCAGCCAGACACCAAGGGAGTCTATCCCTTTTTCACTAGCACTAGAACAAGGAGATTGTTTTGGCATCTGATGTGGAGCGCCACACCTACCATCAGCTTCTTACTTTACCACACAAATCCCTGTGCTACTCGTAAGTTGAGTTGGTGAGGGCCGGTATCAAACCTGGGACCTTGTGGTCCTTAGTTAGACACTCTACTGACTGAGTTAGATAAAAACCAAGCAATTTTTTTTTTTTTTTTTTTTTTTTTTTAACTAGTTTACTTGTAAAATCCAACCCTAGATTAAATTCAGTTTTCCTTCTCCTAGACTGGTTGCCATACCATAAATGACTTTTTTCTCTTGTCGCTCAGTAAATTACAGTACATGTATTTACCCAAACCCTCTATATGAACAGAATGCATCACAAGGTCAATTTTAGACAGTTTAACAAAATTAAATTCAGTTTCCTTTCTCCTAGACTCGTTGCCATACCATGATTAAAGATCGCAATCCACGCTACTATTTTACCCTTAACAGGAGGAAGAATTGGATGCATACCTTTCCCAAGAGTATTAGCACTATATGTAATGCTAACAGCCTCATCCAGGATTTTGCAGTGTTCATTTTCTCCAACAATAATCATTACACCACAAACACCTCATGTAAAATATAAAGTCATCTTCTTTCTTTTTTTTTTTTTTTTTTTTTTTTTTGTGAGCAATCTTTTATGTTGAGCAAATTTTTCTCATATGTTGTAATTTGTAAGCAATGATGCTGATAGCTTTTTGATTTAGTGCATCCTGGACACACATTTGCTTTGAATGAGTCCTCGGGAAATTTTTTTAATAGATCGTAGAGTTTTTTTGGTTTTTTTTTTTTTACTCTTGAATTCATTACTGAATATTCTTAGAATAATGTTAACTTATGGGCCGGTTTAGCTCAGTCGGTAGAGCGTTCGGCTAGGAATCCCAAGGTTCCTGGTTTGATACTGGCCCTCGCCAACTCAGCATATGAGTAGCACAGGGATCTGCGGTAAAGTGAGGAGCTGACGGTAGGTGTGGTGCTCCACTTCAGACGCTAAAATAATCTCCTTGGGCTAGCGC
Organism: Doryteuthis pealeii; assembly: GCA_023376005.1. NCBI lineage: Eukaryota > Metazoa > Mollusca > Cephalopoda > Myopsida > Loliginidae > Doryteuthis > Doryteuthis pealeii. The sequence goes on from CM042163.1 coordinate 60,495,081, forward strand.
TATTGAAAAGGGGTAGACTCCCTCGCTGTTTGGCTGATACTGACATAAGCCCGCCCCAAAGACTTTAATAATCTCCTTGGCTAGCGCTATTGAAAAGGGATAGACTCCCTCGCTGTTTGGCTGATACCGACATAAGGCCGCCCTGAAGACTTTACTTATATATATATAATGTTTAATACTAAATGTTTTTAATAAGTAAAATGTTGTGCTCTCTGTACACATATACACTGCAATATCACAATTTCAACTTTAAAATAGAATAAAAACTCCTGAGTTTCATCATTTTGCCAATCCTCAGGTGAATCAGTATCAATGTGTTGATGTTCACCTTAGCATGGGCAACTTTGTTTTTTTTTTTTTCTATTTCATAGTTATATAGTTATAAGATATGAAATTTAAAAGGGCGTTACTTATGCCGCTCCCTGTATTTGTGTGTAAAATATATAATGGCATGTATCTTCTGGCCTTCCTCGGCTGTTCCCTCTGTATCCAGGCAATGTTTTTTTTTTCTAAATGATCATGATTCTTCTATTCTATTTCATAGTTGGAAAAAAATTACATATACAGTGATGCTGATAGATTTTTGATTTAGTGCATCCTGGGATGCAATTATTTGCTTTGAATGAGTCCCCGGGAAAATTTAAGGGTCCCAACAAAAGTTTCTTAATAAATTGTAGGGTTTTTATTTATGATCTGGGGAAACAACTAAAGCCATCTTACTCCTACATTGTAAGCTATCCTGTGTAATTAATTTCTAAGAAACTATTGAAATGTATTTATTGTTAGCTTGAAATGTTGAGGGAAGAAAAAAGAAAAAACACGGGGACACATAGATATGATTTTACTGCATCATTTTAGATTGTTATGCGTAGAGGATGCATACCTATCAGCATCTGTGTTCGCATTTCTAAGGAGGTATGCTAAGTGTAATGGTTATCATTAGTCACTGATTCCATTTTTTTCCAGAGTTCAAGTTCTAAACAAAACTGTTTCCATTCTTAGGAGGGAGACCTGAATCTATCTCTTCTCCCCCAAGCTATGGGGAGCAGTCCATGACTTGAAACGGGTGGTCAGAGAGGTACCCTCTAATCAATCGGCTGGTCAAATCAAGTCCTCGCACATATATGGTTGGCCCGACCCTATTACCCTTATGTCTAGCCCGCAACCCCTTTTTGTCATATATGTGCCCTCTGTATGACATTAAACTATATCTGATGGTGAAGTTACAATTCCGGAGCTCTGGGGAATGTGGAGTACACATTCATTACTCCCAGGACTTGCTCTGACCTGGATGGTTGTACCTGTTAGGGTCCCACCTGTGGATTAAATAGAAGAAAAAAATTGTACCCATCATGAATGTATAAAAGAAATTTAATTAAATTTTCAGTGTTGATATAATAATGAATAAAAACTTTGAACCACGGATCTTTGAGAATCTGTGTTACGCCTCAAACATACATGGTTCAAAGTTATCTGACTTGAAAAAATGTAAAAGATTTTAAATAAAATAACTTGTGCATTATCTTTTATTAGTTATATCAACACTGAAAATTTCATTAAATTTGGTTAATTCCCTAATTTTTTTTTTTTTTTTTTTTTTTTCTCGGCGTGGTGACATACGATGGTGGAATTTAGGTCCGTTAGGTTCTATTTAACCGACATCAGTCTGTAGGTGAACTCTGATAAAACAGGGTACATATGTTTTAATCAAGATTGTGCCATCTCCTCATTAAATGGCAAGCCTCTGAAATTTGTAGCCCAGTTCATATACTTAGGTAGCTCTATCTCATCTACTGAAAGTGATTTCACAAAAATACACCTATAAGGTGATTGAGGGGGGGATCCTCAGCGATGTTTTATCACTGGAAATTTCTGGTCTTTCAACATCGGATTTCCTCCCGGGGGACCAATCGCAGCTGATCAAACCTTGACTCCCCTCCCCCCCTCAGCAAATGGCTTTCACTAACCTCGCCTCCTGTTGACCATAGCCTTATGGTACTGGTCATGTGACCCCCCCCCCAAACAATGGCAATGGATTCTTATATATGTTTCCTTAATTTTAGTAATCGAGTTTGGTCTCACTACCAGGAAGAATGGTTGTGGTAAGATTGTATATACATATATATTGACAGAAAACAAACATGAGAAAATGCAACTTATTCATTCACTTCAATTCCTATACATTGGTAGTAATATCCCATCTATTGAAACTTATGTCAAAGTCTTATTTTAATGGAGATTTAGAGTCTGTAACTGAAATAGGTAAGTACTGGAATTGCAAAAGTTTATCAATGTCTATTTAATTTATAGTCAAAACCATTAATACATAGAATAAATCTTGTTCATTAAGAATCTTTTGGGCCATCCTAGAGCCCTTAAGCAAGAGCGCTCATCCAGTGGAATTGGATCCTTGGTAAAGAGTGCTGAGTATTGGTAAAGATCTGGTAATCCTGTAAGTCCATCCTCAATGAGTGCAGTTTGAATTATGTCCAATGTTGGGGGGGGGGGCTAAGTAGTGTATCAGCCACGCTGTATTGCTAGTGATTGGCTGCCGGAGTAACTCACGTGACCTTGCCTAGTCTATAAATCCAGGTGGGGAATTAGAGCACACCTTATACACAAAATAATTTTATAAATTTATGGAGGCACGTGGTCTAATAGTTAGTCATAGGAAATGGACTCGTCAATCCAATTTCAATTCCTGGATGAAGCTGTTGGTATTTCACATAGCGCTAATACACTTTGGAAAGGTATGAATCCAATTCTCCCTCCAGCTATGGGTAAATAGCAGGGCAGACTGGGCTCTCTAACCATGGCTAGATAACCAGTCTAGGAGAAGGAAAACTGAATTCAAACCTGTTAAACTCCGCTTAAGAAATTGACCTTGTGTCGCATCCTGCTCGTGCGGAGGGGTTGGTAAATATATAATCTCACACACAAAATAATTCCAACACAACGTCTATGAAAATCCGAGTTAGATTTGCCTCTAAACATCTTAGTGCTTAGTCCTCTCTATACCATTGTCATTCCTGTGTTGTATATACCATAATAGGTGGCTGAGCAGTCCATGACATGCAACACTCCATTTAGGTCCTTACTTAGGCTAGAGAGGCGGTCAGAGAAGCCCCCCTCCAATCAATCAGGTGGTCATAGTACTTTGTCCCAACCCTATTGCCATTATGGCAAGCCCCAAAACCTCTTTATTGTATATATGCTAAAATGTGGTGGCTGAAGGTCTTAGAGTTTAACATCATACCCAGGACACTATCTGATGGTGAAGTTCCAATTCTGGAGCTTTGGAAAATGTGGAGTACCCCTTCATAACCTGTTAGGGTCCCATCTATAGGTTAAATAGAAAAAAATGAGTTTAAAAAAGAAAAAAAAAAAAGAAAAAAAATTGAATATCCATCTTTGCCATAAAATGAGCCAATGGGTTTACATGCCGTAAAACCCAACCAACCGGAAAATATTCATCTCAAGTGCGACAGGTGTACAACATTTTCTACCAGTTAAAAGTGCAGAAAATGGAATTCGGTAGAAAAGTTCTGGCTGAGACGGCTTTGTGTTCACTTTGAATTTGCTGCATTTGAGAGAAAAAAGGCATGAATCCACAAAAAAGAGGAAAGGAAAGAAAAACAAAACAGTTTTGATTAAAGGTAAGAAAGATTTTTTTTTCTTTTCTTTTTTTTTTTTCTGTCTTTATTCAATTACATTCAGATAACCACGGGGGGTTGCATCTTCACATGCTTCTCTCTCTCTCTCTCTTTTTTTTTCTCTTCCCTCGATCAGCATTATGACAAAAACAATCCCCCCCAGAGATGCAGAGAGATCCCAGTTAGTTGTTCTATATTTGACAACCTGAAGGCATTGTCTAAAATAAGGCACAAATGTTGTCACACCGGGGGAGGGGAGGGGGAGAGGTGTGGTTTAGTGATATTTGTCTTTTTTACCTCCTAAGATTTAAAGGCAATTACTGAGTGTTTTGGTTTTGGGTTTTTTTTTTTTCATCAAAATTCCTTACTTGAGGAGGGGCATGGTTAACCTTTGAATTATTAAAGGGATAGTAATAAAAGCTGCAAGGTGTTTGCCATTAGACAAAATTATTTTTTTCTAAAATTGTTTGGTTGGATTACCTCCCTTGACTTAACTTTTTTTTTTTCTATTTCTCTGAATGTTTGAGATGAGGCTTGATGATTAATATTATCTACGTTATTTGGACTATTGTCCTCATCTTCATTGTTATCTATACAATGTTTTGGCCAATGTGCCCTCCAGCCTTCTTCAGGTATTTCTTGTCAGACTCTATTACAAGATTCCCTAGTCCGACAAGAAATACCTGAAGAAGGCCGGAGGGCTCATCTTGACTGAGAAATGAGAATGTAAAGACGTTTTCAGGATTCTAAAATTGAATATTTATTTTTATCTATTTATTTATATTTTTTTAATCATATGATAGGCATGAAACAATTTTCCCCTACCCCTTTAAGAAACAATGGAACTAATGCACCTTTTATGTATAAATAGCAGATGTCAGAAACTCCTGAAGTCCGTGAAATCTGTGCTACTCATGTGCCAAGTTGGCAGGAACCAGTATCAAACCTGGAACCTTGTGGTTCCTAGGTGAGTGTGCTACCGACAGAACTAAACTGGCCTCTCTTGCTGAAGTGCATTAGCACCAAAACAATTTCCGCCTACCCCCTAAAGAAACAATTTCCCTTCTACCCCACCTAAAAAAAAATAATGGATCACATAGAAGAACTAATCTTATTTTCCTAATCTTGGAGGGTGTCATTCTTGTATTGTCTGTATCTTATTCTGATAATATCTGCAACAATAAGCTGTATCTATCATTACTAGCATGGAGAGTTGGGAGGGGGGGTTAACTTGCCACATAGACAAGTGCCATTCTTCTATGTAGTCTATTTCTGGCTTCTTTTTAAATCATTTTTTTTTTTATCTTTCAAATGTTTTAACTAAATTGAGTGGTAGCCATTAAAGTTTTGAAATACTAAATTTCATATAAAAGAAACTGGAAATACATTTTGGTCAATGGCAAATCCCAAGGTGATATATAAAACATTTAAATTTTATTTTTTAATCGGTGATAAACCTCTTTTTAAAAAAAAATTATTAGCAGTTATAAACTAACAATATAAAATGTAAATTATTTGTTGATTAAGATCGATACTTGATTTATTCTTTTACCAAACTTCTCTTTTATATTTTTAAATTTTTTTTTATTTCTCTGTATTTTTCGGATGAGGCTTGATGTGAATAATTTTGATGTTTTGGACTGTTTTATGTATAAACGTTTCCAACACTGTGTCTTCTGGCCTTCCTCAAGTGTTCCAAAACAATGCTCGGATACACAGGGAACACCTGAGGAAGGCCAGAGGATACAGCACAAAAATGTTGTTTATACATGCCACAATAAAGACGAGGACAACAGTAAAAAAAATCATAGTATTCTTTCATCTTTTTATTTTATTTTTTTTTAAATTGCAACTTGCTCAAGTTAAAAAAGATACTAGTCAAAATTGATAATAATGTTATATTTGGTGTATGTAGGTCAGTTAAGAAAATTTCTTCAGTAAAGTATTAAAAAAATTATATATTTACTTACATTTACCATCCAGATAAGAATTTATTTCCCTATTGTTTTTTGGGTTTTTTTTTTGGTTTTTTCTTAGTGAATAGTTAAATTTGAAAATTGATGTCTTCAACTTGATTCAATTCATCCATGTGCCATGTTTACCAACCACTAAAGTAACTTGCAAATATATCATTTTTAGATTGATTTTAACAGTCAAACTGTTACATAAGGTGGAAAAAAAAACAAGAAATTATGTGTAGATAATTGTGGAAAGTTTTTTAATGACAAATGAAAGGCAACCTGATTGGTCAGCACAAGGCTACCTGTTGCTTTCTTATTGGTCGACAGATGCCAAGTGTGGAAGAGAGAATGGGAGTTAGTCTGAACTAAACTGTTGAAGGGAAAAATCGCAAGATACGTGTCTGTTGCCCAAGGCATTTTGACTTGGGGATAGATAAAATAAATGAGCTCATGAGAAAAACAAGGTCTTGTGTCATTATTAAAAACTATGAATGGCACAAGACAATATATCCTCTCAAACAGAGAGAATACCATCCAGCCCAACAACTGAGGAAGAGGTCCATCCAGCCTCATGAAGCTAGGGTTAGGCCAAGCAGTAAATTTTGAGGGATAGTCAGATTTATTATCTTTTTTTGTTCCAAGAATGTCTACAGTTGTTTGTCCCTATAATTTTAGTAACTGAAAATTTAAAGCAAAACTTATAAACTGATGAAAGAAGGTTAATAACAACAATCTCACGATAGCTCAGTTGGTAGAGCAGAGGACTGTAGTAAGAATCGGCTGAAATCCTTAGGTCGATGGTTCAAATCCGTCTCTCGAGAAATGTTTTCCCCTAGAAATTTAAAGCAAAAGCTTATAAACTGATGAAAGAAGGTTAATAACAACAATCTCGCGATAGCTCAGTTGGTAGAGCGGATGACTATAGTAAGAATCTGTTCAGTTGGAGTGTGTGGTGTAATGGTTATCATCACAGGAAATGGACATGGTGAATTGAGTTCAAATCCTGGAGGAGGCTGTTTACATTTCACATAGCACTTATAATACTCTTGGGAAAGGTATGCATCCAGCTACTGGTAAATAGTAGGGTAAACTGGGCCCTTTAACCTTGGTTAAGCAACCAGAAGGAAAACTGAATTCAAACCTATTAAACTCCATTTCAAAAACTGACCTAGTGTCACATCCTACGCAGGGTGGGGGTAAATATATAAATGCAATTGTTCAATAAAATAAATTGAAAGAAATGGGGGGAAAAAAAGTCTTTTCTGGTTGGTGAATGGATTATATGCTTATATAATCTTGTCTACATTACCGCAGAAATTTTCTTTATTGAACTTTGAACTATTCTATAAAAGTCCAGGAAGATTTTGTACTTATCAATAAACAAGAGAAGGAAACTATTAAATACCAGGACTGTGTTGATTTTTAAGGAAGGAGGTTTAAAGTTAACAGCATAAATTCCTTATGTTGATGAAATTACCTCCCTTGTAAAATTCCTTACGTTGGCGAAATTATCTCCCCTGATATTTGAGCAGCTAAAAGAAATGCATATGAAATCTATAGTATTCTTACTATTTAACGGTAAACTCTCAGCCACCAGACGAGTTCTCTTTCTCGCTTTAAAATGTTTCACTAAAACTAAATTTAATGAAGGTGGCATAGCAAGACTAAAACTAAATGAGCTATACAATCTTTCTTTTAAACGAATTGGAACTAGATTTTTTTTTTTTTAAAGAGAACTAGTTTGGTCTAATAAGAAAAAAAAAATGTTTAAGTTACTAATGCAGAATAGCGCGCAAGAGATAATATCATTAGATTATGTATATAAAGCATTACATTTCACAGAAATACCCGAAACCTTTGAGATGTTCAGGAGTTTCCGTAATCTAATGCTATTTATACGTAAAATGAAATTCTAATGGTATTATCTCTTGCGCGCTATTTTACATTTGTATGAAAAAATAACCTTTTTCTTAAGGTTAAAAATTTTAAAAATAGCCTTCCTTCTTAGAATTTAAAAAAAAATCAATTTAAAAAAAGAAAAAGAAAAAATTCACAATGCTTAAAAACTTCAATCGACATGAAAATATATAATGGCAGTGTTTGTTTGTTTGTTTGTCTGTCTGTGAAAATCGTGACATGGGTGGGATAAAAAAAAAGGTTTCTGCAGACAGAGAGAGAAATGAATGCAATTGTCTCATTTAAAAAAAAAAAAAAATCATAATTTTAAAAACTCATCTAAAATCAAGGCATTTCCTGGTGTACAATTTGGCACATTGAGGGGGAAGGGGGCAGGGAGGTATGGGGAGAGGGCAGTAGGAGCAAAGAGAAGATGGAACCTTTTTGATTTTTTTTTGGGGGGGCACAGGTGAGTGAGTGGGGGGAAGCATGCAAAGAAAGAAAGAGAAAAAAAAGTAACTGGTAATACTCTGGACGGATCATTTGGTCTTTTAGGTAATATTGGACTTTTGCCACTTCAAAGGGGAGAGGGGTGTTGAACACTGCTGGTACTTTTTTTTTCTTTCTTTTATGGGGTGGGGGAATGGTTTGAAGTGACCACACCTGTAGATTTCTTTTACCAGATTCTTTTTTTTTTTCATATTGTAAAATCTTCACAACCGTGAAAGATTAAGGCAGTGTTGTGGGGGTCAAAAGAGGGGAGGGGGCTGATAGATCTCCACCTAATTGCATGTTGAGGTTTGGGGTTTTTTTTGTTGTAGTTTTCTGCTTACTTACATAAAAAGGTAGAAGTATGTTTGATCTAATAGATGGGAATTGTACATTAACCCTTTATTTACCAAACCACTCGACAATAAAAAGGTTTATTTCAGACTGACTGTTCAGACATCACCATGTGACCCCAAAGAAAAGAACACAGATGAGTCTAAAATAAACCTTTGATAAAGAGGAACACATGGACTATATATATATATATATATATATATATATATATGCAAAGAATTCTTTTGCCCATTCTACTCGTTTCATCTGAATATTGTATTCTTTTTTCCCCAATTCATGAAGTTTATCTTTGAGGAGGTGAGGAAACTATTTTAGATTTCATCTTGGTATATAGGTAATATTTACTAGCACTTTGCTGATTTAAGATTAAGAAAAAAAACGTTCATTCGAATTCAGTAATGTGTGTATATATATATATATGATGTATTTATGAATAATTGTATACCAATGTTTAAACATCTTTTTTTTTCTTTTTTTTTTATGATGCTTAATCAATTTTTGAAAATAACTTTTTGGGTGAAGCATCCTAAAAATGGTTTAATAAAAGAAAAAAATAAATCTTCTAAATTTTTTAATTTGTATATTTTTATACCTATTCCAACATCTAAATTTTTTAATTTGTATATTTTTATACCTATTCCAACAGTATGAAATTAGAATTCTTTAACAGGTATGTGTAATACTATTCTCACCCCCACCCCAGACATGCTGTCATAAGATTGTCCAGTGGGTATGAATAATTATTCACTCCTAGACATGCCATCTCAACAGGTATGTATAATCTTGTTCACCCCTAGACAAATAAAGTACCCTGCCCTAGACCATGGTTAAAATTATCAGCATTGATCCCAGGGGGCTATCCCACCAGGCAACACCTGCCTCATTGATTTAAAGGTAAGGGGCTGGGTTTATTGCCTGGTGCCCCCCTTGAGAGGGAATGCCTACAAGATCAACGCATTTTTTGCACCCATGAGCTTCGGTTCGTGAGTAGTCCAACATTAATAGGGCCTTGTGCATGTCAACAAAAATAACCAAAATTCTAAAGAAAATGGTCCAGTTGTTCACTGTTTTTTTTTTTGGGGGGGGGGGGTAAGTAGACATTTTTGTGTTTCTTTTTTTTTCCCTTAACAGCAAAAGGCGGAGCAGAGAATGAAATGAGGAGGGAAGGAAAGTACTTGGGAAGGGAGAGGATTTTTTTTTTTTTTTTTTTTTTTTTTTTGACTAGACAAATAGTCAACTAGTACTTCTTTCTCCTTTTTAGTTTTACAATGGTCAATAAATTGTCCACTGACTAGACTGACCACGGCTTTCGATTTGTGCGGCCACTAATGTAGCCACTGTCATGTGTGTGTGTGTGTGTGTGTGACTGTTTTGAGAAATTGGTGTGTTTAGAATTAAAATTTCACTTTTTAAATTTTTTTCTTTTCTAAATTCATATACATAGTGCATATAAAATTCGAAATATAATTTTTTTTTCTTTTAATAAGGGAGTTGGGGGGGGTCTTTGGTGTGCTTGTTGTTTGGCATCAGCTCGTCCAGAACTCTACCATCGTCCACTTAGGCTTCCCATGTCCACCCGCGGATTGTCCATCCATGATGTAGCCTCGTTTGACTGAAACGAGTTGTTTGTTGTAATGGTTGCTGTTGTTGCTGCTGCCGTTATTGCAGTTGTCGTCGTCGTGGTGGGTTGGGATTTTTGATGATTTAGGTCTGAAAAGGAAAGAAATAGAATTAAGTCTGACATCATGTTGCGCAGACAGCACGGATATTCATGACAATCTCTCGCCAACCCTCCCTATCATTCATTGCCCCCGGGAGGTCTTCTGCACAGCAACCAGCATCCTCACATAGTTGGTCAATGTAGGTCCTTGGTGGCAGCCCACGCTAGCATGTTCGCTTATGAGCTCGTCCCTGCTTCTCCAGCACTGTCCCACATGCCTAGTACGTCTCAGCGACAAGACACGCATCAGCAGCTCCCATCTAGTGTCAGCAGTAGTGATATGCCACAGCCTGTCTCTTTAACTGTCAGTGAGATCGGATTTCCATGACTGCGACCACGCATCGCTCCAACAGGTCCACCAATTTGCATGTTTTCTCTGACACCTGTAGAATGGCACAGTTGGACCACCTTTGATCTCCTCGGTGATCTGAGTACTCGAGATCGCTGCCTTCTCAGCAGTTTGACTACATGTGGTACTGACTATTTCAATGCCTCAAGACAGTTCTAAGCTGGTTCAATCCTGGTCAGGGGCAACAGTAACATAGAGTTATAGGAAATAACCTATTATTCTAACATAAACAAAGGGGAACCACTCTTGACTGATTATTTATTTATTGATCTACTAGGAAAAAAGAAGTTAGGGTTTAGGGTTAGTTTAATGGGAAAATAAATAATTTATCAGTCAAGAGTGGTTCCCCTTTGTTTATGTTAGACTTATAGGAAATAATCGAATAATAATTAACACAGCTTACACTTGACTGGTTTAGCTCAGTCGGTAGAGCGTTCAGCTAGGAATCCCTAGGTTCTCAGTGTATGTGAGTAGCACAGGGATCTGTGCTGTAAAGTAAGGAACTGATGGTAGGTGTGGCGCTCCACCTCAGATGCTAAAATAATCTCCTTGGTCTAGCGCTAATGAAAAGGAGATAGACTCCCTCGCTGTCTGGCTGATACTGACATTATGCTATCCCGACAACTTGACTTACTTACACCTGTACCCCAGCTATGTTTAGCTTTAGCGGAATGAAAACAGGATACCCCCATGGATTGAATAAAGGGGGTTCCTGAGTAAAAAATAAGGCAATTAGAGTAACCTCCCTTGACTTTCACTTTGAACTAAGCCGGTAGCTATTTTGAAAGTCTCCGTGCGAAATACACAAATCTTAGAAACTTTTTCGAAAACAATACAACTGCATGCTTTAACACAATTAAGTTCATTTCAGATAATGCGCACGCACAATTTTATGCTAGGAATTTTGACAACTAAAAGGTGAAAATTACCAAAACCATTGCACAGATCACAATAAAGATGAGGACAATAGTCCAAATGATACTAAGAAGAAAAAAAGAAGTCTTACCTGCAATTGCTAGCAACATTTTTCTGCGTGCACCAAATGTTGAAATTCCTAACATTCGCAAATCATTGTCATTCATTGTCATGAAAGTGGGAAGGTCAATCTAAAAAATTTTTAAATAAAGAAACGAAAAATTACAAAAAATAATTAATTTAGTTTTACGGCATATCAACCTCAGTGGGTCATTTAATGCCAACTAACTTTTGAAATATATTCATTGTTCATGGATACTCATTTAAAAAAAAATTTTTTTTTTTATAAAATCATGTTTTTCTATTTAACTCTTAACAACCTGTTGAGAATTTTCTAAGTCCAGAGCATTCCTATAAGGATATATGAAAAAATGGCTAAAAATGACATTTGCATATAAAATTACCTGTTATTTCCCTTAAACCAAAGACTTATAAATATGTTTAATATTACATTTAAACAAAGGCTATGATTTAGGGTAGATTAGGAAAATGAATGTGACATCCAGCTAGGTGGAATGAGGCGGTATAGGACTTTAAGAGTTAACTCATAGATGGGACTCTAACAGGTACTACCAGTCGGTGTGGACCTGAGAGTAATGGCGATGAAGGGGTACTCCACATTCCCCAGAGCTCAAAAATGGAACCTCACCATCGGGTACTCCACATTCCCCAGAGCTCCAAAAATGGAACCTCACCATCAGATAGTTTAACATCATTCCCAAGACATGAACACTGTCAGCCACTGCATTCTAGCACCCATGATAAAAAGGGTTGGGACTTGCTGTAAGGGCAATGGGGTTGGGGCAATCATATAGATGCTAGGGCTTGACATGACCAGCAGATTGATTGGAGTAGGCTAGACAGGCAGTCAGAGAGCCCAAGTAAGGGTTTAAGTGGAATGTTGCATGCCATGGAGTGCTCATCCACCAGGATTCCATCTTTGAGTATCATGGGTCGCCACCCACAGCCAACAAGTAGCTCCATTGAGGGAGTCCTACCCCTCTGCAGAAGCCCCAGCCGACAGGGCTCAAGAGAATTTGTCAAATAGACAAATTAACTCAAAATGGAATGTAATGAATAGCATAGAGTAAATTAGAAATATCTAGGTATAAGATGTACGCAAAATTCCCACTCATATTTATGAACTTTCCCAATCTCAGCTGCATGCATTTACGGTAAAATGGCCAATTAGAAACCAGTCCAGAAAAGCATTTTAAGATCTTTTGCAACTCTCTTTGAGTAAATTTGGAATATCTAGGTATAGTTAGTTATTTACTAAGCTTAGTGGTGCAGCTGTATAGTAGCATTGACAGTTTCAATACTACACAGATGGGTTGACAAAGGGAAAGATAATTAACAAGAAAGTCCTCCGTGTCACAATTTGATTGACCACCTCCAGTTTGGGAGCTGGAAAAAGCAGAATTAATCTTTTAGATTTGCCTCTCTATATACGCTGTCACATTTTTGGCGGAAGTGACGCCAACTGCATCAAAATGTCCATTTTGAATCAGTTCACATATATATATTTACCAACCCACCGCACGGCAGGATGTGACACAAGGTCAATTTATTAAGCGGAGTTCAACAGGTTTGAATTCAGAGTTTTCCTTCTAGACCGGTTGCCTAACCAAGGTTAAAGAGCCCAGTCTGCCCTACTATTTATCCATAGCTGGAGGGAGATTAGGATTTATACCTTTCCCAAGGGTATTAGTGCTAACTGAAATGCAATTACCACATCCAGGATTTGAACTCATTTCCCATGAAATCAGTTCACGTATACGCCCGATATAAACCATTATCACGGGGAAAGATGGTGAATATAGTTATTTACTAAGCTTAGCTTAGATGCGGTACAAGACCAGAAATATAGGGCACCCAGTGAGAATCTAACTCACTAACAATGGTCTGCAAATCTAGCTTGCTAACCATTACACTATATGAGGTGCAATGGAATATCTAGGTATAAGATGTATACAAAAGTCACACTTATATTTTACAAACTTTCCCAACATCATGCATTTCTGGGATTATACAAAATATAAAGAATTAAAATTGTTTTGTTCACATTGCTTACCTCTTGTTGTTGGAAGACGTCTGTATATTTGCCAAGCCCAAGTTTACTAAATAATTCGGCCAGGTCAGTCTCGGATGACCAGACCAGCGTCTTGGTGGGAAGGGTGGCACTGTCTGCATGGTTACTATTGCTTAAGCCAAACTCAACTGTACAAAAAATAAATTTCAAAAATTATTAGGTGGTTGCTCATTTTCTTTGGGTCCAGACAATAAGAGAAAAGTTATCTATACAGTGAGGAATGAAGTTAAAAAAAAAAATCTGATGAACTATGGATGTGATTTCTCCCACTTGAAAGCATCATTAATTCTATAGCTATATCTATCATCAGAAAATCAGAATCCTAATTTGATAGGAAAGTTTGTATATTTTATTATAATGGAGATTGTGTGTGTTTTTTTGGTCTGTAAACTATATTACTACTCAAGTCACAATTCCCTTAGTTATTTACGTCACATTTTCCATGATTTTATTTTTATTTAAACCTCAATCATTAATAATTATTAATACTGTTGGCTATACCTACATACTAATAACATGCAATTGTATTTATATATACAACAAAATAGCAGTTTACAGTGAACAAGAAGTCTAATTTGCATATAGATATTAAAAATTTTATTTTAATAAATGTGTTTAGTATTATTGATTTCTAATTGTTTGGTTTTATCTTAATGAATATGAGCAAAAAATCTTGGGGATTAACAAGAAGAAATAACTAATTTTATTCTTTATTTCCTATTTTAACTAAATAGTTAAATTAGGAAAATTTAGCAATGAAAGTCAGGAGTGATGGAAGATTAAGTTTCAGTTGTTCTATTTTTCAATTATACCCCCTCTGTTTCAAATATTTTTATCTGCATTCTTATTTAGTTTCATTAGCTTTTCTAATTTAATATAATATTTTATTACATTAAAACTTAAATACTTGCAACTCTAATACAGCAAAAATGGCATATCATAGTGATATATTTGTTAGCATAATAGCTAATATTAAAATCAATCCTATGAATGATTTTATCTAGAAACCAATTAAAAATGCGATCTTATTTAATAGATTTCATTATATTAAAACTTAAATACTTACACTCGGCAGAGGGCGCATCTTCTTGCTAATTGATATTAAGTATATTAAATTTTTTGTAAATTTTCACTGCAAACATTACTTCCATGATTATCTGTGTGTCAACCTTGATAATCAGGTAATTATGAACTTTAGTTGGCCAAATTCCTAGCATAAAATTGAATGAATAAAAATACATTTCATTCTTATCGACACGTATGAACTTTAGTTGGCCAAATTCCTAGCATGAAATTGTGCATGCGCATTATCTGAAATGAACGTAATTGTTATTAAGAACACATTTTATGATATTTTTGTTGTGCACCGTCTTATCAACACATTTGTTTGTTTGAGAAATACAAATTTTATTTCTCAAACAGACAAACATGTGTCGATAAGAATGAAATGTATTTTTATTCATTCAATTGTTTAAGAAAATCTCATAAGAAAAACTATACAAGCAAATTTGCTAAGGGAGATAATGCGCACACACAATTTTATGCTTGGAATTTGGACAACTAAAGTTCATAATTACCGATAATCATCATACAACACTAGTCACTGTGAAAGAGGTTAGTGCAGAAATGGAATAATAAACTCCCTGAGTTTAAAATTTACAAAACTTTTGAGAGGCTTATTTTTTATTTCTGAGAGATTTTTTGTTTGTGTTTTTTTTTTTTTTTTATTATTTATTATTTATTTCACGTTGAAACTAAGAAACATTTAGTATGAAACATAGAAATAAACTTTTTAAAGCACTGGTCTCTGGTTTGAGATTCTAATATCCAAAATTATGAGAGGCGTATAAAAAAACTTTATTTTATTTTTGTGATTTTATTTGTTTATTTTACATCCAAAGTAAGAAATAGTATGATGATGGATAGAGATAAATCTTTTTAAAGCACCAGTCTCTGGTTTGAGCCTTCAAAGTGGTCATTAACATTTTAAGATAAATAAATATTTAAAAGGGTTTTATGATTTGCTTGAAGCATTGTGTTTATATTGGTTTGGTGGTTGGTTTTGAAGGCTA
Organism: Doryteuthis pealeii; assembly: GCA_023376005.1. Taxonomy (NCBI): domain Eukaryota; kingdom Metazoa; phylum Mollusca; class Cephalopoda; order Myopsida; family Loliginidae; genus Doryteuthis; species Doryteuthis pealeii. The sequence continues at coordinate 60,510,642 of CM042163.1, forward strand.
TCACAATGCAAGTGTAAAGAAAAATAAGGTAACTATGGCATTGTTTGTTAACCTATGATTTATTCTTATTTTTCTATTCCATTATTATCGTTATCTATATATAATGGAGATTGTTTGCATTTCTATCTGAAGCCGAAACTACGTCACGGCTTACGTCACAGATTCCACAATAATCTCTTGCATTTATCAATGAGAACCTTTATTTATAATCAATTTGAGTTATACTTAATATTAAGGGAACAAATTGCTTTATATACAGTATTAAGTTGGGTTTGTAACATCGGATGGTCTATACGATTTTTAACGAATCTTTCAATAAATGCATGTTTAGTTATATACATAACAATAATTATTATTGTTGTTGTTAATGATAAACAGAATGAATGACTTACATCTTTTCCGTGCACTTGTATATTCCCACATCGGAGAGGGTGATTGCACTGGAGCATTGAGGGGTTTAGAGTCTTTCCAGAGGTCCCGGTTAATATCTGGAAAATCTGGCACATTCGGCTGCTAGAAGAAAAAAAAGGTTTCTCTTTTAACATAATGAAAAGAATGTCAAAATTAGGTTTCCTCAGCAAAATGGATTTTTAGAATTCTTTCAACATATTCTCTTCCTGAACAACAAATAGGATTAATAATTTGATTATTAGTTTAATAATTTAATTATTATTATTATTTTTAATTATTATTATTTATATAATTAATATTAAAATAATCTCAGATCAGGTCCACAATAAGTTACTGTATCGGCTTCCAAACTGAAATTTTATTGTCCAATTAATAAATAATTTGGAATATCTCTTGTATATAAGGTGTGCTGTGGATCACAACTTAAATTTATAGACTCTTCAAGGCTGCGTGGGCTGAATCAGCCTATCATCATGCTCGATTATGTGTTTGTTTAACTATTTAAAGGCCTTGGTGGAAAGGCATTCAGTTGCTTGTGCTTAACGCTGAGAAACACCATAAGGGTCATAGGATTCAAGATACACGGACAAGCATTATAGGATTCTACTCAACACAGATCAAACTTAATGCCACAAGGGTTCTCCACTGTAAAGTGCTCTCATCTGCAGACACAATAATTGTAACAATAATGATACCTGATAATGTGTTTAAGAACAATATATACACAGGAGGATTAAAAAGAAATGTGAACAACCTTTTGTGAGTCGTAAATAGAAAAATCAGCTGAGTTTCAAATTCTGTAGACTAGTTGTGGACCCTTTAGACATCCATGCACAACTCGCCATACACTTCTGTTAATTGGCAATGAATTTCAAAAACCAAATAACTGCACATAATTCTCACTTGACGGTAACATCAATCAGGTGCTCTGTCAGAAACAACTGCCAAGCCAAGACTGAACAGTGAGGCATGTGCAGGCACATGCACAACAAACACAACAGTGTTGCCAATAGCCACATGAACAGTTTCCCTGTGGATATAGTACCAACCTGTTAGCTCATGTGATGGCTACTACAAAAAATGCATGGATCCCCCTCAGCATTCCCCTTTTGGGGTGCCTCAGGTACCGGCAATAAACCCAACCCTGCCCCTTTAAATCGAGGGGGCAGGTGTTACTTGGGGGGATGGCCCGCTGGGATCATGCAATTTAATTTCTAGCTGCCAAGGGCAGCCAAGAAAGATGAGTTAACCGGCTGTTAAGTTTTTATGGGCCATCCTTTGGCCTTAAAGCAGGAGCGCTTCTCCAGTGGAATTGGATCCCTCGATAATGAATCCCTTGGTTCCTCTGGTAATCGTATTGGTAAAGATCTGGTAATCCTATGTCCGTCCTCAGTGAGCGTAATTGTAATTATGACCAGTGGAGGGGGGTTAAATAGTGTCTTGGTTGCAGGAGTCAATCATGTGACCTCGACCAGTCTATAAATCTTGGTGGGGAATTAGAGCACATCCTATATCAAAATATTCCAACAAGCGGGTGTTGTGCAAGCTGGCAGTATTTCTGTAAAAGTAGGGGGGGGAGTTCTATTTGAAGTTCACAATGACCCCTACTGTGACTGGAACCTCACTGTAACTGCAATCTGTTCTGACTGGCATCAACAGATTTTATTGCAGACCATTCTAAGCTTAGTAAATAACTATATTCACCATCTTTCCCCGTGATAATGGTTTATATCGGGCGTATACGTGAACTGATTTCATGGGAAATGGACTCGTCACACGAGTTCAAATCCTGGATGTGGTAATTGCATTTCAGTTAGCACTAATACCCTTGGGAAAAGTATGAATCCTAATCTCCCTCCAGTTATGGATAAATAGTAGGGCAGACTGGGCTCTTTAACCTTGGTTAGGCGACCGGTCTAGGAGAAGGAAAAACTCTGAATTCAAACCTGTTGAACTCCGTTTAAGAAATTGATCTTGTGTCACGTCCTGCTCGTGCAGAGGGGTTGGTAAAATATATATATATATTGTGAACCGATTCAAAATGGACATTTGATGTCACTTCCGCCAAAAATGTGACAGCATATCTAGAGAGGCAAATCTAAAAGATTAATTCTGCTTTTTCCAGCTCCCAAACTGGAGGTGGTCAATCAAATTGTGACACGGAGGACTTTCTTGTTAATCATCTTTTCCTTTGTCAACCCATCTGTATAGTATTGAAACTGGCACTATCAGTGCTTCTATATGGCTGCACCACCTGGACTCAAACAAAACAATTTGAAAAAAGCTAGATGGGAACTGTACAAAGATGCCACGAGTTGTCTCCAACAAATCCTGGAAGCAGCAAGTCCTGTTAAAACTCCCCCAAATGGTGCCACCTGTTGGCTGTGGGTAGCAACCCGTGATGCTTAAAGATGGAGTCTTGGTGGATGGGCAGTCCATGACATGCAACACTCCACTTAGACCCTTACTTAGGCTAGACGGGCAGTCGGAGAGGCCCCCTTCGATCAATCGGCTGGTCACGTCAAGCCCGAGCACCTATATGATTGCTCTTAGGGCAAGCCCCAACCCTTATTATATGGGTGCTAGAAGGCAGTGGCTGAGGGTCTCCATGTCCTGGGAATGACGTTAAATTGTATCTGATGGTGAGGTTCCAGGTTTGGGGAATGTGGAGCACCCCTTCATCACCATTGCTCCCTGGTCCACTTTGACCCGGAGTGCTAGTACCTGTTAGGGTCCCATCTATGGGTTAAATAGAAAAATGTATTTATGAAAATAAAAAAATTGTGTATCCATTAAGAATTAATTTAAAACTTTATCAGCATTAAATGACCCACTGAGGTTGATATGCTGTAAAACAAAACAAACCAAACCTGGAAGCAGCACCCCACAAAAGAGCCACTGCAAGGCAACTTGTATCCACACAAAACCATTCAGGTTAAACGTCACTTCTGCTAAAATGAGACAGCATATAAAGGTATTGTCAGTGGTCAGGAATTAATGTTAACATTTACTGACAGAATAGAGCTGTTATTACAAATGTTAATCTAAAAGAATTAGGGTCATTGTAGCGGACTGTTCATGTTTGAAGCCACCCTGGCACAACACCATGAAGCCTAGAGATCCAGATGAAAGCACCGGCACATCAATATCTGCAGGGACAGCCTTCACATGCGACATCTGTGGTGAAGACTTTTTTTGAACATTGGATTTCACAATCACAAGAGGCACTATAAATTCAGGGGCACAAGAATTATATAGTCTTCTGAGACTGCAATGCCAATATTAACTCTTAACATCCTGTTGAGATTTTTCTAAATCCAGAGCATTCCTATAAGCATATATAAAACGAATGTGACTTCCAGCTGCGTGGAATGAGGTGGTATAGGACTTTGAGTTAATCTAAAGGTTATTTATTCCACTGTAAATAAAAAAAATAAAATAAAAAAAATGTATTCTTTACCTCGTATGGCATAATAAGGTTATACTCATTATAACTCGACGAACGGTTGGATACATTCTGTCCAAGACGATTCCGAATTGCTGACTCGGGCATTGACTTAGAGAATCCCATTCCTGACCAAGTGTTGGTGGGGACACGAGATTCTCCGACTGGTTTCTTTTGCATGGCTGAAATAAACATACACAAAAAAAAATAATTTAAAAGAAATGCTAATAGTATCTATCAAACCCATTCACCACTATTTCTGCAAATATTTACCAGTCCGTGTACATTTCATTATTGTATGGTAAGCAATAGCATTACTATTCAAAAATAAATAAATAAGTAAATGAATAAATAAATAGAAGAGCATATTAGAGAAGACGTGTCTACCAAACAATGAAAGAAACGGATCAGCCATTTTGTACGCATGCGTACAGTCCGGGAAACATAGTTCACACATGCACGCCCTCAGATACAAATTTATTGGTTATAGCCAAAATAGAATTCGCAGAATGTTGTATATGAAATATTGCAGTATCTTAATGTTGTTTTCATCTTAAGTGAGGACATTTTTTCTACAAAATTCTTCCGATAGCAAAATGCAATTGCATTTAAAGATGATCTCACCTCCTACAATACAAGATTGATTTTTACTATGTAATCAATAGACAGATTATTTGACGGAAAGCCAACCACTCACAACAATACAATTGAATAAGATTCATGTATATCAACCAAAAGGGATGATGGGCTGATGATATTTTTTTTTTCTTAAATGGTGTGCAATCTACCCACACTAACTTTGTGATCTACCAGACGTCGTGATAGATGTATAGGAGACCCCTGTTGTAGGATAGTTTGAAGAGCAGCAAAAAAAAAAAAAAATGAAAATAAGCAGTATGATTTTTTTTTTTTTTTTTTTCTTTTTTCACCACGGGTTGGATATGACAGCAAGGTTACAAGTATGGGGCATCCAGAGAGGATCAAACTCACAATCTTGTATGTGTCTGTAACCGAAACTACGTCACCACCACTGTCACAGTTCCCTTAGTTATATACGTTATATTCTCCGTGTTTATTATAGAGATAGGTTTGCCTCAAAACAGCTAATATTATTTGTATTTACCACGTACCCATGTGTACGGGTTAGGCACAAGGCCCAATTAATGTGGGATCACCACGAACCAAAGCTCATGAGTGGCGGGTGCAAAAAATGCGTGATCCTGTCGGCATTTCAAGGGGCACATCAGGCTGGCAGCTAATCAAGAAAGCATATGGGGGGGGGGTCCTGGAGGTGCGTTGTGTAATGGTCAGAGTCGTAGGAAATGGACTCATCAACCTGAGTTCAAATCCTGGTTGAGGTTGTTTGCATTTCACTTGGATGCATACCTTTTCCCAAGGGTATTAGCTCTAACTACGGATAAATAGTAAGGCAGACTGGTATGGCAACCGGTGTAGGAGAAGGAAAACTCTGAATTAAAAATTGTTAAACTCCGCTTAAGAAATTGACCTTGTGTTGTATCCTACTAGTGCGGGGGGATTGGAATGAATGTGTGTGTGTGTGTGTGTGTGTATATATGTTTGTGTGTTATATAAACGTAATTAGATTGTATGAAAACTGACCTTTGGTGGCCATCAATTTCCTCCTTTCATAGTCGACATCCGCCGATTGCTGAAGATTGTTGTTGTTAGGAAAGAAATTGTTGTTGTTACTGTTATTGTTGCTATTTACCGCTCCTTTTTTCCTCTCACTTCCAGGCGCACGTTTAGTTGATCCTTCAGAATCATTTCCAGATTCTGTGGAACGTTCACTGCTAGAAAAACACAAAAAAAACACAAAGAAATTAGATGATGGAAAGAAAACACACACACACAGCGGAGGGGAAAAAAAACACATGCCCACACACAAAATAAGAAGAAAAAAATGATGTAATAAATATGCAAATATCTAGGTACCCCCCCCTCCATAAATACTCCACACTGTGATGGTAGAAGCGCCTACTAGCAAGACTACCATGCCAACTGCTCGGAAGACTTACTGCTACTCAATACACCAGCTTCTACTTACCTGAAAGAATATACCTTACTACAACTTCATAATATATCCCTTATATCGGATATAACCCCCCCCCCAAAAAAAAAAAAATTTTTTTTTTTAAATCCATAGACCCCAATTGAAAATAAAAACTTTTAAAAAAAGGATCCCCTCCCCCCGAATATTTTCACATCCATGGTTTCATCGGGGGTGGGGGTCCGGTTGCTTTGGGTCTGGACTGCGTAAGCTAACATCATTGATCTTAGGGGGCCATCCCCCCAGGCAACACCTGCCCCCTCGATTTAAAGGGGTAGGGCTGGGTTTATTGTCCAGTGCCTGAGATGCCCCCCTTGAGGGGGAATGCCGGCGGATTTAATGCATTTTTTGCACCCACCTCCCATTAATAGGGTATTGTGCCTAACCCGTACACATGGGGTACGTAGTAAATATCCATCACATAATATTTGTAACAACAAATACACAAGGTGTTATAATTTTTCTGAAATAAAATTGGTAACTATTCTGGACCATATTACTTTAGGCACCCCTTTTTTATCTCGATTAAGAAAGATGTTTTTTATTTACGCCGTCAATATCTGGTTGTTTGTTAGGGGTTACTTTTATAATTTAAAAAAAAAATTGTCTGTTAAAACAACCGGATATTGATGGTGTAAATGAAAAACATGTCCTTTCTTAATCGAGATCAAAAAGGGGTGCTTAAAGGTCATATGGTCCAATATTCTCTGCAATTTGATACAATGAATTCAGTTTTTGAAGCTGACCAATAGAATCCTATTTAAACAATTCAAATTCAAAATAGAAAGTTTATAAAATGTTGCAATGTTGGGTCTTTAAAAATGTTGCCAGAGACAAAGAGAAGATAACTCTTGTGTGACTGTTTCTTGCAATCTTGTTGCCGGTCACTAGGTTCACTGGTGTTAGAAGCACCCACTACATAATCTTCTTACAATAATGGAGATTATGCAACTGTCTGTAACCGAAACTGTCACCACTGATGTCACAATTTCCTTAGTTATTTAAATTATATTCTCAATGATTATGAAATAATTTTATAAAGTCTAGCTGAGTTAGATTTGCTGCAAAACTGCCAATATTATTAATGCATTTAAAATCCTGAAATATGTATTATATATCTCTAAGAAATAAAGATTTACATAGTATATGGTGGGAATAATTTGCATAATGATTTTTTTTTTTAAACTGGGTTTAATAGATAATTATTTGCTGTTACTGATTTCTAATACTGTCATGTTATTTTCAAACGTTTTAAAATAATCCTATATATAATTTTATGTGGTAAAGGAAAAAGAGCAAATTCAAACAAGTAGATGTAGGAAATATACTTCGTCCTGCATTGAGCAGGACTTCATCAGTCATTTATTATGAAATATATCTCCTACGTCTACTTGTTTGAGTTTTGCTCTTTTTGTCCACTTTTTGCTTTATTCTTTACCACATTCTGTCAGATTTACTCCAACCCTCCTGTTAACCTGCTCTTTCTCTCTTTGCAGGTACGGTGTACCTGAGGTGGGGCTAAGTGCCCATTAGAAGATAAAAGTCTATGTCTTAACATTGGTAGCAGAGCGTAGTTGGATTTTCACTAATTTTTAAAAAAAAGTTTTAATAGATTTTTCATTAAGATTTAATGAATGGGTTGCCCTTGATATGTAGGATATAAAAGGGAACAAAATTTTGCATCTTATTGATCTATTTTCAAAATATAGTGTTGCTGTGAGAGTGCCGAATAAAGAAAGTTTGACTATTATTAATGCTATTTTCAAATATTGGGTTGCATACTTCGGGTGCCCAAGTAACATTCTGACTGATAATGGTCGCGAGTTTGACAATCAATATTTTCGTGATATGTGTCAGAATCTTAACATAATAGTGAGGACGACAGGAGTAACGGAGTCTGCGAAAGATACAATGGAGTTATTGAAGAATATGTCATCAAGACCCTTGACGATACTAAGTGTTCATTTGATGTCGCTGTTGCTTGGGCTGTTAGTGCCAAGAACACTCAATACTGTGCATGGGTTTAGTCCCAATCAATTAGCCTTTGGTAAAAACCCAAGTTTGCCGCCAGCGCTGGAGGATGTCACTGCATGTGATGTAGAGGCAGAAAATTTAAATACCATGCATGCTGCACGTAAGGCGTACATTGCTAGTAAATCGTCTGAAAAATGAATTGTTAAAACAACCGGGTATTGATGGTGTAAATGAAAAATATGTCCTTTCTTAATCGAGATCAAAAAGGGGTGCTTAAAGGTCATATGGTCCAATTAAATAAATAAAGGGGTGGGGGGTTACTTACTGAAGGGAAGATGCCAAATCTCCATCCAAAACATTTGACTGAAGTTTGGTAACTGGAATATTTGGTTTGCCAAGATCAAGTAAACCCAAAGTCAAATCGTTGTTGAATATGTCGTTGAATTTACTGGAATATTGAAAATCAACTGAAAAGAAAAAGAAAATAAAGGACAAGAAAAATGTGTCAGGAGGTCTTTACACCAATTGTATCACTTGCAGGTTAATATTCCCCCCTACCCAAAGAATTGGTGTCAAGTAATTGGTGAGAGTAAAATATAGAAATAAATCTGACCGTAAGTAAAAAAAAAATAAATAGAAAAACAAAGTATTCCAAAAAGATGAATTTATTCTTGATAGCAAAGTCAACATTATAATGTTTTGATTTTTATTAAACCTTCATCAGGACATTAAGATGGAAAAAGTGCTGTCTGAACAGTGATGGTCGTTTTTTGAAATAATGAGAGACAAGAATTGGTGTCACTAAATGGTACAACTCAAGAACTAGGGAGGGCAGAAAAATAGGGTCTTGTTGGAGAAATGTTCATCAAAATGAGTGATTGCCTCGTTGTTATATATACCATCTTATTACATTCAGCAGGGCCTTTTCTTGCAATCTAGTTTGCTTTGGTTTGTTTTACGGTATGTCAACCTCAGTGGGTCATTTAATGGCGATAAAGTTTTGAAATAAAGTAATTCTTAATGGATATTCATTTTTTTTTTTATAAATACATTTTTCTATTTAACCCGTAGATGAGACCCTAACAGGTACTACCACTCTGGGTCAGAGTTGACCTGGCAACAATGGTGACGAAGGGGTGCTCCACATTCCCCAAACCTCCAAAACTGGAACGTCACAGATAGTTTAACATCATTACCAGGGCATGTAGACCCTCAGCCACTGCCTTCTAGCACACATATGATAAGAATAGGGCAATAGGATTGGGGCAATCATATAGGTGCTTGGGTTTGACTTGACCAGACGATTGATCGGAGAGGGCCTCTCCGATCGCCCATCTAGCCAAGGACCAAAGTGGAGTATTACAAGTCATGGACTGCTCAACCACCTGGGTTCTCTCCTTAAGCATCACAGGTCGCCACCCATGGCCAACATGTAGCGCCATTGGGGGAGTCTTACCCCTCTGCAGAGGTGCAGTTGGTGCATTCTAACACCCCAGCTGACCCCCCTGTCAGCTGGGGTGTTAGAATGCACCAACTGCACCTCTGCAGAGGGGTAAGACTCCCCCAATGGCGCTACATGTTGGCCATGGGTGGCTTGCAATCTAGAAGCAAAAAATTCGGCAGCATTTTTAGAGAGACTAAAATCACGTGCAAGGTAATTCAGTTTTGGCTGGTTAGAATCTCTCAGTATCAGCCAGACAGTGCTAGTGCTAGACCAAGGAGATTACTTTTTGTATCTGAGGGGGAGCGCTACACCTACCATCAGCTCATACTTTACTGCACAGATCCCTTTGCTACTCATGCGCTGAGTTAGCGAGGGCCATCATCGAAACAAAAAACCTTGTGGTTCTTTGGCTGACGTTCTACAGGCTGAGCTAAGAGGAATCTCAAAGGAAAGTGATTTAAACAAACAAATTTTCACAGTAGAATTTCCTAGCCTATAAGATGTTTGTATATTTTCAATGAGGAATCTTCACGTTTCTTTGACAAAATTGCAAAGATTTGAAAAATATTTAAAAAGAAAATGGATTTTAAATGAAAACCCAAAGATTTTAGGAGACATACAAGGTGTGTCAAAAACGTATTGAGATTTTTTGTACTTTTTGACACACTTTGTATTCTGGAGAGAAAAAAATAATATTCCGTTCATCAATTTTTTTCAGAATACAAGACGGTATATATATATATATATGGTTGTGTCTCCCATGTTTTAATATTTGGTCTGGTATCATCGGAGTAGTTTTTCCTTCAATCTGGTTCTGCTTTTTCTTCATCTTAAAATGTTGATGATGCGTTAATGGTCGTTTTCTTATAGTGACCAACATAAGACACATCATTTATTTCCTATAACTCCAACTTAAAAAATGGGTAACCACTCTGATTGACTGAATTATTTATCTATTTGTTGATCTACTAGGAAAAAAGAAGTTAGGGTTTAGGGTTAATTTAATGGGAAAATAATGGGTAGATTAATTAACAGATAAAATTCATTCAGAGTGGTTCCCCTTTTATAGGTTGGAATTATAGGAAATAACTGACATATCTTTTGTAAATCACATTTTTATTTAATCTTCTTAATCCCCCGACTTTAACCACGCATGTGAGCTGAGCCACCCCATCTTCATTATTAAATTGACTAGAACTAACAGTCCTTCTCATGGTTGCACACAAACTGGAAGAGGAGGTCAGAGCTAAGGTTATTACCTATCAGTCAATTCTAAAAGTCTCTGTCCGAATTCAAAACTATTTTCTATAATCAACAGGGTTCTAATCAATTATGCAACATTATGTTTCTATCTTATTCGCATACACACACACACACACACACACACACAAAAAAAAAAAAAATTAATAAAATAAAATTATTTACCTGGAATATCACAATGACTCTGAATTGCATTTGGTGAAGAATTTTCTCTTGGGTTTCGTAAACCTACAAATTTAGAAGGAAAAAAAAAATATTTTATTATAATGGAGATTCAGTGTCCATTTGTCTGTAACCGAAACTACACAACTGCTTATGTCACTATACAAATTGCGCAAGTTTATCAATGAGTATTTAAAATCTATAGTCAAAATCATTGATACATAGAATAAATCTTATTTATTAATAATATAAAAATCTGAGTTAGATTTGCCTCAAAATAACTCCTGTTATTAATGTGTTTAAAATCCTGCAATGTGTCTTATATATTACTAAGAAATAAAAGTATATAATATATGGTGTGGTTAATTTGCATACTGGTTTTAACAACACCAGGTTTAATAAATAATTACTAACATTGTTTTATTCTCCAACTTATTAAAATCAATCCTATGAATGATTTTATATAGAAACAAATTAAAATATAATTAAAATAAGTATAATCTTTTTATATGCATTTTTGTTTAATTTCGTTAGTCTTTCTAATTTAATATGTTTCATTACATTAAAATTTAAATACTTGTGCCCGGAGGGTGCATATTCTTGCTAGTTTACATAAAACAAAAAAAAAAATTATTCTAAATTGGATTTTGTAGGCTTGTTGTTTCCTTGCTACAAAATCTTGGTTGATTTATTCTCCAGCCTTCTTCAGATGATAATCCATTTAAAAAAAAAAAAAAAAAAAAAAAAAAAACATTCCAAAATATTTAATATATCCACACCCTGAAGCTAAAGAAAGGAAGGTACACATTTACCCTCTTTGGGGATTTGGTGGTCCAGACAAGCGACAAACACTGAGAATTGATAAAATCAAAAAAGGTGATTGTATATTAAAATAAAATTTTAAATACATTTTTTTCTAAATAACAATCTCCCATGAGCCCTCAGACAGGAAGAATCCTCTGGGCATGTGCGGGATAAAGGACCCACTTTATACTACCAAGAAAATCCCTTGGTCATTCAAACTGAGTAGGCCTTGAGTAAGATCGGACACTGTTTCTAGACAGAGAGAAAATTGGACCATATGCCCTCTAGGCACCCCTTCCACGATCTCGACTCACAAGAACACTTTTCTCATTTATACCGTCAAAATCTTGTTGTTTGTTTAGGGTTAGGGGTTAGTTTTATCATTTTTTTTTTTAAATCTAAAAATAGTCTGTTAACAATTAACAGGATTTTGACGGTGTAAATAGAAAAAAATGTCACCACAAATCGAGATCGCAAAAGGGGTGCCTAAAGATCATGTGGTCCAGAAAATTCCTCTCCACAAAGTAGCTATGACCCACGAATAAAGTCCGAATCCTAAAACTACCCTTTGTCTTTTTCCCTTCTTTTTCTTTCATTTAATTCTCTTTTCAGTTCAACAAAAAGAAAAGACCACAAATATATTGGGGTTTAAAAGAAAACAGGCGAACACACTTAAACCCCCATATCATGAAACCCCCATATATATCCATTTGTTGGTCACCACCTGTGTAATTTTTATAATCGAGAAGACAAAATTTTTTAACCTAGGCTTTAGCCTGTGTGAGAAATCTTAAATAAGCCAGGTTCTCTCAAAAGATTCGGACCATATGACCTTTAGGCACCCCTTTTGCGATCTCGTTTCATCAGGACATTTTTTTTCATTTACAACGTCAAAATCCAGTTGTTTGTTAACAGACGATTTTTTTTTTTAAATTATAAAACTAACCCCTAACCAACAACCAGATTTTGACGGTGTAAATAAAAAAAAATGTCCTGATGAAACCAGATAGAAAAAGGGGTGCCTAAAGGTCATATGGTCCAAAGATTCTTGTGAAAGTAAAATGAGTGAATGGATCTAACAATATGTAGAAAATTTTTTTTAAAAATAAACGTATTCCAAAAAGATGAATTTATTCTTAATGGAGAAGTCGACATTATGAAGTGTTTTGGTGAGATTTCAACTTGTAGGTATATGTTTGCTAGTAGGAAAATTCATTATTAGAAAAAATTAAAAGATTCTTGTAACACAATAAGTCATACTAAACTCAGTAAATATTTGTGAATAGTTTGACCAGAGTTATCTCCCTTAAACCTTGTTTTTTTTCTCTCTCTCAGAAGTTTTTTTCATGGAACAGATGAACTTGCTACTTCTAACACACTTCTCTACCCGGATTATAGTGGCCTGTCAAACGCTCAAAAAATCTTTTAATCTTTTTTAATAATAATCTCTTTAAAAAAAACAAAAAAACTCTAAAAACAATTTCTTCAAATAAGACATTTTCTCCTGACTATGACCTAAGGTTGAAACCAGTTGCGAATAATAAACATAAAAGAAATATTCCTGTTTGTCTTATCACTTTTTGTTCATTCATATATATATATATATATATCTTATTATAATGGAGATTGAGTGCTTTTTTTTTTGTCTGTAACCGAAACTATATCACTACTCAAGTTACGATTCCCTTAGTTATTGACATCACATTCTCAATGATTTTATTTTTATTTTAACCTCTATTATTAATAAAATTGTTTTACATTATTAATACTGTTAACCATATCTACATACTAACAACATACAATTATGTTTATATATAGAACAAAATAGTGGTTTACAGTGTGAAGGGAAGGCTAATTTGCATATTGATATAAAAATATCGAATTTAATAAATATGTGCTTAGTATTATTGATTTCTAACAGTTTGGTTTTATTTTAATGAATATAAGCAAAAATCTCTTCAATGAATCTTAAATGAAATCCATTAACAAGAAAAAATAATTGTCATTTTATTCTTTATTTCCTCTTTTAACTAAATACTTAAATTAGAAAAAATAACAATGAAAGACGAGAGTGATGGAAGAGTAAGTTTCAGTTGTTCTATATTTCGATTATACCCCCCCTCTGTTTCAAATATTTTTATCTGCATTCTTATTTAGTTTCATTAGTCTTTCTAATTTAATATGATATTTCATTACATTAAAATTTAAATACTTGCACCCGGAGGGTGCATATATTTGCTAGTATATATAAATTTGCTAAGTGATTTGCCAAGGAATTTCAAGAAATTTTTTAACGTCCAGCTGATAGTGGCTGGACCCAATGGAGCCGGCAAGATACCAACTGAAAACCTAATAGCCACAGACAAGTTGCGAAAAGACTGATATGTGCCTTGGGGGAGGGTGTGTGTGGAGTGATCTGAAGCTGTAAACATGGGTGGATGTTTAGCTCTGGGTTTTTTTTTTGTTTTTTGGGTTTTTTTAATTAGTTCGACACATGGCGCAACGGTTGAGTTAATACAGTTCTAAGTTGCCGGTTCAATTCTGGTCAAGGGCGACAATAACATAGAATACTTAATGTCGCCCTTTTTTTCTTTTAATTATTTAACTAGTTCATCACATGGTGCAATGGATATAAGAATTGAGTTAATACAGTTCTAAGTGAGAATCATCTCTAGGTTACAGGTTCAATCCTGGCCAAGTGCAATAGAATACTTAACTTAAAACTTGTACCTAGTCATGGTTAACAAAATGAAAACAGTCTACCCTGGTGGATTGAATAAAGGTTTGGTTTGAAGTTCCATGAAGGCCATTGAGGTCAACAAGAAGGTTCCAGAGTTTGAAGAAAAGCTTCCCAAGTCTGACAAGAAACATCCATAGAAGTCTGGAGGACACATTGCCCAAAACATTGTGTATATAACAAAGAGGAGGACAATAGTCCGAATAATCCAAATTATCAAACCTCATCATGAAAATTCAGAGAAAAAGGGTTAAGATGTTAAAAAGGGTTGTTATATAACAATAGAGATGAGGACAATAGTCCGAATAATCCAAATTATCAAGCTTCGTCTGAAAAATTCAAAGAAACAGCTCACAGCATTTTGTAAGTGGACATAATAAAGGCAGTGGCTTACCTTGATCTGTGTTTGAAGTTGTGGCCGGTGGGATATTTGTGAAGGGTGCTCGGTTATTCTGATTGAATCCTTTCTGCAATCCATTGCACTGGGAGAAAATGTCCAAAGGTGAGGGGAGGGAAGTGGGTGTGGCTGGGTTCATCATCATCACCGGATGTGCATAGACACCTGACAAATAAAAACAAAAACTACAGCAAGAGAATTTCATTTATTCATATCTATCTATATATATATATATATATATATATATATATATATAAAAGAAAGTTTTTTGTATGTACATGTCGATCTATAGCTCAGAAAAGAGGAGTCACTCAGATTCAAAATCTTGTATATATATTAATATCTTTCTAACTAAGAAACACACCAAATTTGGTTATTGATTTTTACTGATCAATGGATATAATTAATTAATCATTAAAAAATCAAACGATTTTCGGAATGTATCGTAAGCTGCCCCTGATGATAGGAGTATCTGCAGAAGTTTGGCTGCTGCTTATTTCAGCAAAAGAAGAATGAAAGAAAGAAAAGAAGAATATCAGGGGAAACAATTTTATGTGTCAATACTTAAGCATTTCGGTATATTGTACCATCTTCAGGACACAGTTAAGTAATGTTTATGTGAGGGACAAAATGAAAGATGTTAAGTGAATGTGTGAATATGATGTTATTAACCGTTAAGTTTTATATGCACGTTTGTTTACGAAAGCCAATGACGTGATCATTGCATGTGCAAAAATGGAAGGTGAAGATCATAAGATGACGCATGCATGAATGTGAATAGGTGGAGAACGAAAAGTTAACAAAGATATGACGTATTTCATATGGAATATTAATGTTAGAAAAGTAAGAAGATTAAACAATATATAAATACATATAATCATACATATATATTAGAAAAGATGTAACACGTTGGGTCACCCATTGAGCTTGGGTTAGATTGTTAAAAAATCACAATAATGTAATTTATTTTTAATACATTTTAAACTATTTTTCAGTCAATTTTGTGCCAATTTATTGTAAACATGGACATCAACGTTGTCTAAGATGACGTAAAATCTGTATTTTACAAAATAATTTTACCCTTCCCTCCCTATTGAAAAAAAATTACCAAAAACCTGGGAATTTTCCAATTTTGATGAAGTTTCAAAAGATGCCAATTTGTTTTCTATCCCCCAAAAAATTAAAGCAGTCAGTAAAACACCCACCTAGAAACCACAAGGTTCCAGATTTCGATACTGGCCCTCACCAACTCAGCACATGAGTAGCCCAGCTTAAAACTGAGGTAAAGTGCAGAGCTAATGGTAGGTGAAGCGCTCCACCTCAAGCACAAAAACAATCTCCCTGGTCTAGTGCTAGTGAAAAGGGGATAGACTCCCTCATTGTTTGGTTGTAGACCACTCCACCAACTTTACTACTACTCTATTCATATTGTTGAAATGAAAAATCCAATTAGACACCTAGCCTAGTGGATAAAGGAGTTAGGTTAAGACCGTTCTAAGTGACAGTTATCTCTAGACTGCAGGTTCAATCCTGGGCAGTAACATAGAATAATAATTAACATAGCTTAACACCTGTACCCCAGCTATGGTTAGTGGAATGAGAACAGGATACCCCCATGGATTGAATAAAGGGTTAGGTTCAAAGTTCCGTGATAGCTCTCGAGTCCAACAATAATTATCTGTAGAAATAACGATGAGGACAATAGTCCGAATAAAACAAATAATACTAATTATCAAGCCTCATCTCAAAATTTCAGAGAAATGAAAGAAGTTCTTACCTGGAGGAGGTGGTACCCATTGACTAGAAGGGCAGGGATGATTGGGACTGTTGGCTGGACTAAGCATGGGGGGTAGAGTATGATGTCCATTAACCATCAAAGGGTTAGTTGTGTTGACGGTAAGAATGTTGGGGTTCAAAATACCTGAGGCAAGGGGAAAAAAAATGACAATTACATAAATAAATATAAATTCAAAAAATAACATTCTTATAAAACTGGAAGTGACTACCCAGCATCGCCTGGGTAGAGGTGGAGGGGTGGGGGTCAAAAAACACTGGTGTATTAATTTGTTTACTTTTGAGATTTACAAATGCTAGACATTTATAAGTAGAATTTTAATGCTATTTATATGTATATTTTAATTTTTAAATATCTTTGAATATAAATCAAATCTTCATAATTTTTTGCACAAAAATCAAGAACTGGTGATATTTAAAGTGTATATATCTCATCCACAGAAAGCAATGTAAATACACGAATAGGAAAGGCATGGTTGGCCACAAACAAATTATCAGTCATATGGAAATCTGATCTCACTGACAAGCTAAAGTCACAATTCTTCCAGTCTGTGGTCATATCAGTGCTGCTGTATGGCTGCACCACCTGGATCCTAATGAGGCGCCTTGAGAATAAGCTAGATGGGAGCTGCACAAGAATGCTGTGTTAAGTCTTGAACAAGTCGTGGAAACAGCACACCACGAGGAAACAGCTGTATGGCCGCCTGCCCCCCCATCTCACAAACCATTCGAGTGAGACGGACAAGGCATGCTGGACACTGCTGGAGAAGCAAGGACGAGTTATTAAGTAATGTTCTCCTGTGGAAGCCAACACACGGACATGCTAGTGTGGGCCACCCACCTAGGACCTACATTGACAAACTATACAAAGATGCTGGATGCTGTGCAGAGGACCTCCCTGGGACAATAAATGATAGGGAAGGTTGGCGAGAGATTGTCATGGATATCCGTGCTAATTGCGTGACATGATGATGATGATGATATATTTACTTTGTCATTAATTGTTTTATTTTCATAGTTTCATCAGACATACATACATGCATACATACACACCAACTGCCCTTTATATATGTATAAATAGATAAATATACAGTGGTACCTTGACTTACAAGTTTAATTTGTTAAATAATAAGATAGGGCTTATACTAATTTTCACTGCAAAATATAAGACTAGGGCTTATTTTCGGGGGATGTCTTATTCTTCATACATCAAAAAACACATTACGAAGTAGAAAATTACGAAATTTCTAAATAAACAGAAATTACGAGAAACGATCTACATTTATTTACCATTAACATTTTTTTAAATTCAAAAACTCATTAATGACAATTCATTAAAAAAAAAATCATATCATTATCCTCTGGAAGGTTACTGCTCTCAACTAGGGCTTATTTTAACTCTTAACATCCTGTTGAGAATTTTTTTTAAAGTCCACAGCCCACTTCCTATAAGGATTTATCAAAAAATGACTAAAAATGGCCTTTTCATTTAAAGTTACCTGTTATTTCCCTTAAATCAAAGACTTCTAGATATGTTTAATATTACATTTAAACAAAGACTATCATTTGGGGTAGATTAGGAAAATGAATGACACTTCCGACCGGGTGGAATGAAGCGGTATAAGACATTAAGAGTTAATAGATTGTAGGGTTTTTATTTATAATCTAGGGAAATAACTAAAGCCATCTAACTCCTACCTTGTAACCTGTCCTGTGTAACTTGTTTCTAAGAAACTATTGAAATGTATTTACAGTTGGCTTGAAATTTGGCGTAGATTAGGAAAATGAATGTGACTTCCGGCCGGGTGGAATGAGGCGGTATAGGACGTTAAGAGTTGGGGGGGGGGCTTATATTTAAAATAATTCTGAAAAATCATGCTAGCTCTTATTTTTTTCAGGGAAACACGGTAGTATTCTTTTCTACAAAGATATGAAACTTGTATTATTTAAATTTTTCAGACTGTTTTCCTCATCTTTGTTATATACACAACGTTCATTCGTTTGTTTGTTTTTTTACGGCATATCAACTTTGGTGGGTTATTTAATGCCAACAAAGTTTTTAAATAAATTCATTGTTAATGAGTACTCAATTTTTTTATAAACACATTCTTCCTATTTAACCCATAGGTGGGACACTAACAGGTACTACCATTCCGGCTGTGACAGAGAACACGAGGTGAGTGGCAAACATCAAGGCCTGCCGTATTCTCGAAGGAAGGGGGTTAGGCTTTGCCTGACATGTCGGACTGTAGAATCGAACCCGCTTCCTTCAGAAGCTTAGAAGCTACAGTCCCGGATGTAAGCGCCAGGTGCCCGGATGATAGCTATGAGGATTCCAGCAGTCGGGTTTGGCTCGAGAATCTCGTGTGTGGGGCGCGGAGACCCGGATGTTGAGGGAGAAATTAGTAGAAGTGGGGGTGACGACAGGAGTCAGTGGCGATTTTGAGTTTACGACGACGGATTTTTCAGCTGCTGAGGATTTTGAGTTACTGAAGATTTTTACGACAACTGATTATTTTTTCCTACTAAAGATTTTTTTTTTACGGCGACGACATTGTTGCCACCCCCGCCCTTTCAACAAGTCGAATACTTATTTTTTTCCCTCTATTTTTTTTTCCATTCTAGACCGGCTTAGGGTGGACTTGGGAGTAATGGTGATGAAGGGGTACTCCACATTCCCCTGAGCTCCAGAATTAAAACTTCACCATCAATGTGACTTGCCCTAAAAATGAAAAAGTGTTTCTTGTCTAAGTCAGAAAAGAAACACCTGAAGATGGGCAGAAGGCAAATCGACCGAAACGTTGTGTGGTCTAGAACCAGAAATGGGGCTTTTGATAATGATAATTTTTATAATGATAATGAAATTTATTGTGTACAGTGCTCAGGTGCACCACAACTCATCAAAGTCTCATGTCAAGTACACAGAATAATGTAGTGTCAGGAACATGAACAGTTTACAGTAGTAATATGCATGTATGTGTGCATATGTATGTGGAGAGTGGCATCAGGTATAGTGTCAGCGGACCACAGGAAGCATGGCGGCACACATGAATTGGGATACAGGCTAGCTAGTACACCAACGTTGAGCTTTTGAGTCACTTTTAGAGTAGAAGCATTTCTCTACCCTGTGTTTAATAAAACCTTGTTAATTTCTAACAACCTAGTCTAGCATTTTCATTCAGTACTCCTAGAAACTGTAGAGACGTGCAACCAAACGAATACCCTCCATCAGGCATCTACCATACTCTGAACGTCTCGCTGCCCTGGGAATGGATTGAGTTAATACAGTTCTAAGTGATAATCATCTCTAGGTTATAGGGTAAATAGCAAATAAGGCAATTAGAGTAACCTCCCTTGACTTTCACTTTGAAACAAGCCGGCAGCCATTTTGAAAGTCTCCGTGCGAAATAAACAAATCTTAGAAACTTTTTCGAAAACAATACATCTGCATACTTTAATACAAAAATATCATAAAATGTGTTCTTAATAACAATTGAGTTCATTTCAGATAATGCACACACAATTTTATGCTAGGAATTTAGCTAACTAAAAGGTGAAAATTACCAGTTACAGGTTCAATCCTGTCTAAGGGTGATAATAACATACAATACTTAACATAGCTTAACACTTGTACCTGGTCATGGTTAACGGAATGGGAACAGGCTCCCAAGATTGATAAGAAGGGCCCCGAGTTCGAAGAGAAGGTTCCTGAGTCTGACAAGAAACACCCGAAGAAGGCCAGAGGGCACATTGGCCAAAATGTTGTGTAGATAACAATAAAGATTAGGATAATAATCTGAATAATCCAAATAATACAGTTTTATATTTATTTTATTTTATATTTATAAAGAGGAGTCGGAGTTGGAGATGCCAAAAATAGAGGAGTCAGAGTCTAAGTATTATTTATCCTCATCTTTATTGTTATCTACACAACATTTCAGCCAATGTGCCCTCCAGCCTTCTTCAGTTATTTCTTATCGGACTCGGAAACCTACTCAAACTCGGGAATCTCCTTCTTGAACTTGGGAACCCCCTTGTCAAAATTGGGAGCCTTCATGTCATAATCAGGAGCCATTACGGAACTTTGAATCTAACCCTTTATTCAATCTACAGGGTAGACTGTTCTCATTCTGTTAACCATGACCAGGTACAAGTGTTAAGCTGTATTAATTATTCTATGTTACTGTTGCTCTTGACCTTGAACCTACAGCCTAGCAATAACTGTCACTTAGAACTGTATTAACTCAACTCCTATATCCACTACACCATGTGTCCAATTGAAAAATTCAGAGAAATCAGTCTAAGGTTTTGTGTTCCAACTGGACAGTACCGCTTTGATCTTAGGTAGAAAGAAAAGGGATCAGTCATCGAATTGGATTAATGTAGCGTAATTATCATGGTCTACGGGGAACTCAGGAATTGAAAAATAAAACGGTATTCGGATTTGTGGAGAAAGAAGAAAAAGAAATAAGAACAAAGGTTAAAATTTGGAAGAGTAAACACTCAACGGGGTGCTAGTAAGTGACCGAAGAATGACCCCGGAAATAGATTTTAAAATAAAAAAGGAAGTTCCTGGTTTTAACCGGGGTGTGAAATGGAAGAGGAAGAAGATCTCTCTTTTTCGGCTGAGCTCTGGTGGTAGTCAGACATGGCTCCCGGTTCCCCGTATGAGTTTGGGATAGTAGCATAGAACATGATACTATGTTAGAAGATAGAATTATTTGACCATACTTTCTCTTTCTCTATTTCCTTCTCTTTGAAAAGAACCCACGGGCCTAGGAAGAAATAAACAGCCCCCTGTGACTATACAACTTGCGTGTGTTGTTTCTGAACTAACAACGACTACTACTACTACTAGATGATTACTACTACAACTTGAATTTGGCTCTATGCAACATTAACTCTTAACATCTTGTTGAGAATTCCAGAGCCCCATTCCTGTAAGGATTTATCAAAAACTGGCCTTTTCATTTAAAGTTAACCTGAGATATTTCCCTTGAATTAAAGACTTCTAGATATGTTTAATATTACATTTAAAAAGAAAGGCTATCATTTAGGGTGGATTAGGAAAATGAATGTGACTTCCAACTAGGCGGAATAAGGTTGTATAAGACATTAAGAGTTAATAGCAAACGATAAGAAGAGCTTTTACTTACCAAGGGAAGACAATCCAAGCATGTTTGTGGATGTTGTTGTGGCAGAAATGCTGCCGTTTGTTCCTGGGCTGCTCGGAGACACTTGACTTAATTCTTTGTCAAGGCCGAGCAGTTGAATACGTGCAGCATACATGTTAGCAGCATTTCGCTCTACACTTTTCACAATGACCGACTGAACAAGAAAGAAAAGAAAAAAAATGTCAAGGGATTGAAATTTCATGAATCAACAATAATAAATAATATACAAGAATAATTTTTAATTTGATTTTATTACATTAAAACTTAAATACTAGCGTCCAGGTGTCGTATACAGTTATATACCCAACCTTAGCTCAGTCTGTAGAGCATTCGGTTCTGGAATCACAAGGTTCCTAGTTCGATACTGCCCTCACCAACTCAGCGTATGAGTAGCACAGGGATCTGTGCGGTAAAGTGAGGAGCTGATGGTAGGTGTGGCGCTCCACCTCAGATACTAAAATAATCTCCTTGGTCTAGTGCTAGTGAAAAGGGGATAGACTCCCTCGCTGTCTGGCTGATACCGACATTAGGCTGCCCCAACGACTTTACTTACTTATACTGACTGAGTAGTCTTATACCACTAGCAGTAGGAAGCACGTGGTGTAATGGTTAAAGTCATAGGAAATGGACTCGTCGCCCCGAGTTCAAATCCTGGACGTGGTAATTGCATTTCACTTAGCACTAATAACCTTGGGAAAGGTATGAATCCTACTCTCTCTCCAGCTATGGGTAAATAGCAAGGCAGACTGAGTTCTTTAACCATGGCTAGTTAACCAGTCTAGGAGAAGGAAAACTCTGAATTCAAACCTGTTGAACTCTGTTTAAGAAATTGACCTTGTGTCATATCCTGCTCGTGTGGCGGAGTTGGTAAATATATATACCACTAGCAGTGATTTACCTTCTTCACGCTGGTGGTGACTATTGTAGTTAATGATATAAAGATTCCAACCTCCATTTGGTTATTTCTCATTTAGTAACCTTCGTTCAGTTAAAACACTAGTTTAATATAATATCTTACTACCTTAAAACTTAAATACTTGCACCCAGAAAGTTCATATTTTTGGTTAGTCTCTCTAAGTTATTTTTTTTTTCTTCCTGAATTTCAATGTGTTATCAACTCCAATTTTGCCTTTTCCATTTAAGATTTTAATGTAAATCACAGAAAGGGAATATCAACGGCAATTTAATCCAATTGCCAGATGTACCTGATATTCATACAACAGAGGAAGAACGAGAAAAAGGGTAATTCAAAAACTCTGAAATAGTACATCATATACGCTGACAGATATTCTGGTTGGACAGAGGTGGCATCAAGACGCAAAAGCCTCCACAGTGTGTAACATCCTACGTAGATACCTCATTAGTGTTCCAGAAGAAGTTTTTTGTGACAGAGGACCCCCATACAATTCTTACAAACTGAAGACATTCCTGAAAGCATGGGTTATTTACCACCGACTATCATCGGCATATTACCCACAAAGCAACGGCAGAGCAGAAGCTCCTGAATTTCAATGTGTTATCAAAATGGGAGTTGATAACACATTGAAATTATATATATACATATCTGCATGTATATGTCTTTCCTATATATATATATATATATATATATATATATATATATATATATATTGTATAGACAGCAGTCTATTATCAGTCAATATATATATTGCGTTCAGTTTCGGACTAATACTCTTGGGAAAGGTTGACCCCTCCCCAGGTATAGTTTAAATAGTACCACTTCTGATCTTCTACAAGGATGGCTTTAACTTTAAATAACCCATGAAGTATGATATGCCATCATGAATGAAGACACCAAAGCATCATATATTTTTTCAAAATGTCGGTTCTTAGTTGAAGCCAAAAAATACGTTGGAAATCATGTTGTTGAAATGGATAAAGCAGGTTTTTTCCTGTTTGAGGGTCAACAAAAGTGTCTTTAATCAGTCCGAAACTGAACACAATATATTTATTGACTGATAATAGACTGCTGTCTATACAATATATATATGTATATATAGGAAAGACATATACATGCATATATATATATAATATAATAAGATAAATATATAGGTTTTACATATCTATTTATTGGGTGACACCCAATAAATAGATATGTAAAACCTATATATTTATCTTATTATATTATATAACAGCTCTATTTTATATTGAGCACTCTACCAATTAATACTGCCTTTGGTGCACCATTCCAGCAAAAGCTAAAATAGTGACCATCTCACATTACAGGTGTGTATATATATATATTATATATATAATTTCAATGTGTTATCAGCTCCCATTTTGCCTTTTCCGTTTTTCTTTTAAGATTTTAACGTAAATCACAGAAGGGGGAATATCAACAGCAATTTAATCCGATTGCCAGATGTACCTGATATTTATACAACAGAGGAAGAACGAGAAGAAGGTTCATTCAAAAACTCTGAAAATTATTTTCTAAGTATTATTCTAAATAAAAAAAGAATAAATAAATAAAATAAAATAAATAATTCCCTCCTCTTCCATTTTTTCATCATCTCACAGAAGAATCGATGCTGAAGGAAAAGAAGGGTTTTTTTTTCCCCAAAAAAAAAAAACAAAAAAGAGTTTAACAATGTTTCTTACTTTGCTTGGTTGTTTTGGTTTTGATTTGATACTGATAAACACATCCAATTGTTCCATTAACTGAGTGATATGAGCTAGAAAAACAAAAACAAAAAAGGTGAGTTAAACAATGTTTTAAATATCTCTTAACATCAAAGATCTTATTATAATGGAGATTGTGTGTTTTTCTGTCTGTAACCGAAACTATATTACTACTCAAGTCACAATTCCCTTAATTATTTACGTCAAATTCACCATGATTTCATTCTTTTAAACCTTCAGTTATTAATAAAAATTGTTTTACATTATTGATATTGTTGACCATATCTACGTGCTTATAACATGCAATTGTATTTATATATACAACAAAATAGCGGTTTACAGTTTGAACGAGCAGGCTAATTTGCATATTGATATTTAAAATTTTATTTTAATAAATATGTGCTTGGTATTATTGATTTCTAATTGTTTGGTTTTATCTTAAGAAATATAAACAAAAATCTCATGGATAAAATCCAAAAAGAAATTTATTTACAAGAAGAAATAACTGTAATATTATCCTTTACTTCCTATTTTAACTAAATAGTTAAATTAGGAAAATTTACCAATGAAAGAGGGGAGTAATGAAAAATGATGGAATAGTTAGTTTCAAAGTTGTTCTATTTTTCGATTATACCCCCTCTGTTGCAGATCTTTTTATCTGCATTCTTAGTCAGTTTCATTAGCCTTTCTAATTTAATATGATATTTTATTATATCAAAACTTAAATACTTGCACCCAGAGGGTGCATATATTTGCTAGTATAAATAATTTTGATATTTCAGACTGTTGACCTCATCTTTATTGTGTATAAACACAATGTTCAGGCCACAGTAACCTTTCGCATGGGTTTTTTTTAAAAATTACCTTAAAACAAGTCATCCTCAGACGATTTCCCAATTATAATAGAATTAACCCTATTTATTAACAATGTCTCTATGAAAATCTGAGTTAGATTTGCCTCAAAACAGCCCATGTTATTAGTGCGTTTAAAATCCTGCAATGTGTCTTATATATCACTAAGAAATAAATGTTTACATAATATATGGTGTGGTTAATTTGCACACTGGTTATAAGAAAACCAGGTTTAATAAATAATTACTTAGTGTTATTGATCTCTAATATTATCGTTTTATTCTCCAATGTATTAAAATCAATGCTATGAATGATTTTATATAGAAACCAATTAAAATATAATTAGAATAAGTGTAATCATTTTATATGCATACTAATTTCATTAGTCTTTCTAATTTAATATATTTCATTACATTAAAACTTAAATACTTACACCCAGAGGGCACATATTCTTGCTAGTAATAACATAATTTTCAAATGTTTGAGTTCTAGGGAAATCGTCTGAAGATGGATTATTTTAAGGTAACTTAAAAAAACAATATCTGAGCAGAGCCCAAATTTACTGTAGCCTGAACATTATGTTTATACACAATAAAGATGGGGACAACAGTCTGAAATATCAAAATTATTTATATTATAAATAAGTACAAGTATCAAAGATGTTCTTCAGGTGTGATACCTTTTAAGGCCAAGGAGACTACACCGGTTTCCACTAGATCACCAAAGTTAACTATTTGTCTACCAAATTTCCCCCATGGCTGTACCAAATTTTCTTGGTATTTTTTACTTGCATGATGGGATATTTTAAAGTTCACTATCTATTCACCTCACAACTCATTCTTGTTAATTAATGTTAATGTCATGGAACAAAGAAAGATAACTTGGGTTATCTTTCTTTAAGAGAACTCTTCTCTTTTATGAAACCACTTTCGCGTGCCCATGCGTTTTCGTGAAAAGGCGTTCTTAGCAACCAACTTTGAACGTTGAGAAGTGAAGCGAACAGACGTGTGTAATAAACAACCATAATACATTTATTGGCGTTTGTGTTATTAGCGTTGGTTGTCAACTGTCCCCTTGTAGCAAGTTTAACAATTCTATCCAAATAAAGTCCTATTATTATTGTAATCTGAGTCCTTCTACTCAATTTTAATGAACTAACCATCAGTTTTTGTACTTTGCTTGGGTGTGTATGCATTGTGGTTGGAGAGCCACTGTGAGCGTCTTAAGGTAGACAAAGAGTTAAGCAAAATTGAGCCTGTTTGATACTTAATTGAGTGTCCATTTAAGCAACAGTAGGTACTGCAAGCAACCTGAGTCCGTCATCAAGATGACTTGTTTCAGCATTAAATGACCCAAAAAGGTTGATATGCCATAAAACAAAATGACCAACCAACCAACCAACCAACCATTTTATGCAGAAAATGCTAACAACAAAACTAAACAAATTGTCGTTCCTATAAGCAGGGATAGTGTGGCACTCCACCTCAGACACTAAAAAATCAATCTCCTTGGTCTAGCACTAGTGAAAAGGGGAAAGACTCCCTTGCTGTCTGGCAGATGACTTTAAACCTGTTGCTCTACCAAGGCTAAACAGCCCAGTCTGCCCTACTATTATATAGTGGAGGCACATGGTGTAATGGTTAGAGTCATAGGAAATGGAAGTCAACCAGAGTTCAAATCCTGGATGAGGCGGTTTGCATTTCACATAGCACTAATACCCTTGGGAAAAGTATGCATCCAACTATTCTCCCTCCAACTATGGGTAAATAGCAGGGCAGACTGTGGTCCTTAACCATGGCTAGGTAACTAGTCTCGGAGAAGGAAAACTAGGAGAATTCAAACCTATTAAACTCTGCTTAAGAAATTGACCTTGTGTCACATCCTGTTTGTGCGGAGGGGGTTGGTTAATATATATAGTAGTTTGGGGTAGAGATGAATTCATGCCTTTCTTTAGGGCATTAGCACAAAGGGAAATGCAAACAGCCTCATCCAGGATTTGAACTCAGGTTGTCAGATCCGTTTTCCAAAGATGATAACTATTATGCCATGTACCTTCATTAAATGATTTCAAATATTAAAAGATTCTATCTTTGAGCCGCCCTGTAACATTTGGCCCAGAAATTGGTTAGAAAATTTAGCAATTTTAATATCTAAGACAGAAATTTATTTTACTAAGATAAAATGAAGAAGATATTATAACTAGAATTAAAATTTGAAACTATGCCTCCATCATCACCAAACACCTCCGATATACTGCTTCATTAATTAAGCTGTAACAGGGATAACATTTTAAAAAAGATTGAAACCTATTTCCTCAAATAAAGGCAAAGTTTTGAAGAAAAATATTTTGTGGGGTAATTCTTTATATTAATTTGCAACTTTTGCCACATGGGAGATGTTACAGTTCCAAAATCGACCTACCCTACTGTATAGACAGACAGACAGATAAGCATCTCTGCAGGGGTGGGGTGGGGTGGGTCTGAAGGCAAAGAACAAAAGGTTTTAATCTGTCTTAGGAATATACGAAAATGATAAATATATTTCAGCATAAAAAAGCATATACAAAAATGATAAATATATTTCAGCATAAAAGCATTTACGAAAATGGTAAATATATTTCAGCATAAAAAAGCATATACGAAAATGATAAATATATTTCAGCATAAAAAAGCATATACAAAAATGATAAATATATTTCAGCATAAAAAAGCATATACAAAAATGATAAATATATTTCAGCATAAAAAAGCCTTATACGAAAATGATAAACATATTTCAGCATAAAAAAGCCTTATACAAAAATGATAAATATATTTCAGCATAAAAAAGCAAATACAAAAATGATAAATATATTTCAGCATAAAAAAGCATATACAAAAATGATAAATATATTTCAGCATAAAAAAGAAAAAAAAGTCCAAAATCTTAAAGAAGTGTATAGCAAACGTAATGCAACGTTATGCACAAACGTTGCATCTAACATGAGTTTCACACATGTCAAATATGACAGCTGCATTTGTTGTTTTGGTGGTGTTGGGTTTTTTTTGTTGGTTTTTTTAAATGATTGTATCTCTTGGCATAATATTCACATCAAGTCTGGCACAGGGCCAAGAAATTTTAGGATCCATTTCTTTAGAAGTTGATCATTTATGGAATTTTACATAATGTGCATATCTGCTTCTGTGTGTATGTGCATAATGTGCATATGTATATACACACTTGAATGCGTATATACATATGTAGGCACACACACACACGAGACATAATAGGTCGAAATGTACATTAAGGGATTGACATTTTCTCGATTCGTTTAGCCTTACATTTGAACATATATGCCCGCCTAAATTCATTAATTATCACCTAATTAATTTTCAAAATTAGGTATGACTTCAATTAAGCACATATCCTCCAAAAATTGTCAGCTTAAAGCCATATAAAAAATAAAAAATAAACATTTGTTTGTTTACTTACCCTCATATATATATATATATATATATATATATATATATATATATAGTCACACACTAACATAAAAATTAATGTATATGTACATTTATATAAATATATTTGAGTCATACATTTATGGTGATTCATGGTGTATTATATATATATATGGGGGGGTGCGTGTGAGTGCATATGTATGTTCATAATAAAACATACAAATGGATTTATACATATTTGTGGCATTGTGTCTGCGTTTTTGTGTGCACGTGTCTGCTTCTGTATAAATAAATGAATACATGCAATTGTGTATATATGCATATATTGTGTGTGCATATATATATATATATATATATATATGTTTACATGTGTGTATATTCATTGTATATAGAGTGTGTGTGTGTGTAGATATTATCTGTATATAATCCATGTGTACGCATGCATGCATATTATATATATATATTATATATATATATATATATATTAAACAAGAGGGTGGAGAAAAAATGGATTAAGTTTCAAAGTAGACAATAGTATATTTCTTGATAAAAATACAAATACAACAAAACCCTTTAAAAAAAATAAAATAAAATCACTATTTCTTTCTTTCTTTTTTAAATTATTTCTTTTATCCAAGATGAAAAGTCTGCACTAAAACTCATTCCACATAATTTGAAAAATTTTATTTCTTTTTAATTTGGGGGGAGGAAAAAAAAAAAAAGGACAAAAAAAATTTTTTTTTTTTTTTTCAAAAGAACACCACCCCAACCTAAGTAAGATCTCAAAATTTCAGCCTGTTATCATTCAGCATCTCTGACCTTTGACCGTTTTTTTTACATCAACCAATGATTATTCTGTCGTTCGGCCTCATTTCGTGCTAAACTTTCATTCTTAAAAAAAAAAAAAAAAAAACATGAGCTTTAAGTGAAAAATCCACATTTGTCCATCTTTGTCTGACAATATTGCACTTGTTTCAGAATTTTACTTAACATCTTCAAACAACCATGTAATTGTCGTTTTATGTCATTCATCATTTTTTCTGGATTTATGTTCCAATACTTATGTAACTTGTGATATCACGGGTAGGATATATTAAATAAAAATTACAACCCTCAAATTTCCTTTGCACTCACGAGTAGACACATGATTTACACAGCAAATAGTTGTCATTTGGTAAGCATAGTTTGGCACAAGGCTCAAAGTTTGGAGCACCTCCAATGAGAACCAAATGCTCTAGTAGTTCTTTGATAAGCTTAATTTGGCACAGGTCCAAGTATGAGGCACCCAGTGACGATCAAATTGACTTGTAAAGGTCTGCTAACCAAGTTTGCTATTACATCATGCAAGGTGCCCAAATTCTCATAGTAGTTGTCATTTGTCAGGATAAGTTTGGCACAAGGCCCAAAGTATGGAGCACTCAATGAAAAGTGAGGATTAAACTGACTCGTAAAGGTCTATTGGAATAGTTTCCTAACTATTACATCATGCAAGGTGCCTAAATTCTAAAAAGTAGTTGTCGTTTGCTATGCTTAGTTTGGTACAAGGCTGGAAATATGAAGCACCCAGTGAGGATCAAACTGACTTGTAAAGGTCTGCTAGCCTAGTTTGCCATCAATGGAAATTTACTGTTATGGCAGATTTCAAAAACTAAGTCTATTAACCAATAGGATTTTTTGGATTTAAAGTAATATATATTTGGAACAAAGGGCTTAATCAGATCAAAAACAGCACCATACCAAAATATTACAAAACTTTTGACTCACCTGAGGCCAGTAGCACTTGGAGAGTATCAGGTGAGCCCCATATCTCAGTGTGGTTTGGCTGCTGAATTGTACCTCATGTTACCAAAATATTGCAAAACTTTTGACTCATTTGAAGCAAGTAGCACTTGGAGAGTATCAGGTGAGCTCAGCATCTCACAGTGTGTTTTGGCTGCTGAATTGTACCTCATGTTACCAAAATATTGCAAAACTTTTGACTCACCCTTGTAATTCATTGAATAATAAATAAACACTCTAGAAATGACACCTGTTCACTTAACGTGTGTGTCGCAGTTTGACTGTTTTTAACAAAGGAAAATAGAATATTGATATGATCACATGACCTTTGCTCTCTATGACCCCTATCAGGATTCTACTACAGAGAGACTAGACAATTTTTTTTTATATTAAATGGAAGAAGAAAAAAATAGTTATTTTTGTCACTATGATCTCATTCATGAAACAAAAACCTTTCTTTTTTTTTTTTCTAAATTCATACACTCCTCGATTGTTAGAGTCTTAACACACATCTTATCCATTTTATTTATTTATTTTTATCAGGGGAAGTAAAAGCTTTTAGATATTCTGACCCTTTTGGCTCCAGAATTCTTATTCTATTTCAGTTTCAGGAACTCCACCCCAAAAGAAAGAAAAAAGGCCAAACACCCACCTGTTAGCCCAATATCAAATTTCTAAGTTCTTTGTTGATATGTTTTTAATTCTCTATCTCTCTCTTATTTATATATATATATATATATATATATGCTTCCCACCCCTTGGTGGGTTGAGCCATTTGGAAAGGATTTTACTGACAATCGCCAACTAAGCTTAAAGGCTCTCCTATAAAACAGGTGGAGCACTCTCTGGTGGCCTATATATATATATATATATAATATATATATATATATATATACAGATGTATATATTTTTCAGTTAAGATCCACCTCCCAATGTAGGTGATGATGACGAAGTGGCTAAGAAGCCTGACTGATGATAAATCGATCAGGTTTCCATCTTGGCTGGAGGTAGCCTGTAAATGTCTAGCCACATTGAAGAGACATGATACGTTGAAACACTGTGTCTGTGGATGACATTATATATATATATATATATATATATATATATATACACACATACATACACACATTTCTAGAAAGGGTGAGTCCAAAGTCCATGTCATACACCATACAACTTTAACACTTTCTTAGGCTAGACAGGCGGGTGGAGATCCCCCCCACCCCGATCAATCGGCTGTTCCCATCAAGCCCTTAGCCTAGACCTTCATGATGGTGTCGCCTTAGCACCTATATAATTGTCCCAACCCTATTGCATTTATGGCAAGTCTCAACACTTTTTATCAAAGATAAGGAGACAATAAGTTCTATTTCTCGGAATGTTTGAATAATTAACACAACTCCTACCCCAGCTATGGTTAGCGGAATGAGAACAGGATACCCCCATGGACTAAATAAAGGGTTAGGTTCAAAGTTCCGTGATGGCTCCCGATTACGACAAGAAAGTTCCAGAGTTCAAAAAGAAGGTTCCCGAGTCCAAGAAGAAATACCTGAAGAAGGCCGGAGGGCATATCGGCCGAAACGTTGTACAAATAACAATGAGGATGGGAACAATAGTCCGAATAACGCAGATAATACTGGTGAAGTTCTAGTTCTAGAGCTCTGGGGAATGTGGAATACCCTTTCATCACCATTACTCCCAGGTCCACTCTGAAGTGGTAATACTTGTTAGGGTCCCATCTATAGGTTAAATATAACAAAAATGAATTTAAAAAAAAATTTTTTTTCAAAATTGAATTTAAAAAAAAAAATTTGGCTACACATCAAGAATGAATAAAATAAAATGTCTTTGGCATAAAATAACCCAACAAGGGTTGACATGCCATAAAATCCAACTAACTTTCCTAACCAACAATAATTTTGCAATATTTTTGTAGTGTGAGGCACAATTCGGCAGCATCAGATGCTTTTGCCAGGGTTCTGAATTTGGGTAATCTGATCTGTGCGGTAGGTGTGGTGCTCCACCCCAGCAGACACTGGACTGTGGCTCTCAAAGATCTGGGATTTATCAGTTCTGGCTATTACATTAAGAAAGTTTGGCCACCCTTAATATATGAGTTTACCCTATAAACTTCTCCCTCAAAGGGATTCCCAATCCATTTAGCAAGGGCCAAAGAGGGTGTCTCTCCAACCACCCATCTAGCCTAAGTAAAGGCCAAAGTTGAGTGTAGCATGTCATGGATTGCTCAGCCACCGGGATTCCATCCTTAAGCATCACAAATCACTACTTACGGCCAACAAGTGGCTCCATTGGGGGAGGGGGTCTTACCCCTATACAGCAGCGCATTCTACAGACCCAACCAACAGGGCTAGTTAAACTATTAATTTAAGTTTGAAATGAAAAAAAAAAAAAAATTTTTTTTGGCTCAACCTGGTATATTTACAGGTCTTTGCATATCATTTGGCCAACTTGATCAAATATTATCATCAAACAAGAAATGAAAAGAAAATGAAGCCAACGTACCAGGTTCAATCTCAATGTCTTCCTTAATGTCAAACATTAAAACCAATGGTAAACATCCCTGGAAAAAAAAAGTTAAATTCAGAAATTGACAAGTAATTCACATACAGTATGGGACAAAAAACAAAAGGAAAAAACAAACAAAAAAAAATCGATAGCTAGTGTCAAGACTCCAGTTCAGGAACTCTGGAGATTGTGGAGTATTTCTTTGTGGTAATCATTAACTTGTTCCTCGTAAATTCCTACCATA
This sequence comes from Doryteuthis pealeii, assembly GCA_023376005.1. Lineage (NCBI taxonomy): Eukaryota > Metazoa > Mollusca > Cephalopoda > Myopsida > Loliginidae > Doryteuthis > Doryteuthis pealeii. Next base: position 60,543,790 of record CM042163.1, read on the forward strand.
AAATAAACTGAACCCTCATTTTATGTCCATGCTTTTGCAATAAATGTTTTATTTTTCTTGCACCCGTTATTTTAAATTTTTAGAATATACACATTGAAGTGAATATTAAAATAAATAAATAAAATATATTTAGTATTGTAAAATAACGGGTGCAAGAAAAATAAAACATTTATTGCAAAAACACGGACATAAAATGAGGGTTCAGTTTATTTTATGGTAGGAATTTACGAGGAAAAAGTTAAGGATTACCTTCTTTGCTAGATTACTAGTTGCTGTATGAAAGAAATGTATTCTAAAAATTTGAGTTTAAAAAACACAAAATTTAGTACCCATCAAGAATTAATAAAATAGTTGGCATAAAATAATCCAACAAGAGTTGACGTGCCATAAAATCCAACTAAACAACCTCCTTTATCTTGTGTATGCTAATTCCAGGAGTGATGGCCTGAGTAAAAATTTCCATTTCAGTTTTTGCAGAAATACAGAAAAACTCTCCTATCAAAAAAAGGAAGGAAAAGTCCAACATTTCAAACTGTCACCAATTTTTGGTTCCCACCAAATCCCCTCATTCCCCCCCCCAACCCCATACGGCACACCTCCTCTGCCCCTTGTCTGGGTTAGCAAAGGAGCCACCAACCCACCCACTTGTTCGCCTGACTAAAGTTCCCTACCGAAAGGGGCCAGGAACAGGAATGACTCGCTTCCAAGTGGGTCCTTGTAGTACAAAGCAAAAACTGAAAGTAGATAAGCAACCCCTTTTTTTTTCCTCTTCTCTCCAGGATTTGTTTATTTGTTTTTTTGGGGGGGTAGGGTCTCATTCCCCAGAGTTGCCTAGTTTGGTAACTAAAGAACCTTACAGCAGCCATGTGTTTTGAGGAAAGGAGACCACTGAAGTGACTAAGATTTGAACCAATTTATTTATCTTTTTACTTTTTTTTTTTTGTGGGTGGGCATAGGGAGAGTAAGGGGTGGGAGAGTAAAGATCTAACTGCACACTATTCTCAAATCCCACTGATAAACACCCGCCAACCACCAACACCTTGCTTTCCAATCCCAATTCTCACAGCAATAAAAATAAATCATGTTCTTTTACTTCTGCAAGAGAGTTCAATGGGCCAACAAAGTGGGCATGTTGAGGAGGGGTACACTGGGGGAGTTAAAATTCAGCTCCAAGTTGATAAAACAAACAAACAAACAAACTGGTAAAAGCAGAAGAAAAAAAAAGGACCAGAAATCAAAGAATTTTCTGTGTGATTTGAATCCGATATTTAGGATTTCAACTTAAAACAGAAACCTAGTCAAAGAAATGACCTAGTGTTGATATTGTGGGATTATCTTCCCTTGTTTGGCTGGAAGAGTTATCTTCCTTCGTGTTTCTGTTTTTCCTCACCAGGTGTCTTGATTATTTAAGCAGGCAAGCGCCAAGTTTGAAGTCTCTTGTCTCTCGGTAACTCAACGAACACACATGGGTTAGACACTTTGGTCGACACCCTTCTTGTGTGGGGGTTTCATTCCCCCAACACTACGTCAGTAAGTGACTTTGTCTTATGAACTCTTCGGATCTTTTTCATGTATATTTATGTATCTCCTTTATACTTCATTATTGTACCTTTTCCCTTATATGTGTTTCTTATTTATCTTGTATACATATTTCTTGTTATATGTATCTTCTCCACATGCTCCATATATTAAAGTCTATTGTTGTATTTAACACCCTTAGTCAGAGTTGTCTGTTCAACCAACAAATTTAGCTCAGTCGGTAGAGCGTTCGGCTAGAAACCACAAGGTTCCTAGTTCAATACCCGCCCTCGCCAACTCAGCGTATGAGTAGCACAGGGATCTGTGCGGTAAAGTAAGGAGGTGAAGGTAGGTGTGGTACTCCACCTCAGATGCTAAAATAATCTCCTTGGTCTAGCGTTAGTGAAAAGGGGATAGACTCCCTCGCTGCATGGTTGATACCGACATTAGGCCGCCCCGACGACGACTTATATAACTTTGAATCCAACAGTATCAACCCAAGAGCTAAACCAGCCCAAAATCATTTGATTGGTATAGTGTCCAAAAACAAGTGGAACTACATAGCCTGGGTGGGTTGATATGGAGGATGAGCTGTCGCCCAAGCAGCAGCAGCCCCCCCCTCTCCACACTGCCATTGTGGTCCAAAGGAAAGGCAAAAAAAACAAAAACAATGCAGTTTGGCAACAATAATGCTACAGGAATTGCTGTATGAAAGAAATGTATTTTAAAATATTGAGTTTTGATCTATCTAACCAATAGATGGGACCCTATCAGGTACTACCACTGCAGTCAGAGTGGACCTGGGAGTAATGATAATGAAGGGGTAATCCACATTCCCCTCGAGATCCTGAATTGGAACCTCACCACACCTACTATCAGCTCCTTACCTTACCACACAGATCTGAAAGCAAAATCTTTGGACCATATGACCTTTAGGCACCCCTTTCGTGATCTCGATTCGTGGGGACATTTTTTCCATTTACACAGTCAAAATCCGGTTAATTGTTAACAGATGATTTTTAGAGTTTTTTTTTTAATTTAAAACTAACCCCTAAACCTAACCCCTAACAAACAACCGGATTTTGACGGTGTAAATGGAAAAAATGTCCCACGAATCGAGATCGTGGAAGGGGTGCCTAAAGTCATATGTTCCACATCTTCTAAGTTCAGACAACTTAAAGAGATACATATATCAATTCTCAGCTGACAGGTGGCTTTGTTGGGAGTGAGAGTCTTATCCTTCTGCAGAGGTGCAGTCAGCGCTTTCTACTACCTCAGTCAACAGGACAGAGAACTGGCTGAGGGGACACACAGGAAATAAAATCAGGTGACATTGGCATGCCTTTCTCTGCCATCTATATATTAATTGTCTTGTTCCTTAATCTTCCAACTGTTATCATCCTGCAACACCCTCTGGTTAAAAATTAGACCATCCAAATCATCCAAGATGAAATGCAAAAATGTAAATTTTCTGGTGTTGCTTAATCGCCGAATTCTTATTTCTTATGAGTGTTGTCATCTCAGGTAAATAATGGACCACTCCGTTTTTATCATAAAGAAAGAAAGGGGAAGAAAAGGACATGCTATGCAGTAAGAAAGAAAGAAAGTGTAGGGGAAAGGCAGAGGTGGGGGTGAACACACAGAAGTGATAACAATAATCTGTTTCAAACAAACAATGAAAAGATGGAAAGAAAGAAAGAAAAGAGTGAGAGAGTTAAATCAAGATTATTATACTCTTTACATATTGAACTATTTTTCAATAGCTCTTAATTAAAACTTAACATCCTGTTGAGATTTTTCTAAGTCCAGAGGATTCCTATAAGGATATATTAAAAAAATGGCTAAAAATTACCTTTGCATCTAAAGTTACCTATTATTTCCCTTAAATCAAAGATTTCTACATACGTTTAATATTTAATTTAAACAAAGGCTATTGTTTGGGGCTGATTAGTTAAAATGAATGTGACTTCCAGCCGGGTGGAATGAGGTGGTATAGGACTTTAAGAGTTTTAAACATATCAAACTTTGTAATAATTAAATCATCATACTGTGGTATATCCACAGGTCCTGCTAGTATTACATAATGTTGGTTGGATCTTACAGCATGCTGAAGACATTTTTGTTTTATTCCTTTTTATTGGGTATTCAAAATTTAAAAAAAAAAAAAAAAAATTTTTTTTTTTAAATATTGATTTTTCACAGAATTTTTTAAAAAGCCTCTAGTCATAACTTGTTTTTGGCTATGTTAATTTCAATTGATTTAATGGTGAGAAAATGTGAACATTGTTTTTGTTCATAATTTTCATTATTTCCATAAGCTGAAAAAAATATTTTTTTTCTTTTTAAATCATCAGGAGTTTTTTTTTTATGTTTTCTTTTGAATGGACAAAAACTTTTCAAACTAATATTAACCTTTATTAAAGTTTGTCTTAAATATGGGGGTGGGGGGGATTTTTAAATTTGACACGCCATGTTGGACATCCCTAGTGATTATGAACGTATGGCACCTCGGAAGCAACATTCTGATTGTTCTGATAAGAAAAAAAAAAAACTCCCGAATTTGTTGGTGAGATCAAGACCATGATTGATAACAATCACAACAAATCAATCAGGTCTATAATCATCGACATGGAAATGTCTGAGGTTTTTTTTTTTTATCAGGCAGATAGTTTAATCTATTTAACCTATAGATGGTGCGGATAATGAGTTATCTCTTTACGGCCCGTTACATATTACAACTGTCCTTCATTTTCATTAATTGGCATGGATGAACACTCATAATCCACAGACGAGACCCTATCAAGTACTACCATTGCGTTTCAGAGTGGACCTGGGAGTAATGGCAATGAAGGGCTACTCCACACTCCCCAGAGTGCTAAATTGGAACCTCACCACATACAGTTTAACATCATACTCAGGACACTTAAAAAGTAATAGCTAAACACATTCTATAAGCTAAACACATCTGATAATTAAACACAACCATGAAAATATATTGATACTTGTGTTCCTTAATTGTACAACCGTTATCATCTTGCAATGGTCTCTGGTTAAAAATGAGACAGTCCAAATCATCCAAGATGAAATACAAAAATGTAAATCCTGATTATCTGCCAAATTCTTATGAGTATCGTCACCTCAGCTAAATAATGGACCATTCTGTTGTTATTATAAAAAGGGAAGAAAAAGGACATGCTACACAGAAAAAGTATAAGACAGAGGGGTGAGCACACAGAGGTAATAATGATAATCAGTTTCAATCAGAAAAGATGAAAAGAAAGAAAGAAAGAAAGAAAGAAAAAAAGCGAGAGAAAGTTAAATCAAGATTATTATACTTTTTACATATTGAACTATTTAACAATAGCTCTTAAGTACACATATCAAATGTTGTAATAATTAAATTATGGCCCATATGACCTTTAGGCACCCCTTTTTTGATCTCGTTTCATCTGGATATTTTTTTCATTTACACCGTCAAAATCCGGTTGTTTGTTAACAGATGATTTTTAGAGTTTATTTTTTTAATTATAAAACTAACCCCTAACCCTAACCCCTAACAAACCGAATTTTGATGGTGTAAAAAGGGGTTCCTAAAGGTCTTATGGTCCTAAATTATCATACTGTGGTATATCCACAGGTCCTGCTAGTGAAAATATAAAAATTGGGTTTATATACTCACAATCAGATGCTGTCGAGCTTGATAGACACTTTCAATTGGGCCTGTAATGTAGACTGTTCCCTTCCGGAGTGGGTTCACATTATTAGGTTCTGGGAAATAGACACTGGCCCCTGTCCTCTGCATTATTTGTTTGATATTCATATCACCTCGGCCAATCATGAATAAATGGTGTTGAGGGGCAATTTCCAATTGCATACTGACAGGTAAGCTCACCTGAGGAGAAACAAAAAATAGATTTTACAAGTCAGTGAAAAAAAGATCAATGAAAGGTTTAGTTTGGTTTCGTTTGTTGGATTTTATGGCATGTCAACCTGGGTTGGGTTATTTTATGCTGAAGACATTTTATTATATTCAAGGCTTTTTTCTTTTTCAATTCAAAAATTTTTTTTTTGAACTTATTTTTTGGAAACATTTTTTTTTAAATTCTTTTTTTTTTTAAATTTAAACCATACATGGGTTGTGGATTGGTTGACTGGTTATGTTTTATGGCAGGTCAACCCTTGTTGGGTTATTTTATGCCAAAGACATTTTGGTTTTATTCATTCTTGTTGGGTATTTAATTTTTTTTTTTTTTTAAACTCAATTCTTTTTTTTAAACATTTTTTTAAACTCATTTTTTATGCTGAAGACATTTTATTATATTCAAGGCTTTTTTTTTTTTTTTTCAATTCAAATTTTTTTTTCTTGAACTTATTTTTTTTTTAAAACTCATTTCTTTTAAAACTCATTTTTTTCTATTTAAACTATACATTGGTTGTGGATTGGTTTGTTTGTTTATGTTTTATGGCATGTCAACCCTTGTTGGGTTATTTTATGCTGAAGACGTTTTGGTTTTATTCATTCTTGTTGGGTATCTAATTTTTTTTTTTTAAACTCAATTCATTTTTTTAAACATTTTTTTAAACTCATTTTTTCTATTTAACCCATAGATGGGACCCTAATAGGTACTACCACTCTAGGTCAAAGTGGACCTGGGAGTAATGGCGTTGAAGGGGTATCCATATTCCCCAGAGCTCCAGAATTTAAATTTCACCCTTAGATTCAGTTTAACGTCTCACCCAAGACACCAAGACCCTCAGCCACTGCCTTCTAGCACAAAAGGGTTTGCCGTAAGGGCAATAGGGTCAGGACAATCATATAGGCATTAGGGCTTGACATGACCAGATCAGAGGATGAATAGTCAGAATTAACAAACCAGAAACAGAGCATCAAACATGAGACACAACCAAAGGAAAGAGAAACTACCCATAATGGCATGTCAACATATCTAGGGTTATTTTATGCCTAGAAGTTATTGTACATATCTATTTACATTTTCTGACTACTATTACCCTTCATTTTCTTAATTCTACTTGTTGGTATCCGATGGCTTCTGGTGGCCATGGTCTTTGCCTCTGTGGGTAACTCGTGACAAGCCACTTGCTAGCTACTTGTGTGCCCACCAGCAGGCCATCTAAGCATCTCTGTATGCGATCAGTCAGGAAACAGTGCAAAATCCTCATCTACAGGATCAATAAACTCAATTCTTGGATGGCCCTCTTACTTTTTTTAAAATACTTATCTTTGACTTCGTATTCTGTTATTCTGCGGTATTACCTATTTTATTGTCTTCTAAGCCATCCACTATTCTGTTATTCTGCTATTCAGTGGTATTACCTATTTTATTGTCTTCAATGCTGTCTGTTATTCTGCTATTTTGTGGTATTGCCTATTTTATTATCTTCAGTGCTGTCTCTTATTCTGTTATTCTGCGGTATTACCTATTTTATTATCTTCAATGCTGTCTCTTATTCTGTTATTCTGGTATTACCTATTTTATTATCTTCAATGCTGTCTCTTATTCTGTTATTCTGCTATTCTCTGGTATTACCTATTTTATTATCTTCAATGCTGTCTCCTATTCTGTTATTCTGCTATTCTGCGGTATTACCTATTTTATTATCTTCAATGCTGTCTCTTATTCTGTTATTCTGCTATTCTCTGGTATTACCTATTTTATTATCTTCAATGCTGTCTCCTATTCTGTTATTCTGCTATTCTCTGGTATTACCTATTTATTATCTTCAATGCTGTCTCTATTCTGTTATTCTGCTATTCTGGTATTACCTATTATTATTATCTTCAATGCTGTCTCCTATTCTGTTATTCTGCTATTCTCTGGTATTACCTATTTTATTATCTTCAATGCTGTCTCCTATTCTGTTATTCTGCTATCAATGCTGTCTCTTATTCTGTTATTCTGCTATTCTCTGGTATTACCTATTGTAACGTATTGGGTTCTATTAGCGATACGTATCGTAGTGGGATCAGTTAGGGATCTATTACGTTGGGGTACCAGTTCGTATTTAACCTTAGTGCCTTTCCTTCTTCGGCACTACTACTCGTATATTCGTACGCACAGCAGTTTGTTTACATACACGGACCCAGGTCTAGCAGTCAGTCTTAGCTAGCCCCAAAATCCTTCTCCCACTTCTTTTGGTCAAGGGAAAGGTATCACGTTTACGCACGCCGCGTGCTCCTCGTTACGGCCAATTTGACGTGTTGACAAGCTTACACTTTAATGACTTTCATTCATGAGTACGATTTCTTTGCGATAGTGACTTTTACTATCTTGTTTGTATCGTGAGTCCATTCATAAAATGATTTCTTTCGTTGTAAATAGAGCAGACTACAACACCAGGTTTTTAACTTCTCAAAAGTTTATTATGTTTCAAACTTCTTCTAACTTTTGAGAGAGAGAGAGCCCCGAATAATCTGTCTTAGCAAGAGGTGTATTTTAACTGGATTCAACTTCGAGTTTTTAGTCCTTAGTATACTTCTCGGTGAACAAGCTTTTCTCAGCCTCTCCTTATCGTCCTTCGCGACTACAGTTCCATACGATCACTCAACTGCTCTGCTCGCAGACTCCAACCCAACTCACTCCAAATCCAACTCTAACTGACCTCTTGTGATCCTATCCGCGGGTCTTAAATAGTATTTCCAAACAATCCTCCAGAAGGTTCCACCCTAGAACGTTCGAGACCTTTCGATTCTTTCTATTTTGTTCCAATCTCACTGGTCAACCAAAGTTCACTAACCTAAACATCAAAGGCTTCTTGGTGCCCAGAGGACTGGTTTTTCCTTAATCCTAGACTTATCGTCTGCTTTCTCTCATTAAAAGATGTTATCTATCCTATCTACTTTTTTCGGTGATTCCACAAAGACCACCCAGCAATCTAAGATAATCGGTAGTACATTTTTCTAAGGTTCTTTTCCAAGTCTGGCACAAGGCCACAAATATAGGTGCTGGGCGCGGCGATTATATAACACTATTTTATTATCTTCAATGCTGTCTCCTATTCTGTTATTCTGCTATTCTGCGGTATTAACTATTTTATTGTCTTCTATGCAATCCACTATTCTGTGGTATTACCTATTTTATTGTCTGTTGTCTCTTCTATTCTGCTGTTCTTGGTTCTTATCTTTTTTATTATCTTCTATGCTGCTATCCTCTCTGTTTTTCTGGGACTTCCTGATTGCATCACCCCCACCCCCACCTATTTCTTATGACTTATTCACATAAAAAGGAGTCAGAGTCAGAGGTGCCAAAAATAGAGGAATCAGATTTAAAGGTTTTGTGTTCCAACTCCACAGCGCTGCTCCAAACCCATTCTACATTTTGGTTTTCTTAGATTATATTTCGGCATTTTGCTCTGTAAATAATTGCAAGGATGTTTAAGGTCCACTTACCCCAACACTGTTCATGAGGTGCTCCATAAGGCGCGCTGTAGCTTCTTTTACCATCTTGGCATTGTAGACTGATCCTCGGACAGTGATAATGGTCAAGTATGTACGTGGTTTCTGTTTAAAGGTGATGGTCACATTGTACACCTGCTGCAGGTGTAACAAATGGGATGAAGATGGATCTGGATACGGAGGTGACAGGGACATTTCAAAGATGAACACAAGAGGAAGCAGGTCCTAAAAGATGAAGAAAAAAACAAGAGAATGAAATGTATTGAAATCTTATTAATAATTGTTGGTTGGTTGGTTGGTTGGTTGGTAGGTATTTAACAGCATATCAACCCTCATGGTTATTTAATGTCTTGTTATATATCAATATATATATATATATATCAATGTTTTTTGGAGGATATGTGCTTAATTGAAGTCATACCTAATTTTGAAAATTAATTAGTTAATATTTAATGAATTTAGGCGGGCATATGTGCTATGTCTATAACCTTGCTGATGAGACCTAATAGGTCGAAATGTACATTCAGGGATTGACATTTTCTCGATTTGTTTAGCCTTACATTTGAACATATATGCTCGCCTAAATTCATTAATTATTAACTAATTAATTTTCAAAATTAGGTATGACTTCAATTAATCACATATCCTCCAAAAATTGTCAGCTAAAAGCCATATCAAATAAACACATTGTTTATTTACTTACTCTCATATATCAATGTGTATGGTTTGCACTATTATACTTGAAGAAGCGGTAGTAATCCAATGTACAGTGTTATTAGAAGAGTGCTCAATATCTGTGATAGAGCGTTGATAGATAAATAAATGAATAAATAAAAGGTTTAGCTTTTTTTTTATTATCATTGGAACAATTATTACAACCGTTCGGTTTCTTGCTATGGCATTCGTCAGAAAAAGCAATTCGAATGGCATTGCAAGAAACCAAACAGTTGTAATAATTGTTCCAATGATAATTAAAAAAAAGCTAAACCTTTTATTTATATATATATATATATATATATATATATATATATATATATATGAGGAAAAAATGAGTAAAGAAAAGTAATGTAGATGGATGAAAATGAATTTTATCGATATCACTTTTAATCGATATCACTTACACGTGTTTCAGTCTGTTTATCAAAATGTATACGGATTTACGTTATTATTATTATTAAAATAATCAGATGGAGTTGAAATGATTATTTTAATAATAATAATAACGTAAATCCGTATACATTTTGATAAACAGACTGAAACACGTCTAAGTGATATCGATTAAAAGTGATATCGATAAAATTCATTTTTATCCATCTATATTTCTTTTCTTTACTCATTTTTTCCTCATATTGTCGGATTCATTTTCCATTCTTACATATATATATATATATATATATATATATGGGAGTAAATATGGAAATAAATCCGACAATATTAAGAAATTTGAAAAAACAAGTGTTCCAAAAATGAGGTGAATTTATTTATCGACGCTTAAACGTTTCGGTTTCTTTAAAACTTCATCAGGATGTATTAAGGGGTGAAGAAATTGATGGATGTTTTATAGATGACAGGAGATAAAAAAATCTTTATAAAAAATTTTTTTTATTGTGTAACTGTATTTGTTCAGCGTTATATTTTTGAAAGACGAGTCACGATCCGTCTTTCAAAAATATAATGCTGAACAAATACAGTTACACAACAAAAAAAAAAAAAATGTTATAAAGATTTTTTTATTTCCTGTCATCTATAAAACATCCATCAATTTCTTCACCCCATAATACATCCTGATGATGGTTAAAAGAAACCGAAACGTTTAAACGTAGATAAATAAATTCACCTCATTTTTGGAACACTTGTTTTTCAGATTTCTTATATATATATATATATATATATATATATATATATATATATATATATATATAAAAGTAATTGGTAATTTGATTGAAGCATTGTTAAGTATGTTATAAAATAATAAAATTCGAAAGCAATACAATGCGTAAAAAATAAAGACAAATAACTAGACATATAAAACATCTTTTTGTCTTTATTTTTTACGCATGGTATTGCCTTCGAATTTTATTATTTATATATATATATATATATATATATATAGTGAGAGAGAGAGAGAGAGAGAGAGAGAGAGAGAGAGAGAGAGAGAGTCAGTTTAGTTCAGTCGGTAGAATACTTGTGTAGGAATTGCAAGGTTTCTGGTTTGATACCAGCCCTCACCAACTCAGCGTATGAGTAGCACAGGGATCTGTGGACTTGAGAGTAATGGTGATAAAGGGGTACTTCATACTTGCAGAGTTCCAAAATTGGAACTTCCTCAATAGATGCAGTTTAATATCACAACCAGGACACCAAGACTCTCAGCACATATATAATAAAAAAGGGTTAGGGTTTGCCACAAGAGCAATACAGTTGGGACAATCATATAGATGCTAGGGCTTGACGTGACCAGCCTATTCATCAGAGAGGGCTTCTCCAACTGCCTATCTAGCCTAAATAAGGAACAAAGTGGAGTGAGAAACTGGTAAGTGAACAGTTCGAGATATTCATCTTGAACTGTTCAGCTACCAGTTTCTCTTTTTTAACCCTTTGCCAACCGTGTCCAATTGACCTTGCTGAAGGTGAATTGGAGTTTGAGCAAAAATAAACAAAAAAAAATACTTACTCTAATCTGTATTCGTGCACTTTCAACCCCACTTGGCTGACCTGCTATCGACACCTGAAATAAAAGAAAATATTATTGTTTTACTATTTCTCTGAATGTTTGAGATGAGGCTTGATGATTACTATTATCTGCGTTATTCGGACTATTGTCCTCATCTTCATTGTTATCTGTACAACGTTTCGGCCAATGTGCCCTCCGACCTTCTTCAGGTATTTTTTGTTGGACTCAGGAACCTTCTTTTTGGACTCGGGAACTTTCTTGTGGTAATCGGGAGCCATCACAGAACTTATTGTTTTATTCTTAAACGTATTAAAAGCAATCCTATGTATGATTTTATATTTAAATCAATTAGAAAAAAAGTAAAAATAAGTGTAATCTATTTTGTGTTCATATTTAATTTAATTAGTCTTTCTAATTCAATATAATATTTAATTGTATTAAAACCTAAATACTTGTTTTATGCATGGAATTCTTTAGTTAGCATGAAATCTTTCTAGAAATTTCGGTTAGCATGAGATTTGCAGATCCAGAGATATCCCATCCTGCCACTGAAAGATATCCCATCATGCCACTGAAAGGTATTCCATCATGCCACTGAAAGGTATCCCATCATGCCACTGAAAGGTATCCCATCATGCCACTGAAAGAAAGGCTGTGAATGGCTCCTATAAGTATCATATGGCATGATCTCTCAGAGTCTGAAATATTCACTGTATGGTATATGGTAGAATAATGCTCTGTTCAAAATATTGGGCTTTTAGTATATAATAAAAAATAATTCTCAACCCAAAATATTGGGCCTTTGGGATAAAAATTTTAAACACTTGAAGGTATAATAACTAAATAGAAATGAAGTGTTAACATGGTTTTTTTATCCCCTTTTATTTAAAGAAATTATTGTCACAATGTTTATAGCACTTATCTGCTTTCTATCGTATTCCTAAAATCCTGTAATCGAGTTAAAACATGGTTATTTCCTAGTTGAGTAACATGATATGATCCAGAAAAACCAGAACCCAATTTATCTATTTTCCCATTAAACTAACCCTAAACCCCAACCCCACTCCTAGTTGAATAACATAATATTACAGGGTGATCCAGAAAAAACAGAACCCACAAATTTTATAATAAACTGTTAATTTTAATTTTTTTTCCAACAAGGTGTTAGGGTTAGGGTTTAGGTTAGGGTTGGGATTAGTTTAATGGGAAAATAAATAAATAATTTGGGTTCTGTTTTTTCTGGGTTGTATCTCAACTAGGAAATAACCTAAAACATTTTATAACCTTGCCCTAAGTTTTAGAACTTTAGCCCCATGAACCCCTGCTACACTGCCCCTCAGGTCACACTGAACTCACAAAAATAATCAAATATAAAATAATTTAAATTGCACACCCAGGATGCAGACTTATATGGCTTGTTATTTCCTTTAAAAGAAACTAACAAATATATTTACCTTCTGCCGGGTGCAAGTATTTAAGTTTTAATGTAATAAAATATTATATTAAATTAGAAAAGCTAATGAAACTAAATAAGAATGCAGATAAAAAGTTTGTTTGTTTGTTTGTTTTGTTTTACGGCATATCAACCTCAGTGGGTCATTTAATGCCGATAAAGTTTTGAAATAAATCAATTCTTAATGGATAATACAATTTTTTTATAAATACATTTTTCTATTTAACCCATAGATGGGACCCTAACAGGTTCTACCACTCTGGGTCAGAGTGGACCAGGGAGCAATGGTGATGAATGGGGTGCTCCACATTCCCCAAACCTCCAAAACTGGAACCTCACCATCAGATAGAGTTTAACGTCATTCCCAGGACATGTAGACCCGCAGCCACCGCCTTCTAGCACCCATATGATAAAAAGGGTTTGGGGCTTGCCATAAGGGCAATAGGGTTGGGAAAATCATATAGGTGCTGATTGATCGGAGGGGGCCTCTCCGACTGCCTGTCTAGCCCAAGATAGGGCCAAAGTGGAGTATTGCATGTCATGAATTGCTCATCCACCTGGGCTCTATCCTTAAGCATCCGGGTCGCCACCCACGGCCAACAGGTGGCCCCATTGGGGGAGTCTTACCCCTCTGCAGAGGTGCAGTCGGTGCATTCTAACGCCCCACCGACAGGGCGGCAGATAAAAAGACTTGATACAAAAAATAGAGCAACTGAAACTTACTCTTCCATTCCCGTCTTTCATTGCTAAATTTTCCTAATTGTATTATTTAGTTAAAATAGGAAGTAAAGAATAAAATTATACTTACTTTTTGTTTAGATTTCTTTTAAGATTTATCCTCAAAATTTTTGTTCATATTTATTAGAATAAAACCAAACAATTAAAAATCAATAATACCAAGCACATTTTTTAATAAATTTTATTATCAATATGCAAATTAGCCTTCCTGTTCATACAGTAAATCGCTATTTTGTTGTATATATAATACAATTGCATGCTATTAGTATGTAGATATGGTCAATAGTATTAATAATGTAAAACAATTTGATTAATAATTGAGGTTTAAATAAAAATAAAATCATGGAGAATGTGAGGTAAATAACTAAGGGAATTGTGAATTGAGTAGTGATATAGTTTCAGTTATAAACAAAGAGACTCACAATCTCCATTATAATAAGATACATACAGAGTATGTCAAAATCTTATTATAATGGAGATTATGAATGTCACCAAAATTACGTCACCACCACTGTCAAAATTTCCTTAGTTATTTATGTCATATTCTCAATGGTTATTAAATAATCATTATTATTATTTAATCCCAATTAGCATCTTATTTATTAATGTTATCACTATTAAAGTCTGAGTGATTGGTTGGATCGCAGTGGTGGAGGAGCCACTGTGAGTGGCTAAAAGTAGACAAAAAGTTAAATTCTAAATACTAACCTGATTACTTTTCTCTTGGACGTTGTTGCCTCGATTTGAGTCAGGGAAGTGGATATGGCATCCGGTCCCTTGCATCACTTTCTTAATATTGTTCCCTCCCTTCCCAATGACATGCGAGTGGTCAGTATGTGATACGTCCATTTTTAAGGTGACTCGGTTGCCCTGGAAACAAAAGAGAGAAAAAAACATCAACATCAAATATTAACCAAAGTTTTTTTTTTAATTATCATTTACTCGATAAAATACAAGTCTAATGAATTTTACAATTCATCAGATAACTGTCCACCTGTCCTACTAAGGAAGGCTCCATCAGTTTTTGCTAGATTTTATTCATTAGTCAAAATATGCCTTTGCATAAGTACACCTTGGTTTGTTGAGGCTAATAATGCTCTGTATTACCATAAATGGCTAACAATGCCCTGTATTACCAAAAACAGCTAACAATGCCCTGTATTACTAAAAATAACTGATAATGTCCTGTATTACTAAAAATAACTAATAATGTCCTGTATTACCAAAAACAGCTAACAATGCCCTGTATTACTAAAAACGACTAATAATGCCCTGTATTACTAAAAACGACTAATAATGCCCTGTATTACCAAAAACAGCTAACAATGCCCTGTATTACTAAAAATAACTAATAATGTCCTGTATTACTAAAAATAACTAATAATGTCCTGTATTACCAAAAACAGCTAACAATGCCCTGTATTACTAAAAACGACTAATAATGCCCTGTATTACTAAAAACGACTAATAATGCCCTGTATTAAAAAACGACTAATAATGCCCTGTATTACCAAAAACAGCTAACAATGCCCTGTATTACTAAAAACGACTAATAATGCCCTGTATTACTAAAAACGACTAATAATGCCCTGTATTACCAAAAACGACTAATAATGCCATGTATTACCATAAATGGCTAACAATGCCCTGTATTACTAAAAACGACTAATAATGCCCTGTATTACTAAAAACGACTAATAATGCCATGTATTACCATAAATGGCTAACAATGCCCTGTATTACTAAAAACGACTAATAATGCCCTGTATTACCAAAAACGACTAATAATGCCCTGTATTACCATAAATGGCTAACAATGCCCCATATAACAATAAACTTTTATTACCCTATGGTAAGTCTAGGCTGCATGACAGATAAATCTTATTATATGGAGTTGGAATAAAAAAACCTTTGACTCCAACTCCTCAAATTTTGGCACCTCTGACTTAGACTCCTCTTTATGTAATTAAGTGATTATGGCCTACAAATAAATATAAAACCACGATTCTTTTAATAATCTACTTATAAGAAGTGTGCACTGTATAACTTTACAGACTAAACTAGGGACATATAAAGGGTAAATTGAGTTAGTTTTATTGAAATGGAACACAAGTGACTTTTTGTCTCGGGATGATTTGGGATTTGATCGAGAGTGAAATATTGACAAAGCCTCATTAGAAATTGAAGGTTTTTGTTGCAACATTGTATGGGGTTTTAGGATTTAGTTGGACACACAGATCAGTACTCAGCTGTATTGCAAGTTGAGTCTGATGGGAGTTTGTACAGGGTCTGTATTAGGTTACAGCCTGCCAACTGGATGTACATGAGAAATAATAAAATTGAATTAAAATCCTGTACGCAGCGCCATGTAGGATTTAATTAGACACACAGATCAGTACTCAGTTGTATTAGATGTTGAGTCTGTTCTGAGAATACCAAAGTGAGTTAATAGGTGCTTTATATAGCAGGTTGGGTTATTACTTTTACTAGCAAAAATATGCACCCTCCGGCGCAAGTATTTAAGTTTTAATATAATAAAATATATCAAATTAGAAAGACTAATTAATGTAACTAAATAAGAATGTAGACAAAATGATTTGAAACAGAGGATGTATAATTGAAAAATAGAACAACTTTGAAACTAACTCTTCCTTTCATTTTCCATCACTCCCGTCTTTCATTGCTAAATTTTCCTAATTTGACTATCTAGTTAAATTAGGAAGTAAAGGATAAAATTATAGTTATTTCTTCTTGTTAATGGGTTTCTTTTGAAATTTATCTCTGAGATTTTTGCTCATACTTATTAAAATAAAACCAAACAATTAGAAATCCATAATACCAAACACATATTTATTAAAATCCAATTTTTAAGATCAATTTGCAAATTAGCCTTCCCGTTAACATTGTAAACTTTACCTGTACTCATAATATGTGTGTGAAGGTAAGATATAGATGTGTAATTTGAAAAAAAATTTAAAATGAGTGAAATTAATAATACTAATCTTATTTTACAAATAATACTAATTTTATTTACCAAATGTCAACCTGTCCATAATACTAAGGCTTTGTCATTTTTGGCTCAATTTCAACCAGACTTTCAGGAATTTAAAAAAAAATCTATTTAACAAAGATCATTGATTTTTTTACTCTTTGAAATTAAATTTTGACTTTGGCATTAAATAACCCATGAAGGTTGATATGCCATTAAACAAAGAAACCAAACTAACCCATCTCTTGATAGACTACAAGAGGGACATGGGTCATCTTTTAGAGACTTGACCAAAAAGAAAATGAAAAAAAACAAAAAAACAACAATAATATTGATTCCATCATGACCATTGTTGTTGTTGTTGTTATTTACATTCTTGGATGTTGCTGAAGTTTAAACAAGAACAAATCAATTTTGGAGAGCGTCTTCATGACACAGTGGTTAACGTGCTGAACTGTGACATTTGTAGTTACCAAGTTCGAACTCCAGTCGGGCTATTACATTCACTTTCAAACTAATACCTTTGGGAAAGGTATCCATTGGCTATGGGTTATCCTTTTTCTGACTTCCCCTTAACCCGTTTTGTTTTTCTATCATTCAAACATTTAGTAGAGATAAAATGTACTCTTACATATTCATGACATATTCACTTTCAAACTAATACCTTTGGGAAAGGTATCCATTGGCTATGGGTTAAATAGTACCATTACTGTTCTTCTACAAGAATGGCTTTGGCATTAAATAACCCACATAGGTTTATATGTCATTAAACAAAGAAACCAAATCCATTTTTTCATTATTACCTTTGTATCCAAAATGCTCATAATTTTCTCTTTTGCTGCCTTGACATCATTTGGCATCCCAATCACTTTGATATGAGGATCTGAAATTAAAAAAATTTTTAAATTTTAAAAAAGAAATTACAATTTTTATCTTTAAAATCTATCTATTTATCTAGCAAAAGAAAAAGAAAAAAAAAGAAAAGAAAAATGATATATGTAAAAAAAAAATATTTACCTTTTTTCGATTTAGCACCAATTTTTAATTTTGATGGCCAAGTAATTTCTGTGTTTGTCTCGGCCATGATCTGCAGAAAAAAAGAAGAAAAAAAGATACAATATTGAATATCAACATATATATATATATATATATATATATATAAAACATGTAAGAAAACAAGCTCAGTGGTAAGGTATAGGCCTGTTGGTTTGGTTTGGTTTCTTTGTTTAATGGCATACTAACCTTTATGGGTTATCTAATTCCAAAGCCATCCTAGTAGAATAGCAGAAAAGTAAAAGTAAAGTCGTTGGGGTGGCCTAAAGTCGCCAATCAGCGAGGGAGTCTATCCCCTTTTCATTAGCGCTAGACCAAGGAGATTGTTTTTTGGCGTCTGAAGTGGGGCGCCACACCTACTATCAGCTACTTACTTTACCGCACAGATCCCTGAGCTACTCATACACTGAGTTGGTGGTATTGAACTAGGAACCTTGTGGCTTCTAGCCGAACGCTCTACCGACTGAGCTAATTAAATAACCTATAGCTGGGGGTGGGGGGGTGAAAGGTTCCATACCTTTCCCAAGTGTACTAGTCTGCAAGCAAACTTAATAGCAAGACTGGAATTTGAACTCATTATTTTACAAGTATTTTCTTCCTGTGTTAACCTTAATTTCGCTTCACTCTTTAACCTGGCACTTACTTTGATTGTTTGTTTTACAGCATATCAACCTCAAAAGGGTCATTTAATGCCTATAAAGTTTTGAAATAAATTAATTCTTAATGGATACCCAATTTTTTTTATAAACACATTTTTCTATTTAACCCATAGATGGGACCCTAACAGGTACTACCACTCCGGGTCAGAGTGGACCAGGGAGCAATGGTGATGAAGGGGTGCTCCACATTCCCCAAACCTCCAGAACTGGAACCTCACCATCAGATAGAGTTTAACATCATTCCCAGGACATGAAGACCCTCAGGCACTGCCTTCTAGCACCCATATGATAAAAAGAGTTGGGGCATTCCATAAGTGCAATAGGGTTGGGGCAATCATATAGGTGCTAGGGCTTGACTGACCAACTGATCGATGGAGGGGGCTGGCATTCTTCGAATGGCACCAAATTTTTTATAATATTGACTTTCCTGTTATGTTGTTATTGATAATTATTTGTGTCCCCAACCCATATTTGATTTGGGTCCCCAGTGACAGGGGACAAGCCCTGGGGGCAAAGTCACTGGAGAAAGGGATCACAAAATGTAGAGTCCATTTCAAAGGCCAAATTAGTGCATTTAACTTATACATCAATTAGCCAATCAAAAGGGATGTTGATTACACACCCACCATCCTTTCATTACACACACAAGTACACAAATAACTTAAACATGTTTTTTTTTTCAGTTACTAAAGTTCACAGATCAATAGGGACCTCCAATTTGAACTGTCAAATTTACCCCCCCCCCCCTTCCCCTATTTAACACAATGAAACTTGAATAAAGGTTAATATTATCTTGAAAATATTTGGACCATTCTAAAGAAGAAGAAAAAAAAAAAATACTCCTGATGATTTAAAAAAAATTTTGGCTTACTGAAATAATGAAAATTATGAATGCAAACAATGTTTACATTTTCACAACGTTAAATCAATTGAAATTTAACGTAGTCAAAAACAAATTATGACTACCTGCTTAAAAAAAAAGATTCTATGAAAAATCAACTAACAGTCAAATTTTTATGAAAATTTCTGTAATTATTTACCCGTTGATAAAATTATGTTTAAAATAAGTTTTTCCTAAAATATATTGGGGAAATATTTTTTACGGGGTCTCCCTCTCATTTTATTTTATGAAATATGAAAAAATGTACCCATAAAAAATGACTTCATTTTTTTCAATAAAAGATAAGAGTCTGAATAATTATATCAGAAGATTTTTATAATTTTCTATACAGGATCTTTTTCAGTAAAATAACCATGAATACAGAATTCGGCTAAAAAATATCAATAAAGAAACTGACCCTGTTGTAAAAAAAATAAATGGATTGTTTTTATTTATTTTTCAAGATAATGGTGAGTAATTTTTTCCCAATCGGATAGTTTTATCTTTAAAATAACTATTTTTCTTTGTAACAACTCTTTATATTCGTTATTATTTTTTTGCGAGATTTTTAAAAAAAGGTTCAAAAATATTTTCATTTCTTCTTTCAATATGGCCTAAACTGATCACGTGATGTGTTTTGGTGGTACCTACAGATCAATAATTAGTATTTGTAACTCATAGGAAATCAACATTTTTTTGTTTTATGGAAAGTCTGTGTGTGTGTATTATATCTTATTATAATGGAGATTGTGTGTTTTTCTGTCTGTAACCGAAACTCTATTACTATTCAAGTCACAATTCCCTTCAGTTATTTACGTCACTTTCTCCATGATTTTATTTTTATTTAAATCTCAATTATTAATAAAAATTCTTTTACATTATTAATACTGTTGACCATTTCTACATACTAATAAAATGCAATTGTATTTACATATACAACAAAATAGCGGTTCACAGTGTGAATGGGAAGGCTAATTTGCATATTGATCTTAAAAATTTGATTTTAATAAATATATGCTTAGTATTATTGATTTCTAATTGTTTGGTTTTATCTTATTGAATATGAGCAAAAATCTCGGGGATAAATCTTAAAAGAAATCCATTAACAAGAAGAAGTAACTGTAATTTTATTCTTTACTTCCTATTTTAACTAAATAGTTAAATTAGGAAAATTTAGCAATGAAAGACGGGAGTAATGGAAAATAATGGAAGAGTTAGTTTCAAAGTTGTTGAATTTTTCAATCATGCCCCCTCTGTTCCAAATCTTTTTATCTGCATTCTTATTCAGTTTCATTAGCCTTTCTAATTTAATTTGATATTTTATTATATTAAAATTTAAATACTTGCACCCGGAGGGTATATATATATATATATATTATATATATATATATATATATATATATACATACATATATATATATACATATATATATATATATATATATACATATATATATATATATACATATATATATATATATATATATAAAACACATTTCACCGTTATATACTGTGTGTAAAACATGACTTAACTGATACACATTTCATATTTATATACTTTAGTATAGAAATATGAAATATGTATCAGTTAAGTTGTGTTTTACACATCTTTATTTCTTAATGTCAACGTTTGGCCCCTAAAGTTCAGCTATCTAACCTCCCTCCGCCACCATGTTTGTCAACTCTCTTCTGGCATTTAGCAACTCATTGGATAATCCGGGGGTAGTGGGGGGGGGGACTGATATCAACCATTATGGTGACCCCTGTTTCTGATAAAGGCATTTGTATTTAATTCTTTTGTAAAGCGTTTTTACACGGTTAATATATCTGGACACTTGCAAACCAATTTGGTTCGGTATTGAGTTCAGCCCCCCTCCTACACACACACACACACACGCCATTGAGTGCTCCCCATTACACTGGCCTTGTACCAGACTGACCTTTGTGAATAACAATTCAGTTGATTACGAGGGAATTATGGTTAGCATGGTAATTTTGAAATGAACTTCTAGAATGGGTGCTACTTTGGTATGTGATCTCCATGCCAACGTGATCTACAAAAGTCAAATTTTATTTTAGTACTTGAAGCGGCTACCCGCCGTCGCCTGGGTAGAAGTGCGGGCAAAAAAAGTTAGTCTCCCAGATCAATTATTACTGAATCACGAGTTGGATCCTCACAGGATGTCCCATTAAAAAAAGTGCACAGACACTCTGAAAAGAAAAATTAATATCTTCTATTTAAAACCTTAAATGCAAAAAAAAAAATGTTACTAATTTATTTTTTATTTATCTTCACAAATATTAATCAAATCCTCATAATTTTTTGCATAAAATCTACTTTCAGTAATAGTGAATGTGTGCGTATATATATATATATATATATATATATATATATATATATATATGGGAAAAATGGACAAAAAGGAATAACTCGAAACAAATAGATGTAGAGATATATATTTCATTCCGAGTTAAGCGGTACTTCTTCAGTCAATTTATTAAAACATCGTACATACACTTGTATTTATAGAAGAAAAAGTGAGTTGTATTACTCACCAAACTCTCCCCCACCCACTCATTTTCTCTTCTATAAATACAAGTGTATTGTACAATGCTTTAATAAATTGACCGAAGAAGTACCGCTTAACGCGGAACGAAATATATCTCTCTCCACATTTGTTTTAAATTATTCCTTTTTGTCCATTTTTCCTTTATCCTTACCACATTGTCGGATTTACTCCAACCCTCCTATCTTCATATATATATATATATATATATATATATATATATAGTCCTTAATTGTTTTATTTTTGTAAATTCCACAAACTACCCTTTATATATGTATAGATAGATAGATATATAGATGTAATCGAAGTACAGTGGTACCTTAACTTACGAGTTTAATTCGTTCCACTCGTAACTCAATTTCTTTGTATATCAAATCAATTTTCCCCATTGAAATAAACTGAAATGCCATTAATCCGTTCCAGACAAAAACATCCCAATTGTTTGTTACGATTTTTTGAAAAAGAAAAATACCACTGTAAACGTAATAAAATAGAATGTAATGAATTATGTGCTGTAATATGTTTTAATGTTTATTTTTTGTAAATATTTGGCTTTACTTGCAAATCGGTTGGAAAATTAGGGTGTCCCAGAAAAAACAGAACCCAAATTATTCCTTACCATGTAGTGGCTATAACCCGTGAATAAAGCCTATAACCTAAAACTACCTTTTGTCTTTGTCTCTTCCTTTTCTTGGAAGATGGGGTTAAAAGTAAACCCTAGGAACAGGCACAAAGAACAAGCAGCTGCCTTTTAAACATAAAACATTAAACTTCGTAACTGAATCACTACGCAACAACTTTAAATCTATAAAACATCGATTAAAGCTGTCGTTTAATTTTCTAAAACCTTATAAATGAATTAACGAATTTTTAAGTTATGTTTTCTTTAGAGGTTGATTTTTATTCAAAGTATTAATCCCAGTTGAGAAATTAAAAATATATACATTGACTTCATTTCATATTCCACTAACATCTATCCAGTAGACCATGGTAAAAAAAAACTCACGCTACTGAATTCACAGTTTACAACAAAACATTAGACATGAATCTTATTATAATGGAGATTGAGTGTTTGCAAATGAAATTATATCACTACTCAAGTCACAATTCCTTAGTAATTTACGTTACATTTAAACCTCAATTATTTATAAAATTGTTTTAAATTATGAATACTCTTGGCTTTATTTACATACTATTAACATGCAATTGTATTTATATATACAACAAAACAGTGGTTTACAGTGTGAACGGGAAGGCTAATTTGCAAATTGATATTAAAAATTTGATTTTGATGAATATGTGCTTGGTATTATTGATTTCTAATTGTTTGGTTTTATCTTAATGAATATGAGCAAAAATCTCGGGGATAAATCTTAAGAGAATTCCATTAACAAGAAGAAATAACTGTAATTTTATTCTTTACTTCCTATTTTAACTAAATTGTTAAATTAGGAAAATTTAGCAATGAAAGACGGGAGTGGAAGAGTAAGTTTTAGTTGTCTATCTTTCGATTATACACCCTCTGTTTCAAATCTTTTTATCTGCATTCTTATTTAGTTTCATTAGCTTTTCTAATTTAATATAATATTTTATTACATTAAAACTTAAATACTTGCACTCGGAGGGTGCATATATTTGCTAGTAATAATAATGAAATTTTGGATTATTATATATTTGCTAGTAAAAAATAATGACTATTTTTTGATTTTATCTTAATTTCAATTTAATTCTAAATTTAATTTTAATTTAATTCAGTCTACCGGGTTGAGAACCAGTCGGTTTAAAACTTTTCAGGAAACCTGAACGACAGGGAAAAAAAATTGCAGATATGATTTACCAAAATAGTTCTGTAGAGCCTTTCACGACAAAATACAGAGCAAAACTGACAAGGAAGGAAGAGCAAGTGTGTGTGTGGGGGGGGTACTAGTGAGGAAACAAACCAGCAAGGCCTGGCTAAAGTGGAGAGGTTGGGGATTAAAAGGTCATTATTAGAATAAAAAAACAACAAAAACAACAAAGATGACAAAACAATATTTGAATCAAGTCACAAAAAGAGGACAACGGAAAACAGGAAACAAAACGTGGGGTAAAAAAGTGGGACGTGGGGGTGGGGTGATGTAGTCATTGTCCGTTAGCCCCTACCCACCCCAGCACTTTCTATTAAGGGAGATACCTGACTAAAATTCCTTATTTTAACACCCAGTGACCCCCAGACCTTACCCCTCCTCCCACAAACCTGCACCCCTCAGGCTGTTGGAGGGGGGGGGGTAATTAAGGATAATTTACAGAGTGACAGAATCGCTTGTTTGGCATCTTCCGACTGATATTTATAATAATTGGCAGAAAAGGATTTTACAAGTATATTTTCCAAGTGTACTTGAAATTGGAGAATGACGATGTATATTCAAAAGATAATTTGGTGCTTGTCCAGAACAGCCCGCCAATGAATTTATGCTAATTCTGAGGTAATGTGCGTATTTACCCAACACCCCCCTCCGTGATCACAGAGTGAAACTAAAGGAAATCGAAAAACAAGATAAATATCTGAACCTTGCAAGAGAACTGAAGAAAAAAAAAAGCGAAACATGAAAGTGACAGTCGTGCCAATAACAGTCGGAGCCCTCGGAACAATCCCAAAGAAACTGGAAAAGAGACTGGGGAAACTGTATATCCGGGGAAGGATTGACACCGTCCAGACCACAGCACTACTGAAATCGGCTATAATACTGAGGAGAGTCCTGGTGAACTGATGAGACTTGTTACACAGACTTTAGTGAAGGGCACCAGTTACTACTGGTACGAAAACTCGAGTAGTAGTTTGTTCTACGGCATATCAAACCTCGGTGGGTCATTTAATGCCAGCAAAGGTTTGAAAGATTCGTAGCGATAGTTTGGATGAAAATTATTTAAACTCAATTTTTTTATAAACACATTTTGTATTTTACCCATAGATGGAACCCTACTACTTCGGGTCAAAGTTGACCTGGGAGTAATGGTGATGTAGAGGTGCTCCAAATTCCCAGAGCTCCAGAATTGGAACTTCACCATCAAATAGAGTTTAATCTCATTTTCAGGACACAAAGACCCCCAGCCACCACCTTTTAGCACATATATGATAAAGAGCGTTGGGGATTTTCCATAAGGGTAATAGGGTTGGGACAATCATATAGGTGCTAGGGCTTGATATGACCAGCCGATTGATCGTGTGGTGAGCCGGAAGTTAACGCTTTGAAAGCAGAAATGGAATGACGAAAGTGGGAGGTTTGCACAGGAGATCAGTGCAGGTAGAAAGAAAAAAAATAGAAATATTAAAAATTATAATTTTCAACCAATCAAAAAAAAAGAAGCTTAAAAAAAAGACCGATTTCGATCCTAAGGAATGATATAAAAAGGAGATTTTAAAGAACAGAAGTGAAGACAAACTTATGCTTAAATATTCCATGTCGCTCGACTCCGAAATATTTGCCTACCGTTGAAGGTATTACAAGTTATATCTTTCTCTCTCTAAAAGTTATTTCACTGCTGGTATATTGAGCATTACCTTTTTTTTTTTCAGTTGGAGTTGATTCAACACTTTCTTTTTCTAATTACATGAACTTTTAAAAAAGCCTATTCTCCAGGACTTGGATCAGTATTTTTGACTACTGTAATATTTGTTTTAATACACATATTACTTGTTGAATTTATGAGTTATTTGTTTTTCTGTCTTAATACATGTGACCATATTATGCGTTTGTTGTAATTTATATATATATATATATATATATATATATATATATATATATATATATATATATATTATAGTAGGCGTGTGCAAAACGCGGGCTTTCGAAATGCCCGCATAATTGTTAAAAATATTTTAAACGTCAATAAAAAATGGAAAATTAACTTTTTAATGTTTTCTTTTACGTTTAATATAAAGAACAATTCCAAGTTTATGTGTTATAAAAAAGAAAAAACAAATTTCTCTCACATAAAACCTAAATTTTTGTATTTAAAAGTAAATTTCCGTAAATTCCCGTAAATTCTTAATCTTTGTTGACATAGTTATCACATCTTGACGTGTGCACTATTTGTATGGAGGATCGTACGTATGATCATTTATTTTCTGAAGCAAAAACAAATTACTAATTTAGCATTTCCTTGATGTCTCACGATTTAACTTATGTACCTCAACGACCCAGCTCTACAACAACAACAACTACAAGAGTTTTCCTCAAAAACCAAAGCGGATATTATTTCCGTTAGATCCATACATTAATAAGAATCACGACAATTTGTAATTATTTTCCAATTTTTAAAAAATAAAAACCGAAATATGTTATGTCATTATTTTTAGCTAGATATTTTTTATACAATATTTTCTTTGATTAATACATACGATTTTGATATCCGCTAAACAAAAGTATTTATTTTACATTTTATAAATTTTTAAAAATCCCTGAAAAAAATAAAAATAAATAAAAATAAACAAGTAGACAATAAGAACTTTTAATATAAAATTCTTTAGAAAATAATCTAACAATTTAGAAAAAAAAAAAAGAAAAAAAAGGATACATATTTTTTCTTATTTACGAGATTTAAGTTTCAATGTTTAAGATGCCCTATTACCAAAACCGAATTAGTAGCGATTTAGTTGTTTTTTTTTTACATATGTTCCGTCATTAAATTATCTTTCCAAAAATGTAAAAATTATTTATATCCCCCCCACCACCACCAAATAAAAAACCTACTGAGATCTTTGTACGGGGGATCAATGCGAGAAACAAAAACTAACGAAAAAAATTATCAGCTTTTCAATTTAGTAAACATTTATTTACAATAAAAGTTCGTCTTTTATTACTTCATATACAGAAAGTTTTATTAAAATCGGATAGTTTATTTTATATGATTTTTAGAAGAATTTCCTGTGATCACCCTTTTTTAGAGCCAGCGAGAAAATGCACATGTCTATACTATAGTGTACAATACATTTAAGGTGCAACTGGAAACCAATGGTAACAATGGCACCTTAAATGTATTGTACACTATAATAAATACAGCTATTACATACGTAATGGAGCACTTTATTTTCAATTCTCCAATACTAACAAAGGTCTACCTATTATATATATATATATATATATATATATATATATATATATATATATATATGTATGTATGTATGTATGTGTGTATGTGTGTGTGTAAAGAAAGGAAATGAATCCGACAATGAGTATGAAAAGGTGGAATGAAAACATCACACAATGATGTTAAAGAAGAAAACAATTTATAATATAATCATAGCTGACACTGATTCCTCTTCGACCCAAACAACTACGGAGTGAATGAGCTCTGATGATGATTTTTGTAAAATCCAAATATTGATCAGTATCAGCTATGGTTATATTATAAATTGTTTTCTTCTTTAACATCATTGTGTGATGTTTTCATTCCACCTTTTCATACTCATATATATATATATATATATATATATATATTACTCATTACAACCACCATAATCGGAAGGGGCCTCTCCGACCGACCGCCATGTAGTAGTTGTAGTAGTAGAAACTATTGACAATGGTTCATCTATATTTTTTTCAAAACACTAACACAATGCGAATTAATAAAATAAAACGGAAAGAAGTTTAAAATGGCGGTTACGTCTACAATGTTGACCCACGGGACAAAGGGTGTGGTAATGACACCTTCAAATTTTACAGAAAAAAAAAATAGGTGGAGGATTTCAAATATTATGTTGACGACGTCGTTAATAAAACTTTTTTTTTTTAGACTATCCATCTCATCCCCCCTCCCAATACACCCACGTACAATTCCCGGTGAAATCTCCGTCTACTGCCTCAGGAGTTGGGAGGGGGTAAAGTGAGGGGATAGGTCATGTGAGGTCAAGTCAAAGGTCACAAAAAAGTAAATAAAAATTATAATAAAAATAATGAAAAGAAAAAAAAGATATAAACGTTTATTATAAAGTTGATTTGGGTGAGGAGAGTGGTGGGGGAGTAAAGATGAAGATTATGATTGTTGTGGGACGCTGAGATGGGGGGGGGATGTGGAAATAGAAACAGCTGTGGGTAACATGACGGCTAAAATTGTTTGGGGAATATTTAAGAGTTGTTAGAAAACAGGAAGATATTTAGAGAGCAATATTATGTGCATGGACACACACACACATTATATATATAATATATATATATACACACACACTAGACAAAACGTGACGCATTGGGTCACCCATTGAGCCCTGGGTTGATAACTGGGATTGAGGAAAAGTGAGATTGTAAAGCAAACTAATTTTTTTTTAAATGAACAAATATGTTCAATGAATTAAAAAAACATTAAAATCATTTTGTAAGATTTCTAAGAAAGGGAACGGTTGACCTAATTTGAATTTATTGAAATCCAAGATACTGAAGCTACTGGCTCGGTGCTTATGAAATTTGACATACAAATACGTTTCACACACTCCAATCTCTCACTCTCGACTCTCAATGAGAAACTAACATATATACCGAGGAGGTAATCAAGATATACCTAGAGAGGGGGAAGTGATAAGCAGAATGTTAAGTAAGACACGGGTCAATTTATAACTAAATTGCAAATTACGACTAATTAGAACCAATTAAAATGGATTTGTTTTTCAAACATAACTCAATCCTAAAACTAAGGAATAATATAGCATAACTTTCGTGTCATTAAACTAAACAGTAAAAAAGCCTTTAGGACACAACATTGTTTCGCTCAGCTTTAATATATGATAATTATTATTATTACATATACAGGGTGTTCGTGAGAACTTTAACAGTTTCATAAGGAAAAAGAAAAAGTGTTTGGTAACTACAAAATTTAATGGATTTTAAAGAAATTCAACAGGCACGGAAATTACACTACTGTCAACAAGCTTCACTCAAAATAACCGCTATTAGCGTCCATCACAGCCTCAATCCTGCTCCTGAACCTGGAGCAAGCTGATGTTACAGTTTCTACTGTACGAACGCAATCAAATCGTTTGTTATGTTGCTTTCTTCTAGCCATAGCCTCATAATCTCCATTGCAATTCTCCAGTTCATGTCTGATTGTTTTTACAGTGTTCAGGGAGCATTGGGCAGCAACCATAATCTCCTTATTTTGATGGGCGGCGCAGATCATCATGATATGTTATTCTCTTTCATGATTCAGGTAGGTTCCAGTCATCCATTCTGTCATCACGTTTATGAATGAAGAATGGCCCAAGCTTTTAAATGACGTGTAGTGTGCGTCAATACCTCCAACCTACGGAGAAAAATAACCAAATATAAATATGTCAAATTTATCCCGAACACCCTGTATGTATGTGTATATATATATATATAATGCTGCGTGCGATTCTAAACAAAACGTGGAAACAACACCCTACGAGAAAACAGCTGTATGGCTACCTGCCCTGTTGTTACGTAGCCGTTCGTCACGGTACCATATAGATATATTTGTTACGTCTTACTCTGGTCTATTCTTTTGGCCGTCTTCTGATCGTCTAGTCTTCTATCTTGGTCTGGTCTTTCTTATATGGGTTCCGTGTCTGGTTCTGCTGGGGATCATTTCTTATCAGAAGCCTTGTGACATTGTTAGCTTTTAGTAATAACAACAAGACTTTGATTTACAATGATGTTTCTTTATTCATGAACCCAGACCAGACAATGCGCGCGGAGAGTCACATCTTGCTAGCTTCTAACTCTGCAACTGACTAACTGCAACTGGGTTGCCCACCTTAAACCGGAAGGGGGCTTTCTATCGTGGTTCCGTTCTCACGATTCTATCCCCAGAAAGCAAGGTGAGAGTGAGGTCAAGCATTGTCACTCACTCTCAAGGCCTTCAGCTGTACCGATCGCCATAAGGATTTCTATACTACCTTAAAAAGTAATAGGGTTCCAATTAATATGTAACACTATATAACCCGAACCATCTGAGTAAGACGGAAAAGACACACAGGACACTGCTGGAGAAGCAAGGACGAACTCATAAGTGACGTCCTCCAGTGGAAGTCAACACATGGGCACGCTAGTGTGGGACGGCTGGCCAGCAAAGACGTACATTGACCAGCTCTGTACGGATACTCAATGCTGTGTAGAGGACCTTCCGAGAACAATGAGTGATAGGGACGGGCGGAGAGAGATTGTCATGGATATCCGTGCTAATAGCGCGACCTGATGATGATGATTATATGAGATAAAATCTGAAAGAAAGCAATTTTAAAATGCCGCCATCTTTAGACACATAGCCATTTAAAATTAAATGCAAATAAACAAAATTGTTTTATGACAGAAAACCAAAAACAAAAAAGGCTGAGTTATTTGTCTGTTCATAATCTCACTCATTATCTTGTCAACCCTGGGCACCCCCTCTCCTGGGCACCCCCTCTTCGTGTCTTCTTTTTTACATTTGCCTGAGGGGTGGGGGAGAATAGATTTGCCCTTAAAGACTTCCGGAATTTTCGCTAAATATGAGGTTGGACAAGGCGGGGGGGGGGTGAACCTCATTTGTAGCTTTCGGAGAAACAGGCAATTCACTACTGCAATACATATTATATAGATAGTTGTCTAAGTCTAAGATGAATTTAAACATTCCATATATATATATATATATATATATATATATATATATATATATATATGTGTGTGTGTGTGTGTGTGTGTGTGTGTGTGTGTAATCATGAACTTTGGTTTAGTAAATTCTGAGTATCCTGGCAGATTGCAGCAGTGCAATATTCTGGATGGTCTCATAGGCCTTTCTGTAGTGTGTTCATCTATAATAATAATAATAATAATAATAATAATAATAATAATGTTGTACCAATTGTAATTGGTGCCCTTGGAACAATCCCCAAAGCACTGGAAAAGAATTTGGGTGAACTGGAAATCAAAGGAAAAATCGAGACCATCCAAACTACAGCACTGTTGGGATTGGCTAGTATACTCAGAAGAGTCCTGGAGACCTGAGGAGACTGGCTGTCACTTAGCCTCCTGTGAACTACCAGCTACGGCAGGTGTGAAAAACAAAATTATAAACAATTGTCTTAGAAATCAATAACAATAATAAAAAAAAACTCTACGTACAGAAAATACCAAATTAATAGCTAATTTATTGCATATGTAATTTAATCAATAACAAAAATATAAAATAAAATAAAACACTACAATATAACTGCATGCTTTAAGACAAAAATATCATTAAAAATATCATAAAATGTGCTCTTAATAACAATTAAGTTCATTTCAGATTATGCGCAAGCACAATTTTATGGTAGGAATTTACTAAACCAAAGTTCATGATTACTTGTTTGTTTGATTTATTCTTAATATTTCGGGGTAAAGATCCCCTCGTTAGAAGATTTATGCAAGCTAAATTCTGGAGATGTTAACAAGCTGCTAGGATTTGTCCATTCTGTTGTATGCCTGGTGATATCTACCCCCAAATTCTGTGTATGTGTGTGTCTGCCCAACAATGTCTTAGTATCATTCCAGATTTGACCTACCTTTCTTTTGGGGGGTGGGGTGTAATGCAGGCCTTAGTAGTTTGTTTATTTGTTGTGTATGAGATCTCTAGACATTATTTAGTGTATATATATATATATATATATATATATATATATATATGAGTATGAAAAGGTGGAATGAAAACATCACACAATGCTGTTAAAGAGAAAACAATTTATAACATAATCATAGCTGATACTGATCAATATTTCGATTTTTAATGAGCTCTGATGATGATTTTTGTAAAATCGAAATATTGATCAGTATCAGCTATGATTATGTTATAAATTGTTTTCTCTTTAACAGCATTGTGTGATGTTTTCATTTCACCTTTTCATACTCATATTGTCGGATTCATTTTCTTTCTTTTAACTTATATATATATATATATATATATATATTATATATATATATATATATATATATATATATATATATATATATATATATTTATTTACTGTTAGGATATCCATAGACAATGTGTGAAAGTCTTGCAATGGATATAAAAAGTAAGGATTGGAAAGTGTTAGATTTTTTTTTTAATTTAAAAAATGCTGTTGAAAATATTTGTACATTCATATGCAAAAGAGGAATAAGGAAACTAATCTATGCTTGCAGGATGTTAAGATAAAAAAAAAAAAGAAAAAAAAAAACGATTCAGATTATCTATATATTAATACTCGTGTTCCTTAATTGTACGACTGTTACCATCTTGCAACACCCTCTGGTTAAAAATGAGACCATCTAAATCTATATATGAATACTCGTGTTCCAACAACCTCTACTTAAAGATGAGACCATCCAGATCGTCCAAGATGAAATACAAAAAATGTAAATCCGGATTATCTGGTGTTGCTTATCCGCCAAATTCCTATTTCCGTCACCTCAGCTAAATAATGGACCATTACATTCTTATTATAAAGAGAGAAAGGGAAGAAAAAGGACATGCTACACAAAAAAAATATAATAAGAAAGAAAGAGAATGTGGAAAGATAGAGCGAAGAGGTGGGCATGCAGAAGCTATAACGCTAATCTGTTGTAATTGAACATAATGAAAAGAAGAAAAGAAGGAAAAAGAAAAGAAAAGAAGAAAAGAAAAGAAGAAAAAAAGAAAAGAAAGAAAGAAGAAAAAAAGAAAAGAAGGAAAAGGAAAAAGAAAGAAAAGAAAGGAAAGAAAGAAGAAAAAAAATAGTGAAAGAGAGTTAAATCAAGATTATTATATTTTTTATATATTGAACTAAAATTTTAATAAACATACCAAACATTGTAATAATTAAATTATCATACTGTGGTATCTCCACAGGTCCTGCATGTGATAATTAACAGGGATAAGGGTGAAAAATGAGAAGATACAGGCAAATGGTGAGAAAAAGAACAGAGTCAATGGATAATCTTTGTTATCCAAGTTTGTAGAATTTCCATAGATCCAGTTGGTTGTAATAATAAAATGTTATCCTTCATGAGATAATATTTATCCTCAGGAAGGCATGAACCCACTTCTCCCTGTAATTCATCTAAATTAAAAATTAAAATAAAGGGAATATATGACCTTTAGGCACCCCTTTTTGATCTTGATTCAGAAGGACGTGTTTTTCATTTACACCGTCAATATCCGGTTGTTTTTTAACAGACGATTTTTAGATGTTTTTTTTTAATTATAAAACTAACCCCTAATGAACAACAGGATGGTGTAAATGAAAAACATGTTCTTCTTAATCGAGATCAAAAAGGGGTGCCTAAAGGTCATATGGTACAAATAAAGAAAGTTGAGCAATTTAGGTATTTATTCAAACCCCCCGTATGAGCAAGATGTGACACAAGGTCATTTTTTGAGTGGAGTTTAGCAGGTTTGAATTCAGAGTTTTCCTTCCCCTAGACTGGTTGCCTAACCAAGGTTAAAGAGCCCAGTCTACCCTATTATTTACCCATAGCTGGAGGGAGAATAATTGGATGAAAGGAAATTTTAGTTTGGACCTATAGTGCCAGAATCAGTTGTTAGAGAATGCACCTAAGAATTGCAATGTTCCAGGTTCGATACCAGTCCTTGCCAACTCAGCAAACGAACAGCACAGATTGTGTAATCTAATTTGTGTGGTAAAGTAGGGAACTGATGGTAAGTGTGGCATTCCACCTCGGCAAAAACAATATCTCTAGCACTAGTCTAAGTGCTAAACTAAGCTGAGTTT
This sequence comes from Doryteuthis pealeii, assembly GCA_023376005.1. Lineage (NCBI taxonomy): Eukaryota > Metazoa > Mollusca > Cephalopoda > Myopsida > Loliginidae > Doryteuthis > Doryteuthis pealeii. The sequence goes on from CM042163.1 coordinate 60,577,433, forward strand.
AGCAAATAGCTATTCGTGTGCTTGATTTTCATTGAGTGCTCCATATTTTGAGCCTTGTGCCAAACTAAGCTTACCAAAGAACTACTTGTACGTTTGGTTTTCATTGAGTGCTCCATACTTTGAGCCTTGTGCCAAACTAAGCTTACCAAAGGACTACTTGTACGTTTGGTTTTCATTGAGTGCTCCATATTTTGAGCCTTGTGCCAAACTAAGCTTACCAAAGGACTACTTGTACGTTTGGTTTTCATTGAGTGCTTCATATTTTGAGCCTTGTGCCAAACTAAGCTTACCAAAGGACTACTTTTACGTTTGGTTTTCATTGAGTGCTCCATACTTTGAGCCTTGTGCCAAACTAAGCTTACCAAAGGACTACTTGTACGTTTGGTTTTCATTGAGTGCTCCATACTTTGAGCCTTGTGCCAAACTAAGTTTACCTAAGGACTACTAATGAGTTTGATTACTAAACAGTGGAAGATCTGACACTTTTAAAATGACTATTAATGGTGATAGAGTGGAAGGAACCAAACAAAGTTGGACCCTTGTTCCTCTCTGTCTGTCTGTCTGTCTCTCTCTCTCAGCCTAGGGGTCTGTAAACAGACAGACAGTGGACAGTAAAAGCAGTAAGATGAGAATTTATTTATAGATGGACAGACAGGTTTTAGAGATAGGGAGTGTTTATACCCGCAAATACTGATAAACGTCTTTTTTTAAAATAGCCAGGCAATACAGACGGGCAGTGAGGATTAATCCGCATCGGGGCAAAATGCAGACATTTTCTGACCTAAAAAAAAAAAAAAAAAAAAAAAAAAAAAGAAAAAAGAAAAAAGGACAACACAGTGTCCTGCAAACAGACACACTGGTAAATTTAAACCGGCCACATCAATATCTATGTTGGTCGTCTGTCGTTAAAGAAAATCCAGTAAGTGGTTTCATGAAAAAGATCTGATCTTTAATCATTCAATTATTACTTTTGGCACTCAGTGAGAATCAATCTCACTAGTAGTCATTCGTGATGGTTAGATTAGTTTTGACCCAAGAGAAAGTATAGGGCACGTTTTGAAGTGATTTCTAATAATCTTGAAATAGCTTTATGTTTATTACACATGTGGTAGAGAAAAGTCAGAAGTGTTTATGTATTGGTTTAGTGTTGTAGCTTTTTATATATATATATATATATATATATAGGGATGTGTGTATTAAAAACAGTTAAAATCATCTTCGCATTCTGTGGGTGACTATAGCCTAGCGATTAAGGTGTCTGACTGATGCTGAACCGACCGGATTTCAATCCCGGTTGTAGGTAGCTTACAAATGTCTAGCCACACTGAAGCGACTTGATAAGTCGAAACACATGTCTGTGGACGACTACATATATATATATCACTAGACAAAACTTAACCCGTTGGGTCACCCATTAAGCTCTCGCTGGATGATTGGGATTAGGGAAAAGAGTAGGATTTGCCAAAATATCGTCTGCTTTTCATTTTAAAAACGAATTAAAATTTATTAAACCGATTATTTAAGATCAAATTTTTGTCTAAGTCGAAAAGTAGTAACATCAGAAAAAAAAAAAGCAAAATAATATTACACATGTAATTTATTTTTGATACATTTAAAACGATTTTTCGGTCAATTTCGATCAAGATGCCTGCCAAGACGTAACTTAAAATCCGTTTTTACAAAATAAATTGTAACTTTTGCGATTGAAAAAAAAATCACACTGGATTGTCTAATTGGACACATAACCTAACTCCTTTATCTACTAGGCTAAGACAGTTCTAAGTGACAGTTATCTCTAGACTGCAGCTTCAATCCTGGTCGGGGGCAGCAGTAACATAGAATAATAATTAACACAGCTTAACACCTGTACCCCAGCTATGGTTAGTGGAAGGAGAACAGGATACCCCCGTGGAATGAATAAAGGGTTAGGTTCAAAGTTCCATGATGGTTCCCGAGTCCGACAAGAAATACCTGAAGAAGGCCGAAGGGCACATCGGCCGAAACGTTGTACAGATAACAATGAAGATGAGGACAATAGTCTGAATAATACAAATAATACTCCAAAAATTTTTTTTTTTAGTTTTTATTTTTCGATACTTATTTACTACCCGAGCAGATTCTTTAAAAAAACTTTTTTCTTCTATTCACACCTTCTGTCTTTAGTCTTTTTATTTATGCAGAAAATAATATCAATCACATATATACCACACCGATATTTTGCACCCCCAAAACAGGGGGGGGGGATTAAAAAGTTTTGAAATAAAATAACTGATGCATTATAAAATGCATTCATTGATAAATCAACACTGTAAATTTCATTAAAATCAGATAATTCCCTGATTTTTGGTAAGTTTTTTTCAAACGTGGGGGTCAGATTTGTATTTAAAAAACACAGATTTTTCAACGAATTGGGTATATCTAGTTTGACCTAATTTAAATTGAAATGGACATTGGAATTTTATTACGTGCTGGTGAATTAAAAGTGTCTCTGTTAATCACTATCACATCACCCCTTCACTTGCATATAGGGAGGAAAAGAGTGATATGCAGAATGTAAAGACAGGGATGGGTCAGATTTGACTTAATTGCAAATTACAACTAATTAGAACCAATTAAAATGGAATTTTTTTCAAACATTAAGTAATCCTAAAACTAAGGAATAATTTAGTATAAATTTCGTGTCATTAAACTAACCAGGAAAAAAAACCTCTTTAGACATTAAAAGGTGAAAATCTCAGCTTTAGTATAATAAGTAAGTAAAGTCGGTGGGGCGGCCTAATGTCGGTATCGGCCAGACAGCGAGGGAGTATATGCTCTTTTCACTAGCGCTAGACCAAGGAGATTATTTCAGCATCTGAGGTGGAGCACCACACATACCATCAGCTCCTCACTTTACCGCACAGATCCCTGTGCTACTCATTTGCTGAGTTGGCGAGGGCCAGTATCGAACCAAGAACCTTGTGATTCCTAGCCGAACACTCTACCGACTGAGCTAAGATATATATATATATATATATATATATATATAAAAAAAACAAGTATTCCAAAAATAAGATGAATTTATTTATCGACGCTTAAACGTTTCGGTTTCTTTAAACCTTCATCAGGGTGTATTATGGGGTGAAGAAATTGATGGATGTTTTATAGATGAAAAATCATAAAGATTCATCTTATTTTTGGAACACTTGTTTTTTCAAATTTCTTAATATTGTCGGATTTATTTCCATATTTACTCCCATATATATATATATATATATATATATATATATATATATATATATATATATTGAAGTGATTTCTTATAGTCTTGAAATATATTTATATTTATCCCACACAGCCATTGAAGAAGAAGTCTGCTAACACACTAGGTTTTGCCTCAGGATGAAATTCAAGCCTAAAATTATAGGACTTAAACTGTGAATGTCTCTTACCATATGTTTATATACAAACACATGTTTATTATAAAAAAAATTGAATTGGGTTGGGTGGGGGTTGCATACTTAGCAACAAATGAAACATGTCGTCAAGGAAAGCCAAAAAAAAAAGTCTTTGAAAATGAAATTAAAAATTAAAAAGGCCAATAAGTCTCAAATTTATAACGAGAAAGAAAACAAATGCTCAAAAAAAATAAATAAATAAAAGGTTAGTATATTATCAGATATTTCATTTTATTTTCACATATGAAATAAAAGACCTTCATGGGGTTTGCATCATGGGAAGGGTCCAACACCTGAATCATGGAGGCTGTGCTAGATTAGTTTGTTGGGTATGATGGGAAGGCTGGTTTTCTTTGTGTGGTATTCTAAGGAAGATGTTCTAGTCTAGTATTGTATCAATTTCGCGATTTACTACTTTATTTCTTCTGTTGCATTTAGTTTATTATGGTGCTGATTTTTTTGTTTATTTCATATCCGTATAATAATAATAATAATAATAATAAAACATAATCTTTACAGATCACTGCTGTACATCACAATCCTATAACCCCACCACCAGAACCTTTCCTCTCATGAGAACGCAAATGACTCATCGAACTCGCTGCAGATTCACAAAGGCTTTTTTTTTTAATTATAACAACACGGTTTAATAATAATCTTATTTCACTTTATCTCTGTATTCATTTATTTTATTTATTATTATCTATTTAAATATCTATTTACTCCCTTTTTTAATCAACACGACAATAACAGAATAATACCTATTTATATATTTATAAATACACTAGCAGCGGCTACCCGGCGTCGCCTGGGTAGAAGGGGATTTTTTTAATGTTAGTCCATTATTACTGAATCGTGAGTTGAATCCTCGTGGGATGCCCCATTTAAATCCCTATGTAAAAAAAATATTGCATTGATCCAGTTACTCTGTTAATGTCTACTATCTAAAATATTAAATGAAAAAAAAAATCCATGCTGTTATCATTTAAATTCTATTTTTTAATTATCTTCATGAATATAAATCAAATATCTATTATTTTTGCACAAAAACCAAGCCCTGGTGATATTTAATGTGATATTTACTTTGTTGTCAGTTGTTTTATTTTCGAGGTTTCCTCCGGACATGCCGTTTCACACAACTGCCCTTTATATATGTATAGATTTAAATATTTAAACATAGCTGATTATTTTTTCCTGTTTAAAATTATTATACGGATACATACACACATCATATATATATATATATATATATGTGTGTGTGTGTGTGTGTGTTCAAGAATAATACGTGAGATAAAATTAAGTAATGTGAGGATTATTTTATTTAATATTTGAATGCCAAATGGCCTTGTCGAAACTATTTTTGAAATTGAAAAATAAAAGCCCCACACCACAAATCGAATGGAAAATGAAATTTATCAAGAGCAAGAAAAAACAAAATGCCCAGACAAAAAAGAAGTGCTGAAAGAAATTGAAAGAAATGCGGAAAAAAAAATTACAGAAGAAAAAACGATTAAGAATTAACAAATAAAAGAAAATGTTAAAAAATGTATAGAGAAATAAAAAAGGAAACGCTAAAAAGTTGATAAAAAAAGAGAAGATAAAAAAGAAATGTTCAGAGAAAGAAGAAGTGCTCATTAAGAAAGAAAGAAATGCTTAGATGAAAAAGAAATGTTATTTAAGAAAGAAGAAAAAAACTAAAATAAAATAGAAATGCTCAAAAACTTCACCGAGAAAAAAAGAAATGCTAAAAATTACAAAAGAAAAAAAAAGAAATGCTCGATAAATATTGATGAAAACAAAATGCTAAGACAAAAAAGAATTGCTCAAAAACTCCAAGAGAATTTTTTTTTAATTTTTGAGGAAAAAGAGGAAAAAGAAGAAATAATCAATAACATTCATAAAGAGAACTAAAAAAACGAAATGCTGAGACAAAAAAGAAATGCTAAAAATAACTAAAAGAAATGATGAAAATTTTTCAAAAAAGGAAGAAATGTTCAAAAATTTAAATAAAAAAAGAAATGCTAAGAAAATCATCAAAATAATATTTTTTTAAAAATAGGTAAAATAACTCGTTTTTTTTTTTTTTTTTTTTTTGGGGGGGGGGTATTTTTGTTTTGTTTTTAGAAAATGAACCTTATGACTAGTTCTTTCATAATGATGATAGATATTTCCAAAACTGGAAAACGTTTAAAAAAAGAAAAAGAAAGAAAAAGGAAAGGAAAGGAAAGAGAAAGAATATTTCAATTGAAATTGATTTTAAAACCATTTTGCCAAATTTAGAAAACATGTTGAAAGTGATTCTGCTCTCATGTTCCACTTGAGTCAAAAAATGAAAAATTTAAATTACCGGACCATATGACCTTTAGGCTTCCCTTTTTTTTTTATCTCGATTCAGAAGGACATATTTTCATTTACACCATCAAAATCCGGTTGTTTGTTAGGGGTTAGGGTTAGGGGAAGTTTTATAATTTAAAAAAAAACTCTAAAAATCGTCTGTTAACAAACAACCGGATATTGACAGCGTAAATAAAAAAAACATATCCTTCTGAATCGAGATCAAAAAGGGGTGCCTAAAGGTCATATGGTCTAAATTACCAAACTGGTTGGCTAAATGATTATGGCGCAGAACTGGCCACTCTGAGGGCTAAAACTCACTCACTCAAATGTGTTAGGAAAACTAAAATGAAAATCTATGATCTATATATTAATACTTTTGTTCCTTAATCTTCCGAAAAAGAAACAAAATTATTATACTTTTTGCATATTGAACTATTTAGCTATAGCTCTTAAGTTAACATATCAAATGTGATAATTTAATTATCATACTGTGGCATATCCACAGGCCCTGCTAGTATGTCATAAATACTAAGATAAAGGAACACCTATGCAGTTTATACAGAATAAAACTGCCACAAGAATTATAAACGAATTTCTTACGTAGCCTAAAATCATAGTCAAAAGTCTGAAGGTTTGCTTGAGGGCTGTACACAACATGTACAGTGGCCCACCAGTTACCACATGCCACCCACCCAGGCTAGAGAGCAGAGTCAACAGACAACTGCAAGGGCCAAAACTCGTGTGGTGTAATGGTTATTGTTGTAGGAAATGAACTTGATGACCACGTAAGGTTCAAGGTTATAATAATGTTATAATTGGTTGAACAAAACAACCCCGACACGAGTGTTAAACATAACATGGACTTTAATACAGGCACATGGAAATGATACATATAACAGAAATACAAGTCACTTACTAGTGGCTGTAATGGGGGCCGAAGCCCCCACACGAGAAGGTGTAGACATAAACGTCTAACCCATGTGTGTGAGTTCCCGGAGAAGAAAGAGAAGGAGAGTTTGAAACAGGCGCTTAAATACAAAAAAAAAACCCTGGTGGTAAAAACAGGAACCCAGAGGGAAGATAACTCTTTCAGGCAAGGGAAGACAACCCAATAACCAGAATTCAAATCCTGGATAAGCTGTTTGCATTCACACAAAGCACTAATACTCCTTGGGAAAGGGTTGCAACCATCTATTCTCCTCTAACAGGTAAATAGTAGGGCAGACTGGGCTCTTTAATCTTGTTATGGCAACCAATCTAAGAGAAGAAAAATATTGAAATTAAACCTGCTAAACCCCAATTAAGAATGACCTTGTGTCACATCCTACACATGCGGAAGGTTGTGTGTGTGTGTGTGTGTTGTGTGTGTGTGTGTGTGGTAGAGCCGGTTAGCTCAGTCGGTAGAGCATCTCCGCATATGAGTAGCACATGGACCTGTGCAGTAAAGTGAGGAACTGGTGATTGGTGTGGTGCTCCACCTCAGAAGAACTGTATGTTAATTTCAATCTTGTAGGACCTCCAATTTCCCACCGTTTAAAAATTACCTAGATTCCGTTTCCATTTTTGGTAAATTCTATTTTTTTCCGTTTTCACTTTTGAGAAATTTTTTTTTTTTTTTAACAGGATGGTCCATTATTTAGCTGAGGTATGAATAAACAGTAGGTACCACCAATTTACCCTGTGAAATTTACCCCCCCCCTCCATTTAACACAATGAAACTTGCATAAAGATTAATATTTAAAAAAATTTGTCCGTTCGAAAAGAAGAAACATTAAAAAAAACTCCTGATGATTTTAAAAAAAAATTTTTTCAGCTTACAGAAATAATGAAAATTATAAACGAAAAACAATGTTTACCTTTTTGCGTCGTTAAATCAATTGAAATTTAACGTAGTCAAAAACAAGTTCTGACTACCGGCTTTTTAAAGAATTATATGAAAAATCAATTAATGATCCAATTTTCACGAAAAATTTTCAGAATTACTTACCTTTAATGAAAATATGACTGAAAATTTTTTTTATCCTAAAGTATATTAGGGGAAATATTTTTAGGGGGTCTACCCCCCCCCCTATTTTATTTTATAAAATATGAAAAAATGAACCGGCAAAAAATGATTTTTACTTTTTTCTATAAAGATAAAAGTCTGAATAATTATATCAGAAGATTTTTATAAGGTTCAATGCCAGAGTTTTTTTAGTAAAAGAATCATGAATACAGAATTCAGCTAAAAAAAACATCAATAAAGAAACTGACCGTGTTGTAAAAAAAAAACGGACTGTTTTACTTATTTTCAAGATAATGTTGAGTAATTTTCTCCCAATCGGATGATTTGATCTTTGAATTAACCGTTTTTCTTTGTAACAACTCTTTAGTTTAGTTATTTCTTTTTTGTGAGGATTAAAAAAAAAGGTTCATAAATTTTTATGTTTCTTCTTTCAATATGACCTAAACTGATCACATGACCTATTTTGGGGGTACCTAATATACAGGTAGAAAACTTATTCTTTCTTGATCTGATTTTTCATGGAGGTGTTTGTGGTTTGGTCTGGTGGATTTTACAGCATTTCAACCGTTGTTGGGTTATTTTATGCTGGAGATGTTTTGTTCTGTGCTCGATGGCACAATTAAACCCAATTTTCTTTTACATATTTCTTAAAACTCATTTTTTACCAATTCAACCCATAGATGGGACTCTAATACATACTACCACTCTGATTCAGAGTGGACCTGGGAGTAATGGTGACAAAGGGGTACTCCACACTCCCCAGACCTCCAAAATTGGAACCACGATTAGATGAAGTTTAACATCATACACAGGACATTAAGCCCCTCAGGCTTGGGGTTTGCCATAAGAGCAAAAGGGTTGGAATAATCATATAGGTGCTAGGGCTTGACATGACTAACTGATTGATTGGAGAGGGCCTCTCTGAGCCCCAAGTAAGGACCAAAGTGAAGTGATGCATATTATGGACTGCTCAGCTACCTGGGTTCCATACTTAAGCATCACGGGTCACCACCCATAGCCAACAGGTGACCAAAATTTTTTTTTTTTTTTTTTTTGGGGGGGGGGGGGTTCCACCTCTGCAGAGATGCAGTCAGTGTATTCTAACACCGCAGCTGACAGGGCTGCCCAACACGTTGGCCTACCCCAGCTGACAGGGCTGCCCAACACGTTGGCCTACTCCAGCTGACAGATCCGTTTTTAGATGTAAAAATTATCTAATTATATAATTATCCTAATTATCATTATGTTCTGATGATGATTTTTTATAAATCGAAATATTTCAATATTAGCAATGAAAATGATATAAAATATATTCATTTTAACAACAAAGTGTGTTTTTCATACCCTTTTATCTATACATATACCATCGGATTCATTTCCTTACTCTTAACATATTATATATATATATACCAACCCCTCTGCACGATGCGACACAAGGTCAATTTCTTAAGCAGAGTTTAACAGGTTTAAATTCAGAGTTTTCCTTCTCCTAGACAGGTGAACTAGTCATGGTTAAAGAGTCCAGTCTGCCCTGCTATTTACCCATAGCTGGAGGAGAATTCGATCCATACCTTTCTCAAGGGTATTAGTACCATGTGAAATGCCAATAGCTTCGTCCAGGAATTGAACTCTGGTTTACGAGTCCATTTCCAGTAATTCTAACCATTAGACCATGCGCCTCCTATATTATATATATATATATATATTGATATTTGCTTTGAATGAGTCCCGGGAAATTTAATGGGTCCCAATTAAAGTTTATCAATAAATTCAAGGACTTGTATTTATGATCTGGGGAAACAACTAAAGCTGTCTAACTCCTACCTTGTAACCTATCCTGTTCAATTCGTTTCTAAGAAACTATTGAAATATATACAGTTAGCTTAAAATGGGAGGGAGAAAAAACAAAAAACACTGGTACGCATGGATATGATTTTACTTGCATACCTATCAGCATCTCTGTATATGTATATACATAGATGTGTGTCTATAGTAATATGAAAAGCATAGCTAAACAAGTTAGGGAGGTTGATAGATGATAAAATAGAAAGAGAAGGATGTCTCTATGGGATGAAAGGGTTAGTTCTTAATGTTTCATAATAAACTCTGAGCTGTATATATTCAAAGAAGAAATCAGGATTTGGGCAGATGATTAGCAACCCAACAAGTGATGGTTGGGTTGACCGTTGGACTGGAGATCCTTACTCCACCCACTGTCTACAATACCGATTGTGCTGCATGCTGTGCCAGGGCTCCCTCACCCATCATTGTTAGTTCTGGGTTGGGTAGTGTTATTCTTTGACAGGAAATATGGTAGATACTAACTGATTAGACTAATTGCGTTTATTATTGTGATTATCTACTTGCGTGCAAGAATACATCCGTAATTCCAAAGATAAAACCTGTTAAAAATGGACTTACCCTTTTAAAAAACTCCTCAGCAGATTCGCACATTTCCCCATGTCCTACAAGAAATAAATATATATATATATATAATTTTGATAGTGACAAAATAACATAAGACAGGAAATGACTGAAAGAAAAAAGAAAAAAAAAAAAAAGAAAAGCAGCAAGATTGTTTAAAAATAAAATAAAAGATGTTATTAATATCATTAGGGTGAGTCAAAAGTTTTGCAATATTTTGGAAACATGAGGAGGTACAATTTGGTAGCTTCAGACTCTTTTTCTGAGGCTGAAGATGATGAACCACACTGGACAGTAAAATGCTTGGTTGACTACCAAACTTATAATAGGAATGCGGTAGATAGAATGCTTAACTCTTACATCCTGTTGAAAATTTACTAAGTCCAAGCCCCATTCCTATAAAAGATTTATCAAAAAATGCCTAAAAATGGCCTTTTTCTTAAAGTTACCTCTTATTTCCCTTTATATAAGACTTTAAATATGTTCAATATTACATTTAAACAAAAGGCTAATGTTTGGTGCGGATTAGGAAAAACAAATGACTTCTGGCCGGGTGGAATGAGGTGGTATAGGATGTTAAGAGTTGGCCTTAGAGTGAGAACTTCTTAAACTGAATTTTATGAAAATTGCCTCCCAGGCAGGGTTTTTTTTATTGTTTTTTTTTTTTTGTAAAGATTTGGACTAATAATTTTCAATTGGTCTTTTCAAAAGTTTCTAAAACTAATTGGGTGAGTCAAAAGTTTTGCAATATTTTGTTATCATGAGGAGGCACAATTTAGCAACTCTGGATGCCTTTGCTGAGGTTGTGAAGGTGATGAACCATACTGGACTGTGAGATGCTAAGCTCACCTGATACTCTCTGAGTGTTAAAGATAAAAGAGAATTCTAATCAAATGGGTTTTGGGTGTTTGGTTGAATACTTCAAACTTATTATTGGAATGGAGTAGATAGAATTATTTAAACATATGGTCATAGAGTGAGAGCTTTTCAAACTGTGAATTTTTTGAAAATTACCTTCTAAAGCAGGTTTTTTTTTTTTTTTAAAGATTTTGGACCATAATTTTTCAATTGGTCTTTTCAAAAGCTCTAAAAACTAGTAGGGCGAGTCAAAAGTTTTGCAAAGATCCAAGATAGGGCCAAAGTGGAGTATTGCAAGTCATGAACTGCTCATCCACCCGAGCTCTATCCTTAAGCATCACGGTCGCCACACACGGCCAACAGGTAGCCCCATTGGGGGAGTCTTACCCCTCTGCAGAGGTGCAGTCGGTGCATTCTAACGCCCCAACCAACAGGGCGGAGACCCTGTATTTAGTTTGAAATAAGTTTGTTGGAGTCAAAAGCATACACGGGAAGATTTCCGTTGTATGACCCCAACTGACCCCTAGAGAGTGCCATGAGAAAAAATGTGACTAGTTAGATTGAGATCCAGCCCAGCCGTCAAAGAGCTGAGACATGCTGTGAGGCTGGTCTTCCCGTTCGGTGATATGGCTAGACTAAATAAAGAAACTTGATCAAGAAACAAATTCTTGTAGTTTATTCAATTAATTGCAATGACCCAAAGAAGTCCTAGGTTAAGGAAAAAAAGAAGCAATTAGAAGATAGCAACTAACGACAAGATGACAGCCAGATAAGATAGCAAGAAGCAGGTAAGATCTCCAACCAAGTAAGTCTCTATTCTCTGTATCTGTCTCTCTCTGTCCCTGTTTCTGTCTCTCTCTCTCTCTATCACTGAGAACTCTCTGAAGTCACTCTCTCATGTATATACCCAATGAGGGTATATAACACAAAGATGGAATATCATGGTATTCTTCTTTTTAAAGATTTGTAACCATAACTTTTCAATTTGTCTTTTCAAAATCTTCTAAAAACTAGTAGGGCAAGTCAAAAGTTTTTGCAAATTTTGGTCACATAAGACACAACTAGGGTGAGCCAAAGGTTTGAATGGTAACATGAGGCACAACTAGGGAGAGTCAAATTTTTTACAATATCATGGTAATGTGAGGCACAACTAGGGTCTATCCTGTGTGGCAGCCTTCACCCAGGTTGGATCAAGCTGATTCCATCCATTGAATTCACTAGATCCATAGATGGAATACCATGGGAATAGGAAGTATGCAAGCAGTCCCCAAAACCCCACATGCAGTAGGGTGAGTCAAATGTTTTGCAATATTTTGGTAACTAAAAACCCCAAAAGATTATTAAAGAAAATATGTCAAAATCTATATATTAATACACTAGTACCTACCTAGTGTGTCATGCCCAGTCATCACCTCAGATAAATAATAGACCATATCAATGAAATAGTGAGGAAAGGAAAGAAAAAGACATGCTACATATCAGAGGGAAAAAAAAGCAAATATAGAAAGAAAGGAAGGTGAGAGATAGGAAGTGATAACATTTATCATCTGTTTCAGTGAAATAGAAAAAAGCAGAAAAGAAAAAGGAAAAAGAAAGTTAGAAAAAAAGAAGAGAAAAATGAAAAAGAAAGAATTTCATCAGAGATTATTTTACATTTTTCAAATTGAACTATTTAGCAATAGCTTCTTAAGTAAACATATCAAATGTTGTAATATTCAAATTATACCATGGTGTATCTACAGTTCCTGCAAGTAGTAATAATTAAGAAAGAGAGTAAGGGAAAGATAGAAAGAGGGGGTGAGTGCATGGAACCGATATTGCTAATCTGTTTCAATCCAACATATTGAAAAGATGAAAAAGAGAAAGAGTGAGAGAGAGTTAAATCAAGATTATTATACTTTTTGCTTATCAAACTATTTAGCAATAGCTCTTAAGTAAACATATAAAATGGTGTAATAGTCAAATTATCATACCGTAGTATATACACAGTTCCTGCTAGTTAATAAGGACTACACTTCTAAGATGTTCCTAAGATTATGCAAAAAAAAAAAAGAAGAAAAAAGAAATGGCACCGGAAACTTATGCATCATATATATATATATATATATATATATATATATATATATAGTGCTGGTTTAGCTCAGTCGGTAGAGCGTCCGCCTAGGAACCACAAGGTTCGTGGTACGATACTGGCCTTCACCAACTCAGCGTATGTGTAGCACAGGGTAAAGTAAAGAGCTGATGATGCATGTGGCGCTCCACCTCAGACGCAAAAACAATCTCCTTAGTCTATCCCTAGTGAAAAGGGGATAGACACCCTCACTACCTGGTTGATACCGACTTTAGGCTACCCTGACAATGATATATATATATATATATATATATTATATATATATGGGTGTTAGTTTTCACTGACCTTGAGGAAACTATTAATATTGTTGACTGTTCTAAAAAAAAAAAAAATGTTAAAAAAAAGGTTATTTTGTAATATGAGGTCAGATAAAAAAAATATTACAACAGCACCAACACCACCGCCACCACCACACATTTTCACCCACCCACCCACCCAGAAATAAATTTTTTTGAACATGTAAAAGGTAACACATTCAAGTGTTACCATCATTTGTAATTCTCCTTCCAATCTGTACAGACCACACCCACTAAAGATGAGAGGGTAAAGAATACATTACCCCCCCCCCCCGACAACCCACCCTATAAGCATCTCCCTTTTTCTGAACAGGGGGAGGGGGGGGAGAAGAGCAGATCTGGCAGGATGAAAAGATGTGGAAATCTCAACAAACATCTTATAGTCAAGGAAATAAGACTGATTAAAATCTTTCTAAATCAGGAATATATATATATATATATATATATATACATATATACATACATACACACACACATACAAGATGATATGTATGTATATATATACACATACAAGATATATATATATATATAATACACACACAAGATATATATATATATATATACACACACATATCTCATGTGTATGTATATATATATATATATATACACACATACACACGCACAAGATAATGTATATATATATATATATATAATATATATATATATATATATATATATATATACACACATACACAAGAGATATGTGTGTATATATATATATATATATATATGTTGAAAGATAAATGGAAAGAAAATGTATGTATAAGAATTATTTATTGAAATGCCAACACGTGTTTCCATCAAGAGTTTGTCCTTGTATACATTGTAACCTATTTAGTATTATTTTAACTCTTAACGTCCTTTACCACCTCATTCCACCCGGCCAGAAGTCACATTTCCTAATCCGCCCTAAACGATAGCCTTTGTTTAAATGTAATATTAAACATATTTAGAAGTCTAATTTAAGGGAAATATCTCAGGTAACCTTAAATGAAAAGAGCATTTTTTTATGAATCCTATATGGAATGGGGCTCTGGACTTGGAAAATTCTGAACAGAACGTTAAGAGTTAAATACAGAATAAAATGAAATAATAAGGATAAGACCGCTTTTTGTATACTATATTATTATTATTATTTTATTTTATTTTGTATTTAAAATAATACTAAATAGAATACACTGTATACAAGGACAAATTCTTGGTCGAAACATGTGTTGGCATTTCAATAAATAATTCTTTTCCATACAACATTTTCTTTTCACTTGTCTTTCAACATATGTACATAATATATATATATATATATATATATATATATATTATATATATATATATATATTATCAACTAACCATTGAGACCAATTTCACCGGTAAGTCACCATTTTCATATATATATATATATATATATACACACACACACACACACACACACATTATTCCATATAAAAATGTGTGTATGTATATATATATCATCAAAATCATGCTGACAGCACAGATCACCATGACTCTTCCTCGCATCTGTCCCTATCAGTCATCACTCCTGGAAGGTCCTTTGCACAGCATCGAGTGTATGTGCAGAGCTGATCAATGTACCATATATACTCATGGATAGGACACACTCCTAATTTGTAGTTGTCAAAGTGAGATAGGTCGCATTAAAATCTGGCTACTTGCACAACCTATTCTAACATAAAACTTATCAAATATTCACTTTTGTTTCAAGACTTTGTTTACAAATATTAGATCAAGGATCTCTGGGATCTATAATATTAGATCAAGGATCTCTGGGATCTATAATATTAGATCAAGGATCTCTGGGATCTATAATGCAAACAAAAAAAATAAGGGTTGCATTTCTTAGTACTATAATCATAAATGGGTAAAACTTGCAAATCGTACTCAAAATCCCATGATACAGGGTGACCCAGAAAAAAATAGAACCCAAATTATTTATTTATTTTCCCATTAAATTAACCCTAAATCCCCCCTAGTTAAAATTAACAGTTTTATATCAAAAGTTGTGGGTTCTTTTTTTCTGGGTCACCCGTATACAGGTTGACCCAGAAAAAAAACAGAACCCAAATTATTTATTTATTTTCCCATTAAACTAACCCTAAACCCCAACCCTAAAACCCCCTAGTTAAAATTAACAGTTTTATTACAAAATTTGTGGGTTCTATTTTTTCTGTGTCATGGGATTTTGAGTATGATTTGCAAGTTTACCCATAAATGAGCCTCGGCAAAAAAAGCATAACAGTCAACTCTCAATGATAAAAAAAATAAAAAATTATCTACTCAACAGTTACAAACGGTATTTCAATACACACACTTACACCGTCCCATACACACCCCATAAAATAGAATATTTGACGTCACATTTCAAACCGTCTTCCCTTTTTTCAAACCTCAAAAAATGTTTTAAACAGATGAATAACAAGGACTACCACTCATTATTCTGTGATAAAAAATTTCTTATCACCTTCCATATACCAACAAATGCCCTGAAGATGATCTAATTAATAGATCGAAACACTGCAGCGTCGACCAATAAACTCACCACTTAACCCATTTAAACCTGTGTTTTTTCATTTTTCTTAATATACTACATACCGTCGGATTCACTTCCTTTCTTCACATAATAATTAAAATAGTTCTGTTTTACATTTATGTCAAATGGATATGATATACTACTGATTTTGGCAGAATTTTTACTTAAAAAAAGTGCGACCTATCTGCAGGTATATACGGTAGGTTTTTGCTGGCTGACCCACACTTGAATTATCATCTTGCAACACCTTCTGGTTAAAAATGAGACCGCCCAAATCCTCCAAGATGAAATGCCAAAATATAAATCCTGATTATCTGGTGTTGCTTATCCCACAAATTCGTATTTTTTTTTATGAGTGTTATCACCTCAGCTAAATAATAGACGATTCCATTTTTTTTTGCTGGCTGACCCACACTTGCATTATCATCTTGCAAACACCTTCTGGTTAAAAATGAGACCGCCCAAATCCTCCAGATGAAATGCCAAAATATAAATCCTGATTATCTGGTGTTGCTTATCCACCAAATTCGTATTTTTTTTAATGAGTGTTATCACCTCAGCTAAATAATAGACGATTCCATTTTTTTTTGCTGGCTGACCCACACTTGCATTATCATCTTGCCACACCTTCTGGTTAAAAATGAGACCGCCCAAATCCTCTCAAGATGAAATGCCAAAATATAAATCCTGATTATCTGGTGTTGCTTATCCACCAAATTCGTATTTTTTTTTATGAGTGTTATCACCTCAGCTAAATAATAGACCATTCCATTTTATTAGAAAGAAAGAAAGAGAAGGAAAAGGAAGTACTGTCAGCATGACCTTCTTTACTGATTGTTGTGCGCAATGACCCTCTTAATTGCTTCAAACTCTTGTTGCATAATCTATGTGGTGGCTATTGAAGTCAGTTAGTCTACTGTTGGTTTAATAACAGCAGCTAACTAAGTACAACTCAAGCAGTGTCCAAGACAGCTGGTATAAATAGGAATCAAGAATGATCCATCCATGAATCTGGGGGATTTGGGTGATTCACTCCTTGAGTTCTGATTGGCTGCTTGATTTGAACGACATTGTGGAGTCTTATATATAGCTTTGTCATTTGCAGTGACCTTTGTAGCATTCCAGTTTGTATTTGAGTTAGTCGTTGTTGCCTTGTCTTCCCAGTTCGACGGTAATTGGAACTTTAATTATTCTTCAGTGGCATAGATTATTGGCACACTGTAGTTCTGCAGGGATGGTCTTTTTCATGTCATGGGCGGCGTTTTCCTTTGGAAAGATACATACTGTTGGAGACCTTGACCGAGACGTGGGAAAGCCGAGAAATCACGTGAAGTCACATGAGAGCTAGTGAAACCCTCAATACCTGCTCGGACATCAGATAAGAAGCATGTGCTAACTTGCAAATGCGCGCTGTGTTTAGTTAGTTTAGATTAAGAATAAAAGATGTAAAAAGAACAGATGTCATTGTTGGTTGAAGCTTTAGAAAAGAAGACTAATGAAGACAGAGGAAAAACAGTGAATCACGTGAGGGCTAGTTGACTCTACAGTACAAGCACAGATATCAGGCAAGAAGCATGTCTTGCTCCAGCTGGGGCTCACTTGCACACGCACGCTGTTTTTAGTTAAGTAAATAAAAGTCTTAAGAAATAATATGGTGTTGTTGGTTGATGCATCTTGCAAAAAGAGCTGACAAGAAGAAGAAACAAATCAAAGACGAACCCCAACGAAATAGAAAGAAACTAGACATCACACGATCGGGCCAGACGAAGAGACAGAGAAAGTAAGTTATGTATAGCATCTCGACCTATTTTGGGGGTACCTAATATACAGGTAGAAAACTTATTCTTTCTTGATCTGATTTTTCATGGAGGTGTTTGTGGTTGGTCTGGTTGGATTTTACAGCATTTCAACCGTTGTTGGGTTATTTTATGCTGGAGATGTTTTGTTCTGTGCTCGATGGCACAATTAAACCCAATTTCTTTTACATATTTCTTAAAACTCATTTTTTACCAATTCAACCCATAGATGGACTCTAATACATACTACCACTCTGATTCAGAGTGGACCGGGGAGTAATGGTGACAAGGGGTACTCCACACTCCCCAGACCTCCAAAATTGAACCACGATTAGATGAAGTTAACATCATACACAGGACATTAAGCCCCTCAGGCTTGGGGTTTGCCAATAAGAGCAAAAGGGTTGGAATAATCATATAGGTGCTAGGGCTTGACATGACTAACTGATTGATTGGAGAGGGCCTCTCTGAGCCCAAGTAAGGACCAAAGTGAAGTGATGCATATTATGGACTGCTCAGCTACTGGGTTCCATACTTAAGCATCACGGGTCACCCCCATAGCCAACAGGTGACCAAATTTTTTTTTTTTTTTTTTTTTTGGGGGGGGGGTTCCACCTCTGCAAGAATGCAGTCAGTGTATTCTAACACCGCAGCTGACAGGGCTGCCCAACACGTTGGCCTACCCCAGCTGACAGGGCTGCCCAACACGTGCCTACTCCATGACAGATCCGTTTTTAGATGTAAAAAAATTATCTAATTATATAATTATCCTAATTATCATTATGTTCTGATGATGATTTTTATAAATCGAAATATTGTCAATATTAGCAATGAAAATGATATAAAATATATTCATTTAACAACAAAGTGGTGTTTTCATACCCTTTTATCTATACATATACCATCGGATTCATTTCCTTACTCTTAACATATATATATATATATACCAAACCCCTCTGCACGATGCGACACAAGGTCAATTCTTAAGCAGAGTTTAACAGGTTAAATTCAGAGTTTTCCTTCTCCTAGACAGGTGAACTAGTCATGGTTAAAGAGTCCAGTCTGCCCTGCTATTTACCCATAGCTGGAGGGAGAATTCGATCCATACCTTTCAAGGGTATTAGTACCATGTGAAATGCCAATAGCTTCGTCCAGGAATTGAACTCTGGTTTACGAGTCCATTTCCAGTAATTCTAACCATTAGACCATGCGCCTCTATTATATATATATATTATATATATTATATTGATATTTGCTTTGAATGAGTCCCCGGGAAATTTAATGGGTCCCAATTAAAGTTTATCAATAAATTCAAGGACTTGTATTTATGATCTGGGAAACAACTAAAGCTGTCTAACTCCTACCTTGTAACCTATCCTGTTCAATTCTTTCTAAGAAACTATTGAAATATATTTACAGTTAGCTTAAAATGGGGAGGGGAGAAAAAACAAAAAAACACTGGTACGCTGGATATGATTTACTTGCATACCTATCAGCATCTCTGTATATGTATATACATAGATGTTGTATCTATAGATAAATGAAAAGCATAGCTAAACAAGTTAGGGAGGTTGATAGATGATAAAATAGAAAGAGAAGGATGTCTCTATGGGGATGAAAGGGTTAGTCTTTTATGTTCATAATAAACTCTGAGCTGTATATATTCCAAGAAGAAATCAGGATTTGGCAGATGATTAGCAACCCAACAAGTGATGGTTGGTTGACCGTTGGACTGGAGATCTTACTCCACCCACTGTCTACAATACCGATTGTGCTGCCATGCTGTGCCAGGGGCTCTCCCTCACCCATCATTGTAGTCTGGGTTGGGTAGTGTTATTCTTTTGACAGGAATATGGTAGATACTAACTGATTAGACTAATTGCGTTTATTATTGTATTATCTACTTGCGTGCAGAATACATCCGTAATTCAAAGATAAAACCTGTGTAAAAATGGACTTACCCTTTTAAAAAAACTCCTCAGCAGATTCGCACATTTCCCCATGTCCTACAAGAAATA
Organism: Doryteuthis pealeii; assembly: GCA_023376005.1. Lineage (NCBI taxonomy): Eukaryota > Metazoa > Mollusca > Cephalopoda > Myopsida > Loliginidae > Doryteuthis > Doryteuthis pealeii. The sequence continues at coordinate 60,597,280 of CM042163.1, forward strand.
AATTATATATATATATATATTTTGATAGTGACAAAATAACATAAGACAGGAAATGACTGAAAGAAAAAAGAAAAAAAAAAAAAAAAAGAAAGAAGCAGCAAGATTGTTTAAAAATAAAATAAAAGATGTTATTAATATCATTAGGGTGAGTCAAAAGTTTTGCAATATTTTGGAAACATGAGGAGGTACAATTTGGTAGCTTCAGACTCTTTTTCTGAGGCTGTGAAGATGATGAACCACATGGACAGTAAAATGCTTGGGTTGACTACTCCAACTTATTAATAGGAATGCGGTAGATAGAATGCTTTAACTCTTAACATCCTGTTGAAAATTTACTAAGTCCAGAGCCCCATTCCTATAAAGATTTATCAAAAAATGCCTAAAAAATGGCCTTTTCATTTAAAGTTACCTCTTATTTCCCTTTAATATAAGACTTCTAAATATGTTCAAATTACATTTAAACAAAAAGGCTTAATGTTTGGTGCGGATTAGGAAAACAAATGACTTCTGGCCGGGGTGGAATGAGGTGGTATAGGATGTTAAGAGTTGGCCTTAGAGTGAGAACTTCTTAAAACTGATTTTATAAAATTGCCTCCCAGGCAGGGTTTTTTTATTGTTTTTTTTTTTTTGTAAAGATTTTGGACTATAATTTTCAATTGGGTCTTTTCAAAAGTTCTAAAACTAATTGGGTGAGTCAAAAGTTTTGCAATATTTTGTTATCATGAGGAGGCACAATTTAGCAACTCTGGATGCCTTTGCTGAGGTTGTGAAGGTGATGAACCATACTGGACTGTGAAGATGCTAAGCTCACCTGATACTCTCTGAGTGTTAAAGATAAAAAGAGAATTCTAATCAAATGGGTTTTGGTGTTTGGTTGAATACTTCCAAACTTATTATTGGAATGGAGTAGATAGAATTATTTAAACATATGGTCATAGAGTGAGAGCTTTTCAAACTGTGAATTTTTGAAAATTACCTTCTAAAGCAGGTTTTTTTTTTTTTTAAAGATTTTGGACCATAATTTTCAATTGGTCTTTTCAAAAAGCTTCTAAAAACTGATAGGGCGAGTCAAAGTTTTGCAAAGATCCAAGATAGGGCCAAAGTGGAGTATTCAAGTCATGAACTGCTCATCCACCGAGCTCTATCCTTAAGCATCACGGGTCGCCACACCACGGCCAACAGGTAGCCCCATTGGGGGAGTCTTACCCTCTGCAGAGGTGCAGTCGGTGCATTCTAACGCCCCAACCAACAGGGCGGAGACCCTGTATTAGTTTGAAATAAGTTTGTTGGAGTCAAAAGCATACACGGGAAGATTTCCGTTGTATGACCCAACTGACCCCTAGAGAGTGCCATGAGAAAAAATGTGACTAGTTAGATTGAGATCCAGCCCAGCCGTCAAAGAGCTGAACATGCTGTGAGGCTGGTCTTCCCGTTCGGTGATATGGGCTAGACTAAAATAAAGAAACTTTGATCAAGAAACAAATGTCTTGTAGTTTATTCATTAATTGCAATGACCAAAAGAAGTCCTAGGTAAGGAAAAAAAGAAGCAATTAAGAGATAGCAACTAGACGACAAGATGACAGCCAGATAAGATAGCAAGAAGCAAGGTAGATCTCCAACCAAGTAAGTCTCTATTCTCTCGTATCTGTCTCTCTCTGTCCCTGTTTCTGTCTCTCTCTCTCTCTATCACTGAGAACTCTCTGAGTCACTCTCTCATGTATATACCCAATGAGGGTATATAACACAAAGATGGAATATCATGGTATTCTTCTTTTAAAGATTTGTAACCATAACTTTTCAATTTGTCTTTTCAAAATCTTCTAAAAACTAGTAGGGCAAGTCAAAAGTTTGCAAATTTTGGTTCACATAAGACACACTAGGGTGAGCCAAAGGTTTGAATGGTAACATGAGGCACAACTAGGGAGAGTTCAAATTTTTTTACAAATATCATGGTAATGTGAGGCACAACTAGTCTATCCTGTCTTGTGGCAGCCTTCACCCAGTTGGATCAAGCTGATTCCATCCATTGAATTCACTAGATCCATAGATGGATACCATGGGAATAGGAAGTATGCAAGCAGTCCCCAAAACCCCACATGCAGTAGGGTGAGTCAAATGTTTTGCAATATTTTGGTAACTAAAAAACCCCAAAAATTATTAAAGAAATATGTCAAAATCTATATATTAATACACTAGATACCTACCAGGTGTGTCATGCCCATCATCACCTCAGATAAATAATAGACCATATCAATGAAATAGTGAGGAAAGGAAAGAAAAAGACATGCTACATATCAGAGGGAAAAAGAAAGCAAATATAGAAAGAAAGGAAGGTAAGTAGGAAGTGATAACATTTATCATCTGTTCAGTGAAATAGAAAAAAAGCAGAAAAGAAAAAAGGAAAAAGAAAGTTAGAAAAAAAGAAGAGAAAATGAAAAAGAAAGATTTCATCAGAGATTATTTTACATTTTTCAAATTGAACTATTTAGCAATAGCTTAAGTAAACATATCAAATGTTGTAATATCAAATTTATACCATGGTGTATCCACAGTTCCTGCAAGTAGTAATAATTAAAGAAAGAGATAAGGGAAAGATAGAAAGAGGGGTGAGTGCATGGAACCGATATTGCTAATCTGTTTTCAATCCAACATATTGAAAAGATGAAAAAGAGAAAAGAGTGAGAGAGAGTTAAATCAAGATTATTATACTTTTTGCTTATCAAACTATTTAGCAATAGCTCTTAAGTAAACATATAAAATGGTGTAATAGTCAAATATCATACCGTAGTATATACACAGTTCCTGCTAGTTAATAAGGACTACACTTCTAAGATGTTCCTAAGATTATGCAAAAAAAAAAAAGAAGAAAAAAAGAAATGGCACCGGAAACTTATGCATCAATATTATATATATATATATATATATATTTATATATATATATAGTGCTGGTTTAGCTCAGTCGGTAGAGCGTCCGCCTAGGAACCACAAGGTTCGTGGTACGATACTGCCTTCCACCAACCAGCGTATGTGTAGCACAGGGTAAAGTAAAGAGC